>CAWUFW010006663.1:0-600000 GCA_963921515.1 Calotriton arnoldi
CGGCATGAGGGGAGAAGGCACGCGACAGCTAGCAGTTTGGCGAAGATTTTGTTATCAATATTAATGAGGCACAGGGGGCGGTAGGAGTCGCGCAGTTCGGGGGTTTGTCCGGTTTTAGAAGAAGGGTCAGCATGGCCTCGCGGAGCGAAGGTGGAAATTGGCCACTCTCGAAGGACTCATTATACATGGCGGCCGGATGCGGCACCAGTAGTGGAGCGAAAGTCTTGTAGAAAGAAGCGGGCAAGCCGTCCAGACCAGGGGCCTTGTCACCAGGCATACCATTGATGGCGGCTAGTATTTCCTCTTTAGAGAAGGGCTCGTCTAAATATTCCCGGTAGTGGTTTTCGAACCATAAAAGCTCACGGGTATCGAAATATTGGTCGAGGGCATCACGCGGAGGGGCGGATCCCGCAGTGTACAATTGCATATAAAAGTCAGTGAACCATGCCTTGATCTCCTCGGAAGAGGTGGTGCGAGCTGGGCCACCGTCCTGGAGCGCCATGTTGTAGGAAGCAGCACGGGCCGGACGGAGAAGGTTGGCCAAAGTCTTACCTGGCCGGTCGCCCTCGCCGAAGCGGCGCGCCCGGGCCTCCCTGCCAAGGAATGATAGTTCTCTGTTAGCCTCCTCAGCGAATTCAGTATGTTTCTCGCGAAGACGGGCGAGTGTGTCGGGGCTAGGGGCAAGAGCGTGGGAGGCGTCCAAGCTCTTAATTTCGGACTCCAGCTTATGTAGAGTATTGCGGATGGAGCGTAGGACCCCGAACTGTTTAGAAATACATGCGCCGCGAATGACGACTTTGAAACCCTCCCAGAGAGTGGAAGGGGAGTCCACGGAGCCCTCATTGAGCTCAAAGTAGTTAGTAATAGTGGTCTGGATCTCGTCACAAAAGACGGAATCACGCAAAGCGTTAGGAGGTAGCCGCCAGGAGAAAGCACGTCGAGGGGACAGAGGTAGGCGGAGACCGAGCTGAACTGGCGCGTGATCTGACAGAGTTCGCGCCATGTGATCAACAGAGGTGAGCCAGGAGAAAATGTCAGGAGAGGAGATCCAGAGATCCAACCGGGACCAACATCCATGAGTGCCGGTGACACATGTGCCCTCGCGGGCCTCGGGATGTGTGTGGCGCCAAGCGTCGTGCAAGGAGTTCTCGGCGAGGATAGAATTTAAGAACGCCGCGGCGCGAGGATGGGAGGCATGAGGGCCAGAGCGATCCAGGACGGAGGATAGTGTAACATTAAAGTCCCTACCCCAGAGGAGTGCAGCGGGCCGAGTGATGAAATGTGGTGCCATACCTGCGCAAAATAATCCGGGTCATCAGTGTTGGGGCCGTTGATAGCAGCTATCATGAGGGGTTGGGCCTGAAGGGAGCCGTGAAGGATAACAAATCACCCTGCGGGGTCGGTAATAGCGTGGGAGGTTTGCCAAGGGAGCCCCCTACGTATGAGGATAGAGAGCCCCCGAGAGTAGTTGGACTAGTAAGAGGAGTGGGACTCTCCCCAGTGCCGGGAGTGCAGTCTGGCAGCGGATGCAGGAAGCAGGTGGGTCTCTTGTAGCAGACAGATGTCCACCTTGTGCCGGACCAGATGTGCATGGACAAGTCGAGCCTTGCTGTGGTCGTTGAGACCCCGGATGTTCCATGTCCAACAGGTAATGTCAGTCATTCAGACAGGGCGTGGAGAATAATCAAACACAATGTGGTGAGTGGGCCCTGGATCTTCGTGCGGGTACATATGATGGTGCTAAACAACTGAGAAAGCGGTGTGCAATACATCAATGAAGGCGATAAACAAAGACAATTGAGAGCCTGCCACGACAGATAGCTTGGCTGCAAGAGGGAAGCGCTAACGTCAAACCCCTGGAGGAGGATGCTGATGAGTGGCGAGTCCAGGAGCAAGGACCTGGGGTAATGCACAAAGCAATGCAGCATGACCACGCAGAGCCAATAAGGAATGGCATCGCCAGGCAAGCAGAGGGACAGAACAATACAAAATAACCAAAGCAAACACACCACAGAAGGGGGCAGCAGATCCCTAAGGACCCTCAACCCCCCACTCACGCCAACCCCACCAACAGGTTGAAGTCCATGTCCAGAGGATTGTATCAGTCATTTCAGCAAGGAGTATGGTGTGAATGCTAAGGAGAGCGATACAAGTGGCCGGGGTGCCAGTGCAGGTGGATAGGGAAGCGCCTGGCGACTGTGAAGAGTGTGAGAAATGCAGCAATATAAGAGGTGCAGGATGACAACCAGTGAACTACCATGACAGGGAACTGGGCTTCGAAGAGGAGCCATTAGACCCAACATAGGAGAGAAGGTGGCAGCAGATGCCATGCGCGGAGGCGTGGCGTCAGAGGAACAAATAAGGCAGTGCAGAAAAGTGTATCGAAACAGTGCTGGAGCAACATAGTCAAGCATGCAATATGTCAACAGAATGCAAAGTAACCAAAACATATTAGCCTCAGAGGGAGGCCATAACACCCCAAGAAATCCCCCCCACCCACCTCCCACACCAACCCCCCCCCAACAGGTTGAGAGACCACCCAAACCCGCCCTAGGGAACCACAACTGGGAAGGGGTAAGTCAGTAACCAAAGTGGGAATCATCCCGCGGGGCATGGCAGCGCTCGGCATACGCCCCTGTCGAAGAGACAGGGTGGCCAAGCCAACATTTAACAGCAGATAACCAGATTATAGTGTCTTGCAAAGGTCCATTTAGTCCTGGTCCCTCAGCAAACCACCAAGAGCCGTGTGTTGCAAGTTAAGCCTGGTGGGGTCTTCGGGCTGGGAGCCAAAGTGGAGAGCAAAGTACAGCTAGCAACGCAGAGTAGGATAGAGTCAATCATTGTCACTTAAGACGCCAGAGGCAGAGTCCTGTGAGTGGGCTGGAATGGAACGGTTGGTGCGGTCGAGCTTCTTGGCAAAGGTGAAGGCATCTTTAGGGTCAGGGAAGATGAGAGTTTTTGAGCCCTGTCTGACCCGTAGCTTGGCTGGATACGCGAGGGAGTATGGGATCTCGAGCTTTTGGAGGATCCGCTTCGCAGGCAGGAACTCACGTCGGGCAGCTTGCACCGCCAGGGTATAATCCGGGTAGAAGGACAGGGAGTTACCTTGTTGACGGACCTCACCCTTGTCCCTGGCCGCCCGAAGGATGGCATCGCGATCCCGGAAGTTGAGGATTTTGGCGATGATGGGACGAGCTGGTAATCCAGGGGCCGGGCGGGGGCCAAGGGAGCGGTGGGCACGCTCTACGATGAAGACAGGGGAGAGCACGTCTCCAAACAATTCACGCACCAGTTGTTACACGAAATCCTCCATTCGCGAGATGTTCGTGGACTCGGGAACCCCCGTGATGCGGAGGTTACTTCTTCGGGAGCGGGCCTCCAAGTCCTCGTTTTTAGTGCGTATTAGCTCTAGGATTTTGTCCATTTGAAGGAGTTTTTGGCGATCCTGGGTGGCGGCATCCTCGACGTCAGAGATCCTCGTCTCGGCATGCAGACGTCGAGGCGTGAAGAGAGCTGGTCCAGCTGGGCAGCAATGCCAGAGACGGCGGATTTAACCTCCAGCATGATGGCCTTGAGATCGTCCTCCCGGGAGGTGGCCATCTCCGTGGGAGGAGTGGACTCGCCGGACTCCCCGTCAGCTTGTACCCTCGGGCTTGGCCTGCCACACGCTATTGAGACGCCTTTCTGCCTGCTGGCTGGCCTGATTGCCCAGGGGGGACCTGTTACCATTCTTCACGGCGTGGGACTGCGCCAACCTTCTTTGCTTCCTTCTCGTGGCATCCTCCCAGGTGCCGCCTTCTGTACCATCTACTTGCCCTTCCTGACGCCCTTGCTGTGGGGACGGTTGCTCCGGCACCCAGCGGTGCTTCCTGTCCACTCCCCTCTTGGCTGGTGACATGGGTAAGGCCGACCCCAAGCAGCCCAGGCTCACCTTCGACCAACGCCACCAGACGCGCCAGGACGGCGCAGTCGCCGAAGGAGGACCACGCGTCAGGGAGCACCGCCAGTGGCAGCCCTGCAGGTAATAACAGGTGTGCCGCTGCGGGGAGCGGCGCCGCAGGGATACAAGGGGGGTGCGCGGCCTAGCACACACGGGGCCGGACCCCACGGGGCAGCAGAGGCGTGAAGACGACACAGGAGCGGGGCTCCGCGGCGTGGCGCACGCTACCCCCAACCCAGCGGCAGCGGCCCCCAACAGTGATGGCACTCACCCCAGTCCACAGGGATCAGGCTGCAGTCAGGCCAAATCAGGTGCTAGCGGCAGGGAAGAGCCGGAGGTCCGCACGGTGAAGTCGCGGCGTGTATAGGGCCCTGGTGTCGCCGGTGAAAGGGCAGCTCCGCGCCGGAACCGCGCCCGAGGTGGGGGGTCCAGCGGAGCCCAAGGCGGCCAGCGGAAGTGCAGGGCAGAGGTGGGTGAACGGCCGCGCCGGGCCGGGAACGGATCCAGGCGTAGAGTTGGGTCACAAAATGAGGCCGGGTATTCAGCGGCGAGGCGCGAGGTCAGTGAGCTCGCACCCGGGCGCCAGTGAGGGCGGGAGACGCACCACCGAGAGAGGAGCAGTGGCGGGGGAGCCGCGGGGGGCGCGCCACCCACGTCGCCCAGCCTGAGTGGAGTGAGTGTAGGCCCAGCGGGCGCCGATATGGGATCAGCCGGCGCCCGCACCCAGCGGCAAAGGAGGCTGGGCGGTACGGCGTACGAGCCCCCAAACCCCGCCGCCGAGAGCCCCCGGCGATCGAAACACTCACCAGGCCCCTCCGGCAGCAAGGAAGTACAGAAGCCGGGTCAGCTCTTCAGGCGCGGTCAGGCTGAGGCGAAGCGGCCCTGTAGCAGCGACTGGAAGGCCCGATCCCGAGGCGCAGGCCCAGGAGCGCAGCTCGGCTCAGGAGCGGCGGAGCGATGCGTGGCAAGTGTCCAGCGACACCCCAGGATGAGGTGAGAGTGAGAGTTCCAAGGCCAGGCGGTCAGGAAGCCGTCATCTGCAGGATTATGGCGGATTAAGAAGCTTGGCCGGCAGAGCCCACCTAAAGTGCGGCCATCTTGCAGCCGGCCAAGCCACGCCCCCCGGCTGCGGCCCTTAGTTCAGTGTTTCCGGCCCGGTGGGCGGGTCAGGACACTGATTTCATTTGGGCTGGATTTTGCTTCTGCGGGGGTGAGGCTGTGTGGCAGCAGGCAGCGTGCGCAGTTTCATTTTTTCAGATTGCACATTGCTGCCAGTGCCACGCCCCAGCATACCCGCACCCCACCACGGACCGAGTCATCTCAGTCTGAGTGCCACTGCCAGCCAGAGCCAGCGCGACCCAACGACGACGTTGGAACTTGGCGCTGAGGATTCAGGACTGGTAGCAGCAGTAGTAGTAGTAGCCACTACTTGACTACTAGCCAATACGGTACCGACGCAGCAACAGCACCAGGCAGTACTGGCACCAGGTGAGGCACGCCTAGTGCCCTAATCTGTCAGTTAATAAAGCAGCAGCCTACCGTACCGCAGTGCGCGGTCTGCAGTCAGTGCGTGTCCCGGGCCGGCCGCCCGGATGTTTTGAAAATGATTTTTTTTTATCAAACTTCAGACTCAATGGTCAGATACTGCCAGGCCATTCCCACACTACCAGGGTCCAGGACACACCAGGAGGCGAGGCAGGGATATCCCCATTCCCCGCTTCAGCGCTTCTGTTCACTTCACTCTCTCTTCATTAAAAACCCCAGGCCTGCCTGATTCGCAAAACGGAATCGGTCAGACTCAGAGAAATAATGTTTGGGGCCAGCCAGGGAAGGGAATATAAGATTAAGATCTCACTTTAAGGGGATGGTGATGCTACTGTCACTGCGGGCTCCCCCACACACCACTTCCAGTGGTTTTTGGATCTTCTTAAATCTTTTGAGCTGGTCTCCAGGGTATAAAATCAACTTAGATAAATTGGAAGCATTAAATTTAACACTGGGGGACGAAATAAAAAGTGGATTGTTAAGAACTTCACTCCCTTTCAGATGGGCTAAGTCCTCTATTACCTAAAATTCCAGGGTAGCTTTTCTCTGTCAACCTAGGCTCCGAGGCTCCCCCTTCCCCCACTAGCACACCTAATGAAGGACCTGGAGTAACAGGGAAATTTGATTCTCGACTGGACTGGTCGAATAAACACAGTAAAGATGTCCATCCTTCTGTGCCTCCTCTATATATTTCAAGCACTGCGGATATGGCTCAACAGAGCATACTCTCTGATGGCTACAGGCACTAACACACTTTATCTGGAGCGGTAGAGCATCATGGATTCTGCAGAAGGTCTGACTCTTGATTCAACAAAGGGAAGGGGTGAGCTGTGAGGTCACATACCAAGAGAGATGACGGAGCAAGAGATGGGTGAGGAGAGAAGGAAATATATATAGAAAGACAGGGTGTTGAGGGAGGGATAGGTAGAGAGAAAGTAAAGACAATCAGAGTTAGAGGTAGACAGGGGGGTGTGGAGATAGAGAGAAAAATAGAAGCGAGTAAGAGAGAGAGAGAGAATACTGGGGACTCCGCTACATTATGCTCCCAAACAGGGCGTTAGCTTACACGTCTGTGATTGTTCAACAACTTTGAGCGATGTTTGTAGTTTTTAGGACAACAAGGTTATGGTGAAAATGTACTCTATTTTGCTGCGTAGAAAAAATATTTCTCTAGTGTGGCCTGCTACAAAACTCTACTCCAAATTATCTATAATACTTTAGGCCTTCGATTCCTACTCCCAAATGTCATTACATTGAAGTTTATTTTTCAAATGTGTAAGTTTGATGTGTTAAATAAGTCTGCACAGGTGCTCACGCCCGAATATAGATGTAAAGTTATCCGTCACTGATACACACCTAATAGAAGCTACAACACACAGCTGTTGCAGGAAGCTCAACAAAGAATCCCTGCCAGCACAGCATCTCTGGGATAGGCTCGGGAATCGGGATAGCTTGCAGTTTCACTCTTCTTACCATTAAACACAGGCCCACATGCTGCCTGCAAAGTGCCCTTGAGGCCTTGCTTAACCCAAGGCACGGGTCTGCTTTTCGGCTCTGGGTAAGTGAGTTTTCCTCATTTCGAGAGAGGCCAGCGCACCTCGCCAGCCCATTCTTGCTATTGCCTTAAGTTAAAGTGCCCAGCCCTGGAGGTACCAAAGTAAACATACCGAATGTGACAGAAGGAGTATTGTCCCAATACAACCTGTCTTCCTCACAGGACTCACTTTGCTTCAGAGACCTATGTCGAGCCATCTTGAATCGTTACCGCTGTTTCAAAGACTTACTTGCATAGATATCATTAATAAATAACAACTAGCGATGTGTGAAATGAAATTTGTACTTGTAAAGCGCACCCATACCCCCAAAGGGGTGTCCAGGCGCTGTACGCATACCGCTGTGGAACCCTTCCTGGCTTTTCCCTGTGAAATGTCCACTCCTGGGCACCCACAGGGTGAAGCCAGGCATCCCAACGCTGTTGGGGCCGTTGTGGAGATTAAGCAAGCTATTGCCCAGAGTTGCAGAGTGGGACCCATGATTAGAATAGGCACCGAGGTGAGAATTATCAGGTCCGAGGAAATTGAGCCCAAGACCCGCCGAGGCGGGAATTGAACCCTGGTCCCGGGCCAGATCTCTGCATCAGGGTCTGCCGCTCTAACCATTGAGCCACACTTCTCCACTGTGTGATAGCTACTCAACTGTCCAAAGCATCAGCCGATATGCAGGAATTCTACCACAACACTGGATAGAGCAGGAAGTTGAGGTACTTGGGGTGGTGAGTTTAGGATTGTGGAAAGCTTTTGTTCATACAGTTGAGTTCACCAACACCACTCAACAAGCAGTGGGCTTCAAAATGCTCCACTGCAACATACCTAACCGCACCATTACCACCTCCGCCGGAATGGGCAAGGCTCATTTGCTATGTTTGTCCTTAGTGTGATGTTTGGATTTTTCACAATCTTATGAATTCTTCAGTGATGTAACATTGAGGGCAGTACCAACACTCTGAAAATTGCTCCAGCGCCACTGGCTTGGGTGCCTTTCTTTGACATTTTCATGCTTTCTAGCCTGAGTGCCTTTGTGTGACGTTTCTATGCTTTCTGGCTTGGCTGCCTTTGTGTGACGTTTCCATGATTTCTGGCCTGGGTGCCTTTGTGTGACGTTTCCATGCTTCCTTGTCTGAGTACTTATGTGTGAGATTTCCATGCTTTCTGGCATGGGTGCTTATGTGTGACATTTCCACGGTTTATGGCCTGGAATGGATGCTTATGTGTGACACACATTTCCATGGTTTATGGCATGGGCGATTATGTGTGACATTTCCATGCTTTCTGGCCTGCCTTTGTGTGACGTTTCCATGCTTCCTTGTCTGAGTACTTAATTATGTGTGAGATTTCCATGCTTTGTGGCCTGGGTGCTTATGTCAGGTCATCATTTACGATTTACTATGCTTTGAAAGTTAATATAGCTAAATATGTAATGGAAAATGTGTTGTGCACCATTGGTTTTTCTTTTTACAAAATGTTCTTGAGGGGAGAATTCCCCACATGCAGAAATGTCTTTGGTGCAAACTGCAAATAAATATTAATTGTGCATGTTACTTAGATGAACTGACATCACACTTCGCACATGTTTAGCGTGTTTTCTTTCACTTTGCTTCCCTAGAATGTCACACACTGGACAGAAGAAGATTTCAAGCTACTTCACAAAATTTAAGCCCAAGGATGATGAGCCTACTAACAAACTTGCTAAAAAAAGACCATGTACTTCCAGTAGATGAAGGGAACAAGGAAGATGATGAAGTGCGATTGAAGGCACTAGATGAGAGTGACACCACTACTAGCAGCAGCGTTATCATCACCCCTACAGAAGAAAAGACACAAGATAGTCCTCTTAGAGATGAGCAGCAGCATCATGCTGTGGAGATTGCTGCAGAGACAGAGGAAACACCAAGCACTAGCAAACAGTTTGACACATTATCACTGAAACCACATTCAGACAGAGTTTTTAGGAAAGGCATTCTTCCTAAAGGTTGAAAACATGACCAAAAAATATATTTCCAATGCAAGCATCCGTGGTTAATTGTTAAAGGCCCTAACCTTGGCTGTTCTGTGTGTCGCCAAGTCCGTGATCTTGGTGCTGAGAAATCCAGGGGAATGAAATTGTCCAAAGAATGGACTGAGTCTACTGTGAAGGCATATGGCACCAATATAGAACAACAGCAGAAATCATTGAGGAAAAAGATTGGAGAACATGCACAAAGCAAAGCTCATGTTGCAACTTTAAAAATCTTGGAAAACGCTAAAAGAGATCCTTTATTGCAAGTAACTGCAAAAGCGCAATCTGTACAAATGTCAGCAACAGCCAGAATAGTCTGTGTAGCTTATAAGGAAGCAAAGCGGAACAGGCCAGTGTATGGTTTTGAAACAGAGATAGACTGCCACCAATTAAATGGACTGGATATGGGGCGAATTTTGCACTCCAATGTAGCTTGCTCAAACATACAACGCCACATATCCTCAGAAATGAAGAGAAAGATATTTGCCAAAATTATTGGACTTTCCCCAAAAGTAAGTCTTTTACTAGATGAAGCCACTGCGTTAAATAGGAAAAGTTCTTTAATTGTGTACATGCGAATGCAGCTACCTGGCATGGACTCCCCAGCTAATATTTTTGTTGACCTCATTGAGCTGAGTGATTTGTCAGCTGACGGCATAGTAAACAGTTTACTGTCTGCACTAAAAAAAGATCCAGTTAATTTAAGTGAGGACTTTCTCTCCAAATGCCTGGTTTCAGTTGCCTGTGATGGAGCTTCAGTGATGTTTGGCCGCCACAGTGGTGTTGTAAAGAGATTGCAAGAAAAATCTCTCCCAATATTGTAGCCTGGCACTGCTCAGCACATCGCCTGGAACTTGCCGTTCATGATATCATGAAAGATATTGGCGCTACAAATCATTTAAAAAACTTACTCGATAAGCTGTATTCTCTATTTTCCACATCTGTTAAAAACCGTTTGGAGCTAAAGGAATGTGCAGAAGCTCTTGACATTCAGCTTTACAGAATAGGTAGAGTGTTAGATACTCGTTGGGTTGCATCAAGCTTCAGAACAGTGGAGGCTATTTGGAATGCTTATCCTGCTCTCTACAAGCACTTTACTAGTGCAGCTGATGATGGTTCCCATGACAGTTCAACACGAAATATGTACACAGGCCTAGGAAGGCGGTTATCATCTATCCAGTTTGTTGCTAATCTTGGCCTCATGTATGATGCTCTTCAGGAGTTATCAGAGTTATCACTCGAGTTACATAAACGTGATTCTACAATCATTGATGCTCATCGGGCTATTTGTCAGCAAATAGCAGTGTTTGAGGCAATGGTAGACAGGCAAGGGAACCATTTCTCACAGTGTAAAAAGGCCATGGAAGAAAATATATTCCAAGGTGTGATGCTGCACAAAGGAAAGACCACTGACAAAATCATTGAACAGGGACAGTTTTTTCGTAGCCTTGCAGAAAATCTAAGACATAGTTTGTTGTCTACAGGAGGTACTAATTCTGCTGACAAAAAGGCTGAGTATGATACACTGATTAGCGAGGTGAAAGTTGTATACAAACAGTACGGGCCTGATGAGCTACCTGTTCTTTATGGTGAAAGTGATAATGAGTATCTGTGTAAAAGATTCAACATTGCCAGTCGAGAAACCATACGTGCTTACAGAGAGTATAAGGAATCTGGAGGAAAAGAAATTAAAAGGCAGTTCAAGGAGCTCTTGATGGCCTTACACACTATTGCTATCAGTACTGCAGAATGTGAGCGGGGCTTTTCTCAAATGAATCTCATATGCACATCTACAAGAGCATCATTGCTGACTGAAACAATATCTTCTTTAATGTTTTTAAATCTTGTTGGTCCACCATTTAAAGAGATTCATCCCAATCCCCTATGTTCAGTCATGGCTTGCAAAAGGACGAAGAGCAGCAGATGACACTAGGAGTAAAGCAAGGAAAGAGGAAGACTTGGAATGCACAAGCAATTTAGACTGTTTCTGGGCTTTTCTAGAAAAATGGATGGTAGCCCAGTCTAACTGACAAAACACGTGTCATTGCAATGTTTTGAAAAAGTTAGGCTTTACTGTGTTTTTGGATATTTAATTATTGTTGCGTAGTTTATATAGGTTATTTATTTGCATTTATAACACTTTGTTGACAGGGTTATATTTAATATTTTGTTATATTTAGGTCTCTTCCTTGTTTGGATTTGGATTTATTGTTCTATTTTATATATTATATTTATTTTGTTTTTATAAGACTTAACTTACTTTTTCGTTTTTCATTTTAGAACAGGTATTTATTTGTATATATATATTTTATTTTTAGTTATTTTGTCTTAATATGTTTATATTTTGTATGGCACTATGGTCATTTTGCACTAATAGGTATGACTTACTTGAGATACGGTCAAATTCAAACTGCCCAGCCATTACCTATTCCTTTGGCCTAGGTACCTCTAGGACTTTTTGGTGGAGATTACATTTTTCTGAGCTTTATGGTAAGATACAAATCTTTCATTAAAAACTCATATTTTGAATATATGCCTCTTTTCTAATCTCTGTGTTGTCTGTGTGATACAGAACTACATAGTTCCATGTTTTTTTTAACTATTCTGAATGTCTAATAAATGCACACATAGCTCCAGGGGACTAAGTTATAGTAACAAGCCCAATTGGTAATCCTCTTTTTTCAATTGTTTCTCAAAAGTAATCGCTAACGGAATACTCTACTATACTGATTAACCCCAGCCATATCTCTTCGGCCACTGAAAGTGACAGTGGCTGACTCATTCAAGTGTATTGCATGATTTTATTCAATTTATCTGTTTAGAGTGTTCTCACAACATTTTGGTTTATTTTGTCACATAACTTAAGCTATGTCAAAGTTGTATCTTTGAACTCATAGACTCTGTTAAAAATGGCATGCCCTACCCCTGTATTGTCCTTTCCCCAAATCAGCACATACAGCACTGAAATTGTCCCTTTTCAATGCATTAGTGATTTTAGCTAATTTATTCCAAAATTATGCTTTAAATGCACTTTTGATTTAATCTTTTTCAAAATGTTTCACAGGGCAGGGGAACCGCCTATCAAAACCTTACTATGAGGAAGGCTCCCTTTCTGAAATTCAGATCAGGTATTACATCTGACTGTGAGCAGTGCCAGTTGAAGATGTGGGTGGAGCTAATAGAGTAAGTGGGTGGAGCCAGTGGAGGAAGTGGGTGGGGCCAAAGTAGGTGTGGCCTCCGACAAACCATTGAGCACCTGCACTTCATATTTTACAAATTAAGCACTGGATCTCATTATTAAAATAAGTTCCTCGGTCTGACTCGAGAGAAACCAGAAATCTGAGCCATGATATGAGTTCTCACAACAGCTGTTCGGCTACAGTAAGACTGTCATTCCTCCATGTTCGCAGGCTTCCAAAAATTGGGAGAAATACACACTATGACCAGGATCTATTTCAGCCTGTTACAGACAGGCATCTCGATAAAGTCCAATTGCATTCTGTTAAAGGGTACTCAGGGTTACAAAAGTTCTTCTCCCTACATTCATTTGCTGACATGCCACGCATCTGTGACACAATTCCTCAGCTAAAACTCTAAATTGGCGATTGAACCAACTCTGCCTGAAGAACCTCACCAAAGCATCCCTCCTTATGTGTGTGGGTCCATGAAAAAGTCTACTCAGTGGAAATAACAGACTATCACGTAACATAAGTCTTCTGTCGGCTGAGACACAAATCCCATTTGTGTTCTTAACAAATCCTGCTCTAACCTACCCTTGTCTTTCCACTTCTGACACTTCCTCACGCAGTCTCTTGATTTCCTCCCAATTATCAGTTACAGACAACAGCATAGAAAAAGCAACGTCTTCATCGGATTCATTTGTATACTCTCTGTTAAATGTGCATGCCACAGTTACACAATACAGAGCAACTTCATCGTCATATCTGTTTCCACTGGTCACGTAGTCATTTCCACTCCTGTAGGTTATACATTTAACAACTGCAATTTTTTGTGACAATTGTAAAGCTTCCAACAATCCAATCACATATTCTCAGCTCCGGATAGGAGATGCTGCTGAAGTCGTGAATTCCCTCTGCGACCATAACTGTCCAAAGTCAGGGACCACCCCAAATCCATATTGAGTATCGGTAAATGTTGTGACCCTCAATTGGTCTGAAATATAACAATCTGTGGGAAGGGCGACCAGTTCTGCTACCTGAGCAGAGGTGACACCTTGAAGCCAGGAGGCTTCTATCACTTCTTGAATTGTATAGACAGTATAAGCTGCATACAAATACCCCTCATTATCTCTTAAACATGAGCCCTCAACAAATAATTGGGCTCATCAAGGGGTTCATCCTCAATAATATCAGGTCTTGGCTTGGTGCACAAATCCGTGACATCAAGACAGTCATGCTCAACCTCTTCTCCATCAATTTAATTTTCAGGCAATGGTAGCAGTGTAGCGGAATTAAGAGTCTGACATCTTTGTAGAACCACATTTTCAGCAGGAAGGGGTGGGAGCACAATGCCCACCTCCCAGCACAGTTCGCCCCTTAGCATTCTGGTAAATGCAGTTTGTAGTGCATGCTTACTTGGTATTTTGCTGGAGTGTTCCACCAAAGTTGGTGCAGATTAGTGCTGTCATCTCTAGACACATGTGTTTCTGGATTTTGTCCGTCATCAGTAGAGATCAAAAACAATTTTCTTCTGGGGTTGCTGAGCAGGCTGCCACAATTCTTACAGGTCTCAGTACCTCTCACAGGCGCACAGGTGCATCTCCACTATCTGCGCCAACATTGGCGAAACACTCAAATATCGGAGCGAGCTACAAGAAACTGCATTTACCAGAATGCCAGGGGCGAACCTTGCCTGAGAGGTCAGCGGTGTGCTCCCACATCCTGTTGTCTATTTAAAGTACTCCCGTGAGTCATTGAGCTGACGAGCTCGTGGATGAAGCACCTGCGCGCCAGTGAGAGGTACTGGACCTGATATAATGTTTGGCAGCCTACTCAGCAAACCCCAAAATACAAGACTGTATTCTCTACTGATGACGGTTAATAAGCCAGAAACACGTGTCTAGAGATCAGCACTATCTGCGCTAACCTTGGCGAAACACTCGAAAATATCGGAGCGAGCTACAAGAAACTGCATTTACCAGAATGCCAGGGGCGAACCTTGCCTGAGAGGTCAGCGTTGTGCTCCCACATCCTGTTGTCTATTTAAAGTACTCCCGTGAGTCATTGAGCTGACGAGCTCGTGGATGAAGCACCTGCGCGCCAGTGAGAGGTACTGGACCTGATATAATGTTTGGCAGCCTACTCAGCAACCCCCAAAATACAAGACTGTATTCTCTACTGATGACGGTTAATAAACCAGAAACACGTGTCTAGAGATCAGCACTATCTGCGCCAACCTTGGCGAAACACTCAAAAATATCGGAGCGAGCTACAAGAAACGGCATTTACCACAATGCCAGGGGCGAACCTTGCCTGAGAGGTCAGGGGTGTGCTCCCACATCCTGTTGTCTATTTAAAGTACTCCCGTGAGTCATTGAGCTGACGAGCTCGTGGATGAAGCACCTACGCGCCAGTGAGAGGTACTGGACCTGATATAATGTTTGGCAGCCTACTCAGCAAACCCCAAAATACAAGACTGTATTCTCTACTGATGACGGTTAATAAACCAGAAACACGTGTCTAGAGATCAGCACTATCTGCGCCAACCTTGGCGAAACACTCGGAAAATATCGGAGCGAGCTACAAGAAACTGCATTTACCAGAATGCCAGGGGCGAACCTTGCCTGAGAGGTCAGCGGTGT
Source organism: Calotriton arnoldi (assembly GCA_963921515.1). Taxonomy (NCBI): domain Eukaryota; kingdom Metazoa; phylum Chordata; class Amphibia; order Caudata; family Salamandridae; genus Calotriton; species Calotriton arnoldi. Next base: position 14,862 of record CAWUFW010006663.1, read on the forward strand.
GCTTCCACATCCTGTTGTCTATTTAAAGTACTCCCGTGAGTCATTGAGCTGACGAGCTCGTGGATGAAGCACCTGTGCGCCAGTGAGAGGTACTGGACCTGATATAATGTTTGGCAGCCTACTCAGCAAACCCCAAAATACAAGACTGTATTCTCTACTGATGACGGTTAATAAACCAGAAACACGTGTCTAGAGATCAGCACTATCTGCGCCAACCTTGGCGAAACACTCGAAAATATCGGAGCGAGCTACAAGAAACTGCATTTACCAGAATGCCAGGGGCGAACCTTGCCTGAGAGGTCAGCGGTGTGCTCCCACATCCTGTTGTCTACCACATTTTAAGCAGCAAGAATCAATTCTTTGTGCTTTGTAAGCCTGCTGTTGTTAATATATTGAGTCTTGGTGCGATTAAGCAAAATCTCCACTGAATGTGGGACCTCATCATAAGAAGATGTCCCTGACTGTACTGTTGCTTCTCTCAATACTGACACCAACCACAGCTTAACCCCTTCGGTGCCGAGGACGTAATGGTTACATCCTCTGCAACGGTGGAGCTGTGCCGAGGACGTAACCATTACGTCCTGGCACTGGCCCGAGGAGGAAGCGCTGGCGCTCCGCCCGTGGGCCGCCCCCCTACATGCCCCCACTGGGGAAGGCAGCGGAAGCGCTTCCGCTACCTCCCCCAACCCCTCCCTCGGCAATCCGATGACATTGGCGCGCTCACGGCGCGCCGACGTCATCATAGGGTGCCGGGGACGCGCTGGAAGCCATTTGTTTCCAGCGCGTCTAGAGAGAGGACGTTGAAAGGTAAGTCTTTCTCTCGGGGGGGGTTTGGGGGAAAACCGGACACAGGGGGAAAGGAAAGAGTTTTTCCTTTCCCCCCTGTGCCTGTTTCTAATGGATTCCTGCTCCACGATCGCGGGTGAGGCCCACGATCGTGGAGCAGGAATCCATCCACTGGACCACCAGGGATGTTTTTTTGGTTTGTTGGGGGAGCGACCCCTTAGGCAAGGGTCGCTCCCCTGGGGGGCATAGGTATCCATGTTTCTTGGCCGATTTTAGGCCGATCAGCCTCCCTGGGGGGGCCGAAACCCACTAGGAACCAGGGACTGTAATATTTGCACATTTTGGGAGCGACCCCTTGGGCAAGGGTCGCTCCCATGGGGGTGATTTTTTTTATCCATGTTTCGCCCTCCCCCCCGGGGGCTGATTTGTCCATTTTTAGGCCAATCAGCAGTAACCCACTAGCTACCAGGGAATTTATTTGTGTGCTTTGGGAATGACCCCTTGGGCAAGGGTCATTCCCATGGGGGTGGTCTTTTTTACCTCCATGTTTCGGCCCCCCCCTGGGGCTAGATCAGCCATTTTTCCTGCTGATCTAGCCCCCGGGGAGGGTTGAAACCCACTAGATGCCAGGGATTCATTTTTAGTAATTATGGGGAGCGATCCCTTGGGCAAGGATTGCTCCCCTTTTGGGCATGAATGTTTTGGTCATTTCTGCCTCCCTTGGGGGCAGATTGGCTTTCTATTTTTAGGCCCATCTGCCCCCAAGAGGGGTAGAAGCCTCTAGACTAGTATATACATATGTTTTGGGGAGTGGCCCCTTGGGCAAGGATCACCCCCTTTTGGTGATGACTGTTATGGCCTTTTTCATTTTTAGGGCCCAAAGGGGACAAAAGCTGCTAGACCACCAGGGATTTTATTGTTTATGGTGCAAAATGTTTTGGGGGAGTGGCCCCTTTTGGGGGTGAATATTCTGGCTGTTTATGCCCCCATAGGCCTTGTATTTTTAAGCCCATGTGCCCCCGGGGAAATTTTGTGTGTTCGGTTGATGGTTTGTGTGCCATTATTTGTGATCGTAACATTTTGTTTTCTCCTTTTCATTTTAGGGCAAAGCTTTGTTTTAAATTGTGCTTGCAGTTTCGGCACTGGTAGAGCTGCAGTTTAGTTGCAAGTGTTTGGTAAGGAAACGTTTTTTATATTGTTTACTACAAATGTGACCTTCATGAATGTGTTTTTTGGGAAATTTTGTAATATTAGAAGCCTATTTAGCTTTTGTTTGAATGTCTGTGCCGTTTTCCTTGTATTTGTGCACAATGTGTATTGTGTTGCTTTTTGTGTAATCTATTTTGTGTTTTCTTTTTTAGTCGGATATTGGTGCTTGCTGTGTCTGTGCAGAGTAGGTGCTGGTGAGTCTAGCTGCCACTGGCAAGTGAGTGGTATTGTTTTACAGTATATAGGTCTTTTGTGCTTTGTATTGATAGACTTTGCCTTGCTACTGCTATATGCTTGTAGTTTTTCTTTTAGTTTTATAAATCCACACTTTGTTTATTACTTTTTTATACACTTTGGTTACTGTTGACTTATTTGTCAAGTTACTTGTATAACTAAGGATTATGGCTAGCCGCAGGATGACCGCTCAGCAGGTTGTTGGGATGCTTTTCGAGTCTTCTTCTGACCATGATTATGAGACTGACTCTGCATCTGAGGCAGAGGAGGGAGGGGAAGATTCAGGCAGTGAGTTTTCTCTCCACATGGAATCATCTGATGATGAAGCTACTCTCAGTGCAGATGAAGCTACTCTCAGTGCGGATGAAGTGCCTGTTTTAGAGGAGGACACTGATGTGCTGATAGTGCAGCAAGAGGCATCTGGATTGCAGCCTGAGTCTGCGAGGCTTCCCATTGGAAGTGCTGGACTATGGGTTGACCCAAACATGGTGCAGCCGGTGCTGCCTGTCTTTAATGGTGTTGCAGGGTGTAGAGTGAATTGTGAAATTTTTTTGCCTATAAATTTCTTTCAGTTGTTTTTGGACGATGTATTTTTGGCTGAGATTGTTGAGCAGACTAATTTGTATGCTGAACAGTATTTGAGGGACAACAGTGCCAGGCTTAGGCCCCACTCTAGAGCTACCCGGTGGGCTCCCACAAATCTGGATGAGCTGAAGAAGTTCTTGGGTTTAACTTTTTTGATGGGCCTGATTAGGAAGCCATCTCTGTCTTCATATTGGTCTACTAATTGTCACGACTTGCTCCCTGCATTCCCGTGTCCACCACCAGGGGGCTGAACTGGGGGACTTTCCAGTCCTCTAATAAACTTCCAGACCCTCCCCTGCATGCAAATCCTGACTTCCAGCCATTTGGACACTTATTGGGAACGGACATCCATTCCCACTCCATGCCGGGTTTTGTGAAGCCAGCCTACTCATGCCTGAAAACTCCATTACCCAGGATTCCCGGCTCACTGCTTAGTCTCCACCCCTGCAGGCCAAGGATGGGTGGAGGAATTCAGCTCACCTGTGGCTGGCTGCTGCTAGCCTGCTCACACCTGCTGCATATGATTACAGTGAGCTCTTTTAAGCCCCAGCTCCCTTCAGCCCAGGGTTGGTCATTGTAAGCTGTTATCCGGTGAGACCAGTCCTTGTGCCTGAGCTTTTGCTATTTTCTGCTTTCCTGAACCAGCACTGCTTGCAGTGCTTCCTTGATTCCTGAGCCTTAACATTTCCTTGTTCCTGACCTGTAGTGTTACTTTGACTCCTGAGCCTTTGCTCAATTCTTGCCCCAGCACTGCATCCTATGCTACTTTGTTTTCTTGTTTACTGACCCTGTACTATTCTAGTATACCCTTGTAGCCTCCCTTTCTGTATATCCTTTTCCAGTCCCTGCCTTTCATCTCATTTCCTTGGTTCCAGTTTTAGTTTGCTATCTTTCTATTCTGCTGTCTCGCTTCTGTTACCTTGTATGTTTGTTACCTGCTTTCTGCCAAGTGTGCCCTGTGATTTCCTTCCTTTCCTGTTGAGCACTCCTCCTTGCTAGCTCCTTGTCTATTGTGCTTGTGTTTAGTTCTACCCCTTTGCTGTTACTGCCTTGCGTGTTCCTGTTTGATCGCCAGGATCCGTGGGCACAGCTGACTACCTAGGTGGTGTTTCTTGTTCACTGTGAGTATTGTCTTTGAGTTACTGTTATAACATCACCATAGGTATAAGCTTCACAGACCCTGCCTTTGCATACATATCCTATATGTGGGTATTTCCAGTCAGTATCTGTAACAGCAATTGTGGGTGAGGAACTTACTGAGCTTCAGTCTTACCGTGTGGAGCTCCTGAGTGCTTTACCCCACACATCCCCTTTATTGTTAACGTTGTTTCATGTTTAAGTGTATTGCACATCCGTCCTGGGTTTAGTGATTCTGAATGCTGAGCCGCCTCATGAGTGCCCTTCCTTTCTGAGTCTCACCCTTCTTGTTCACCTCTACAGGCTTCCCCTTTGGATCCCTTTTTTCCTCTGACTTCCTGTGTGCTCCTGGGCAGCGCTGTACTCCTCTCTGTGTTTGTTTTCTACCCTGTTCCCAGTCCTTGCCCAAGTCCCTGACTGTGATCCCCACATAGTCCCGGACAGGCCCTGACAGAATGACCAACCTACATTTCCAGGGTCACTTGTGAGGTTTCTTTGCGTTCAGTTAGCTATTTTTTTTTATTTTACCCACCCTGTCAGTTCTTGCCAAGATGTTTAGCAACAGATCCAGAAAGCACTTAAACTCTAGAGATCAATTCCTGGAACAAAACAGACTTTTTCGTGCTGAATATCATTCCCTGTGGTTGGCTGATCCTTCTATGCTAGATTTTTATTCAATCTGTGACCCTGATCTTCACCTGATGTCAGCCAGTGACTTGCAGGAGGAAAATGAATATCTACAAATCTTGTTAGCAGCAGAAAGAACTTCAGCGTGTTGTAAGGTGCAAAGCAACTGTGAAAATGTTCACCCTAGTCCTGAAACAATAAATCCTCTTTTGAGAAATGGACATTTACGTTCACAATATTTCACTCATTGGCTTTCAAACACCTCTTTGCCAGATCCTGACTTGCTTTTCTGTTCGGATCCAGGTTTACTGTCTGTGTCAGCAGTGCAAAAGGAGAATGATACCATACTCAGCTTGCTGAATAAGAATTCTGGTTCTAGCATGTCTGCTCTCCTTTCACACAAGGTTACCCAGTTCTGTAGTCCAGTAGATATCACAGTCCCGGATACTACAAGGACCTGTGAAGAAGTCCCTACTGACAGCAGCGAATCTACCTTTTACAGTCTACTACCATTCTCAGAGCTGAAAGTCTATGAACCATGTGTCACTTTGCCCTTACCTTGTTTTCATGTAAAGTTTCCAGAGCTTCCAGGCTCCCAGCCTCCAGGACCAGAGCTTCCAGGCTCCCAGCCTCCAGGACCAGAGCTTCCGGGATCCCTGCCTCCAGGCCCAGAGCTTCCGGGCTCCCTGCCTCCAGGACCAGAGCTTCCGGGCTCCCTGCCTCCAGGACCAGAGCTTCCGGGCTCCCTGCCTCCAGGACCAGAGCTTCCGGGCTCCCTGCCTCCAGGACCAGAGCTTCCGGGCTCCCTGCCTCCAGGACCAGAGCTTCCGGGCTCCCTGCCTCCAGGACCAGAGCTTCCGGGCTCCCTGCCTCCAGGACCAGAGCTTCCGGGCTCCCTGCCTCCAGGACCAGAGCTTCCGGGCTCCCTGCCTCCAGGACCAGAGCTTCCGGGCTCCCTGCCTCCAGGACCAGAGCTTCCGGGCTCCCTGCCTCCAGGACCAGAGCTTCCGGGCTCCCTGCCTCCAGGACCAGAGCTTCCGGGCTCCCTGCCTCCAGGACCAGAGCTTCCGGGCTCCCTGCCTCCAGGACCAGAGCTTCCGGGCTCCCTGCCTCCAGGACCAGAGCTTCCGGGCTCCCTGCCTCCAGGACCAGAGCTTCCGGGCTCCCTGCCTCCAGGACCAGAGCTTCCGGGCTCCCTGCCTCCAGGACCAGAGCTTCCGGGCTCCCCGCCTCAAGGACCAGAGCTTCCGGGCTCCCCGCCTCCAGGACCAGAGCTTCCGGGCTCCCCGCCTCCAGGACCCGAGCTTCCGGGCTCCCCGCCTCCAGGACCCGAGCTTCCGGGCTCCCCGCCTCCAGGACCCGAGCTTCCGGGCTCCCCGCCTCCAGGACCCGAGCTTCCGGGCTCCCGCCTCCAGGACCCGAGCTTCCGGGCTCCCCGCCTCAGGACCCGAGCTTCCGGGCTCCCGCCTCCAGGACCCGAGCTTCCGGGCTCCCCGCCTCCAGGACCCGAGCTTCCGGGCTCCCCGCCTTTCGCACCAGAGCTTCCGGGCTCCCCGCCTTTCGCACCAGAGCTTCCGGGCTCCCCGCCTTTCGCACCAGAGCTTCCGGGCTCCCCGCCTTCGCACCAGAGCTTCCGGGCTCCCGCCTTCGCACCAGAGCTTCCGGGCTCCCGCCTTCGCACCAGAGCTTCCGGGCTCCCCGCCTTCGCACCAGAGCTTCCGGGCTCCCGCCTTTCGCACCAGAGCTTCCGGTCTCCCGCCTTCGCACCAGAGCTTCCGGTCTCCCCGCCTTCGCACCAGAGCTTCCGGGCTCCCCGCCTTCGCACCAGAGCTTCCGGGCTCCCCGCCTTCGCACCAGAGCTTCCGGGCTCCCCGCCTTCGCACCAGAGCTTCCGGGCTCCCGCCTTCGCACCAGAGCTTCCGGGCTCCCCGCCGTTTGCACCAGAGCTTCCGGGCTCCCCGCCGTTTGCACCAGAGCTTCCGGGCTCCCTGCCTGCAGCACCAGAGCTTCCGGGCTCCCTGCCTGCAGCACCAGAGCCTCCGGGCTCCCTGCCTGCAGCACCAGAGCCTCCGGGCTCCCTGCCTGCAGCACCAGAGCCTCCGGGCTCCCTGCCTGCAGCACCAGAGCCTCCGGGCTCCTGCCTGCAACACCAGAGCCTCCGGGCTCCCTGCCTGCAGCACCAGAGCCTCCGGGCTCCCTGCCTGCAGCACCAGAGCCTCCGGGCTCCCTGCCTGCAGCACCAGAGCCTCCGGGCTCCCTGCCTGCAGCACCAGAGCCTCCGGGCTCCCTGCCTGCAGCACCAGAGCTTCCGGGCTCCCCGCCTTTCGCACCAGAGCTTCCGGGCTCCCCGCCTTTCGCACCAGAGCTTCCGGTCTCCCCGCCTTTCGCACCAGAGCTTCCGGGCTCCCCGCCTTTCGCACCAGAGCTTCCGGGCTCCCCGCCTTTCGCACCAGAGCTTCCGGGCTCCCCGCCTTTCGCACCAGAGCTTCCGGGCTCCCCGCCGTTTGCACCAGAGCTTCCGGGCTCCCCGCCGTTTGCACCAGAGCTTCCGGGCTCCCTGCCTGCAGCACCAGAGCTTCCGGGCTCCCTGCCTGCAGCACCAGAGCCTCCGGGCTCCCTGCCTGCAGCACCAGAGCCTCCGGGCTCCCTGCCTGCAGCACCAGAGCCTCCGGGCTCCCTGCCTGCAGCACCAGAGCCTCCGGGCTCCCTGCCTGCAGCACCAGAGCCTCCGGGCTCCCTGCCTGCAGCACCAGAGCCTCCGGGCTCCCTGCCTGCAGCACCAGAGCCTCCGGGCTCCCTGCCTGCAGCACCAGAGCCTCCGGGCTCCCTGCCTTCAGCACCAGAGCCTCCGGGCTCCCTGCCTTCAGCACCAGAGCCTCCGGGCTCCCTGCCTTCAGCACTTGAACCTCTATTTTTCCAACTTTTTGACCCTGTGCTTCCAGTTTGCCAGCCTCCAGAGTTCTCAGTACATATACATCCAGAGACTGAATCACCAGCATCAGAGACAAAACCTTCCAGAACATCACCATTTTTCTGCAGTCCGCTGGCATCTTGCACTACATCTGTGAGGGAAATGGACTTACTTCATAGGAGCCACGGCCTTGAATCCAGTTCCAGATTCAGGGAGAGGGTCTTTGGAGGGGGTGTACTGTCACGACTTGCTCCCTGCATTGCCGTGTCCACCACCAGGGGGCTGAACTGGGGGACTTTCCAGTCCTCTAATAAACTTCCAGACCCTCCCCTGCATGCAAATCCTGACTTCCAGCCATTTGGACACTTATTGGGAACGGACATCCATTCCCACTCCATGCCGGGTTTTGTGAAGCCAGCCTACTCATGCCTGAAAACTCCATTACCCAGGATTCCCGGCTCACTGCTTAGTCTCCACCCCTGCAGGCCAAGGATGGGTGGAGGAATTCAGCTCACCTGTGGCTGGCTGCTGCTAGCCTGCTCACACCTGCTGCATATGATTACAGTGAGCTCTTTTAAGCCCCAGCTCCCTTCAGCCCAGGGTTGGTCATTGTAAGCTGTTATCCGGTGAGACCAGTCCTTGTTCCTGAGCTTTTGCTATTTTCTGCTTTCCTGAACCAGCACTGCTTGCAGTGCTTCCTTGATTCCTGAGCCTTAACATTTCCTTGTTCCTGACCTGTAGTGTTACTTTGACTCCTGAGCCTTTGCTCAATTCTTGCCCCAGCACTGCATCCTATGCTACTTTGTTTTCTTGTTTACTGACCCTGTACTATTCTAGTATACCCTTGTAGCCTCCCTTTCTGTATATCCTTTTCCAGTCCCTGCCTTTCATCTCATTTCCTTGGTTCCAGTTCTAGTTTGCTATCTTTCTATTCTGCTGTCTCGCTTCTGTTACCTTGTATGTTTGTTACCTGCTTTCTGCCAAGTGTGCCCTGTGATTTCCTTCCTTTCCTGTTGAGCACTCCTCCTTGCTAGCTCCTTGTCTATTGTGCTTGTGTTTAGTTCTACCCCTTTGCTGTTACTGCCTTGCGTGTTCCTGTTTGATCGCCAGGATCCGTGGGCACAGCTGACTACCTAGGTGGTGTTTCTTGTTCACTGTGAGTATTGTCTTTGAGTTACTGTTATAACATCACCATAGGTATAAGCTTCACAGACCCTGCCTTTGCATACATATCCTATATGTGGGTATTTCCAGTCAGTATCTGTAACAGCAATTGTGGGTGAGGAACTTACTGAGCTTCAGTCTTACCGTGTGGAGCTCCTGAGTGCTTTACCCCACACATCCCCTTTATTGTTAACGTTGTTTCATGTTTAAGTGTATTGCACATCCATCCTGGGTTTAGTGATTCTGAATGCTGAGCCGCCTCATGAGTGCCCTTCCTTTCTGAGTCTCACCCTTCTTGTTCACCTCTACAGGCTTCCCCTTTGGATCCCTTTTTTCCTCTGACTTCCTGTGTGCTCCTGGGCAGCGCTGTACTCCTCTCTGTGTTTGTTTTCTACCCTGTTCCCAGTCCTTGCCCAAGTCTTGATCCCCACATAGTCCCGGACAGGCCCTGACACTAATCCCTTGATGGCAACAGCTATATTTCCTGCAACCATGAGTCGTAATCGGTATTTGCTTCTTCTTCGGATGTTGCATTTTGTTGATAATGCTTTTGCGTTGCCCCGCGATCACCCTGATTGTGACCGTCTTTTTAAGGTTCGGCCTGTCCTTGATCACTTAGTTGATCGATTTTCAGAGATCTATGTGCCCGGGAAAGAAATAGCTGTGGATGAGTCTTTGGTCCTGTTCAAGGGTCGATTGGTTTTTAGGCAGTACATTCCTAGCAAGAGGGCACGCTATGGAATTAAGATGTATATGCTGTCTGAGAGTAGTACTGGATATGTCTATAATTTCAGGGTCTACACTGGTAGGGATTCCAGTATTGACCCCCCTGGTTGTCCGTCCACTTTTGGAGTTGCAGAGAAAATTGTGTGGGAACTGAGCAGAGGACCTTTTAACAAAGGTCACCATTTATATGTAGATAACTTTTACACTGCTGTGCCATTGTTCAAGGAATTGTTCAAAGTGGACACTGTTGCTTGTGGCACAATCCGCTCTAACCGTAAAGGTTACCCAAAAGAGCTGGTTGTAAAAAACTTGTGAAGGAACAGTGCAGTGCCTTGCGTAGTGATGAGCTTCTAGCTCCGAAATTTTCTGACAGGAGAGATGTCTATATGCTGACTACCAACCATGATGGAAGTACTTCACCTGTGACTGTTTGGGGTCAGGTTGCTGAAGTGCGCAAACCTGTGTGCATTTTAGACTACAATAAGCACATGGGTGGTGTAGATCAGAGGTTGGAACCTTACACTGCTGTTCGTAAGGTGTACGTTTGGTATAAGAAGTTGGCTATCCATTTATTCCATTTAGCAAGCTACAATGCCTTTGTTGTATTTAAGGATTGCTCTCCAGAGTCAAAGATGACATTTGTTCAGTTTCAGCAGTCTTTGATAGGCAGCCTTGTTTTAGTAGAACAGGCAGAAGTTCCTAGAGAAGCAGTGGTGGAGGATGTGGCTAGATTGAAAGATCGCCACTTTCCTGATCACCTTCCTCCCACGGCTAAAAAAGACTTTCGTGCTAAAAAATGTAGTGTGTGTGCGAGAAGAGGTGTGCGGAAGGAGAGTTGTATGTACTGCCCCTATTGCCCTTCTAATCCTGGGCTGTGTGTGCCCACATGTTTTAAATTGTACCACACACAACGGAGTTTTTGGTTACAACCGTGAGCATAAAAGTAAAGTGACAGGTCTGTATTGTTTTATATTTTTGTTCAGATTTCATGGTTGGCAAAAGTGTGATGTATTCAGTTAGAGCTGTTGTGCTTGTAGTTAAAGGTTTGTATCTATTGCCAATTGGTTTGTGTTTTTTTTTTGTTGCATAAAATATGTGATGGCGGGGTGTGTGGACTGGCGCTTGGCTGGCGGTGTGTGTGGACTGGCGCTTGGCTGGCGGTGTGTGTGGACTGGCGCTTGGCTGGCGGTGTGTGTGGACTGGCGCTTGGCTGGCGGTGTGTGTGGACTGGCGCTTGGCTGGCGGTGTGTGTGGACTGGCGCTTGGCTGGCGGTGTGTGTGGACTGGCGCTTGGCTGGCGGTGTGTGTGGACTGGCGCTTGGCTGGCGGTGTGTGTGGACTGGGGCTTAGCTGGCGGTGTGCGTGGACTGGGGCTTGGCTGGCGGTGTGCGTTGACTGGCGCTTGGCTGGCTGTGTGCATGGACTGGTGCTTGGCTGGCGGTGTGCGTGGACTGGCGCTTGGCTGGCATGTGCGTGGACTGGCGTTTGGCTGGCGGTGTGCGTGGACTGGCGCTTGGCTTGCAGTGTGCGTGGACTGGCGCTTGGCTTGCAGTGTGCGTGGACTGGCGCTTGGCTGGCTGTGTGCGTGGACTGGCGCTTGGCTGGCTGTGTGCGTGGACTGGCGCTTGGCTGGCTGTGTGCGTGGACTGGCGCTTGGCTGGCTGTGTGCGTGGACTGGCGCTTGGCTGGCTGTGTGCGTGGACTGGCGCTTGGCTGGCTGTGTGCGTGGACTGGCGCTTGGCTGGCTGTGTGCGTGGACTGGCGCTTGGCTGGCTGTGTGCGTGGACTGGCGCTTGGCTGGCTGTGTGCGTGGACTGGCGCTTGGCTTGCGGTGTGCGTGGACTGGCGCTTGGCTTGCGGTGTGCGTGGACTGGCGCTTGGCTGGTGGTGTGCGTGGACTGGCGCTTGGCTGGCGGTGTGTCAGTAGTGACTTGCTGCTGGTCACTACACACACTGCTAGCCAAACGCCACTCCACGCAATCCATCAGCTGGTGTGGTTGCTGTCTCAGGAATGTGGGCGTGTGAAAGTGATGGGCCCTTGAATGGCGCTGTCTGCTGATGTGAGTGTTGTAATGTGATGGGCCCGCGGCTGGCGGTATGAATGGTTTTGTATGCGGCACACGTATGAAAGGTGTATGAATGGCCTGTAAAGAGGTTGGTGCCTTGTCGTGGCTTTACAGCTCACGAGCTGTGAGTCAATGTTTCAGTTTCTCGTCCATTCAATTATTAACAGTTCATTTCATTTTTGTGAAATCTCTGGTTAATACAACTGTATATACTGAACCATCACTCACCCTCGTGCCAAATCCAACCAGTATGTCTGTGTGCTTGAGGAATAGGTGGTTGTGCAGAAATATTTGTCTTTTCTGTCTTTCTGCAGTAGGGTGTACCTTGTCCCTTTTTGTGAATGTTGTAATGTGTTGGTTTCGTGCCTGGTGGTGTGAATGGTCTTGTGTGTATCACGTATGAAAGGTGTGTGAATGGCCTGTATAGCGGTTGGGGCCTTGATGTGGCTTTACAGCTCACGAGATGCGAGTCACTGGTTCAGTTTTTGTCCTTTCAATTATTGACAGTGCATTTCATTTTTGTGAAATCTCTTGTTAATAAAATTTTATATACTGAACCATCACTCGCCCTCGTGCCAAATCCAACCAGTATGTGTGTGTGCTTGAGGAATAGATGGCTGTGCAGTAATCTTTGTCTTTTTTGTCTCTCTGCCAAGTTGTACATTCCATCTAAGAATAACCTACCAACTGTAGATATTGTCGTAAACTAAACACCCATGGGAGTACATGGTGATGTCTCTCTTGTGGATCCCAACAAGTTATCTTACCCACAATGTCCTGCAAACCTCAAAATGTGTCTGTCACATTTTCCTTGCATTATTGTGCCAAAATTTTCATGCTGCAGAAAGAAACAACAAATTTCCTACCCCCCCTTCTTTCTCCAAGTATCCCAAAAGAAATGGTACCTCACTTGCGTGGGTGGGTCAAGGTCCCGCGACAGGCAAGGGCCCAAAACCTAGTGAGGCGACATCAAAATTACCTATCACAAACCAACATGGTTTTCATGGGGGGGTCCCATGATTTTTTGGCCCCGGGCTCGGCGGCCATCTAGGGAAACCTACCAAACCCACACATTTCTGAAAACTAAACACCCGGGGGATTCCAGGGAGGTATGGCTTGCATGGATCCCCCAACATTTTCTTACCCAGAATCCCCTGCAAACCTCAATTTTAGCTGGAAAAATCACTTTTTCCACACATTTTTGTGTGGGAAAGTTGTGGCATCAACGGGCTGACACAAATTTCCTACCACCCAGCGTTCCCCCAGGTCTCCCGATAAAAATAGTGCCTCACTCGAGTGGGAGGCCCAAGTACCCGCGACAGGCAAGGGCCCAAAACGTATTGAGGCGACATCAAAATTGCCTATCACAAAACGACCTGGTTTTGCAAGGGGGGTCACCTGGGTTTTTGGCCCCGTGCTCGGCGGCCATCTAGGGAAACCTACCAAACCCACACAGTTCTGAAAACTAGACACCCGGGGGATTCCAGGGAGGTATGGCTTGCATGGATCCCCCAACATTTTCTTACCCAGAATCCCCTGCAAACCTTAATTGTAGCTGAAAAAATCACTTTTTCCACACATTTTTGTGTGGGAAAGTTGTGGCATCACCGGGCTGACACAAATTTCCTACCACCCAGCGTTCCCCCAGGTCTCCCAATAAAAATGGTGCCTCACTCGTGTGGGAAGCCCAAGTACCCGCGACAGGCAAGGGCCCAAAACATTTTGTGATAGGCAATTTTGATGTCGCCTCAATAAGTTTTGGGCCCTTGCCTGTTGCGGGTACTTGGGCCTCCCACACGAGTGAGGCACCATTTTTATCGGGAGACCTGGGGGAACACTGGGTGGTAGGAAATTTGTGTCAGCCCGGTGATGCCACAACTTTCCCACACAAATGTGTGGAAAAAGTGATTTTTTTTCAGCTAAAATTGAGGTTTGCAGGGGATTCTGGGTAAGAAAACGTTGGGGGATCCACGCAAGCCATACCTCCATGGCATCTCCCGGTGTCTAGTTTTCAAAAATGTATAGGTTTGCTAGGTTTCCCTAGGTGCCGGCAGAGCTAGGGATCAAAAACTACAGCTAGGAACTTTGCAAAAAAAGGGTAATTTTTCACTGTGAAAATGTGGTGTGTCCACCTTGCGTTTTGGGCCGTTTCCTGTCGCGGGCACTAGGCCTACCCACACAAGTGAGGTACCATTTTTCTCTGAAGACTTTGGGGAACGCGGGGTGGGTGGAATTTTGTGGATCCACGCAGATTCCAGAGCTTTCCACCACAGAAAAGTGAGGAAAATGTGGGGTTTTTTACACTTTTTTAGGTTTGCAAGGGATTCTGGGTAACAGAACCTGGTGAGAGCCAGTCAAGTCACCCCATCCTGGATTCCCTGGGTGTCTAGTTTTCAAAAATGTATAGGTTTGCTAGGTTTCCCTAGGTGCCGGCAGAGCTAGGGTTCAAAAACTACAGCTAGGCACTTTGCAAAAAAAGGGTCATTTTTCACTGTGAAAATGTGGTGTGTCCACCTTGCGTTTTGGGCCGTTTCCTGTCGTGGGCACTAGGCCTACCCACACAAGTGAGGTACCATTTTTCTCATAAGACTTTGGGGAACACGGGGTGGGTGGAATTTTGTGGATCCACGCAGATTCCAGAACTTTCCACCGCAGAAAAGTGAGGAAAATGTGGGTTTTTGACAATTTTTTAGGTTTGCAAGGAATTCTGGGTAACGGAACCTGGTGAGAGCCAGTCAAGTCACCTCGTTCCAGGTTTTCCTATTCACCGTCGGCGCCGAGCTGTGAGAGTCAAGCAGGGAGCAGTGCGGTTTGTAGAGAACTCCGAGCTCCTCTTGCTGGCGTGGAGAGTTCTGCACTTCGTGGAGAGTTCTGCTACCGTTCTGCTACCGTTTTCCACTGAAAACCTGCTGGAACCTACACGGTAAACGGCAAGCGCGGCCGCCATTAGCGGGCGGCCGCAGTGAGTGTGTGCCTTTAGCTGGATTGCAGAGGCGGCCCGATTAGATCGGGTGCAGCCTGCAATCACGCCAAGTGTGCCCGCTTGCCTTTTTCATTCACTTCCAACTTCGCCTGCTCCCTGCCATCTGCCATCCACAGCTGTTAACGGAAGTTTGCCTCAGATAATTCCACTACTTGTCTCGCCTCTCCACTTGCCACCAAAGCAGCCGTAGGAGCACGAGGAGTTGGAGATTTGGAGACTAGGCGAATTCTTAGTCCGCTTTGTGCCCGCTTTGAGTTCCCTGGAGGGGCAGAGCCTCAAATCTTGGATGAGTTTTCTATGACCATTTGGCAGCGGAGGAGGCGCTGGCGGCTCCCGCGGTTTGTGGTGTACTCTGTGTTCGGCGCTGTTTGGCGCCTACAGCTTAGAATTGAATCAAGGCAAGGAGTAGTGGTACTATTGAGAACCACGGTGGAAGTGCGGAGAAGAGCCGAGTGCGGAGAGTGGAGCAGGGGGCGCAGGGTGTGCTTGTTCACCAACAGCTGTTAAACCACAGTACCTTTGTCATCTCCAGGCAGCGGCAGCAGCAGAGCGACTAGTCTACTTAAACTGCTGCATAATTTATGACTCATCACTGTGACACGCTATATAACGCTCTGTTGTAATTGTGCCTCAGGCCTGAATTGCCCACACTTGCTCGTTCTGCTAAGGAGAAAGACACTACTAGTTCCAATAAAGTGGGTACTTTGAGGTCGGGAAAGGAGCGGCCACCTTTCCCTCCCATTAAGAGGAAGAAAAAACTACAACAATCAACAATTCTAAATAAAAATCAAACAAGCAGGAGAGATTCAGTCTCTCAAATCATCTACGTTCCGCATATTTGGTAAACCAACAAAGTCTCCAACAAAATTTGATTTCATGAAAGATCCAACGGGAGCCATGTTAACGTTACTAACTAATTCATGCGGACTTCAAACCCCAATTAAGCCAATGAGTGAATCAAGTACAACATCCCAAAATCCAGGAGTAAGGGAACCCGACCAGTACGAGATGGAGGTAGAGCTAATGGCAAAATCAACTGAAGAACCAGGCAACCAATGGGGTCAAATAACGGACTTAGAGATGCTAACCATTCCCCTAACTACACGTTTGCAACAAGAGGTATCAAATTGCGTGGGGTTATTGACGGGAGATACTCAGCAACTATTAGCAATGGGGGTGCCAGTACCAATCGAAGTGCAAGTAAACGTAAGAAAGGTTAACGGAGTAGGGGATCCAACGAGTCTGGCCCAAACAACCCAGTCCTAGCAAGAAACTTCAAAAGAAGGGGCCGACTGGGCAAAAACTTTAAGAGATGTTAAAATCTTACCCAACTTCCAGCAATCTGATCTTAATCTGACTACAACGAATATAGTCCAAAAGTTGGATCAGGAGAATTCTAAGCAAAATAATAGGTCTCAAAACAATATGGATGACTATATTATGAAACCAGAAAACTTGCAGCGTTGGAGTACTCCATATCAAAAGGAGGAACTTAACAGGCTACAACTTACTGGCCTACGAGATAAGGGGCATGATCAGCAAAGCCCTGTAAGTGGAGCCAACAAAGAACAATCATTTATAAATGGGCAAAGCCTAAGCCCGGGAGTACAAGATACAGGAAACTGGAACTCTGGGTCAATTTGGGATCTATTTTTTAGAACCTCCCAACTAACACTTGAAGCTTTAACATATCAGTCAAACAAAATGGAGGTGCAAATGGATCTTTTGAGCGCCATGGCATCCTCTGTAGCTGGAATTGATCAGAAGATAGCAACATTAAACAATCTAGTAATAAGGGCACAAGCACAACCGATATCTCCTTATACAGATTGCAATTGTGCCCCTCTGATCAATAAACTGGCCACAATTCCTGATGTATTAAAAACAATAATTGATGATCTGAGAGGAAATTTATTCAACGCTGGAAATAAAGTCAGTCTGAGCGATTGCTTATCTAAAGAAAGGACGACAAGTAATAATAAAACTGTAATTAAGGAAAGTATGAAAGAACCAATAGCCAATAAAATGAATGATCAAGTAGTGGAAATTCCACATTCGTCACAAACAATACCTTTTAGAAGTATCATCAGAATTTCATTTATCAAAAAGACAGAGGAAAAAACAACGGAAAGCAAGAAACAAAGTCTCAAAAGCAACAAAAAAAGTAATTATTCCGGAAGTAGAGAGAACAAATATAGGAAATAAGTGAGAACAAGTATCAAATAAGAAACAAGATGATGAAGATATATTACCAGCAAAACCGTTCTATCCTATGTTCAATAAAAAATTGCCAGATGTACATACAGTTGTGAAAAACAAAGTCATTAATGAGTCAATAGATAACATAAAACAGGTAGAACAGGACAAAAAACAGCTTACAGGTATGTCGCGTGCCGAAGAAATTAAAGAAAATGTGAAAAGTAAACTAGTGCAATCAGAAATAAAAAAGGTCAAAAAGAGAGAGTATTAAAGTGGCCCACGAGAGTCCAGGATCACCAAAAAACCGGAAGGAGAGCAAGACTCCACAAGATCAGGAAATTGAGGGAAGAAAAACACTTAAACAACAAACACGGTCTCAGGAGTTACGTAAATGCATTGGCGAGCCATTAGAGCATGATCAATTGAAAAACGCAAACCTCCTACAACAAATCAAGATAAAAAACCATGGTCAAAAAGAGGGAGTAATACAAGTAATTTTTACCCCAGAATACAAATCCAGGGGTAACAATGATATCTTGAATCGTGGAAACATCTTAAAATTGTGCAAAGCAGTACCTTCATTGGAAAGAATTAGAAGTACTGATATAGAATCAATTGAATTCTTGCAACCAATAACAGCAATCAAGAATCGACATTGGTAACCTGGACAACACCCACCTCTGCTGGTCTTATTATACAAGAACACAATCTTTTTCTGGACTGGGGAATAAAAGTAACAACGCTACTCCAACCCTCCTATCCTAGCCCATTTATCTCACCAAAAATACAAAATAAGCAGCAAAAGAGATCAGATAACAACCAGACATACTCAATATTAAAAAATCCGATAGGTATGATAAACGGGCAAGCCCTGAGATCACCAGTTGTGAACAAAAGTGATCCAACTGAGGTGCTAAGGTTTGGCTGGTTGACTGCAGCCTTACATGATGTCAAGGAGGACTGACGAATCTCAATTGATGATCCTACGCGGGGGACAACAAGCCCAATAGATAGGATTAGAATATGCTCTTGGAATATAAATGGTGTGCAATCAAAGATCCAGAATGATCAACTACCTTCCCTGTCGGACCATTTTCAAATTATCTGCCTACAAGAGACCTGGGCAATTGTACCTTTCAGATTAGAAGGTTATAAGGGCTACTATTCGTTGGCCAAGAAAACAAGTAAATATGGCAGATCCTGTGGGGGTTTGGCTATTTTTATTTCAACGGAACTAAATATGGAGAGTGAGATGGATGCTCAAAATATAAAGGACTGTCTGATTGTTAAAATACGTTACAAAGAACAAAAGATAATTAAATCCCTTTTATTAATTAACGTATACATTCACCCTGACACCGGTTCACGAAGGACAATGGTTTATTTATTTGGTGTTTTCTATAGCGCGAACATGACCCTGCGTAGGGTATCAGAGCGCTTTACAATTGCATTTTCAAAACCAAAACCATTTATGTTTCCAAGTCATCAGTTGTTGTACCATGATTAGAACTAAACATTAAGCTTAATATACATATATACAATCCCACAAAGGGTTAATGATCGACGAGAGGTAGCAAGAATACGATCATGACAGGTCCGTAGACAATAGCTAGACTGTTGAAAATTAAGGGAGATATTTCCTCATATAGAACGATTTTGCTTCCTTTTTGAATGCCGCGATGGATGGGATTCTTCTAATGTTAGGCGGAGAGCGTTCCAGATTCTAGGAGCTGCACCGGAGAACGCTCGGTCATAAGTTCTTTTCTTACAAAAGCGAGCCGGTTTCAGTAGTAGGTCTGCGTGGCTCCTGGAGAACCGGCACCCTCCTGATAAAGTGAGTTTCTGGGCTAGGTAACCTGGTGTTTTGTAATGTATCGCTTTGTGAGTGATGCATGCCAACTTGAATTGAACTCTTGCTTCGAAGGGCAACCAGTTGAGTGCTTTCAAATGAGGGGAGATATGGTCAAATTTTTTGGATCCCGATATTAGTCTTGTGGCTGCATTAAGACAAGCTTTCAGTGGGGCTGTTGAGATCTTGGGGAGCCCGGCCAGAGTTGTGCATCCATACTCTATCCTTGATATGACCAATGCCTGAACTGCTGTTTTGAGATCTGTCTTATTTAAGAATGGTTTTAGTTTTCTAAGGTAGCTTAAATGGAACCGGGCATTTTTGCCATCGTGTTGATATGTGCTAACATGTTCAGATTTTTGTCCAGTATAATTCCCAAGGATTTAGTAGTCAACAATCTTCGGAGTACACTTTAAAGCCGTGATTAGGTTGGTCCATTCTACTATATTTGATGTACTTTTCTGGGGCGTAATCAGCAGGAATTTGGTTTTATGAGGGTTAAGCTTCAGGTGGTTGATGGTTAGCCATTGGAGGGTTCTCAGTGCCTGGTTCATGGTATTTATCTCTTCTGTCGATGTGACTTTGATGTACAGCTGAGTGTCATCTGCGTACATGTGGAAAGAAATGTTTGCTTTTTGTAATATATCCGTGAGTGGTTCTACGTATAGATTAAATAACGCCGGAGATAGTGTTGACCCTTGCGGAACTCCGATTGTATTTCTGGTTGAACCTGACAATGCTTGGTTGACTATGAATTTTTGTGATCTGTTCTCAAGAAAGGAACTAAACCATTTTAGGACTGTTCCCTCTAGCCCCATTCTGTTTTTCATGCGATCCAGTATTTTAGCATGGTTTACCGTGTCGAAAGCCGACGAAAGGTCCAGCAGGATTAGGAGACATGTTTCGTTATGGTCGAGGGCAAGTAAAGCGTCATCCACGATGTGCAGAATTGCTGTTTCTGTGCTATGGTTTGAATCCTGATTGGAAGTCATTTAACAGATTGAATTCCGAAATGTGAAGGCTCAATTGATGTTGCACACATTTTTCCAGGACTTTGGCTAGCAAGGGAATGTTTGTTACTGGTCTGAAATTGTTGGGATCAGAGGGGTTCTCTGTTGGTTTTTTAAGAGTGGAGTGACTTGCCCAGTTTTTAGGCAGACCGGTATTTGGCCTTGTGTCAACGAAGCATTGATGATCTTTGTCCATGACGGGATGAGCAGATGGTTTATAGAAGACCAACACTTTGAAGGTAAAGGATCGTTATAGTGATTGTTAGGATTAGTGGTCGAAATGATCTTTGCAATGTCTAGTTCACTGACAGGCTTAAATACTGACCATCGAGCATTGTTTTTTGGTTTTTCTAATTCTAGTTGAAACTGATGTTCATTTAAGGTACTCTTACCGCTTTCAAGGTCTTCGGCTGCTTTTTTGAGCTCTCCCTCCAATGAATTTGCTTTGTCTGTAAAGAAGGAGGAGAAATCTTCACTATTTAAGATTGTTTTTATAGTGGCTGGTGCCGATTTGGCAGATTTATTGGATTGATCTTTTAGTAGATCGAATAGTTTCCTTGGTCTGTTTATTGCATTATCCAGTTCTTTCCTGAAGAAGTCTTTTTTTGACTTTAGAATGCTTTTATTGTAGGCTTTCCTGGACTGTCTCAGTTGGGTTAAGTGGGGCGATGAAGGGTATTGTCGCCATTTTCGCTCTGAAAGTCTCAGTGAACGTCTTTCTTCATTAAGGGCACTATTAAACCAGGGGTTTTTGTCTTTGTCAGTGATCCTTTTGAATTTTAAAGGGGCTATGTCCTCAATAATGCTCGACATTGTCTTGTTATAGTGCTTCGTGAGGTCACTGACGTCAACCATGCTCTTAGGTGGTTGCAGTTCTATTTCACAGCGAGCTGCGACGTTGTCCATATTGATTCCTCTAGTGTCACAAGTCCATTTTTTGGGCTTAATAGGTTGTGAGGACATTTTGGTTTTTAAGAAGGGTATTTCGAAGGTAATGATGTGATGATCAGACCAATCGCAGGGGTGATTACAATTTTATCGATAGCTTTTTCTTTAGCTATGATCCAATCTTTGGAGTGGGTAGGTAGATGACATCCTTGGACCAGCGAGTGATCTTCCAGGAAGGCTTTGAAAAGGGTGATCTGACTGTCAGTATGATCCTCCCAATGAAGATTGAAGTCTCCTAAGAAAATATCATTAGACTGCAGATTAGAGTTGGCAGTGATGATTTCTATCATCTGATCTATGAACTTGGTCTTTTTACCCGGGGGGTGGTAGAGTGCGTGGAGTTTACAGTTTTGGTTATCAGACGATCTTAAGGACATGCCCAGATATTCACAAGATTCTAAAGGGTCAGATTGTATTTTTGTGATGGTAATGTCTGATCTATGTATACAAGCAATGCCTCCTCCCGTTTTGTCACGTCTGTCCTGTCTCATAATACAGTAATTCGGGGGACTAAAAGATCTAGGCATGGGGAAGAAGAGTCAGATAGCCATGTTTCTGTCAATATAGTTACGTCAATTTCTTGGTTTAGTATGAGGTCGGCTATGTCTGCAGCATGTTTGTTTGCTGACCGACAGTTGAGTAGTATGCAACGAATGTGTTTCTGTGGATTGATCATTGGCGAGACAATCTTGTCGAGAATTAATAACACATTTTTAGGTTGCTAAAATTTAGCCTTCTATTGTTAGGCTTAGCAGTTCTGCCAGCGTTCGTTGGGACTGTTTGAATATTGTTTACACCTATCTTAGTGGGAGTATGGTTGGTTCATATGAAGACAGAAGGGTTTGGATCTCATTGTCTGTCAGATAGCTGAGTTGCTTACGGGGCGGAATATTCTGTTTGACGGAGCCATTGGGATAGAACGAAGTTTAAATTGTGTTTCATGAATGGATTTCTGTAGAACCTCCATTTTTGAAAACCATTTTTCTGATAAGCACAACAGGTTCTTCATATCTCTAATAGCGAAAAGCATGGCTTTGTAAGTCTTGCTGGATTGCGAACTGAGATTATCAAATTCCCCTATTATGTTGAGGGGCTCTAAACTTTTCAGACTCTATTTTAGGTTGAGTAATGGTGGGAAGTTGTGTGGGTGCCCCTGTTGGAATGCTAGCTTTGAATATCTCTGAGGGATAGGGACAACTGTTAAGATGTTTTGTGCATGTTTCTTTGTGACTAGAAACTGTTTCGCATTTCCCTATGTCAGTCATATGCGTGCCTCTCCAGTTAACCTGGTCAACTTCTGTTGATTTCAACCTACTAACTGTTCCCGGTAGAGGGTTGTGATCAGTGTTAGGGCTTGGAAAGGAGCTAGAGTCACTGTGGTTAGCGGTGGATGATGTAGCTATAGATAGATGTGTGCTGTTACTCCTGTCTTTAGAAATACTGGCTTCCTGATTCAACTGTTGGTGCTCATTGGTGATTGTGCAATCTATCGCCATAGCTTGATTCGTCTGTTGGGGTTCTATTGTGATGAAGTTTTCAATCACGGCCGTTTGATTCGCATGTGGGACGATGGCTTGTGAATTTTTATTTGGTCGAATTCTTGAGGGGGGGCTGTTAAGGACCTGAATTTTTAATGTTGAGAAGTATTTGTCAAATCGTTCCAGGTCTTTGTTGGCAGCTTGAATGAGAATCGTGCCGTTTTTATAACAAGTTATGCTTAATGTTGCTCTCAATTTTCGAGAGGGTGTTATTAGCAACTTAGTGCCATAAGGAATGTTTTTCGATTCCTGTATTTTCAGCGAGTTATTTAAGGTATTTCGCCATTTAGCCATTTTAGAAGTAAAGAAAGTAAAGTCATTAATAATCGCACCTTTTTTTTATGTTGAAAGATGGGTCTAAGATTAGAGTTTCTGGGTTTCTTCTGAGTAGGTTATGTTTAAAAGTTTTGGAGGCATTTTTGGAGATGTTAGGAGGGTATAGTATTGAATATGAATTCCTTCCTTCAGGTTTTAGATGATGCCCTGACATGGTTATGATTAAAAGATTTTGTCCCTTATTATTAAATCCTCTGTAATTAAGTTAATCTTATATCAGGAGGGTGAATAAGCAGGGGATCACGTCTGAAATGCTTCTGTAGGTATTGAGACTGCAGTACATAGCTTCCTAAGCTGAATAGGAGTCTATGGATCAGACTAGAATAAGGCTTAAAATAAGTGCCTCTCTATCATAAAGTGGGCTAATTGTCTAAACAAAATTGCAAATATTAGCAATACCTTGCCCCCACCAAGATGGCTGCCATGAAATCATCAGTCTTGAGCATAGTCCTCTGCCTCTTTCACTGTACTTAGCTTCTCTGAAATGTAGTCCTCTGTTACTTTCTATTCACCAATCCCGGAAATGTAGTCCTCTATTACTTTCTATTCACCAATCCCAGAAATGTAGTCCTTTGTTACTTTCTATTCACCAATCCCAGAGATTCTACCTGATTCTTTGTACCAACCTTGCCTTGTAGTCTTTGATTGTTTCCCTGCAACTTGATGAACGAAATTAGTCCTATCTCTGTTTCACTTGTTAAGCCATTTTGAAACAAGGCGCGTATGAGGATCAATGAACAAACCCAAAATGGTGAAATTGCACCACTCATCAGCAATTATTCTTGCAAAAAGGAAACAGATTAAATGCCTATGTGAAAGGGACGTCAAGTAACCAAAGGCAATGTCAAGACACCAAGTCTAGCTTCCCTAAGCACTTCCCAGGTCCACAGTCAGTCCCAAGTCAGTGACTGTGCCCCAGTATGACCAAACCTACTAGTTTCACATTTCTCTTGCCTCCTTCCTGAACTTATGCCTAAAGTGAATGCCACTGCATTCCGGAGACTCGCCGCACCAAGGGAGACACAACGAAAGCACCTCTCTTTTGTTTTTGTGACGAGCACTTCGCAATTACCAGCCCCCTGCTGCGGTGAGAACCACGACGGAAAGCTGCATACAACCTTCGGACGACGGGTACATCACCCTGCTGGCTCCGCGATGCCTGATGTTCACTATCGAGGGAAGCGGAGGGAGGGTCGTCCCCGCCACAGGTCAAGCTCCTACGAAGTTGTTTTCTCCTGGGCACAGCCTTCCACCTCCCAATGGGTGCAGCCAGCCGCCACCTCAGCTAACGGCGATAGCCGAGTCAAGACGATGGAGGGTCGCTCCCGTCCCAAACTCAGCCCCTAGGCAGCAGCAATAATCCCAGGGACCTGCACGCCTCCTCCGGTGATATGGATGATGTCAATACTTCCGGGCCGAACGTCACCTCCGATGACCACCGATCCCGCTGGGCTTTATCACAGTCCTCCGTGGAGCGGGAAGTCTGGCTAGCTCCGCGGACGGATTCCTCTCCCACGACGACAACCTCGTCTTCGCTCCTTATCCACTCGCCAGTTCGCCGTAGTCTCGACCAGCTCGGCCACGGGTAAGTGTCTCTGCCCTCTTATATGTTACTTCTTTAACTCTTTATCCGGTTGTCCGATTGCATTTACGGTGGCGATTCTATCCAGTTACCTTCCAGTTACCAGTTTCTTACAGTTATTTTGACACGTTGAGGCTAACAGGGATATTTTAACCAATTTTGATCCCTGGCCAGTGCTGGCCTGGTTAGCTGCTTGACAACTATGATATTGCAGCAATTAGAAAATGACACCCAACTTGAGATCATCATTACGGGTGACTTTAACATGAACATGTTGTGGTGTTACATTAGAGATCAAGCAATTCAACAACAGAACTATCTATGGTCAATCCCCAGCCTCCCACTTACATCGGATATTATGGGAGGAAGGAAAGGAAAAATTGGTAAGAGTTTTTTAAAAGACTTAGAATCTATAGGTCTAAGGGTGCTAAATGGGCGATTTCAGCAAGACTCGCCACCCGCTTGGACGTATCAAGCTTTGGGTAACAAGTCCAGAATAGATTACACAATAGCATTGTTGGACTTATTTCATAAAAGTTTGTCTTATCAGATTGGAGGAACAAATGAGTGATCATAATCAACAAATAATAGAGTTAAACTTAAATGGTACAAGGCATGAAAAATATATGACACTTCCGGGAGATATAACAGTAAATTATAAGAAACTTTATTGGTCAGAAATTTCTAAAGAATCAATCATAGCCAATGCACAAGCAACGGTCGAGATTTATTTTAAAGGAGACTTCTCGAATGCTATTGAACAATGGTCCCTCTTTACAAAAAAATTAATCTCAGGTCAGTTTCAAAGAGATGGAAATAAAGGGCATCAGAAAAGAAAATCATTGGCACTGGTTAAATTATCTTCTGAATGTCATCTATTAAAAAAAAAAAAGAGCATAATAGAACTCTAAGATTGGTAAAGAAGCACCCAGATAATCGAATCTATAGCGAAAAACTAAAAAAGATAAACGCAGATGTAAGGAAATTGACCTGGAAGGATAAAATGCAAGCAAAACAAGCGCTATGGGCAAAAGCTTTATATACCTGTAAAAAGAGTAACGCAAGAGAATTCTGGGCACTAGTCAACAACATGAATAGATCGAGTAGGAAACCTACTTCTTCTACAGTCACTGAATCAGAATGGGTTAAGTTTTTACACTCGCATTTGAATCATAAGCCAGGTACGGATATGAATCCCATCGTTGAGAATATAAGTAGAGCAGAGAATAATAAGAATACTGATACAATTATAATGGAAAGCCAAATATGCAAACTTATTAAGAAACAGAGATCTAATGGCGCCCCTGGCCCAAACGGGATTCCAGCTGTTCTCTATAAGGAGAATACGTTATTTTGGTCCAGTTACCTAACACGTGTATTCAATCAAGCATTGCAAATAATGACCATCCCAGAGTCCTGGAAGGGTTCCATAATTTCACCCATCTACAAAAGTGGGGAGTGGTCGCTACCAGTCAACTATAGATTAATTACGCTGCAAGACATTGAAGCAAAGCTCTTTGCATCAATTCTCCTCAAAGAACTAATAGACTGGGCAACAGATAAGCACTTGATCCCGCCGAATCAATCGGGTTTTATACAAGGCCAAGGGACGGCAACGAATATTTTAACATTGGGAACATTAATAGAGAAATATAAAGTGAAAAAACAGCCACTATATCTATGTTTCGTGGATTTTAAATCAGCCTTTGACTGTGTGGATAGGCAAATTTTATGGAGGAAATTGGATCACAATGGTATTAGTCCTGGTCTTTTAAAAGCAATTCAATTATTATATACCGAGACCTGGACTTGGGTTCGACTAGGTAATGGCTCACGGCTTTCTGGAAAAATTAATACATCTCAAGGTTTAAAGCAAGGTTGTGTTTTAGCACCATATTTATTTAATTTATTTTTATCCAACCTCACGGTAGCGTTGGACAATGAGTTGGCTCATTCACCGAAACTGGCAGATAAACAAATATCAAATTTATTATATGCCGACGATGTCGTTTTGATTAGTCAAACAAAGATAGGGTTGCAGCGACTTATAAACAAAATATCAATGTATTCAATTAAGAATAAGATGGTAATAAATTAAACAAACTAAAATAATGGAAGTCAGCAATAGGGTATTGTCTCGCAGTAAACATAAATGGTATCTGCAAGAGCGGCAGTTAGAAAAAGTGAAATGCTATAAATATCTTGGTATACTGTTTTACGAGAACGGAACTTTTTCACATCATAAAACAGAGATGAAAAAAAGAGGCAACTGTTTACAAGGGGCCTTTCGTTTACTACATAGCTCCTTGGGAGGTCCAACCTATCTTCCATTACTAAAAGTAATAAAAGCGAAATTGCTCCCTAGCCTTACCTATGGAAGTGAAGTTCTTTGCGGTACGGACTCTACATTATTGAATAACGCTGTAACAAAAACTCTCAAACATTTGTTTCGACTTCCAGCTAATGCATCGCCTGCCCAGATTCGGCTGGAATTTGGTTTCTGCAATCAGCAAATTGCAAGGATGGGTCAATATGTAAAGACATGGAAACAAATTAAAACCAATATTAATAATCCAATGTGCTGTCTTCTTTGGCAAGAGATGCAACGGAATCAAACGACTGTCTTTTATAAATATCTTCATATGGCTTTGAAAGAATTGTCAATGCATGAGATCTGGGAAATGTCTCTAACACCACAAGCTTTTAAGAAAATAATTAATAAATCAATAAAACATCTATCCCTTCTGAAAGATAAAGAAGTGTTTATTAAGCGAACGCATGCATGGATGATAGTGAACGAATATACGATTCTTAAAGTTCAACCATATCTAGAAATACCCTGGACAGTACAAACCAAAAATATATTCATGAAAGCAAGATTCGGCAACCTGCCAGGCTTAAAGCATGCGATGCCTTGGCTGAGACCAACTATGCCGATTCCCTGCAGACTATGCAATCAAGGGGAAGAAAATATTATTCATTTGGTTTGCATATGTACGTCAATGATGGCTGAAAGAAAGAGATATCTGAAGAATTGCTTCATTGATAGAGGTGTTCGAACATGTAGACAAGCTATGGTAGTTTGTTTTAAACCAATGTACACTATAATGAATGCTAATTTTACAAAATTTTTGATACTTGCAAAAAAGAAACTGGATGCCAGTGAGTCGAGTATAGTAAATCCGGACGTTTTAAATTGTTAGGGTTAATCTCTGTATTGCACATGTGAATTTGCACATAAGTAATGAAATTATACTTGCTAATATTCTATATTAAGTTTTGCCTATTTGTCTTGCAAAAATGATTGACTGAATTAATGTTCATAATGTATTTTGTGGTATGATCTGTGGAAATCGTCTGATTAAGATTATTATGAATTTTAGATTTATTGATATGTTTTAAAGGGTGTGTATTGAAGATTGTTCTAATTGTAAGATTTTAATTAATCATGCAATAAAATTATTATTATTATTATTACAGTCAAGTCACCCCATCCTGGATTCCCCTGGGTGTCTAGTTTTGAAAAATGTATAGGTCTGCTAGGTTTCCCTGGGTGCCGGTAGAGCTAGGGTTCAAAATCTACAGCTAGGCACTTTGCCAAAAAAGGGTCATTTTTCACTGTGAAATTGTGGTGTGTCCATGTTGTGTTTTGAGCCGTTTCCTGTCGTGGGCACAAGGCCTACCCACACAAGTGAGATACCATTTTTATCGGGAGACTTGGGGTAACACAGAATTGTAGAGCAACTGTTATTACCTAATGACTTTCGATGCATTTCTGCCTTCCAAATGAAAGACAATGTGTAAAAAAGAAGTCATTTTGAAAAATGACCTATAATTCTCATGCTAGTATGGGTACTCCCAATTTCGGAAATGTGCAAATATCTACTGTTTCTAAACTCTATATTTTGTTCCCATTTCAGAAATACATAGGTGTCTTTCATACCGATTTTACCATGTATACATTTTCCCAAAATAATTACTATATACCCGGTACATAATAAAAAACCATTGCAAGACGCTGCTCAGTTATTGGCTCTGGGTTCCTCGGGTTCTTGGTGAACCTACAAGTCCTATATATCCCCACAACCAGAAGGATCCAGCGGATGTAATGGTATATTGGTTTCAAACATCTGTCAAACCTAGTGGAAGTTACAGGTGAAAACGTTGGCACAAATGGCTGTTTTTTACTCATTTTCAATTTGTTCCATTTTCAACTGTTAGTTTCTATACGAAAACCTTGAATGATCTACACAAATGACCCCTTGCTGAATTCAAAAGTTTGTCTTCTTTTCAGAAATGTATAGCTTTCCAGGATCCATCATTGCTTTCATACCCTTTTTTACCACTAACTGGAAGGAGGTTGAAAGCACAAAAAATAGCAAAAATAGGCTATGTCCCAGAAAATTGCCAAAACTGTGTAAAAATCTTTGCTTTTCTGACAAAAGTCTGCTTGTCCCTGAAAGCAGTGAAGATGGTGATTTCAGCCCCACAACTCCTTTGTTGATACCATTTGCAGGGAAAAAATCAGACGCTTTCATCTGTAGCCCTTTTTCCCATTTTCCCCCCAAAAAACAAAGTTTAGCTGTATTTTGGCTAATTTCTGGGTCCCCTCCAGGTGAATCCACAAACCTTGGGTACCTTTAGAATCCCTGTGATGTTGGAAGAAAAGGACGCAAATTTGGCGTGGATACCTTAAGTGGTCAAAAAGTTACAGGGGCCTAAGCGCGAACTACCTCAAATAGCCAAAAAAAGGCGTGGCACAGGGGGGAGGGGGGGGAGGCCTGGCAGCGAAGGGGTTAAGGGAGTTAGGCAGAACTGCAGCTACAGGGCCAAGGGCAGTCGAGAAATATGCCTCAGGTTTTTGAGAGTCTGCATGCAATTGAGTAAGCACTGAGAGAGTGTAGCCCTCTCTCTCACTGCAAAAAAAGTTACATTTTTACTGTAATCAAGCATTCCTAATGCTGGGGCACAACAGAGACTTTCTCAGCGCTTTTAAGCAATTGTTGTCCCATCGAAATGGATCAGTCACATCTTTGTTTGCCAGCCTTATTAAAGGCTTGGCCATTAGGAAAAAGTTGGGTATCCACGGTCTATAGTAACCCACCATTCCCATAAGCATTCTGACTTCTCTATGCGTTTTAGGTGGATTTTCAAAATAGCAATAATTCTCTCTTGTGACACCTTCCTTGCTCCTTTCTCAATGCGATGTCCTACGTATAGGACTTCTTTTTGAGTATTGCAACTTGCCAAGGGACACTGTCTGTTCTCAGCTAAATGATTTAGCAGAGCAATTGTATCCTGTTTACTGGCTTCTTGTGTACTTGGTGCCACAAGCAGGTTGTTGATATACTGTACAAGAACAGATTTACATGTCATTTGCAATGACTCAAGATTCCTTCAAGATCTGATAGTAGATCAATGGGCTCTCTGTATACTCTTGTGGAACTCTGTACCATGCCAAAATTCTATTTTGGAACCAAAAAGTAAATAAATATTGACTATTCTTATGCAGCGGAATTGAGAAGAAGGCTTGGCAAAAATCAACCACGGTGAACCATTCAGCATCACAGGGGATCTGAAACAATATTGTAGCTGGAATTGGTACCACTGGACAGCATGGAATGACTATGCTGTTAATTGTTTGTACGTTCTGCATTGTGCTATACTGGCCGTTCAGCTTTTGCAAGTCCATGATCGGCAAGTTGCATGGACTTTTAACTATCTCTCTCAGAAGGGGTGTGGAATTTAAGAAAATATCTACTTTTCCATGGGACAGGTTCCTTTATAGATCTACTTGTCCTGTAAAAAAATCCACCTGTCCCTTGGGTGGCATGTAGTTTGGTGAAAAATTATGGCAGTAATCTCATTATATAAGAGCTCTGATAATAGCCTCTCCGATTATAGTAGGGCTAATACTGTAGTAGGGTTTGAATACTAGCAATTTACTGATTTTTGCCACCTTTCCACAGATCTACATACTGGGGCTGGTTGTAGCGGTTAGCAATAGTTTCAGGGTTGGAATTCTCTTTTGAATCTGTGCAAACCTACTAACTAGAATATTTTATCAGTTTTCACCAGGAGTAGAAATTTACTACTGACAAGAGCTGAAGAAAATCTTCTTCCACATTGGGGAAAAAAGGGGTTGTAGAAAAAGTGTACTTGTAAACGCTCAGCAGATTTTCAAATGAGCAAATCTACACATGTAGATTTGCTCGTGCTAAAATACAGTTCACAAATATTTTCTGGAAGTAACATTTCCTGGCCTACTTCTGTAAATTCATGAAATGCGTAAATCTGAACTAATGCAAGGACATATACCATGGGTGCACTTTTGTGACTTTCTTTAAGAATCTGGCCCCTAATTTGGTCTGGTGTTAACCAATATATTTTGTTTTATAAAAATTCTCTCTTTCTCTCGGCTGGCTTCCCTCTCTGTGACAGCATTCTGCTCTTTCACAAGGATCATATCGGCACAAAAAGTAGTTTTTTTCAGTGCCAGGGACTACTGTGGGTGGCAATATGTGCTTTTTGATACCAAAAAATATGTTTGCTTTGTGTAAATGTTTGTTATAATGGTGAGGGCCTACCAGCTCCCACAACAATAAAGTTTTACAAAAACCAAGTCAAGGCACGCACTGAAAAAACCAAAAGGCTGACCACCAATGTACGAACTATTGGCTTTGCCAATGCTTGTTTATTTTCATGTTACCCATAATCTTATTGAAACTGGTAACATTGATTTTCCACTATGAATATTTCTGGAAATATTAACATGCAACAACACATTTTATTAAATGATACTTCAAAGACTTGGTACCTAAAATTTCACAGGAGTTTAGCAAAATGTTTTTTCCTAGTTGCATTTTTTTTGTGAACATTTTATTTTGAAAGCAAAGAATCATCAGTCTTGCTTTCAAAGCTCCTGCAAATATTTGCATCTAATCAGAGAATACTCAGTGAGCATTATACATTGCCTCATATTGTTAAACTTTGCAATTGTGTACACACTTTTATACTAGAACCACTGTCAGTGCAGTCCGAACTTACAATATTTCCTTTGAGCGCCCACTCTAATAATAAAGGCTTTGCATTATTTAACCATAAATATAAGTTCGACCAGCATTAACATATGCATTAACTGCAGACAATACTGTTCACAGATTCATAATGTGGTTTTGTAAACTGGCAGCCAAAGGGTTTATGCTTCAAGGGGTTGGGCCTACTTATCCCAAGTATAAAATAAACATGAAAAGTTACTGTCCCTGGCCCCAAACAATATGTCCTGGGCAACGGGCTATAGGAATTCCACACTCCTGTGTAGCATTGATTCAATCACTGGAGTGATTCCAGCCACTATCTCAGGTGTGAAATTGTATGGAGGGGGTTCTTAAAAACTCAGCATTAGGTTTAACCATTATTCAGACAGGTTTTATACCTTTAATAAGCACAATGTCTTTACCTGCAAAATTCCACACTTCGGGTTTCACAGTATCTCATAAATCTGAAGGTAAGTCCTCTACAGTTCTCACAGGGAACAGTCCAACTGCTATCTCTTGTCTGGCGATCTTAAATGCAACATCCTCATCATGCATTTGGAACTTGACACCATCCGGTGTACAGTATATTGTGCAATTTAATTTGTACAAAAGTTACCTCCCTAACTGGTTTACAGGACTTGAATCACATATACCAAATTAGTGATCCTCTTCAAATGAGCCTATTTTTTACAGGGACCTTCTTTGACACAGGGTTATTTATTTGTAACACCTACAACTTGGATATTCTTTCCCGAGAGGGTTTCGTCAGGAACTTCCACTGTTCTAACAGTGTAGCTGGTAGCACTGGTGTCCATTAAAAATGACACTTAGTGGCCATTCATCTCATCTTCTGCAAATGGACCTCTCAGATCTACCTCTAAAACTGGGCCAAGTACGCAATCGTCCTCCCCCCACTCAGGCACCGTCATTGTGAGTTATGGAAGTCAAAAATCTCATTCTCAAACATGGGTAATTGTTGAAATGGGTTCTGATTCTGAAAAAGATTCGGAATTGGTCTTGGAACTTGATTCACATTTAGCCTAGTGTTACCCACGTTCTGTGGAGGCATCAGAGCTTGCGTAACTTGCATCATTGAAGCTTGTGACTGATTTGGAATTTGCATTTGCTCAACTGGGGCATTCCACATTTGAGTTGAACATTCTGCATTTGTCCATCACCAACTACCATGTTGGGGATCTGTTGAGATTCCCTCTTCCAATGCCCAATTAGTTTACAATAATGACAAGGAGTCATTGTCTTCAACGCTGCGATATCTACACCAGAATTTGGATCAACAGGAACACCTCAACCTCTACCTTGTGAAGACCAATTCCACCTTGTATCACCTGACCTCCACTATGGTAAACCAACACCTTGCATTCCACCAACATTTCCAACATATGGTTGATTTTGAAACCTTTGTGTGACAACTTTGTTTGGCCAAGCATAAACTTTTCCTTAAGTCATTTCTGCCTCATCTCTTGCTAGTCATTGCCGTACTTAGCGTACCTCAGGATCTCATCTAATGGTTTAGGCTGGCAGTAAATAACATTCTGTTGTATGTGCATACTGATCTCTGGACCCAACCCAAGAACAAACTGTGACACAAAGCTTCCCATATCTTCTTTTTCAGGATTTTCTTGACCACTGTGCTGTTTAAACACCTGCACCAATCTTTCATAGTAGGTATGCACTGATTCTTTATCTTCCTAAGTTGTTCTATTGATCTCTAGCCAATCAGTATCCCTTGCCGGGACATTTTTCTTTAGGAAAGTGAACACCTGCTCATACTTGGTCATCACCGTAGGAGATGGTGCATGAGCATGGGGATCCCTGGGGCTCTGTACATTGCCACTTTATAGCTATCTCACACTCAACTTATAAATCACTACGTACCACAATGTCGAAGAAGATATTCAAATCTGTCCACAAAACCTTTGAAATCTTTATCAAACCTGTCAACCTGGGTGTACCATTGTAAAGGATTCTGTCTCAATATTGAGAAATTGTCTGTAAATGACACAATATCACCTCAACTCCATGGCACATAAACATACCCTCCACCTGGTATCTCCCTCATATGGAACATCAGAGCTTCATTTTCATCTGGAAGTGGTTTACCATTTAACTCTACAATGTCCGTTTGCTTCTTTTTCTTTCCCCGTTTCTTCGCCCACCTGCTCTCTAACTTCCATTTCCCAATGCATTTAACTAATTCAGCAATGTGGAATTTCATCCCTGAAGATCGCATAGTGAGAATCACTTCATCATCTACTTGTGCCCTGAAACATTTCTGCAAAGGCAGACTCTTGGAGAGGGCTACCTTATATTTCCCTGCCAATTCTGTTAATTTCTCATGTGTTGTAGCTGCACCGTCAGTAATCTCTTTGCTTCGGTACATCAACTCATTTTCCTGGTATTAATTCAAATGTGAGATGCCTAAACATCCTCTAATTATTTCTTCCAATTTCACCTTTAATTTTAGTACATCTAAGATCATTAAATGTGCAAGTTATTTAACAGAGTGAATTGCACCTTTGTTAATAAAACACATTTAATTTGCAAAATTAAGAATTACACTCCATCATGGGTCATATCTATGCAATCAAAAGGGTCAGCAGGATGTTGGCAAGGGCCCAGAAATGAGAGAGGCTAGCCCAAGACAGAGCGGCCAGCCTTAAAGTAGTAAGGAGTGGCCTAATGTTCCCTGCAATATGCCTGTAAGGCCCAAGACCAGATTTCTCGAATGAACAAAGCAGGCAAAGGCTCTGTTTCCTCAGAGCAGACCAAAGCTGAATTATCCAATAGAACCACTTAACACATTTTGATGGCTGGAGCAAGCATTCAGAGGAGTTAAATTAGGAGTTCAGCAGGACCGGAAATCGCACCTACTGGCAACTATTCTTTTAGTTGAAAGGCCTCAGGCTAGAGGTAAGAGCAAAGATAATGGGCAGGGGAGGGAGGGTAGAGTGGGAATGGACCAGACAAAGGGCAGTTAACTTTTGGAGGCAAATATACAAAATGTTTTTCACAAAACGTACAGGTCAGGGAAGAGATGACGTAAGAATGAATAAATTGAAAACTACCAGATAGGTTCCATGATGCTGTCGTAACCAAAATAATGGAAGCAGGGTATGTTTCCTTTTACCACATTGTCTCTTTTTTACCCTGCCATGTCATTCAATACTAACAGTGAAAGTAGAATTATCTAGAAGGAAATTCTATAAGATCAGGAGGATGCCTCATTATGTAAACTAGAAAGAAGAAAGGTTTCTAGGATCTAAGAAAAACATTGGGCACGGTGTGGCCAGCAGGGAAACACAAGGCAAGCCAATCTGCTCTTGCACTGTCAGGGCAGCAACCTACCAAGAGTTTTGCCTTTCAGCTTTGCACATTCAGCATGCCTGTCTAACTGGTGGCTGAGCTACAACCAGACTAGGGCTCATCTGACTGGTGCTTATCTTCATTTGAGAGCCTGAAAGGGGCCAGGTGTGTGACTCCTGCTGAAAATTTTGGCTTCACACGACATGAAAACACTCCCTATTATAGGCTCAAAACAAAAACACCACCCTCCAACCACACACACAGTGAAGCTTTCTGGTTTGTGTGTGGGTAACCAGTGCAGCATCCCAGATACGGGTAGTCACCAGTATACAAATACTACAATATAATACAAGAAGGAGAAGAAAGAGTAGTTTGCAGTTAGTATACAGTTAGGAGGCAGAGAGGCAATGTTATGTTATAGGAGAGTGTAGAGGTTGAAATGCATTTACTTTTGCGATGGATGTTTAAGAGGTAGGCAGACGGAAAGTATATAGTGGCAGGATAGGAATTTGATAGGATGAGAGTTCATTTTAATGCAAGGATATGGGGGGTCGCTGGTTGTTACATACAGTAAGTGGCTATATGTTGTATCATGGGTAGACAGTTTGATAGTCGTTGCTTTGAGTTTCGATTCTTCATTAGAACATAGTATACGGGGGGCGTGGCTTAGCCAAGGATCATGGCAGACGCGTGAGCCGAGAGCTCCGCACCAGCCCACTTTTCATCCTTATAAATCACATAGCCGGGGGCGATTTACAAGCTCTCTGCAGCCTCTGGGGGGCCCGTGTGCCGAGGGGTGCACTTGGACGGGACCTGAGGCTCGTCGGAGCTATTGGACGAGAGCAGCGGTCCGCTGTGAAGAGCGTGTAGCGGTGGCCGGTGCAAATGGCGGCCGCGAAAGAAATCGAGAGGCCCGGGCGCCCCTCCATGTAATGAGCTGGGCTCTAGTCGGGCGCCCGCTGCTGCACTTGTGGACTGAGGAGCGCCCTGGGGAGAAGAGGCGTGAGGCGAGGGGAAGACCCTCGCAAGCATGGCAGACGCAGCGGCCGAGAAGCGAGACCCAAGCGCCGCTGGGGCGAAGTGGGCACGCCCCCCTTGGCGGCAACAACAACCGGGAGAGCAGTGCCACGGGCACGCTGTGTGGCAAGGCAGCGGAGCTGGGATACCATCTGCGGGGCTGGACTGTCCTCTGGATTTGTGGCGAGGACCGATCACACAGGAGGGAGGCGGCCGCACCTGAGGCTCCGGCTGGAGAAGGCTCTTAGGCAAGTCGAAGTGCGTCAGTGGGCCTAGGGTTTTGCTGCTGGCGGGGCCCCAGTGAAACGGACTTGTAGGTGACGTCGAGCGCCGTGGTGGCCTCCCCGGCCCTAAACTGACGCCGCAGCAGGACTGGGTGGCAGGAGTGTTGCAGAGCTGGACACAGCCGGCTGGGGCCGTGTGGCGGTGACCACCGGCGAAGCAAACGCAGTGGGCGGCATGGGCCTGCTGGGGCGGTCCACTGCATAGGCCTTGGCCCTTAACGGATCGGCGCCAGGGAGGAGGCACGGGTTACGGTCCTGAGGTGAGCTCGACTGGCGCGACGCGGGGGGCCCCCGATGACTCCACCAGCGGGGAATGCGGGGAGATTGGACTAGAGCGACAGACGGCCGCTGCGCTTCGTGGCGCATTTAGTGGGACTATACCAGGAGGTGTGGCGGTGGCCCCCATGCGCTGGGCAGCAGGCATGAACTTGAAATACGCCTGATCCTTTCCGGGGTGCCGGGGGCAGACATCACCCCGAGGGGCTGGCTACCTGCGGAGTGCTGGGTGTCTCACAGGCATGGGCCTCGGTGCTGGAGCGCTCCTTGCGGACCCTGTCTGCCTGCTGGGACCGGGGAGGTACCCGTAAACCCCGAGACGGAGCCTGTGTGGAGTTGGGCTGCACCCACGCGCCTAACCCGGGGTGTGGCCAGAGCAGTGCATGGACGGTCTGTGGGGCATTGCCGGGATTATAGTGAGGTGACGGAGGCAGCCCGAAGCGATAACACGCCGGATCGCCTGGTGGTGTGCACCACGGGAGACACCGAGATGGGGAATCCAGTGCACTGGCGGAGCCTGTTGACTGGGGGACCGCACCGACCACGACTAGCTTGGGCAAGGATATCCCAGTGGGGCCTGAGTGGGGCTGTTGACCTCGAGGAGGAGCGGCATACGGGCCCCGCGCCGCGTGGCAAGACCACCGGGGAAGTGTGGAGGTGGCCCGGGCGGCCTGGCCTGGAGGCCCGCAGCGAAGACTGAACTGAGGTGAAAAAGGCCCAGGTCTGCAGGGCGCCCTGAACCCACTACACACCGTCAGGCGAAGGCATTGCCTTGGACTAGTGAGACCTCGGCGTCATGGGCAAACCTAGAGGCCGCCAGACCGGGGCCCTTCAAGATCCAGAGGACAGTGCCCAGGAACAGTCGCAAACTACCCCAGAAGACCCAGTACAACAACAACTCAGTAAAATACTGGAGGCCATAGCGGACACGAAGGCTACCCTCCATCAAGATATCAGCACTGTTGCGGTGGGGCTTGGCCTGCTGCGGGAAGAACACAAGAAATTGTCGGAGAGGGTTAAAGAGACTGAGTCTAATGTCGCAGGACTGGCGCCGGCGCAAAAGGTACTGGAGCAGCAGATGGGGGCCCTTATGGACAGGGTGTGTTTGTTGGAACGCAGGGCTGAAGATGCCGAAGGGCGCAATAGAAGGAACAATATCAGAGTCCTGAGCCTGCCGGAAGGGGCGGAAGGAGGCGATATGGTGTCTTTCTTGGAACGTTGGCTCAGGAGTGTGGTGGCACCAGAGGGTCTGTCCACCTTTTACACACTGGAGAGGGCCCATAGGGTGCCTGCCAGGCCGTTGGCCCCGGGGAGGCCTCCGAGGCCCGTGGTGGCCCGCCTGCTTCACTTCCGGGACAGAGACCTCCTCCTGCAAAAGGCGAGAACAGAGGGCCCCTTCAGTGTAGACAACAGCAAGGTCTCTCTTTTTCCTGACTATACGTTGGAGAGGTGCAGAGGAAGTGGGCCTCCTACCTGGGGGTCAAGAAGGCATTGAGAGAAGAGGGGCTCCAATACTCTCTGATGTTCCCGGCTCGACTGCGTATAATATTGGAGGGGAACACTCACTACTTTGATTGTCCCAAAGATGCCTGGGACTGGCTGGAGACCTACAAAGGTGAGACACCGCGGGACGGGGGTCCTGGAGTCATCGGGCGGAAGGCCACAGACCCTGGGAAATGCCAGAGGCGACGACCTCGTAGGGGGACCTCGAAGAAACCATCCTCATCTCAGACGGAGAAGGAGAGAGCTGAGGCGCTGCAGGCTGTGGTGGCATTGATGCAGGGTCGGAGCCCTGCCCCGGAGGCAGAGGCCGGCTCTTAAAGAGAGACAGAGGGCAACGAAACAGACACTTCCCACAGTGATAGTGTGAAGATGCCAGTGGTGACGCCAAATACCGCGGACGATATTATTTGATACACGTGGTAAGCTAAGGTGACTATGACACTTAGAGGGGCGCTGACCTGCAGGTGATTGTTCTAGGCCCCGAGCTGCTTCTCTACATATGGGGCTGGTGCGCTCTACTTGGTGGGAGCGTCTTTCTCTAACTTTGCTTGGCTAACCCCCGTTAAGTGCCATACTAGGTTAGGGCCTCATTTAGTACTAAATTGTTTCACATGATGTTTGGGCAGCCGACCGTTGTCGGACTACCCTGGGGTCGGGGAGTTGACCACTGCATGGGTCCTTTTGTTGGTTTTTTGGTTTTCAATGCTTGCAGAGGGGTGGGAAGGTACGAGATTGGGGGGCGAGGGTTGAGGGAGAGCCCCTCTTCGCAATGTGCTTTGGTGACATGCAACATGAATGGCAGAGGCTCGTCGTGCTATTCGGTTCCTAACATGGAACATCAGGGGAATGGGGTCTATTGCGAAACGCCATAACATATTCGTACCTGAGGCGTAGGAACATCCACATAGTGTTCCTTCAGGAAACCCACTTGAATAGTGAGGAAGCTGGGAAGCTGAAACGACGATGGAGGGGCCAGGTTTTCGCGATCACCTGCTCGGCCTTTGCTAGAGGGGTGCTGATCTGGGTCAAGCCGGGTGTCCCTTTTGCCGTTGAGCAGACGCGGCTGATGCAGGAGGCCGATACGTACTGATTACGGGGAGGCTGGTGGGTCGGGAGGTTACCCTAGGTAAGATTTATGCTCCTAACCAGGACGGCTTTTTGGACTCCTTCTCTGCTGTATTGGCTGACAGCCTGAGGGGCAACCTGATTCTTGGAGGGGAGTTCAACTGTGTTGCGGATGTTGACCGGCCACACCCTCCCTTAATGGGGTCTCAGCTACGCCGCACAGCCTTGGGGTTCCGTGCATGGATCAACACTGGGGCCTCGAAGACACTTGGAGGTTACAACACAACAATCACAGGGAGTTCTCCTTCTTCTCGCCGGTACACCAAGTGCATACACGACTGGATACATTCCTGTGCTCCCCCGCCTTTAACAGCTCTATCAAACACACTGAATATTTAGGACGCACATTGTCGGATCACAGCCCGTTAGTAATGACACATCAACCCTTGGGTCGGTGTCCCCCAATCCCCACATGGAAACTTAACCCAGCGTTGCTTGAGGACGATCCCTTTCGCACATCACTGCATACACTCCTAGACACTTACTTCCCCATCAACGTCAACACAGCATCCTCCCCCCAAGTGGAGTGGGAGGCGATTAAGGTGGTAGTGCGGAGCCATTGTATGGGACAGGCGACGGGAGCATATAGGGAGCTCAGTCGGGAAATCTTAAACCTGGAGGGGAGCATTCGCAGCTTAGATAACGCTCAGGGCACTGGCGACGCTGCCCGAGTGGCATTGCAGGAGGCACGGGCAAAATATAATGATGCTCTGGGGCGGCTGCGCTGTTATAATCACAAGGACTACTTAGACAAAGTGCAGAGGGAGGAAGGAAAAGCGGGCCGTCTTTTAGCGCGGTTAATCAGACCTGAATTAGGGGGATCTCCCATCACACAACTGGGCCTAGATACCGGGGAGGTGGTGTATGACCCGGATGCGATTAACGATTCCTTTCTAACATAGTACGAACACCTATACGCGGCCCCGAACGCGGCTCCCCGGTCTGTTGTGAGAGACTATCTGGAGCATCTGCCCCTCCGTGTGTTAGAGGAAGAGGTCTGGGAAGAATTGGGGGAACCTATAAACCTGCAGGAAATCAAAGCCGCCATCCATGCATTGGCGCCTGGCAAGACGCCGGGATCGGACGGCCGTCCGGCGGAATTTTATCAACGTTTCGCGGATACGTTGGCGCCGCACCTAGTCAGGTTGTATGCCAACGCGTATGAGGCTGGGGAGCTGCCCAGCTCCACCCAGACGGCCCTGGTGATCTCCCTCCCAAAAACTAAGAAGCTGGAGGCAGGTGTTGAGGACTACAGACCCCTCTCCATGCTTAACATTGATTTTAAGATCCTAAGTAAGGTGCTGGCCGGTAGGTTAGTCCCGCACATGAACACTTTGATACATCCTGATCAGAATGGGTTTATCCCTTCACGCAACACCTCTTATAATCTTCGCAGGCTCTACTCTATTCTCTACCACGCGGAGGCCCCGACCTGTCACCAGGCCGTGGTGCTCTCTGTCGATCTAAAAAAAGTTTTTGACACGGTGGGGTGGAAATACTTATTTGAGGTGATGCTGCGCCTGGGAGAGGAATGGGTGCGGCTCTTGTAAGCTACGCCTACTGCAAGGGTCAGAACAGGCAGAACAATCTCCAGAGAATATAGGGTATCTCGGGGGACTAGACAGGGGTGTCCCCTTTCCCCCCTTCTATTTGCCCTGGCAATCGAGCCCTTTGCGGAGAGACTTCGCCAGGGAGGAGATGGGATCGGGTTGGCTATCAAAAGGTGAACGCACCATGTTTCCCTGTACGCGGACGACTTACTGTTCTATTTGTCAGATGCAGTAGTGGGCACCGCAATGGCTATACAAATTTTAGACTAATTCGCAGGCCTCTCAGGACTACGAGTCAACAAAACGAAGACGTATCTGTTCCCGGTAGCAGGCCCTACACCCAGGCCGGATGCCCTGTTGGTCGACATACTATGGGCTCAGAACACGTTCAAATACTTGGGCATACATATATTCCACTCACTTGATGATCTGAAGGAAGGCAACCTGGGTAGAGCGCTGCGCTCGTTACGTTCATGTGTACACTTCTGGCGTACACTGCAATTGTCTGTCATGGCCCGGGTCTCCCTATCCAAAATGGTCATGCTCCCGCGCTTATTGTATTTTTTTGTCAATCTCCCGGTCCTCATGCCCAGCGGTTGGTTTTGTCCCTTGAATGCCTTGCTGCAGGACCTGGTGTGGGGAGACAGGCACCCCAGGGTGTCTCTTAAAATGTTGCAGTGCCCTGTGTCCGAGGGTGGGCTGGGTGTACCGAATTTTGAATATTATATGTTTGCTGCTCAGTTGCAGTGGCTGGCGCAATGAGTGGAGGGGGTGAACGAAGATGGAACATTCCTGTCGCGCCCGGACTCCCATCCTAGCCTAGTAGTGGCGAAATTATTGATACCGACGACCCCGTACTGCTCCGTGTTGCAGCGCACGGCTTTTCAAGCCTGGAGGCGATGCCAGGGCGGAGAGCGGCGACCCGCCAAGTACTACGCTATGGTGCCCCTCGTGGGACTGCCACATGGCAATCCACAGACTATATTTACAAGTGAGCAATTGGCCCGCTGGACGGAGGCAGGGCTAGATAATGTTGGGGATTGTTTCTTGGATAAATCCCTGCTCCCGTTTGACAGGCTAATGGAGGACTGTGGTCTGCCTCCGGGCCAGTTCCTGCGATATGAGGACCTGACACGTACATTTGCGCAGTTATGGAATAAAGGGAGGGACGAACCGGAGACACATCCAGTATTGCATGCCCTGTTCACGCTTGGGATGGCAGGGCACCTAGTGAAATGGCTTTATGTGGCTCTGCAATCGGCGTTGGTACGTCCCCTAAGCGGGCTACGGGCAAAATGGGATAAGACCGGGGGCAGAGTCCTTACAGACGTGGAGTGGCAAAGGGTCCTGCACTACCCTAAGAGGATCTCTCGCAATAAGCTCCTCAAATACATACAATTCAACTACACACGCATGGCTTACATGACACCTCACTGCCTCAATGTGACCTATGGGGCGGGAGGTCCGTCCATGCCCCAGATGCATTCACTCAGATGCGGACTTTGGACACATGACTTGGGATTGTCAGGGCCTGCAGCCCTTCTGGGGGGCTGTGCTTGGCAAACTTAAGGAAGTGTTGGGCAGAGTGCAACCCCCTACAGCGCAGACTTGCCTACTAGGTCTGTTCCCCAGGCCGCTGAAGCGTAAAGTTGGTAATAGGCTAATAGATTTCGTGCTGGGGCTGGCTAAACGGCACATTGCACTGGAATGGAAATCCCCGAGAGGACCCCAATTCGAGGCCTGGAACAGGGACGTTATCATGTGGGCTGGGGCGGAAGGTAGAGCGCTCAGCTGGGAGGAATCTAAGGGTATGAGAAAGCATCCAATAGCCGGACAATGGAGGGAAGTGATGACGACATGGGAGAACCCTTAGGGGCAAACGACTAGTGGGACAGGTTCGGATCCAGGCCTAGGGCCCCATCCCGAAGGTACATAATCCACGGATCCTACTGAAGCCTTTAGGTCACACTGGGCACCGCTTTACTGGTACTGATAGTGGGGTAATGAACAATGAAAACTTTCGGCCCCGATGTGGCAGCCTTGACAATGATTGGGGGCCTCTCCCCCTGCCCTTCCGAACCACCCTGGGAAGCTTCATTACGGTGTGCTTCCCCTAAAACGCAGGCTATGTTAGCTAAGATTTATTTCACCCCTCTGCATAAGGCTTATTTACTTTATTAGTTATGTTGCGTTGTTTCTTTTTCTTATTAGGATTGCCTTTTAATAAATGAAGTAGTATTTTGATAAACACGTATGTTATAGTCGTATCCAGGACCGCTGGTGGAAATTCTCACATGTAATTTATAGCAAACAAACTCTGGTGAAACATGTACTAAGAGTTATGGTCAACACTTGAAGGTGATACCAAAGGGGATGATGGACGGAGCGTTTGAGCAAATCAAACACTCACCCCCAGTCAACTGATCTGGGTTTAATCCATCATCATTCTTTAGCTCACTCCACCACCCCAGTTCAGACATGGCCATATGCAAATCAGTCTGACCCTGTGCCTCATGGGAACAGTCTAGCCCGAACTGCCAAGCCATGTCTTCCCTGGACTGGAAACAAGCATCCTCTGACCGGTTTCTGGCTATTCAGCCGTCATCAGCCAGGCTAGCTTGAATCCAGTGGCAAAGTGAGCAAGGGACCCACGTCTGGGCATACCCTGCCAACTTAGGGCGAACAAAGCGATACCAAAGGGGATGATGGACGGAGCGTTTGAGCAAATGACGGCTCAATAGCCAGAAACCGGTCCCAGGATGCTTGTTTCCAGTCCAGGGAAGACATGGCTTGGCAGTTCGGGCTGGACTGTTCCCATGAGGCACAGGGTCAGACTGATTTGCATATGGCCATGTCTGAACTGAGGTGGTGGAGTGAGCTCAAGAATGATGATGGATTAAACCCAGATCAGTTGACTGGGGGTGAGTGTTTGATTTGCTCAAGCGCTCCGTCCATCATCCCCTTTGGTATCGCTTTGTTCGCCTAAGTTGGCAGGGTATGCCCAGACGTGGGTCCTTGCTCACTTTGCCACTGGATTCAAGCTAGCCTGGCTGATGACGGCTGAATAGCCAGAAACCGGTCCCAGGATGCTTGTTTCCGGTCCAGGGAAGACATGGCTTGGCAGTTCGGGCTGGACTGTTCCCATGAGGCACAGGGTCAGACTGATTTGCATATGGCCATGTCTGAACTGGGGTGGTGGAGTGAGCTCAAGAATGATGATGGATTAAACCCAGATCAGTTGACTGGGGGTGAGTGTTTGATTTGCTCAAGCGCTCCGTCCATCATCCCCTTTGGTATCGCTTTGTTCGCCCTAAGTTGGCAGGGTATGCCCAGACGTGGGTCCCATGCTCACTTTGCCACTGGATTCAAGCTAGCCTGGCTGATGACGGC
Source organism: Calotriton arnoldi (assembly GCA_963921515.1). NCBI lineage: Eukaryota > Metazoa > Chordata > Amphibia > Caudata > Salamandridae > Calotriton > Calotriton arnoldi. Next base: position 58,258 of record CAWUFW010006663.1, read on the forward strand.
TGAATAGCCAGAAACCGGTCCCAGGATGCTTGTTTCCGGTCTTGGGAAGACATGGCTTGGCAGTTCGGGCTGGACTGTTCCCATGAGGCACAGGGTCAGACTGAATTGCATATGGCCATGTCTGAACTGGGGTGGTGGAGTGAGCTCAAGAATGATGATGGATTAAACCCAGATCAGTTGACTGGGGGTGAGTGTTTGATTTGCTCAAGCGCTCCGTCCATCATCCCCTTTGATATCGCTTTGTTTGCCCTAAGTTGGCAGGTGTGGCGGGGTTGTAATGATAGGTCGGAGGCCAGGTCGATTCAAGTATGGTTTTATTTTGCCAAGTGTCCGTTTATGTCTGCTTGTCAGTCTTTCTGTGGCAAACACTGTCGGATCCGTTGTGCCCGGGTTCCTTCTGCTTACTTCTGCGGTCTTTGATCCCGGTTTCCAGGTTCCGGTGCGAAGACTCGGTCGGCCCTCCGTGGTGATGTTGCGTGAAAGAGACGGAAAACACTCGTGTAAGTATATTATCCCGGGAAACTGCAAACCAGGGACCAGGGAGTGAATGGACACCACACACTCTCGTGCTCTTATAACTGCTGAGGGGGGGAGGCGTGTTTCGTGAGCGGTAGTGCAGGAAAACTAATGGGGGGATCTCGTGAGGGTTCTAGAGCTCCCGGTTAATTCTTCGGGGCGTCTCTCCTCCCAACCCACCCTGAGACCCTTTTCCGTACCTGGGTAAGCCACGCTCCTCCTGGAACGTGACTCGGCGAAACGTGGGGACGTTGGCCTCCTGGCTAAGCCCGGGGTCCAGATGGTCTTGGTCCTCGTCCTGTGGCGTTGTCCTCACTCTCCCTTCGACTCTCCGCATACACTCCTTCGCCCGACTCTTCCTCCTCCGCTCCGGTGGCAACGCACACTCGCTTCCTGGAGTCCTCCGTTCTTATCGTCAAGAACGTGTTGACGTCAGCAGGGGGAAGCCCGTCGTCCTGGAAACCCCAGTTAAAGGAGCCGACGATGTTTTCCTCTATCGGGTTCACTATAGCCTCTGTTTGTGTCTTCCAGTCATCCTGTTGTGTGGAAACAAGAGGGGGGAGAGAGGCATTGCAGTCCACCAGTCTGTATTAGATACATGTCTCTCCCCCACCGGCCCCGCCCCGTCAAAGCAGGGTATGCCCAGACGTGGGTCCCTTGCTCACTTTGCCACTGGATTCAAGCTAGCCTGGCTGATGACGGCAGAATAGCCAGAAACCGGTCCATCATCCCCTTTGGTATCGCAACACTTGAAGGTGGCAGTTCCATGATAGATAATAGTTGGAACGCAACTCCCAAAGCACATGGACTGCGTGACGCGTAACCGGGCCACTTTTCTGGTTACGTTATGGAACATTGAACTGCGTACCTCTGCAATGTGTTATTACTGCCACTGAGTAACTTGTTTCTAATCCTGATGTTGTCTAATATACAATGTGTATGTTGAACATTTAAAAATGCCAATAAATATACTTTAACAAAAAAAAAAAAAGAACATGGTATACGATGTAGAAGTTCTGGGTCAGATGTACTAAGAATCTATTTGGTAAAAGTAGTCGCACATTGAGCACAGACTTTTACTGAATCGATTCTGATTGTGCGAACTGACCTACGTACTAAAAGGTCTATTCACAAAATCACAATTCTAACTGGGTTGCAATTTGACCTACCTCATTAATATGCATGAGGTAGGTCGTAAATTGCGATCCACTAAGATTGGCTGCAATTGCAGGGTAGGCGAGCGGCTGGGGGGCCAGCAGATCACCATGCGTGTGATTTTTTTTTTTTAATGCAGCCCCTTTTCCTAAAACGAAAACGGGATGTGTTTAAAAAGAAAAAAAACTTCTAACATATGTTTTATATGAGTAAGCTGAAGCAGTGTGTGGAAACGTAGTCATCCAAAACACTGGACACAGTTGTTTGTAAGAGAGCTCCGGTCTCCTGCTTCCATCCACGCTGGAGACCTCAATCAATCAGAGGTTTCTTAAGCGCGACTACTCACCCGTAAGGGTCTCAAGGCGCTAGGAGTAGGGGGGGGTGCAGGATCCATACCATCAAGGAGGGGGTCTGTCGAAGAGCCAGGTTTTGAGGTTTCTTGCGAAGATGGGGAGCGATGTTGTCTGTCTGAGGTGGAGCGGAAGGGCGGTCCAGGCTTTGGCCCGAGGAAGGAGAAGGAGCGGCCTCCCGATCTGGTCTTTCTGGTGCGGGGGACCACGGCGTAGGAGAGCTGGGCTGATCGTAGGGTCCTTTGGGGTGCGTGGAATTTGAGTCGGCTGTTCAAGTATGCTGGTCCGGTGCTGTGGAGGGCCTTGTGTGCGTGGGTGAGTATCTTGAAGGTGATTCTTGCCTCGACAGGGAGCCAGTGGAGTGTGTCCAGGTGCTGGGAGATGTGGCAGTGTTTTGGCAGGTTGAGGACCAGTCTTGCGGCAGCGTTCTGGATGTTCTGTAGCTTGCGGGTGAGGTTTTTGTTTATTCCGGCGTAGAGTGCGTTGCCGTAGTCGAGTCTGCTGGTGACCAGGGTGTGAGTGACGGTCTTTCTGTGTTCGAGGGGGATCCATTTGAAGGTCTTACGAAGGAGGCGGAGGGTGTGGAAGCAGGAAGACGAGACAGAGTTGATCTGGCGGTCCATTTTGAGCTCGGAGTCCAGGATGATTCCCAGGTTGCGTGCGTGGTCAGTGGGGGTTGGCGGGTTTCCGAGGGCGGGGGGCCACCAGGTGTCGCTCCAGGCGTCGGGGTTTGGGCCTGTGATGAGTACTTCTGTTTTGTTGGTGTTTAGTTGTAGGCAGCTGTTTTTCATCCATTTGGCGACGGCTTCCATGCCTTCTCGAAAGTTGTGTCTGGCGGTGTTGGGTTCGTTGGATAGGGAGAGGATGAGTTGGGTGTCGTCTGCGTGCGACACAATGTTGAGTCCGTAGGTTCTGACGATGGGGGCGAGTGGAGCCATGTAGACGTTGAAGAGCGTCGGGCTGAGGGAGGAGCCCTGGGGGACTCCGCAGGTGGTAGGTGTAGGGTCTGAGAGGAAAGGGGGAGTCTGACCCGCTGCGTTCTGCTGGAGAGGAAGGAGCGGATCCAGTCGAGGGCCTTGTCCTGGATTCCTGCGTCGTGGAGTCTGCGTATTAGGGTGCGGTGAGAGACTGTGTCGAACGCCGCTGAGAGGTCGAGGAGGATGAGGGCTACTGTTTCTCCTTTGTCCAGTAGGGTGCGGATGTCGTCTGTTGTGGCGAGGAGGGCGGTTTCCGTACTGTGGTTTTTTCTGAAGCCGGATTGGGAGGAGTCGAGGATTTTGTGCTCTTCTGGGTCTGTAGTTTTTGAGGTCAGTGGGGTCCGCCGAGGGTTTCTTTAGGAGGGGGGTTGACCTTGGCGTGTTTCCAGTCGTCGGGGAACGAGGCGGTCGCCAGGGAGCGGTTGATGGTGTGGCGGAGCATGGGTGCGATGGTGTCGGCGGCTCGGTTGAAGATGTGGTGGGGGCAGTGGTCCGTGGGGGCCCCTGAGTGGATTGACTTCATTGTGTCTTCGGTGGTGAGGGCTGTCCAGTTGTCAATCGCTGGTTTCCGGGTGTCGGGGTGGTTGGTGAGGGTTCAGTGTGTTGGTTGTCTTCGTCGAAGTTGTCGTAGATGCTCTTAATTATGTGATGGAAAAAGGTGCTGAGTTTGTCGCAGAGGTCTTGTGAGGGGGGGATGTCAGTAGACTCGCTGGTGGGTTGGGCGAACTCCTTGATGATGTTGAAGAGTTCCTTGCTGTGCGCGTGGGTGGAGATTCTGTCTTCAATCGCTTTTTTCCTTGTTTCTCTGATGAGTTGGTGGTGGGCGTTGGTGGCGGCTCTGAAGTTGTTGTGGGCTTCTGTGGATTTGGTGTTCCTCCAGGCCTTTTTGAGGCGGTGGCAAGTGTGTCTGGACTCTCGAAGTTCGGTGGTAAACCATCTGGCTTTCTTGGCGCGGGTATTGTTGTTTTTCTTGCGGGGGCCTATGGAGTTGGCGCTGTCCGAGATCCATCTATGCAGGGTTCGGGCTGCGGTGTTGGGGTCGTTTTCCGCGATGGTTTGGGTGGAGTTGTTGAGTGAGGAGGTGAGCTGGTCGTCGGTGATTTTGGTCCAGTTTCTTTGTGGGAGCAGGTGCTGGTGTCTGTGGATGGTGGGTGTTCTGAAGGTGAAGTGGACGCAATGATGGTCGGTCCATCGGAGTTCGGTGGTGTGGCTGAAGGTGATGGAGTTTCCTGTAGTGAAGAGGGGGGTCGAGGGTGTGTCCTGCTGAGTGCGTGGGCTCGGTCACGATCTGGCGAAGTCCAATGTTGTGGAGGTTGTCCAGGAGGGATGCGGTGTTGGGGTCCAGTTGGTTGTCGAGGTGGAAGTTGAGGTCTCCCAGCAGGGTGTAGTTGGTGGATGCGATGGCCTGCGGGGAGATGATGTCTGTGATGGAGTTGGCGAAGGGTCCGCGGGGTCCTGGGGGTCGGTAGATGAGGTTCCTCGGAGGGTGGCGGTGGTGCTGGCCAGTATCTTGAAGTGAAGGTGTTCCATCAGGTCTGTGTGCTCATTGGGGAGCGTGCTCAGGCGGAGGCTGGATTTGTAGACGATGGCGATTCCTCCTCCTGGGCGGGTGGGGCGGTCCTTCCAGGAGATCTTGTATCCTTGGGGGGGATAGCGATGGCGATGTCCGGTTCCGAGGTGGTGTTGGTCCAGGTTTCGGTGAAGAATGCTACGTCCGGGGTGGTGCTGTCGAGTAGGTCCCAGATTTCGGTGGCATGTTTGTTGAGGGATCGGACGTTGAGGAGGATGCATTGCAGGATCTTCGGTTCGGTTGTGTTCTTGTGGGCGGGTTGTGCTGGATCCGTGTTCTTGGCGGTGCTGCAGGTGTGCCTGCAGCGATGACAGCTGAAGGGTCCGTGGGTGTCGGCTGGTGATGCTAGCTTGCAGTTGTTGTTGCGGCCTGGGTTGAGTGCGTGGAGTGCTGCTGGGTCGTAGCGTTGGAGGGGCGGAGGTCCAGGGTTCCTGGCGCTGGTCGCGGTCGGGAGCAGACGGGCTTGCCTTTGGCGCGCCCGCTGCGCGTGGCCGCGCAGCCACCGCCATTAAGTAGGGGTCGGGGAGGGCTGGACAGCTGGGAGGCGGGAGCGGGGAGGGGAGCTGGATTGGTCGCGCTGTGGGGGAGAGACTGCGGGGCAGCAGCGGCAGGGGAAAAACGGGCAGGAAAGGAGGAGAGTAGGAAAAAGGGGAAAAAGGGGGAAAAGAAGACGAGCAGAGCACAGCACAGGAAAGTGCAGAAAGCAGAAAAAAGCAGAAATATAGATTTAGGAAAGAGGGTGAAAAACGAGTGAAAAAAGGAGTGAAAACGAGTGGAAAAACGGAGCGGAAAGCGGGAGACATAGGTCCACTGGACCACCAGGGCTGAGGCGCAGGTGCACCTGCGGGTGGAGGAGGGCCTCGAGCACTCACACTAGAGAGTGCAGGGGCTGGGGGAGGCCTCACTCAATGGTGGAGCTGCGAGGGTGGAAGAGCAATTTCACTGACAAAGAGTGAAGTTGGACTTACCTTTGACCACATAGACAGGATCTCTCACACGGAGCCAGATGAAGGAAGTGACCTGATTAGGGCCACCCGGGTCACTCGCGACCACCTCTCGGCCTTCCAAGAAATGAAGAGTCGATGAGACAGTAGAGAATACAAACCAAGTTATTTATTAGTAATTGCGCTCGAGCGGAGTCCAGTCAGACTAGCCTACTTAGATGCTACCGAGGGTGCTGTCTTCAGAACACTTGGTAAAACATAATATACATTTCCAACACCCCTAAAGACCTGCCCAGACTGAAATTTTCCAGCTCGGGCACTGATGAACAAAGGAGGTACAGAAGGGTGAGCTACCACCTGCAGAACGGGTACATGTTATCACATTCTCAAGGTTGTCTTGTTCAGGCTCAACGCTCTCTAGTGTGGGAGCAAGGCTACGGGAGAGGAAAGGCATGCGAAGGCAGAATAAGCTATTCATTAGTACGTTAGGATTCACCCTTGAATACGATTAGAAGGAGTAACTCGAAGCAGCTTTTCGCTGAGGCAGACAGTTCGTGAGACAGAAGCTTACTTTTGATCACAGTGCAAAATGACAGATAAAGACAAAATGGTGCCGCAAATGCTAACTTAACTCGCACAATGCTAGAAGAAGTCGGCTAGACGCATTTGCAGTCCAACAGACCCTCCTTTTAGCATTGCTAACAATTTTTGTCTATCCTAGCATAATAAGAAAATTCATTAATGCAGAGCAATACCCATACTGCTAATATTCAAAAATACCCTCGTCTATATTCATCAGGTCATGGACAGTTTGCATCATCATTGCTGAGGGCTTAGAACCAGCCAGAAAGAGACCAGGTGCCATTCTCTTGGTGAATATCGGATGCGAGTCGATGCAACTTCTGTATTGCTGCATAGACATTCGGAGCATGGTCCGGTATGTACACACAGCAACTACTACCGATGACACGACAGGCCCCACCCCGATCAGCAAGGATGACGTTTAACACCATCCTGTTTTGTAGGGCAACAAGTCTCGTAGCCTGAAGCTCAGCTGTAATGTTGGTCAGTATTCCTGCCGTGGTATTGATAACTCCCTCTACAACACTTGTGAGTCTGCGAATGTTAAGGCTAGTGGGCATAGGACCCCAGAAAGGCACAATACCCTTCATGGCATCGGTGAACTGCTGCCATGTGGTGTCTGTTTGATCAATGTCCTCGGTATTGATAACCCTTCTGATACGGGATAGACCGACTCCCCTACGCTGTAATCGGTGGTCCCCATGGTAATTGGACGGGGCTATATATACTGGGGGTAGGAGGAAAGAGACGTAACATATACCAGACCACCCCCTGGGAAGCCATACATAAGCCTGGGACCCACAAACAAAATACACATTATGGGGTGGGAGTAAAGGTGGGCTATTGGTCGTGCTCAAATCATAGGTATAATTGCAAATACTCCTTTCCACCTTAACACTCCCAAAACCTTGAACACAGAAACTAACCGTTGTATTAACTTTTGGTACTGGCATTGCTTCGTCTTTAGTAATATTACGCATCTGAAAAGACCTGAAGTATTCAGTAACATTAGAATCTTGAAAATTCATCATTTCATTTTGGAGCCATGTTACATTCTTTTCCACTTCATAAATATTCATACAGGCATCTGGATGCAAAGTATCAGGGACCCCTTGTTCTCCTGGAGTAAACCCCTGGTGTACACGGATATATTCTAACACAGTCTCATAATCGGCATACGTCATGTTCATTGCATCAGTATGGTAATGAATATATACCATGGTAAACAGTTGAAACCATGCCTCACAGCTCCTTAAATAAGAGAAGGGTAGTGACATTAATAAATCATTTTTATGCATCACAGAAGGGAGCAAGCCGCAAGCCCAGCAATCAGTAACATTAAAGGTATGGTGCGCCTGATGGAGCATCTGTAAGAAAACATTGTCAACGTATGTTTGCCTGTGTCTCTCCTTATGAGGGGTCAAAGTGACAAATACATGCTTGTGGGGAACAGGGGTAGTACCAATCAAAGAAGGCACAGGAGATTTCTCCTCAAGGAACCACATAATCCCGAATGCAGTTATTAAGAAAATCAGAACAATTACTATAAAGACTGCCTTGCTTTTAGTAGACCAGCTAGACCAACCAGGACCACTTTGCTCAAAACGTGGGGCTGCCAAAAGTTGTTGTTCTTCCATAAAGAGGCGGGCAAATGGGTACATTTTTTTTTTTAATCAGACTACCAGAGACTACCAGAGGAAAGGTCATACAATTGAAGCCAACGATGATGAAACAAAGAAAAGAGGCACAAAACCCAGCGTCATTCAAGGCCTCGCTGGTAGACTCCTATTGTTCACGGTGGTGCTATTGAGCACTTCTCGGTGGAGCTGCGCGATCGCAGCCCGTTCTGAAGAAATCCACGTCACTCAGGATAGGGCACCCTCCCTCCTGGGAAGACATCCTCAACTTATCCTGTCCAGTGTCTCGGACAATGCACCAATCTCCCTTTCCCTGATCTATCGTTGGTACCGCAAACAGGGTACATACACCCTATTCTTCATCCATGCAGTCCATCCCTACTAATCTGACTTTTCCTTTGGTGCACTGTCCCTCCGTCGGGGGCGCAAATTGTACCTAGCCACTCCGGGCACTGTGTCGTCACGGAAAAGGATCTTAAACTCAGAGGGGCCAAGGGACTGGGACTCAAACTCCTGTGGACCAGATGGAGGAGGATCCAGGGCAGCCCTTACTTCTGGGGGGGCCGCCTCATTCAAGACAGTGTCGTTCTCCTCCGTTTGCGCCCATGTCAGTTGAGCATCAGAAAAGGGGACAAAACGTGGCACCTTCTCTGTCTCGTGGTCTCCTACGCCGTCCAGGACCCACTGGTTGTAGGGGAGGGGTAACGGGACTCTCCGGCAGTGGGATGAGTGGATCCAATGCTTCCGGCCGTCCACCTTCACTGCTGTCCGGGTGGCGAGGAGGACCTGCAGAGGTCCTTTCCAGCGTGGTTCCAAACTCCCCTTCCTCTGGTAGTTCTTCACCAAGATGTAGTCTCCAGGTCGAATGTCGTGACCTGGTCCCTTAGGTATTGGAGGTAGGGCCTCGTGAATCTGTTGGTGAATAGAACGCAAATTTTTTGTCAACTCATACAAGTAGTCCACAAGCAAAGGGTATTCTATCTCGCAAAAACAACGGGGCCTTGGGACGCCCCAGACATTTGTCAGGCGGCCGAAAATAACCTCGTATGATGACAACCCTGTTCTAGAGTGGGCTGTCGCCCTTGTGGACAACAGGGCTAGGGATAATGCATCTGGCCATTGCAATCCTGTGCTTTCTTTCATCTTTGCCAACTTCAGCTTGAGAGTACCATTGTACTTTTCAACTAACCTGCCGATTGGGGATGGTTTGCTGCGTGGAATTTCTGCTTGATGTGCAAACCATCGCACACTAATTGGATAACCTTTGAGTTGAAGTGACTTCCGTTGTCACTCCAAATCAAACGGGGCAAGCCGAAGAGCGGGAAGAACTAACACATATTTCAAATTGTTGACTCGTTCCATTTCGATGAAATCCATCTGGAGAACCTCGAAAGGGAAGGAAGGTGGTGCAAAGTTACCGGAGGGTGTAGGGGTACCTCTTCCAGGATTGTATATCATGCAGACCATGCAATACTTCACCAGGTGAGCAGCTACCTTAGGGATGTTATCGTTCTGCCTACAGGGTTTAACAACTTACATATTCCCTTTGCACTAATGTGGGCTGGCCCGTGCGCCATTGTGACTACAGGGAGTACATATGCATCTGGTAACATCCATCTCTGCTTCTCTGACTTATCAGTCCAGCACCCTTCTTTGTCTAAACGTCCTGTTCTCTCCTGCCATATCGCTAACTCCTCAATGGTTGCCTCGCTTTGAATCTCTTTAACATTCTCCAGTGTATCTTCGAACATCGCACCGTCAGGTACCCATCTAGCAGGACCTGCCACAAACATTCTTTACATCTTAGATCGGGCTGTCTTCTTAGCTGTCTGATCTGCAAATGCATTTCCCCTCCCCACATCATCAGTAATTGCCTTGTGGGCACTGCACTTCACTATTGCTAGCTTTTTGGGAAATGTCAGAGCTGACAAAAGCCTGTGTATCAGTGGGCCATTCTGGATTTTTAACCCATGTGAAGTCAAGAATCCTCTCTCTGCCCAGAGCCGCCCAAAATTATGGGCAACCCCGAAGGCGTACTGGCTTTCAGTATAAATATTGACAGCCAGTCCCTCACTTAACTCGCAAGCTCGAAGGAGAGCAACTAGTTCTGCAGCTTGGGCTGATTGATAAGGAACACGTGATGTCTCAACTACAGTACGGAGCATAGTAATAGCGTACACTGCAGTGGTGGTGCCATCTGGTGGTTTAAAACACAAGCCATCGACATATAGTTCCCCTTGTGGGTCAGATAAGGGAACATCAGTCAGGTCTACCCGTCCCTTCGTCTCCTCTTCCGTTCTAAAAATACAATCATGTATATCTCTGTCCTCACTTTCAGAAGGAAGGGGTAGTAACGTGGCTGGGTTCAGAGTGGCACATCTTTTCATTGTGGCGCAAAGAGGGTCAGTTCATAGCCGGTCAGACGTGCACTGGTGAGGTGCTGTGTCTTCGTTTTGTTCAAAAGTGTGTCCACAGCATGAGGTACCAGAATTGTGAGCCCCGCCGATTGTCGAATAGAGACGGCCACGACCGCTCTTAGACAGCTCGGGAGGGCTCTCGCGACGTTATCAAGCAAAGCGGAAAAATAAGCACACAGCCTCTGCTTACCTCCAAAGGCTTGTGTTAAAACAGAGAGCGCGCAGCCAGCCGTCTCGTGTACATACAACACGAACGACTTCGCATAATCTGGGGTGCCAAGCACAGGTGCAGAGCAAAAGCGCAAGTTTTAATTGCTCAAAAGCTTGCTGACATTTAGGCGTCCAGGGCAAGGGTTCATGCACATCTTTAGTGATTAGCTGCAACAGCGGCTTTGTTAGTAGGGAAAAGTTGGGTATCCAGTGCCGACAATACGAAGTAATACCAATAAAATCTTGCACATCCCGCTGAGTCTTAGGGATGGGCATTTTGACAATAGCACTAATGCGTTCATGTGTTAGTCTCCTTCCCTCCTTCGACAGTAGGTGACCTAAGTAGGTGACCTCCTGTCGACAATATTGGAATTTTGAAAGGGACACTTTATGTCCGTGATGTGCCAAATGCAGTAATAATTTGACTGTCACATCTTTGCAACCTTCTTCAGTGTCAGAAGCAATCAGGAGATCGTCCACATACTGCAGTAATACATTACCTGGGGGAAGTGTGAGAGAATCCAATTGGCCTTTTAAAGCTTGACTGTTAGAAGGTGGTTCTGACACTATGGGCCGCCCGGATTTTTCGCTTTTTGAGCACCTAGGTGTTGAGGTTTTACTGTGGGAGAGCCTCATAAATTGGGACTCATCCACAGTGAACTCATGATGAAAGAGACTGCATGTGGATTTTACTGGTGTCCCCCTAGCTTGACTAGGCCGCTGCGCAGCAGCTGGAGTAAGGGGCACCGGGCTGGTTACATGCAGACACCTGTGTACATGCGTGTGCACACGTGTAGGGGCTGCGCAGGGGAGATTCTTGGCGTGCGCAGTCCAGGAGCAGCTACAAAGTGAATGGTGTGGCAGGACTTATGCAGAATTGGGTGGTGACACGGAATAGGCCTTATACACTAGGAAGGAACATGCCAGGGAAAGTCAGTGTGCTTTACTGTGTTTTTCACTTCATTATTCCCCTATGGGGATGTGGAGCCCATGTGCTAGATTAACTTCCATAAGGCCTACAGATTCCAGACACGCACTAAAGTCCACTGTAGCGGATGTGAAAAGAAGTATTCTGCAGAGTCCAGAATCATATTTGTACTGCTTTTGGGTCATCCAGAAATGTTACATCTCTCTGAGTCAGATCATAACCAGGGCCTGGCTGGGGGTTGACCTCAGCAGGCTGGATTGATGACCTTTCCCTCCCAGAGCGAAGACCTCCTTTCCACGAAGGGAAGATAGGCGGAGCTACAGGCTCATCCATCAGCAGCTATCACTGGGTGCCAGGCACCAGGCTGCACCTAGGAGGGAAGGGCTCTGGTTTCAGAGACCATGTGGCCAGAGACCCTGGACGACGCCATTTTGAACCAGCCCAGAGGCTGGACAAGAAGGAGGGAGCAGGGGCAGGGAAGTGATGTGGCGCTGTTGGATAGGATCAACAGAGACTTCCTGCCAGCCCCCTACTCAACTTTTAAAAAGTGCTTGCACAGGAAGAGAAGCTCTCTCTGGGGTGTGGTCTGCGGAGGCGGAAGGTGCTGGAGCCTGGCAATGGGCAGTTGGAAGGAGGTACCCCTGACTGCCCCCAGGCCCCTAACAGCACCAGAAGAAGAGACCAGGACCAGTGCGCAGACGCAGGGGCCTCTGCGCAGGAAGAAGAGAGGCCCAGGAGGAGAGCCAGGCGAAAGTCTGGCGCAGGGAGCCAGTGAAGACCGCTCCCTGCAGAATGCCCCCTCTTGGAGACCCGGAGGGCAAAGGAGAGTGCTCCCAGTGGCTGGGGGCCACCGCAAGGAGCAAGAGGACGCGAAAATGGGGCAGATCGGACCCCCAGGGGCTGAGATATGGCCCCCAGAAGGTGAGCGACCTTTGACCCCACGAAGAGGAGGTCGGGGGCCTGGGAGCCCATCCCCGGGCCCCGAAGCAAAGCCGGGGAGCGCCGTCACGCTCCCCGTGAAGATTGTGCCCTCCAGGGTGCCAGGAGCCCACCCTGGCCCCCGGTAATGAGGAAGGAGGAGGAGCGCCGTCGCGCCCCCCAGCGAAAATGAGCCCCAGGGGCCCGGGACCCCATCCCCGGGCCCCGAAGCAAAGTCGGGGAGCGCCGTCGCGCTCCCCGTGAAAATGTTCCCCAGCGGGGCGCCAGGAGCCCACCTTGGCCCCCGCCGACGCGCGAAGCAGGGGAGGGGCCCGGGAGCCCATCTCCGGGCCCCGTGCGGCGAAGAGGCAGTGGGGAGCGCCGTCGCGCCCCCCTAGAAAGAAGACTCCGGGGCCCGGGACCCCATCTCCGGGCCCCGCGGTGATGGCTGGCGTGTGGTGGGGGAGTGCCGTTGCACTCCCCGAAGCCAGCGAGCCGGCGAAGACTGGCCGTCTGCCCGCCGGTGCGAAGAGCCCAGAACTGGGTTGCCGGCTCCCGCGGCAGCACGCGTGGGTGCTGGCCGGGCGGGGAGCCGGCGGGGGCAGCCGGGGGTGGGCTCCCGGGCTGCCCTCCTACAAATGGACATGCGGGGGTCCCGGGTGGGACCGGAGCCCCCGAAGGAAGACCACAAGCGGTGCGAGGGCCCGGCTGGGACCGGGCCCCGAAAAATAGAAGGAGCGGCCGGGGGTGGGCTCCCCGAGCCGTTACTCTCACCTGGGGGTCCGGGTGGGACCGGGCCCCACCAAGCGTGGAAGGAGGCGCGAAGCGCCAGCTGGATCGCGGCTCTCCCCGGCGCAGCGGGAGAGCCGCTCATGAAATATTCACTAAAAGGAGCACAAAGCGCCCCATAATGCCTTGCCAGGCATGGGGAAATCATCGTTTTTGGTGCGAGGTGGCCCCCAGAGGAGGGGGTCACCCTCAAGAGTGAAAAAGGGTGCTGGGGGAGCTGCTGGAGAAGCGCAGTCTCCCCCAGCACGAAGTGAAGTCCCACCCTAAGTTTCCTAGGGATTTGGAATGGATAACCCCTCAAGGGCTCAACCAGCATTTATACACCTTCTAGGCTGGAACTTTTGTTCTACAGCTGAGGGTGTATTGCGACGGGCTTAATGGAGTGAAAGGCTGAGTTGGGGATGGCTCGAGAAGGGCATCCCCTGGAGGTGAAGAGGTGTAATTGCACCAGAACTGCATTTACTAACGGTTATTCCTTTTTAGAGGGACTGGAGGTCACATATGTAATGTGAGGTACCTGTGTAAGGTGATGTCATAAGCAAAGTGGGTTATGTTGCCAGACATTCCTGCTAGGGTGTCTGGCTGTATAGGCGTAATCCTGTGATTTCATCTCTGATGCCCTTAGGGGCTGTAATTGCAATGCATTCTAATGTCCAACAAAGGTGATGAGTACTGTCATTCTAAGGTGTGCGTAAACATGTATTCTTGCTGCTGCACTTAGGTGAAGACCCAGACTGCTAGCCCTTAAGATATAGAGGTGCATACTTTATGGTCAATAGGAAATGCTCAGTCAGGGTTATGTGTCACCAAGGCAGGTGTACCCATTTTTAATGCGCGTTGAGGTAATGGGGTGGGTCGCCACTGGGATGGTGCCAGTGCGCAGGGCCCTCGCTCCAGGTTAGGCTCAACACACTGCATTAGGGGGCAAGATGATGTGCATACATGGGAGTGGTGGTACTAGACCCCACCCCCTTTTGGGAGGGGTGGAGATGTTACGCAATGTCACAAAGTAATTCCAACAGCTTATGTATATTTGTAAATTGGTGCATAGTATTGAGTAGTGTGTGTGTTTAATAAATGTACTCTTACTTTTATAAAGCAAAGTACAGACTGGACAATCAATTATTGAGTGTTATTTCTGCGCACCTGCAAATGGCGATTACTAGCCCACACCACCTCCCTTGAGTAAAGCCTCAGACTGCTCTGCAACGCTACCCTCTGAGAGTCAGGCGCTACAATTGGGTGTTTGGTTCCCAGTGAAGGACAAATGTAGTCATGTTATTTGTGCAGGCCTCACAGATACTGCCTCGTTCTCCAACATTGACTACATATGCTAGGACTTTCAGTATAGCCCCGAGGAGCGCGACAGAATCGGAAACTTCTACCGGCTAGAGTAAATCCAAAAAGATACCTGCTATCTGGATGAATGGGAATGCTAAAGAAAGCATTTTTCAAATCAATCACAGAAAAGAATTTGGCAGTGGAAGGAATCATCGTCAGAAGGGCAGTAATGTCGGGGATCACACGAAACTGAGGGACCACTATTTTGTTAACCTCACGCAAATCAATCACAAAACGATAGACATCGGGATGAGCATCAGAGGAATACAAGGGTGCCTTCTTAAGAATGGGAAGAATAGGACTATTACACACATTTGCTGCTGTCTCCTCAACAACTCCTGACTTGATCAAATCCTGTATAATCTGCAATAGAGCTCTTTTCCCTGCCTGCGGTATTTTGTACTGAGGAATGCGAGGCAACACAGCATTGTCTTTGATCTTAATAGAGACCGGAGGTATCTGCAACAGCCCTACATCCGTATCACCTGTAGCCCACAACGTGGCCGGCACACCTTTGAATTCAGCAGGGAGCGGCGCATCTTTGGAAAAACACTGCTTGGTACTAGCCACATTTGGTCCTATCGTCATATAGACACCATCCGGAGAACAAAAAATTGTTGCATGCAACTTCTTCAACAAATCTAGTCCCATTAAATTCTCTCCACAATTTGTTGTCAATAAGAATGGCGAACCTACGGTAAAAGGGCCAATATCAAAGCAAGGGGTTTGGAAATGGGGCTCACGACCGGTACGCCTAAAAAGCCTACCGAGACATTATTTTGGCCAGACAGAGCTGCCCCGGGGACCAGCCAACGAGAAACAGAGCTATTCATTGCACCTGTATCCACCAAAAACCTTTGGACCGAGCCGTGCAAATCCGCTGTGAAATAAGGACCACGCTGATCTACAGGTATCTGAACTGGTCCCTCACCCTGTCCCTGGCTGTCCTAGCTGCAAGACATCCCTGTCACCTCGTCCATATCATAATCATTATGATAATACTGTCTTCCTCGAGGGTCATCAAAATAGTTCTGATCAGAGCGACCCTGCGACGACTCATCTGCCCGAAACTCATCACGACCACCTCCCCCACGACCCTGTCCGCGAGGACCCCATCTTCTGGGGGCCGCAACTTTCTGTAACAACTCCGGCACTCGCTTCGCCAGTGCCCCTTCTTACAATAGGCACACTGGTTCGGCCCCACAGGCGCACTATTTCTGCTAGTGCGGGGCAGCTGTCGGACCGGTGCCACGTCCTCCACCGTTCCCCCTAGTTGCCTGCTGCATCAACACCTTCATCTTCAACTCATTATTTTTCTTCTCTACCTTTTCCTTCTCCTCATTTTCCCTATGCTCATAATACTGGGCCATACTCAATATCACTGAAGGGGAGGATGTAGTCCAAGTGCTCTCCGAAGCCTGTAACCGAGTCGCAATCTCGGGAAGCAGGTTTGTAACAAATCTGTTAACGAACAATCGG
This sequence comes from Calotriton arnoldi, assembly GCA_963921515.1. Taxonomy (NCBI): domain Eukaryota; kingdom Metazoa; phylum Chordata; class Amphibia; order Caudata; family Salamandridae; genus Calotriton; species Calotriton arnoldi. The sequence goes on from CAWUFW010006663.1 coordinate 74,071, forward strand.
ACACCTCCCTCCGTTGACAAATCCTGCCCACTGAAATCCAAAAACACACTTTCAAACCTAGTAAAGAAATCGGATACGCTTTCATCTTTCTTCTGACGACATGCTGCTAACTTGTCCCAGTCTACCCGTCTAGGTAGGATGAGGGAGTGCATGTAAGTAATAATGCGACTCAGCAAGGCTAATATCTCGGCCCTAGGCTTCTCACCAGGCTTCCTCTCTTTATCCCATGCCCTGATCTCATCCAAGTGCCACCCAACTCCACAACGTGGTCCTGTGTATACACCTGTCTCCAAATATCCACCGGTACCAACAAACCGAAAAACATCTCAATATCTGCCAACGTCATCACTGTTGACGAGGCAGCCTCTGTTATTTCTTTGTAATATGCAGTCGGTTTTTTCCTAGGGTCTGGCAACTGACTCTTAAGAGATAAAACCTCACTCCTTTTCCATGGAGTGTAAACCCATTGTTCTTGAAAGTGAGCCTCTACTCACTGCCTGATAACGGCATCATGCTGATTACGCAGCTCCGGTATCTCAGGGTGAAAAATAGGATGTACTTCCCTCATCAGGAACTGGGACACTGATGTTGGTTTTTTCTGTAGTAACCTACCTCGGTAACCAATCAGTGTGGCAACATTACTAAAAACGTCGTTCGGAGCCATGTCGGCAGCATACACACTGTCCTGGATGTCATAAATTATCTGAGTTGCGACACTATTGTAACACTGTTCCCACAACCCTATTAGTGTGGCCGACATATGCTTGAGGGCATGCTGTTGCACAAACGGCTCATAATCTTTCACCACACTCCACACACCCTCCACGCTGTAAATCGGATGCCGGGTCCACTGCACGGCCTGATCTGCCACCATCTTCTTCTCCTCATTCCCCACATCAGATCGAATCAGCACCCGCCCCATTCGTTCCCAAGCTGCTGCCCAGTTCCCTTCGTCCGGTCCATGCACTGGCGTTCCAATACTCAGCACTGTCGGGGAAGAGACATTTGAGGAAGACACACTAGATGAAGGGGCAGGCACCAGAGTTATTAATGGCTGTGTTTAGGGTGTGAGAGATGGAGAGAGAGCATATGCGGAAACGATAGGCATAGCAGGGAGACTTGCAGTCATTGCATCCGCAGCATGTGAAGCTAGAGAAGAAGCAGGTGGTGCCGTAGCCGAAGCAGCCAGGTCAGGAGCAGAAGAACCAGAGGTGGAAGCAGGGGGGATAGAAGACTGAGGCGTTGGGACAACAGGGTATATTCTCTGCGGGCATAGAGAGGTGGAGGTCGAGCATCCAACAGCTCCTCCACGAACGTATCGCCTTCCTCTCGGGCGACATAGGATTTATCACGTTGCAATCGGAACTTTCTATCAGCACACTCTATACCTTTTTCTATTTTCTCTCTATCATACGCTACTGCTTTCTGAGTCACCGTCTGCATCTTCCCTCTCCGGGCCTCTTTTTCTGCTTTCATGCGCCTTTGCCTAGCTTTCTTTTGCCATACCTGGAGAGAGTCAAACATCGACTGTCTACTTCGTTTTGCAAACAATTTATCCTGCAGGAAATTCAGTTTTTGTTCATCAAAGGTACCTGTCAGTGGCCACTGCAGCTCGGCATTGTCCCTCGTATATTTGTGCCATAGTGTACTAAACATAATAGGGCCAATGCCGTGCTTAGCGTACATATCGAAGTTCGGGGTGCCTTCCTGAGGTGCAGATTGTCTTTCCTCCAGTCGAGCCTCAGCAGAACGACAACGGCACCCCAAACACCACAATTTGCTCAAACAAGGCATCTTAATAAAAGACATCTTTACTATTCGTACCAGACGAATAACAAAAGAGTCGGTCCTCAGACTGCATCAAACAAAGGACGCGTTTCAGTGGCAATAGATTATTCAGAAACCACCTTCATCAGGACTAGAATGACAACTGTCTCTCTTAATGTCTAATTTCTGGTGCAAATTCACGTAACCTGTGTGTTAAGTGTGAAATGGGCTGTTGTTCTCCAATGTCTTTCAGTAAAAAAAGGGAACAACCTTATCCTTAATTCTCGAACGACATTTAATGGGTCGTAAACCTCACATCCGGGTTAGATCCCCTGTGATATCAGTGGGATACTTTAGTCTACACAAATCTCTTTAAGATTTATTCCATGTTCTTCACAGAGTTCTGGAGGACGAAGTATATTTATGGAAACGATGGGCGCTGAATACTCTGTTTTATTTGGGCAATCTCAGTCGGGTATATCAGGCAGCATGTCCTCCTCTGTACCGGTTCTATCGTCACCGGACTTGAAAAGTCCGGTGACGATAGAACCGGTACAGAGGAGGATGTGCTAACCCAGATGTGAGGTTTACGACCCATTAAATGTCGTTCGAGAATTAAGGATAAGGTTGTTCCCTTTTTTTACTGAAAGACACCACAAACGGAATTCTAGGAACCTAAGGTCCTTTTTATATATATTTTTAGCATCATCATCGTTTCTCCTTATTGAATTGGAGAACAACAGCCCATTTCACACTTAACACACAGGTTACGTGAATTTGCACCAGAAATTAGACATTAAGAGAGACAGTTGTCATTCTAGTCCTGATGAAGGTGGTTTCTGAATAATCTATTGCCACCAAAATGCGTCGACGCCCCTTTGAGTTATCTTTGGTTATATTCACAGAACTTTCCATATCCAATCTCAATATTTATCGATGGATCGTTTTGAAATTGATTGATTCACTTGAAGTAACCATTATATGATGATTTGAATGTTCTTCACATGTTCTACTGTCTCTTGTGCACTGTAATTTGTAATTTTTAACTGCGATTCTGTATCACATCATTGCATTTTTATATGTTTCTAGAAATAATTCTTTTTAATAAAATCGTATTTTTATAAATTTATAGAGTTGTTCACTAATGTGTTTGTAATTGTTTTTTGGGGCCCACATTTCGGGTTTATGTGAGATCCTTGAAGAAGTGTATGGCTCTAAAAGATTTGAGTGCGAATGAATGATATGTGGTAAATCCTATCAGTTCCAAGAGAGTTTCTCTTTACCTCTACTTTGAAATAAGACTGTATCTTTACTAGCAAAGCTTTCTCCTTAGGCGATCCCTCTTTAAGATACTTTTTTAGGCTCTCTAGTTCTTCATCACCAGACATTTTGACAATCCACTCATCCGGAGTAAACGGTTTATCCTGACAAACATCAATTGTGGCTATCAAGCACTCTTCATACTCTTCGTCACAATTCATGAGTTGCTTCACATCACAGCTGTGGTAAATAATCAGCTCAGCTGTTTTTTCCACTCAGAATGTACTCAATGTGGAAATTATACTGGAGGAGTTTGGAGCTCAGTCTGGCTATCCTAGGGGTGTGATCTTTGATCACACTGCCTCCAAGTATGTTCACCAAAGGTTTGTGATCGGTTTTTAGGGTAAATTTCCTCCCCCCCTGTAAAACATTTGAAATGTTACACCACCCAGCAACAGGCCAAGAGCTCTTTTTTTATGACCGAAAATATTTTTTCATTTCCCTTCAATGACCTGGATGCAAAATCCACAGTCATCTCATCGCCACCCACTTTTTTCTGAGCAAGTGTGAGATCCAGACCATCATTACTTGCGTCCACCTTAATACATTCCCTTGTGGGATCAAATGGTGGCAGTACCCCAGCAGCCACTATGTAATTTTTTAAAGCCACAAATTCATCCTTGCACATATCACTCCAGTTGAACACTTTTCTCTTTTTGAGAAGCTCCCTCAAATTAACAGTTTTGGAAGTAAAATTCTTTATAAACTTGGCATAGAACTCACAAACTCCTAAAAAGGATATAGGCTGTTCTTTGCTTTTCAGACTGTGGGCTTTTGTTATCGTTTCTACGAGACCTGGTCTAGGTTTCACCCCTTTTTCAGAAATAACATTGCCTAAGTATTCTATACAACTTTTTGCAAACTCACATTTTTTTACATTGGCTACTATTCCAAACTGTTTCAACCCTTTCAGTACAATATGCTTGAGTTTATTATGGCTTTGAAGGTCTTCCCTGCAACCAGGATGCCATCCTGGAATGTCACAACTCCTATGATTCCCTATAATACATTCTCCAACACTCATTGGAAAAGAGGTAGCAGATGCCAATCCAAAAGGCATCCGTTTGAATTGAAATGTGCCTATCAGTGACACAACTGCTATCAAATGTTTGGAGGACTCATCTAGTTCGACTTGATGGTAAGCAGACACCTAGTTGATTTTGCTAAATACTTTTGCGCCTGCAAACGTAGTGATATCTATGCAAGGAAGAGGGTGAGAGTCTACCCATATGGCCTTATTTAGGCTCCTCAAATCAACACAAACCCTCAGTTGACCATTCTTTTTTGTTGCTATCCCTTATAGGGATAACCATAGTGCTGAGTCAATGGGTCCGATTACCCCATCCTCGCACATTTTCCTGAGTATCTCTGCTAAATCTTATTGAACACTAAAAGGCACATTCCTTAACTTGTGTTCAACAGGGGAGACTCCACACTTAACTTTGATTTTGTGTTTGAACCCTCTAATCCTCCTCAACTTATCATTGAATACTGCCTTATACTTTTCTGTCCAACTGTTGTTGGAATCTTGGTCAACGGACGCAGGTTCCACCCCTTTTTCAAACTCGATGGGTCAACTATTAATGACTACAGACACTTGAACTTTCCTTACTGGCCTTAGAGTTATGCAGAATAAACCCTGATGGTACCATCCTACTATGTTCAAGCCTTTTTTTTTAGACCTATACCTTTCCAAATATCACTTTTTCCTTGAATTTCGTGTGACACTCAAAATATCCAGTGAGCTCTATTCTTCTCCCAACATATGTTACTGGATTTCTATCTGGTGGGAGCAGTTGCCTATCACCCCACGTTTGATTCCATAATTCATCAGTGATCATTGTCATCCTTGCTCCCTAGTCAATCAAAAGGTTCCACACCTTTCCATCAACTATGATATTTTCGTAAGGATCTACACAGTTGGCTTCGCCACCCTGAACAACCATCACCACCTCCCTTTCTCCGCTTAGCTCATCCTCTGAGCTATCCCTGGTCACTCTATCAGGCACCATATTCACCTTATCCTTTGCTGATTGACAGACTTTAGCAAAATGCCTGATCTTCCCACATGCCCTACACTTTACATTCTTGGCTGGATAAGGACGACCATTGGACGCGTGATTAGGATACCCGCACCTGAAACAAATGTTCTTTTAGTTAAAGAATCCTCACTTAACTTCTTTCTTCTTAACAGACTCATTGAACTGCCCCTTTTGTTTCAAACTCCCATTCTCCTTGACGCAGCAACCCTATTCTGCTCTTTCCATGTCAATTCTTTGCACGACTTATGAGAATTTTATGCGTTTTACAATATCAATGGTTTCTATAAGTGCAGGGGTTCTTCAGAGTCAATTTTTCTTGGACTTTTTTGTCCCAACAACGCACCACTATCTGATCTCAGTTGAGCTGAGAAGTAACATTTTCAAACTCACACTTTGCTGCGAGCATATGGAGTGCTGCCACATAGGAATCAATCCATTCCTCTTGATTTTGTATCCTAGTAATAAAACTTGTGTCTGTTCACAATCCAGCTAGGTTGTACGTCAAACTGCTTTTCAAGTTTTCTCACAGTCAACTGGTATCCATCAATGTCCTCTTCATCCTTAACTATCTCATATGGTGGCAAATCTTCATATATAGATTGTCCTTCAGACCCCAAATTATGTTCTAATAGAAACCGTTTTCTGTCAGGACAATATCAATTGCCCCCAAAAGCACCAAGGTGCTTGGTAAATGCCCTATACCAATTCCTCCATGGAATGGGTGGTGGGTCACCTGGTGTCTGGAGAAATGGAGGCGGGAATTAACACTTTGCATTTTGGTATGTAAATACCTAAAACTTGAGGAAAACTAAATTGCAGCAAACTATAAAAATGTAGCTCACCAGAAATACAAACATACAAGAGATTTAATGCTTTAGGTTGAATCATCACTGCACTTGCATAACACGATTTACAAGGCTGTCAGTGTACTATGTTACTATGCATGTGCCTGTGATACGATACTTAATCCGTACCGCTGAAAGCTGAGCTCACTGTTTTGGCAGTGTGTGTGTGTGTGTGTGTGTGTGTGTGTCACAGTCTGTAACATGCGGTGTATACTGTAAAACCTGGAAACTGCTGACCTTACCATAACCGTGTTGACATCGTCTGTGTGCAGTCGATGTCCCCCCAATGAAGAATGGCCAATGATGTGGCTTACGTGTAAACACAGTGTTGTGTGTGACATCCAATTATTGTTCTAAGTGCGCTATGCAGACTGAAATGCCTGCTGCTTGAGAGATTCCAAGGTGCATGCTGTGCAGAATGGAACGCTGATACAAATGCATGCTTAACAATTACGGTAAAAAGGGTGCGCTAAACTTGCACTGCTGGTGCCTTGGCTCTCACACACAGGTCATTCATGTGCTTTGAGCTGGGCTAAAAATAGAGTCTCTCAGCTTTAGCTTAAAATGTATATTGTGCGTAACATCCAGCCCAAATCTGCATTCGCTGCTACTGGCCTGAGAAGTGAGTCCTCTGTGGGGTCAGCTGTTCAGAGGTTCCACATCACACGATCCGCATCATGCGATCAAATGTACTGTCGCCTTTAAAAATCAGCACTCAGCACACGCGTGGTTCTTGACTGTGGCCAACTCGTTGCCAAAATTGTCGAAATGTAGTCATCCAAAACACTGGACACGGTTGTAAGAGAGCAGGTTTATTGGCCACAGTCTCAGGCACCAACTCCAAAGGTAGACTACTTACTCACTGGTCCTTCAACCTACATTCCACAATCCTAAGCAGTAGAACCCAGAATGTGGAATGCGGTATAAAGAACACATCACCACACAGAGGTTCCATGGACCACTGCCTAATCCTAAAGCATGTTTTTTTAAACATTAACAAATGTGGAGGGGTCCCTACTTTTCAGCAGTCTGTTAAATATTAATGTTCTGCGACTGGATTTCAGTCACAAAACATTAATACAACCCATTGCTATTTGGAAGTGACGCCCTAAACATGCCCCTTCCAAATAGCAATTCTGTATGTAGATGCATAATCAAATTGTGATTCAGTAATATGTTACCAAATTGCAATTTGGGTTTGGTACATTATACCAAAAGGTGGTATTGCAGTCTCAGATGATCAGTTTTTGCAAATTGGACTCTTGGCAAACACAAACTGCCTTACTAAATCTGGCCCATCGTCCCTTAACATCTCAGGGTAGTATCTTGTATTTATGCATCTCCCCTGTTGCTTTGGCCTCAGCTACTCAGCCACTGGGAAGGTAGTGCATGGAATGTTGGAGTGGTGATGATGAATGGAATGTTTGGATGCCTGTGTCTTGCGGTGTGACAGTTGGAATATGGGCTGAGCAGCAGGCAGGTTGCTCCTGGTGGGGCTAATGTACATGGATTTACCAATCTGCAACTAAGACTAAATAAATCATCTTAAACTACACTTCGGCTACCTGAACTTCATTACCACATTTTGGCGACGATCTGTGTTATTACTGGAACTACAGAAGATGACAATTAAAAGAAGATTTAAAGTCTGACAAAACTAATTGAAACTGAAAAGGTCAAGAAACATGCTCTGAAACTGAAGCACTTCACCTGGAAGCCCCACCAGTGTCCTTCAGATTGGACGGTCCCAGTCAGGGCGTGCTTAATTTATGCTACGGTGACTTTAATGATACAGTCAGCGCGGCAGCTGGTGAGCTGGATTAGCATCCCGACGTTTCCTTGGAAGTGCGGTCTACGTTACACGAGCAAGAAGATTGGCCATGGTACCGGCGGCCTGAGAGGGCCATCTAAAACGGTGCATTATTCCAGCGCGAGGCTTACCTCATTCAAAATACTTGCGAGGATTCTGAGCATGGCTGTGTAGTCATGGCATGAGGGAGTGTGTTAAAGTCCAGTGTGTGACGCTTCTCCTCAGGAACACGTGCTATGTGCAACATTTGGTGCACGCACGCGCCTGGAGCCAGCCGACGCTGGGCTTATTTACGTGCCGCCATCTTTGTACTTTGCAGCGGCGGTACACTGGGGAAGCTCGAGGAGCAGGCACGAGTTTCTTCTGTTCTGTTTTCATCGGAGCATGCACGGTGATGCGCACACCCTCTTGAAGGTGTGGGCATCATAACAAAGACAGTGAATGTTTCTAAGGCGACGACTGGCTCACGTTGTGCCGGGTTTGTTCAGCGATCTGTACGTAACGCTCGAAGTTCAAGAACCGTCTTACTTTGTCCAGTGTTTTGACCGTCTATCGATATATATTTTTGTCAGGTGCTCTCGTGGAGTAGTGCCAACCTCACCCCAAATGGTTGTTTGGGTCCCTGACAACGTCATATTTTGATGGTTGGTGCAGCGTGATGTAGACCGATCGTGGCATAACGCTACTTGCAGCGTGGGGTGAAATGTCGCTCACCATTGACGGTATCCTCGGTTTCCAGCCATGAGGTTGTTCTTCCTCATTACAAAGTTAACTGGACTCCACCTGGTTGTGTTCAGAAGTTTTTTTGCTTGGGGACTAGTGAGGTGGTTGCCAAATCATGTAAGATATCGCTCACAGGAGGTCTTGCTGGGTCCTAATCGGATACAGTCCACTTTTAACAAGAGAAACAAAAGAAAAAGAGTTTGCCTATTTAGTGTTAATTTTGGAATCATGTTTCATTGATTGCCTAACGATCTTCTTTGTAATGCCAGTTTTTTCCCCTCAGTTTTCATTTGCATGACTGCTATGTTCCTATGTACGTTTGCATGTCTTTTCCTACTGTGCCCGTTTCTTTGAGGTAGTGTCGCTACTGTGGTGACATATTTATTTCTGTTGTGGAAATAGATTTCTGGTGTGCAAATGCTCTTTTAGTGTTACTTGTCACGTATGATTACTACGTTTTCCTATCTTTCGTTGCATGCCCTTACATGAGGGATGCCTAAATGGGTGCTAGTCCCATTTCTACAGCCTATGTTACAGACCCTTACATGAGGGATGTCTAAATGGGTGCAAGTCCCATTTCTACAGTTTACATTACAGACCCTTACATGAGGGATGTCTAAATGGGTGGAAATCCCATTTCCACAGTTTACGTTACAGGCCCAATCATGAGGGATGTATAAGGGGGCTAGTCACCCATATCTACATAGTTTGTTACATGGCCTTTCTGAGGGATGTCTGTATGGGTTGCTAGTCACCCATCACAACACTTTACGTTTCATACCCTTACATGAGGGATGACCGTACAGGGTGTAAGCCACCCATTTCCACACGTTTGTTTGCTGTCCTTACATAAGGATTGACTGTATGGGTGGGAGCCGCCCATTTTCTACATGGTTATATCACCTGTTGCTACTTATTACACATTTTTTTTGGCCTTGGTGGGGACATTTGATCTTGTGTATTTCACATATTACTTCTGTGTGATGATGTGTCGTCGTAGATGTAGTGTCACTTCCAGTTTTGTTTATGTGTGTGAGGTGTTTGACACAGTCTTTTTCGTGCTGTGTTGTGCAACCAGTCATGCTTGTCTGGGCAATTGGTGTGGTGGTGGTTGTTGTAGGTGCGATATTGTTGATATCTTGTATGCTGATGTGGGACTGAGGAGGTTCTTTCTCTGTCTTCTGTTTAGCAATGTATGTTGTTAAAGAAAATATTGTTTCTTCTGTTATAATTTAGGAGTTTTATAAAGGGGGAGGAAGTGTGATATCTTGTATATTTATCTATGCATCTTTACTTTCTCAAATCTTATGTTCTCAAAGCTTTATTGTGGCTCTTCATTGTATATTTATCTATGCATATTCTATATTTGTTTTCGCTCTCAATGCTTTATTATGGTTCTTCATGTTAAAAGCTTGATTCCATCTTTTAATTGGTGGATTGTGATGCAATTTCTCTTTTCATGTTTTTGCTTGACAATACTTTATCCCATTTTGCATTTTGTTTTGGTGTTATGTAAAGGGGAAGGATATGTAGTATCTTGTATTTATGCATCTCCCCTGTTGCTTTGGCCTCAGCTGCTCAGCCAGTGTGAAGGTGCTGCGTGGAATGTTGGAGTGGTAATGATAAATGAAATGTTTGGATGCCTGTGTCGTGAGGTGTGAAAGTTGGAGTATGGGCTGAGCAGCAGGCAGGCTGCTCCTAGTGGGGCTACTGTACATGGATTTACCAACCTGCAACTAAGACTAATTAAATCTTAAACTACACTTTGGCTACCTGAACTTCATTACCACACTCAGCTTGCATAAATGTCAATAGACCCGATTTTTGAAGCAAAAAATTGCTTTATTTTGGCTGTCTCCCGCCTGAAATTGCCTCTTTTCAATTATTTATTTAAATCTCCCTCTTCCAAAACGCTGGCATGTATGGCCTTGCGTTTGGTAGCTTTGTAATGTGAACTACCAAGTTTTGGAGTATGTTCAATTGGGTGACTCCTGGGTTTTTAGGACTAAATTGAACAGAGCAGATAAAACGAAAACAGGACATATAATTGGTAATGCCTTTATATTGGGCAGCATGGGAGGAGAACGGATTTCTTTGATGCGGGTGTAACTTTAAGATGTCTGCCAGCATGTAAAGTCTCCTTACATTTAATGTCGGGAAAGAGATGGAGGAGAATGATGAGGTAATGCTGTTTCTGGCGGCACGGGCTGCATCGTTCTAGACTGGTTTGAATATACATCCAAATATATAAAAAAAAATCTGTAGCAACTTTGAAACAAAAGAGATAAATAACTACACGTACTTGGCAGCAATAAGCCTCTGAACTGTAGCAGCTAATGTTTCCACCCGTAGATGGCAGTGTTGGACGTTCTCAAGTGAAGATACAGGAAAGACAACAAAAAGCCAGACTGTTTGGCCGGAGCGAATCTATAGTAACCGTTGGTAGAATCGCCTCGTTCTCGTGAGGGAAACTGTACCAACGCATGAATTTTATTTAGACACAAGCTATTTTGAATTAATTTGACCGCTTACAAACGACCTGTGGACGGCGGGGATTCTCTGAGTTTCGTTGGTCGCACGCTGTGGGCGGGGCCGGAGATGGCGTCGCTGGAGCTGGAGCTGGAGCTGGGCTGCGCTGCCTGCATGCAGCGCCTGCCGGTGATGAAGCGTTGTGTCCGATGCAGGGCGACTTTCTACTGGTGAGGATAATCCGCTTCTTATGCGAACGCAGCGCGCGCGCTGGTTGGGCCACCGTCGACGCTCTCAACCGCCACCAACTGGCAGTCGAACTGGGCATGGCAGGGTCTCATGAAAGTGTGTGTGGACGATACATTCTCAGCGGTCATATTTCGGGCACTTTATGAGTAGGTGCATAGCTGCCAAGTAGTAAGTGTTGTGTGGTACAATGGAGGTGTGCTACCTCATGCCCCGTTGTGGGGCCAACGCTGGGCTATAGCGCGGAGCGCTTAAATAACAAGGCCACACTCTCGGTGCCCAGTCTGGAAGTGCCGCCCCCGAGCGAGCGCCTTCCGTTTAATCATCCCTGCGGATGTGGTGCTGGGACTTCCGTCCCCCGCGCTCTCAACACTAGAGCGCGACCCATTACATCCCTTCCCAACTCAGTCCTTGAAAACAATAAACTAAAATAAACACACCCACCCTCCAACGGCTCGTTCAACAAAAGTCACTCAATTCTTGACTTATCTGACAGTCTTGATGCAGTCTTCTTCAGCAGGCGAAGTCTCGCAGTCGCTGGCTGGGGCGAGGGTTGGGTCGTAGATCATATTTTTGATGGTGTCGCTCTCTACGCCCTTCTTCAGAGCCAGCACCCTCGGCACTTGTGTGAGAGTCGGGCAAGATGTTGGTACCCAGCTCTCCCAAGCTGCTCTCGTTTATTGTCTCGATTCCTCCTGTCTCGGGGAGCCCCCTAACTGGGACTACTGGGAGTCCTGGATCATGTTCGCCAGCTCTTTCGGCCGGAACCTCCTTGAACCACGAGATGTTTCTCGAGACGTCTTCTCCTCTCCTCCTGGCGGTCACCATGGGGCCACGACTGGCCACCACTGTCCATGTGCCTGGTTCATAGGCAGTTTTGAATTTTCCTCCTGGCCGGCGATCTGAGGAGGACGGTTGCTCCTGGCCTAAGGCATCGTGGTGCGGCCCTTCGTCGGACGCTAGCCTGCCTGTTCTGTTGCTCCCGCCTGTCTTGTGTGGCTTGTGCGTCTAGGGGTGGGGATGTCCACCCTGGGCAGGCTGGCATGAGGTCTCGCCTGGGGCCCTGTAGCATCAGTGACCACAGGCTTCGTTGCGTCGTGCAGTGGGGGGTGCTCCTGTACTCCCTGAGAAACTCGTGGAGTCGTTTTTCCGGGTCAACTTGCTCCAGTGCAGCGATGCGGAATGTCTTATTCAGCGTCCGCATGAATCTTTCTACGTCGCCGTTGGCCTGGGGCCATTGAGGCGTGATCCTCCGGTGGCGTATTCCACATTGTTGCAGGAACGTGGCAAATTCTGATCCTTGGAACGGGGGCCCGTTGTCGCTCCGAATTTCTTGAGGGAGCCCAAACAGTGCAAACACCTTTTTGAGGCTGGGGCGCACGTGAGTGAAGGCTGTCGAGGCTACGACCTCTACGATGGGGTATTTGGAGAACGCGTCCACTAACACCAGAGTGTGGCGGCCGTCTGGGAAACTCCCGAAATCTACGCTCACCTTGGACCAGGGCTCGGTGCAAGCTTCTTCCGTCATTATTGGAATTGGGCGAGCCTGTGTGCCAGTGAGCTGGCAGGACGGGCAGCGACGGACGAGGTCGTCGACCATTTGCTCTAGTTCCGGGAACCAGACCTTTTCCCTCATCCTAGCTTTCATCTTCGTGGCCCCTTGATGGCCCCCGTGGGCGAGCTGTGTCGCTCGGTCTCTCAGTGTTTGCGGTATGACCAACCGGGATCCCTGAGTAGGAGCCTGCTGCCTGTGGCACTAAGTTCGCTCCGTACTCACCACATTTTCGTCAGCCCTTCTTTGTCTTCCGGGCTCCAGGCGTTCGCATTGCGCAGGTAGTCTTGCCACGACCCCCTCTGGACGGCCTGGAGGGTGCGGCAGTATACACTGTCGTCCTTGGCCGCTTCTTGGATCTCTTCCAGGGTCATCGCTCGCGGGCAGGCGGCCGTGGATATTATGTTGATGTATTGTTCGGTGCCTGCATCGTCTTCATCGGGTGCGTGTTGCGTTGGATGGCGGGACAGGAAGTCCGCTGGGTTCTTTGCCCCTGGCCCGTATATGACCTCCATCTCGTAGGGCTGTAGCTGCACGGCCCATCGTTCGATTTGCGGTGGAGAATGGGGGGCGGATCCCTTGAAGAGAGGCACGAGGGGTTGGTGGTCCGTAACCATCGTGAACGGCTGCCCTGTCAGGTAGAGATGGAAGTGGCTGCAGGCCCATTTTATGGCGAGGGCCTCCCGCTCTATCTGTGCATATCTCGTTTCGGTGGGTGTGAGGGACCTGCTGGCGAACGACAACGCGGCCCATCTGCCGGGCACTTGCTCTTGGGCTAGGATAGCGCCGAGTCCCACTGGGCTTGCATCGACCAGCACTTCTGTTCTCTTCGCTGGGTCAAAGTAGGCTAGCGTCGCTTCACCCAGTAGAGCATCTTTTTTCCCTCGGAACGCTTCTTCCTCCTGTTTTCCCCACTTCCACGGGGTGTCCGTCTGGGTGAGAGCTCGAAGGGGTTCTGCCCGGGTTGCTAGGTCAGGGATGAACCTCCCGCAGTAGGTGGCCATCCCAAGGAAACTCCTTACTTCGGTGGGTGTTGTAGGAGCTGGTGCACTTTTGATGGCATGCGATTTTCGCGGGTCCACCTGAATGCCTTCCTGGTTAAAGACATATCCGAAGAATTCTAGAGAGGGCTGGAAGAACTGGCACTTGTCCTTGTGGAGTGTTGCTCCATGTTCGCTCAGGCGTTTTAGCGTGCTTCGGAGGTGTTTGTGGTGCTCCGCGGCCATTGCGTAGTGGATCAGGATATCGTCACTGACGTTAAGTACACCAGGCAGGCCGGACAGCATTTCTCTTATCGTGTTCTGGAATACTTCCGCCGCTGAGGAGATCCCAAAATTCAGCCTTTTATACCTCCTCAGTCCGAGGTGGGTGCTGAACGTGGTGATGTATCTGCTTTCTTTGGAGAGGGGCAGCTGGTGGTATCCGGCGTTGAGGTCGATCTTGGAGAACCACCTCGATCCATTGACATCGGCAATGATATCATCCATTGTTGGTGTAATGTGGCGTTCCCGCTTGATAGCTTTATTTGGTAGTCTCATGTCAATGCACAGGCGTATGGCGCCTGGTTGCTTTGGCTTCTCCGCGATGACGAGGGGTGACACCCACGGTGTTGGGCCGGAGACCTTTTCAATTACACCTTGTGCTTCGAGGAGCTCTAATTCCCTCTCCACCAACGGTCGCAGGTGGAATGGCACTCTCCTGTGCCGTAGGGCAACTGGGGCGACTGTTTTGTCGATGTGCAACTTGATGGGGTCGCACTTGATGCAGCCCAGGCCTTGGAACAGCTCCGGGAACTGATCCAGCAGTCCGTCCACTTGGTGAGCTTGCACACTCCTGGCGAATGAGACCAGCCCGAGGTCCTCGGCCGTATGGCTGCTCAGCAGGGTGTCCGCTTCTCTGTCAATCACGTGGACTGTCGCGATCACCTCTTGGTCTTCCGTCTTGATCGGGACCGATATCTTCCCCTTCAGTGGTAGCGGAGTGGTTGCCCCGTATGCATATATCCGGGTCCGTGACGGGGGGGCATGGTCGGAGACGTCGATATTGTTGGAGACCCATCAGTTCACCGATGCCCCGGTGTCAATGATTGCCGTTACCTCAGACCCGGCGATCTGGACTACGCATGTTGGCTGGGGCCTGCGGCGCCGTTTGAGCTCCTGTGTGAACGATATGAGGTATGTCTCTTCTTCTTCGTCTTCCGAGGAGGAGTCAACTGGCCTGAGATACCTGCGGCTGGTCCTCGACGTCTCTTCTGCTGTGGGCGACTCTGTTACTGATAGCCGTCGAACTGCCCGTGATGGTGGTTTCGGGCCTCTGGTGTCGCGGCCTCTGTTCCTTCTCCGGCATACGGTGGCAAAATGGTTTGGGATCCCGCAGTTTGTACAGGTCTTTCCTTGGGCAGGGCAGTCTTTTGCTGCGTGTGGTTCATGGCCACAGTAACCACATCGCGACCTGGGTGCCTCCGACCTTGGCCTTCGTGCGAACTCCGTTCGGCCTTTCGTCCTGACCGCATCCGCCCTTTCTATCTTGATCGTCTCTGTGCGCCCCGCCGGTTTGATGAGGGCTTGGTCCATCTCATTCGCTCTGGCCGCTGACAGATCGTGTGTCCGTGCTAGAATGAGGATGTCCTCTAGCGCTATTCTCGGTTGGCGAAGGATGAGACCTCTCAGGGTTTTGTCTCTGCACCCTTGAATAAGCTGGGCCCTGATTTCCTTGGGTTGGTCATCCTCCGTGCACGTGCTGGCAAGTTCGCGGAGGCGGGCATAGAACGCGTCTATAGATTCTCCTTCGCTTTGGCGCGCCTGGCGCAGCTTAAAACGCTCAAAATCCGGATTGAGCTGGGGATCGAAATGGGCGTTCAGTGCAGTCACGGCCGCGTCGTAGTCTGTCGCGGCCCCTGTGTTCGGGAAGTGCTTGAAGAGTTTAAAAATCTAATCTCCGGCATAGTGGAGGAGGAGGGACCGCTTGATTGCTCCGTTGTCCTCCCTGGTGGCAATGAAGTAATTGTCGAGGCGTTCAATCCATACTCCACCGAGGAGACGCCGTTGCTGGGTCTTCCAACTCGCTGAAGGGTGGCAGCACCCCGGAGTCTGCGTGTTGAAACGGGACGTGGATTTGCGCCGGGCCGGGGTTGTCGTCCCCCATCGTGGCACGTCAGTGGCAGGCGTATCCGCCAGGGGCAGGCAAAATGAAGGATGCAGGGCGCGGGAAACCACGTGTCCCTGGGTCCACTGGCTTGTGCTGCGTGCGTGGCAGCGTCGGAGTTCTGGCAGCTCGGGCTAGGTGCTGGCACGTCACTGTGCCCCTCCTCTGCTTCTGTGGAGGTAGTTCCCGCAATGATCCGGGGTCTGACTTCACCCCTCTGGCCCTCACATGGACGTGGCCAAGCTAGCAGGGCAGGCACTTGTCAGCCTGTGACTGGGGAGAGCGCCTGACTGCGCGATGCTCCTTGTGGACTGGTCGAGGTGGCGCCGGTATCAGGAGGCACAGGGCATTGCGCAGCAGCGCTGGAGCTGCCTCTTGAAACGGCACCGCGGGGGCTGACTCACCCTTCCGCGTGTGCGGCGTCAGGCTGTCGGACCGTTCCCTGCGGGACCGCGGATCCGCCGTCTGACGGAGCGGTGTCGGGTGCCGATAGGAAAACGAGCGAGGGTCTCGGCCCTCCTCGTCGCCAGTGTTGTGTGGTACAATGGAGGTGTGCTACCTCATGCCCCGTTGTGGGGCCAACGCTGGGCTATAGCGCGGAGCGCTTAAATAACGAGGCCACACTCTCGGTGCCCAGTCTGGAAGTGCCCCCCCGAGCGAGCGCCTTCCGTTTAATCATCCAATCCCCGCAGGCCACGCCTGGCCTGCGGATGTGGTGCCGGGATTTCCGTCCCCCGCGCTCTCAACACTAGAGCGCGACCCATTACATCAAGCCTATGTCACAATGCCGAATTTATCCAGTCCTAGTTATTTAACTAACAGTTCTAAGTACTTCTGGTAATTGTAGGTCCATACTCGAAATTTGGAACTACAGGTCAACATTTCATAAGAGAAAAGTGGGAGATTTTAAGAAACATATCTGGTGAATGTATTCCCCCCCCCCCCCGGTTAACTTCTATTGAAGCCAAGGCAACTAAGGCGGAAGACAGCCATAATAAAGACATTGATCCCTTCAAATATAGGGAGTCTCCCGCCTGAATCGGGTCGGTTGGCATGCATGTGTTCAGTATCGTTCGCTAAAAATACAGGGCTGCCAATTTGTAATAAACAAACCATCTTTTAAAGCCGCAGCCCATCACTGTTCTTTCTACTTGTAACAGTTATCTTTCTGTTAAGAGTTATTTTTAAATGTTTTTTTACCACAGTAAATAATCAGTGTTACCAGTCGCCAATCCGAATTAAATAGCACTGAGTTTATCGACACCAATAGTATGAAATGCTGAGTGGCATGTCAACGCTTGATTTGTTAATCCTCTTTGGATTTGTTCGACACCACCCCTAAGCTGCATCTAATTTGGGGAAAAAGAGTTGAGGACACATCAGTTACCTCCCCTAATACCTACTGATATTATACTTGTCTTTGAACATGTACAATGCTTCACTGCCTTTTGGCTAGGTTCACCCTATAGAAATACCACACACGCTCATACATTGCACAAAGCTGTTTACCTGTCCTGTGACAAAGTTAACTTTAAGCCTGTCCTGGCTTGTTCATGAAGCAGTTCTAAGCCTGCTGGAACGTGTTCGCAAACTTATACGAAGAAAGTTAAAACTACAAGTCCTTGCATACGTAGGCCTCAACTTCGACTTTGCAAAGGTACACATGGAAAGCACAAACATAATTGCAATGTTCCCACCAAAAAAGCACCATGTAAGGAATGGACCTGAAGTTTACATTACCTAGCCTACCGTATCCCATTTCAAACCAAAATAAGGACAGATTTCTACTGTTATCCTCTGGGGTACTGCAGTGAATTGCAAAGGATTCAAGGTAAGCTAGTAATGTTGAGGCACTCTCAGCCGATACCTCATTAGATTAGCTTTCATGCAGTCCTGTTTTTCCAGCCAACAACGTTAAGCATGCTAGGACACTTCTGTGGTTATTTTGGAACCATTGATTACTTTGGGCTTACTCTAGGGAAGATTAATTTTAGAGTAACAAATATTGGGTTTATATTCAAGTTTTAAAAAAAATCAACACTGGGTTAATAATTTAGTTTTAATCCTATAATAATTTTGTTCTCTCTGGTTTGTATGAGACTCCCTCTCAAACCACATTTTTTTTAAATGTACTTAATTAAGAGACTATTGTGCAGGGAGTGCACACAAACTGCCTTTACATATATGAATACATTCCCATATCAAAATCTTCCACAGCCGTAATAAAGACCTAATATTGGCAGTGGGCCTATTGCACTGAACATCCGTTCTTTCTCTGAGGGCCTTGGATAGAGATGCTGGAGTAGGGGGTCTTAAAAGTTTATAACACAAAGGCAGGCAACATCTGCTTAGAGCTCTTCAGCTGGCAGACCGGTCACAGCTTGCAGCGAAATAGTTGAAATCCACGAAATGGCTAACATCTATCAGGCTTTAAAGTAGAAATTGACTGCGAATGTTTTGAGAAGGTCTGGAAGAGATAACCTTTTTCAGTTGCAAATTGATCCTTGCAGTCTAGCAAGTCAAGAACTTTCATCTGCAGTTCTGAGGCTTGGAACGAGCAGTGGGACACTGTTGCCTATTAACTGAATGCTTTCAGTACCATGCCATTTGATGCATTTGAAACTCTGAGTTTATCATAAGGAGAGTCTCATTTCCGGTAGTTCTCTGGAAAGCTCCTTCTACTTACAAGGAGGAAATTCTACGGAAATGTCTTCCATTTCTACTTTGCTGGGATTCAAACATAGCTCACCAGGTTCAAAGGTCAGCAATTTGGTCATTAGACCTTGGGATTGAACAAATGGGCTAAAAAGCAAAACTAGGTAATTAAAGGGGATGTGGTCCAGTAGTTCCAGAAGACTTGCACCTAGTTCAGACTTTCATCCATGAACAACTTCTTTGACCTTGCGACAATCACCTTCCATGTCTTTACATCCCTCATCCACCAAAATGGAGAGTTACTGGTGTTGGCGCGCTATTGCTTAGAGTCTGCATAACAGTGGTAAGCCCGAATTTGCTCAGGTCAAGGACTGTGTTAACCTCAAAGTCTATGAGGTATTGTGTCTCCAGAGAGAAGATTCAAACAGCATTTCAAAATACAGTCAAAAATAAGAAAGGACTGACAAAAAGGGAGTTTGAGGCCAGGAACTTAGAGAAAGCCTTGAAGGTTTATTGCGGCAAATCATATTTCATATTTTTTAAACCATATTTCATAACCCTGTCGTCCTAGCACTAACCCACTACATAACTATTGATTTGCTCCTTCTGACCTAATGCCATCCGTAGGTGTCAGAACAAACCAGTTACTTAAAGAACAGAAAACAATTGTGAATGAGTACAATACAGTATGCTGGCAGTAAGAGCCTGAGAAAGTAGCAAAATGCTTCCTTCAGCAAATTCTTTGAGAACAGTGTCATACAAAATAAACAGTGCACTGAGGCTTAGTTTAGTTTAAGCCAGAAAAACACATAATGATTTTTTCAATTACAATAACTCGTGATAATACACTTGTGAATTCAAACGCAGAACAACTAATATTAATGCACATATATAGTTAAAACGTGGAAAATTCCACACTGACAACAGCTCAATCATAGATAAATTTCACCTGAGTGCACAATCAGTTCACTGAACCTTTAAATGATAAAGATTAACTATAAAATGCCTCTTTTCATATATGTCATGCAAAGTGTCTCTAGACAGGCAAGAGATGGAAAATAGAAATGATCACCACAATTCTAATGGCATGTATGTAATGATCACTGTAAACATTGTTTTATTGAATTTGTGAACAGTTGTAGTAAAGACAACACAATGTTTGGAGAGACTAAAGGCATAACGTGTGCTCCAGTGCACAGGACATAATCACTTTGGTATGAACATGTACATTCATGTGCATACAACATTGGATAAAAAAGGTACATTTTGAACGTTTGTTGGGGTGTGGCCGCAACGTGGACCCATGTAGGTGTATCCTCTATGAGCTCCTAGCAGCAGGCTTTTTTTTCCTCCGGCCTTGCGAAA
Organism: Calotriton arnoldi; assembly: GCA_963921515.1. NCBI lineage: Eukaryota > Metazoa > Chordata > Amphibia > Caudata > Salamandridae > Calotriton > Calotriton arnoldi. The sequence continues at coordinate 94,009 of CAWUFW010006663.1, forward strand.
GCAAATGCCAGTTGTGTGCAGATTGGATTAAATCCTCGCCAGGAAGAGGCAGCAGAACGCTCAAGGCAGTGGTTTTCATCCAATGAAGAAGAGGATCCTGGTCTGGAGATGACAAGAGCCCCACCACCTAGAAGCAATAAATAAGATGGCCCCTGCCTTCGGTACGAGCTATCACCGTCACGCAGTTCCCTGTGCCAGAAGAGCAGTTGCTAGTGGACTGACTCAGCCGGCCTACTTAACGAGCTCCCATGAGAAGTTGAGAAGAGATTGGGTCGCCTGTGAGGGGGTGGAGGTAGTCATACCTGAGACATGTCCTTGGCAGGTCCGGCAGAGCTCAGGCATGGTGGATGGTGGCTTCTATGATGACGCAGTCAGTCACTGTGGCTTGGGTAGTCACGAAAGGCAGAGAGTAGGCCTCCTTCATGCTCGTACGCTGGATGGGTGTGCTGTGGGGGCTCGGTGCAGCCATGAATAAATATAGTGTAAGGGCAGAAGGGTCTTAGGCCTCCATTGAAAATATACTAAGTCCAAGAGGTAGGTTGAGCAATGGGTGAACCCATGCCATTGCAGAAGTAGCGAAGATCCAGCACACTTCCCTGAAGAGTAACGGAGCCGGGAATGGTGGTCAGTGCCTACCAAAGTAAGAATAAGCGAACGCCTTGTCGTGTAGTTCGTACAAATCCTTCGGGCCTACGCATTGGTTGGACAACATAAACTAAGGGCCTGGTGTCAAGTCTAATTCTGGACACCCCCGCAGGAAATGTTGCCCTATAGACCAGCTAGCTCACAGTGCCACCGTAAGCCCCCCTAACCTACCAGGGAACAAATGGTTTTCTGGCAACCACTGAAGATCTCAACCCTGACCCCTCAGGGATCGTGGAAACCGTTCGGAACCTTTCGCTCAGTCACTCGTGCTTACTTATTCTCAGAGAAATATACATAGAATACACAGTGGGACGTTTTCAATAATATTTATTGAACCATCGTTATTCGGGCATAAAATACGTGTGCTGCAATGATTAGTAGACAGAAGCAGATAACCTTGATTACAAGCAGCAAAAGCGTTCTACCATGGTGCTAAACAATGTATATATGCAGGCATATAAACAAGACAGTAATCTAGCGTACTCCTACTATGTGGACCCTACTCTAAGTGTACCTAGAGTGTGTGTAGGTGTAGAGCCAAAAATCCCCCCCAAGGAACGATCCAACCCCATTACCTGATGGGATAGAATGAAAGACCACATCTTGGTCACGAACTGGACATCCCTCACGAAATGTCAGACCGACGTGTGGTGAATCCTCAGCATGCAAGGACTCATTGTCAGCGGAAGTACCTCCTCTACCAATCTATAAGGATGCTTATCTTTTATAATAGAAAGTAGCCTTGTGATGTACGCATAGATTAGTGATGTTATGGATCTATAGATAGCCCTGTCGCTAGTGGCGGCTCCTCTGCTAAGGCAGAGGAGCGTCGTCCCACTGCTGCAAAGCAGTGAAAGAAAGAACAAATACAATGATAATAACTCGAGGTTATTATCATTGTATTTGTTCCTGCTGCACAGCTTGCGGGGCGGGCAGGGCTGCTCTGGTCTCAGAGCAGGGGAGGAGTGGTTTGCCCACTCCAAGTGCGCAATGACTGTTTGGCCGGCCCTCTGGGGCCGTCAAAAACAGTCATGCGCACTTCGCATGTTCTCCATGCAAGCTGCATTACAGCCTGCGTGGAGAACATACCCAGGCCCCCGTTCCTTGGCTGAGCGCTTCCTGTTCCGGCCCCGGAGAGGAGAGACTGAGACGATGTGTGGGAGAGCGTCGAGAATGTGAGTTTTTAAAACTTTTTTCTTTTTTTTACATCACCCCCTGCTCCCACCCCCCGCCCGCCCCGCCACTCACGATCCGTGCTGGCTGCTACTGCCTGTTGCCACATGGATGAAGATAGTGATGACATTTGTACGTAGTGTGAAACGAGACCGTGTACATGATGTTCAGGGTGTTGTGATGATGTTGTGCAAAGCTAGATGTAAAAACAAGTATAGTTTCAGAGAAACTAATCCAACATTATCGTGCATGCAAATGTGTGCAAAAGGTCATAGCTCAAAATTTTATTTCTATGGACAATGTGGGAAATAAGCTGCTTCGCTACATGGGCCTAACTTGGGAATATAATAGCCTGATATCTGTCCATTTTCTCAAGGCCAAAGAGGACATTCTGAAAGTGGCTCGGAAACGTGACTCAATACTGTTAAGAGCTCAATGATGTCCTGTTTCAGGACTTTTGGGCCTTGACGTTGGCAAAATGTTGATCACTCAAAATACCTACTGATCACCTGAGAGCCAATCAAATTCCTTACAGATGGGGTTTCCTTTTCAGGCTACCGTTCTTATTCCATGGCAATATTACATCGGTCCACAACTAGAGAGGAAGCATATTAAACTCCTGAACTTAGATCTGGAACAGGAAAAAACAGCAAAAACGCTTATTCAACCAAGACCGCCCTGGCAAAGACGAGCTTAAGAAGGTCAAGAGAAAGACAAGGAATGAGAATTGTCAAGAAATCCCCATCACAATGAGCAGATTTGGGCTCCACATGAATGATCCCAACAGGATGATCGCCTAGCATCACTACAGACCTGAATTTCTGCATGAACTACAATGCAAACCGCTACGGTCACCATTGAAATGAATAAGAACCAAACATCACAGGACTTGTTTCATTGGACAATGATTGTAGGGCCGACAACCCAACGCACTTAGTGACATTGATGATATTTGTTTCCTGTTGGTGATCTTATTTTATATCCTAAACTTGAGAGATGCTTGAAGGTTTATGATCTTGCTAGAACACAACCTGTTGCAGTTATATTGGTTTATTGCTTATCAGAATTGTTTGAAAACAAGAAGAGTCTGTTAAAAAACAAAACAGGTAGATGATGATGCGAAACCCTCTGAATGATGCTTATCCATTTCAGATGATTGCTCTAGGGAGACAGGATAGTGCCTCACTTTCCATCTTGGGTGTAAAGTCACTAAATAATCATAGACCCTATAAACCTTAGTAAATGACCCCTGACCTAAATCAGCCAGTAACATTTTTGACACTAAACTCTCCAATAAAACTCAAGGCAATCTTACACTATCTCAGCATAAAGGGTGCAGATGTAGACCTATTGCACGACACACACTTGATATTCTCACACACTACCCGGTTCAGATCCCGCTACTATCCCAACCAGGTCCACTCAATGGCCCCATCAAAGGTCACTGGTGTCCCTGTAGTAATCTGAATGCACTGACGACACTTGATTTTTATGGACTGCTGTTTCCGATGATAGCCTATTTCAAGAAAAGTAATTTGATAATATGAGGCAACTTTAATGTGGCTCTTGATCTGAGTATCAACAGATCCTCCCAACAGCTGAAAAACACAGCTGTCCCTCACTCATTGACTGAGAAAAAAGTTGACTTGAATTTAATGGACGTATGGTGCTTATGCATCCGGGTGAGAGAGATTACTTTTATTCAAATGTTCAAAAGTCTCACTCAAGAATCAATTACTTCTTGATAACATACCTACTCTCAGACTCAGTACCTGACACAGCTATTGGCTCATAGACACTATCTGACCATGTTCTGGTCATAATGACAGAGAGAACTCCACTAGTCCCAATCTCCCTCCTCCCCCGCCCCCCACGACTTTGGAGAATGAATGAAATTGCATTGCGAGATCCAGTACTTATATCAAATATTCATGAAACCCTAAAAAGTTATTTGAAAGAGAATGAGACAAGAAGGAATGCCTGGTGATGTGGGTTGCAGCCGGGCCTGAGATGATGGCATAATTGATAAAACACGCAATCATGTATATGAGATTAGCCTGATGCTTGGAACTAGAGACAGAGCTCGCAGCACTGGTGCACAGGACGATGGAATCAAGACAAACTTAAAAAGAACTCTGTTGACTTCGAGTCGGGCTAGAAGCATTGCTGACCAAAAACGCAGCTCCTAAATTGCAGTGTCCAACAAATGTACTGTGAAAGGGGTGACCGGGCCGAAAAACTGCTGGCTTAGAAACTAAAATTGTACTCTTCTAGAAGCTATATATGTGGCTTTAAAACGAACAGGATCCTCAAGAAGTCGGATCTGGATGTTTTGGCTGCTGTTACACAGTACTGCTCAGACTTATATAGTTGGGAGCATTACAACCCTACTCTCCAGGATGAGCATCATGAGGAGTTCCAACTACTGGAGATCGTGTATGATTTGCTGGAAGGCTTGGAATTACCAGTTTGAGAAGACGAACTAAGAAGCACTAATAAATCCCTTCCATATAGTAGAGCCCAGTCCTAGACAGTTTTCCAAACTCTTTTTATAAGACCTTTGTGAATGACCTAGTTGCCACCTTGGGTAAATTGTTTGCTTCTTTTTCAGAAACTCGCACAGTCACTCCCAAAGATGAGGAAGTCCACCCTCACGCTCATTGTAAAACCTAACAAAGACCTTAGGCGTTGTGGTTCTTATAGAGCGATAGCCCTATTGAACAGTGATCTGAAGATTTACACTATGAACCATGCCACTAGAATGGAAACTATATGGCAGCTAATATTCACACCCTATCAGGCAGGGCTAATGAGGAATAGACAAATGGGATACAATGTGTGACTCGCCCTCAACGTAATTGGAACCTCCTCTTCATTCCCACCCATTCCCTGTGGCAAAAGCCATTTTGTACAAGTCCTTATAAGGATGGGAATTGAAAGCCTCTAACATAAATAGATATGTTATGGTGTCTCAGCTGACATCGGCTCTATTATGGCCTCCACAGTTTAAAAGTAAACCCTGGTATCTGAGCACACTCCATAGACAATTGTTACGCTTTACTAAAATAACTGTTATTGGAATATCTCTTGCCCATGACTCCCATAGTGGGTAGCCCTGACTTCATACCTGGCATGATGGATAACAGGTACCAGGCTTGGGTGGATGGGCAGAGAATTCATCTGCATATGCTATATGAAAGTAGAGCCCCAAAGAGCAGGGATCAGTGTGCTAACGACTTTCAACTGAGTCCACATGACACCTGTAAAGTCACCCAGTTACTGCACTGGGCGCGCTCAACTCCATTGAGGGTAAGATGGAGTAGTGACTTAACTAAAATGGACAGCATTTTTCAGGAAGTTGAGATTTCATGCACCATGACAAGACGCTATAGGGCTTTGGAGCAAAGTCAATCCCTACATGACCTCACATATGTTAAGAAATGGTCCGAAATGAGAGATCTAGATATACCAGAAAGCTCATGGAAACTGATTTGGGGGTGGGCAAGAAAGTTCTCCATCTGTACCAAATAGAAAGAAACTGCTTATAAGGTTATGCTCCGGTGGTACCTTACACAAGTACATCTGAAGTATGGGTGTTCTAAGCTTTGTTGGCGTAGTTATGTAGCGGTGGGGACATACATCCTCATGTGGTGAACATGTCCAGGGCTCTGGATGGATATGTTGATGTGTGTCAGAGAAATAGCTAATATACAACTTTTAATAGACCCCCTATTGATCCTGCTGGGGGAAGTGGATGACAAAGGATTATATCTGCTATTGACCTTATCTAGAAATCTTATTTCCCAGCTTCTCTTAGCAGCCAAATTGTCGATTGCTTAGAAATGAAAGGTGCCCATCCAACTTGAAGTTCATATGGTACTGTAAAAGTAATCTTATTGTTTTTAACTGTATGTAATTCTTTGTCTAGTAATATGCATGTGTATCTGTTGTCTCAGTTTACTTCTAAAAAGAACTTTAAATAAAGTGGTTAAAAAAAAGATTCTGGTCTTGGTAGCAGGGACAATCAGCCTAAATTGTTTGCATCATTGCCACACTTGACAGTGAAATGGTACAATAAGAGGACTGAGTGACTGCAGAGCCAATAGGTATTTGCTATAAAAGGCAGAGCTATTGGCTTTGGCAATGCTTTTTGCCAGTGGTATCTGAATGAATGTGTCGAGACGCATGCTCAAATGTTGTCTGCAAGCTTAAAATGAGTTCTATTAAAAACGCCTATTTCAAGATGGCTGCAGATGCACATGCATTGTGATGAGTGTACATGTATTGTAATGCATGGAGGCCATTTTTAGGATTGTAACGATTTTTATTGATTTTGGTTTACAACACCCTGCACCTGCATCCATTGGCCGGCAAGGTAGCTGAGAAGCAGGGGGTAGGGGAAGGGGGGAGAGAGAAGTGAAAGGGGGTAGGGAAACATAATCCATATCAACATTAAACAATGCATAAAGAAAACAATACGTCACAATTGTTGTAGTCGTCACTGTCCTTTTCCCCTTTGTCTACTATGGGGGTAGAGGGTGTAATCTGCAGTATACGCAAATATATCGGGCACGTGAGTTGCTGGAATTCCCCCGAAAGGTGCTTAATGCATGTTCCCCATCTTTTTCCGAACTTGGGTAAGGTATGGCTAATGGCGGCTGTCAATTTCTCCATCCCCAATAAGTCCCAAAGCTTGTGTAATCAATCTGTATGTGTTGGGACTACATCGGTACCCCATTTTGATAACAGGACTTGCTTTGCTGCACAAAGTGCTAATGTAATGGCCTTACCCTTTTCAGAGTGTAAGGGATAAGTTTGGACATTGGGTAACCCCAACAGTACATAGCTGTGAAAGAGGGGTATTTTTGTATTGAACATCATGTCAATGTCAGCCAGGACTTCCTTCCAATACCTATGGAGTTTGGGGCAGTGCCACAGCAGGTGGGTGAGTGTGCCTGATTGAGCGCAATGTCTCCAACATGTTCCTACCCATCCCTTCTGCCATTGAGCCAGATGGGCCGGAGTATAATACCAGTAGTGTGTTAATTTTAACAGCGCTTCTTTGCCAGCAGCGCTAGTGGCAGAGATGCGTGCACGGTACAAGATATCTGTCCATTCTTTATCTGTAAAACTGCATTCGCACTCCCGCTCCCATCTCTTCCTAGCTGGAGTATGTAGAGGGGAGATCTGTGTGTTTAAGAAGGAATATATATCTGATAGAATGCGGGAATCATCTTTTCTGGATAAAAGCCAGCGTTCAAACAGTGTTAGTCGTCTACTGGCGTGTGGCCTGATTGTGGGAAGAGACACCAAGTGTCGGACTGCCAGGTAACGCCAGTACTCCGAGTCTGGGAGCCCAAAGTCTTGTTGGAGCGCTCCAAAATCCAGCAGGCCCCGAACATCAAATATGTCTCCAATCCTTTTGCACTGCGCCTCCTGCCAGCGTGCGAAAGCTTTCTCTTGCATGGCCTGAGGGAAATCTGAGTTCCCTATCATTGGTGTGAGTGGAGAAATCTGCGCGGATAACTGGTGAGCGGTATACACCTTGTCCCAAACCCCAACAGTGGCTCTAACCACTGACGATATATATACGCCTGGCGGGTGATGCTTACATTGGAACCATGGGATCTTCCAAATATGGATTCCCGCCACCGCCTGATCCAAGAAGCACCAGTGTTTTTCGGTCATTGGGCGTTGCCATTCAACTATATAGAGTAACTGGGCAGCTTGGTAATATTTTGCCAGATTTGGTATACCCAGTCCACCCTTGGCAAGTGGCAGATATGCTCGCTCTTTTGCCATACGGGCCCGTTTACCCGCCCATATGAAGATTTCAAGGGCAGCCTGTAACTTCTTCAAGATGAGTCCGGGAGGTGGCAACGGCATCACCTGCATAAGATGGAGAATTTTCGGCAGCAGAGTCATTTTTACAGCTGCTATGCGGCCCACCCAGGAAAGGGGACCACCATGCCAAGATTGGATAAGGGATCTCACTGTATGCAACAGGTCCGTGTAGTTGTGTGTGACCGAGCTTTCTATTGTAAGAAATATTTCAATACCCAGATACTGGATACCCCGCTGCGCCCATTGAAAGGGGAACTCCGACACCAAGCGATTTTGTTCATCATGCGGAACAGTGATATTTAGGGCTTGAGTCTTGGCTGTGTTCACTTTGAAACCCGAGGCTTCACCGAACCTTGCCAGTTCCTCTAGAAGAGGAGGCAGTGATTGACATGGGTTTGTGATGGCCAGTAAGACGTCCTCGGCGTACAGAGCTATTTTATGGAATTGGCCCCCCATCCAGACTCCCTCTCTCTGTGGATGATGTCGAATGCGCTCCGCTAGAGGCTCCATATAGAGCGCAAATAATAGCTGTGAGAGTGGGCAGCCCTGGCGGGTCCCTCTCGAGACTGAAAAGATCGGGGACTGTGTATTGTTTACCCTGACCAACGCTTTTGGGTCCGCATAACCAACCCCGACCCAACTCCGGAATCTAGGCCCAAAGCCCACTGTCTCCAGTACCGCGTGCAAGAATGGCCAATGCCTGCGGTCAAAGGCCTTTTCGGTGTCTATTGATAAGAACAAAGTAGGGACTTGGGAACGCCGTGTCTTGTCCAATAAGTGAAAAAGCCGTTTAGTATTGTCACTACAGATGCGGCCCTGTATGAAGCCAGGTTGGTCAGGTTCTATCAGCCCCGGCATAAGTCCACCCAGTCTGGCCGCTAGATTCCCTGTAAAAATCTTGGCATCCATATTCAGGAGGGATATGGGGCGGTATGACGAGCAATGTTGGGGGTCTTTCCCTGGTTTTGGTAGCATAGTGATTATTGCCATGCGCATTGATTCCGTGAGCTCCCCAGATTCACTAAATGAGTTATACAGTCGGGCGAGAATTGGGGACAAAAGTGTGGCATATTGTTTGTAAAAGGCTGCTATGAACCCATCTTGCCCTGGCGCTTTTTCCAATTTAAGTCGCCCTATTGCGTCCAATACCTCCCTTTCAGTTATGTCTTTCTCCAGGGGCCCAGCAGCTTTGTTGTTGGGGCCTGTGCAGATGTCTGGGGGTGTCCCTTCCGCCCTATATAATTGTGCATAGAAGCAGCCGAACTCCGCCGCTATGTCCTCATCTCTCGCAAGGTGGTGTCCGCTGCCATCTATAATACCCTGTATCCGCCTAGAGTGCACCTGTGTTCTCAGCCTATGTGCCAGCAGCTTTCCCGCCTTATTTCCCCCTGCATAGTACTTGTCGCGTTCGCAGTAACGCATACGCTGCAGCGTCCATATCCAGCGCTCTAAGCTGTTTCCGCGCTATATTTAATTGCTGTCTATTTTTATATGAGCCTACACACCGATGGGCTTCCTCCAGCTGTTTCACACTAGCTTCTAGCGCAGCGCGTTTCGAGGCTCATTCTTTATTGAGTTTGGCCGCTATTGCTATATACGTGCCTCTAACGACCGCCTTGAGAGCCTCCCAAAGCGTCGCTATCGCCGTATCGGGTGTGTCATTGACGGATAGGTAGTCTACTATGGCCTTCTCCACTTCCTTTACCGTAGCGTCATAGGATAACATTTTAGGATTGAGACGCCATGTCTTGTTGTTCCGATGTACAGTCGGGAGGTGTAAGTCCAGGTGGACTGGGGCGTGGTCGGATATGGATGCCACCTCCATTGTGGCCTGGGCTACTCTCGGGCACAGTGGGGCAGAGACCAAAAAGAAATCAATTCTAGCATGAGATTGATGGGCAGCTGAAAAGAAGGAGTAAGACCGTGTGGTCGGGTTTAGTGTCCGCCAAACAGCGGCTAGCCCAGCTTCCGCAAGCCAGTTCACCCCTTGTAGAGAAAACATGCCTGTGTGCCCTGGGCGTGGCGGAGACCTATCCAGGGAGGCATCTAGAACCAGATTAAAATCACCCCTATTATCAAGTTGGAGTCCGGGGAGGCAAGTACCGCACCTAGCGCCTGGCGAATAAAGGGTTCTTGCCGTTCATTGGGTGCATAGATGGAAGCTATGGTGAGTGAGAGATACCTTCAGGGACAACAACCGCCCTGCAATTTCGGATTGTACGCCATTGACCGTCCCTTGGAAGTGTGTTGCCACCAGGATCGCAACCCCTGCCTTTTTCCCTTGACCAGAAGACCAGAATTGACGGTCAAACCATCTCGACCACATTCTGTGCCAATCTTGTTTCAAAAGGTGGGTCTCTTGTAGGAGACATTTGTCACATCGGGCCGCCCTAAGCTGGGTAAGTATTGCTATTCTTTTGGCTGGCGAATTAAGACCCCTTACATTCAGGCTAACTATAAGCACCGTGTTTCTGAGAAGGTAGGACTGCTATGGGAGCCCCCGGCAACTCATTCGTTGCCCCAACCCGTGTGTGGAGTGTGACAGACCGATTAGGCTTTGAGCACAAATACATAAAGTAAACATGAGAATAAAAACAGTGAATGAAACAAAGGCACCAGTTGGTGCACAACTTGCAGTTCTGCAATGAGGGTCCATGTCGTTGGTCGTCCGCGGCAGTTGTGAAAAAATGTAGGGGTTCACGGCCCCCGCCGCAACTGGTCAGCGATGATGAGAATGCATGTATGTCCCGGGAGGAGCCCACCCACTCCCTTCTTCTGAAGTCGAGGTCTGTTCGATTTGCCATTAGTCGTCTTCCCGCTCCGGAGATTGGTGGTGTTCTGAAAGTTGCTGTAGCAGGGCTGAGCGCTCCTTAATGCTTTCGGTTTTCGTGGGCCCGGTAATTTATTGCAGTGGGCGATTATTTGTGCGCCGTCTTCTTCGTGGCTCTTGGGATGGTAGTTGCGTGCTTGATCTTTGGGGGGGGAGGAATTCTGGTCGAGTTCTATGCCCAGGATGTCCGCTGCCTCCAAAGGTGAGCCCGTCGCTCGTGTCTCACCCTGCCATGCGAAGACCAGCCGGAAAGGATGGCCCCACCTGTACCACACTCCTTTGTCCCTCAAGAATTCCGTCACTGGTTTCATTGCCCGTCGTCTCTGGAGTGTAATGACTGACAAGTCCTGGTATAAGCGAACTTTGATGCCCTCAAAGAGGACGTGTGGTTGGTCTCGCATGGCTGCCATTATTAGCTTTTTGTGCTTATAATTGTGAAGGCATGTAAGGATATCTTGCGGGGCTCCTGGTGAGGCAGAGGGGCGACCCGCCCTGTGTGTTCGGTCCAAGAGAAGTTCTTTCCCATCCAAGGACGGTACTATGTGACGGAAGAGGCGCAGCACATAGTCTTCCAGGCGACCCGCATCCGCTTGCAATGGCACCCCCTTGATTCGGATGTTTGATCTGCGGGATCTATTTTGCAGGTCCTCTAGATGTAAGTGGAGGTCAGCATTGCGGTCCCTAAGCTCCAGGATCTCTCTGCGGCACTCTTCTATCTCCTCTTCTCTAGAGTCCCCAGCACACTCTACTGAGTACACTCTCTGCTCCAATTCCTCCATATCGTGACGCAGATCTTTAATTTCAGTGGCCACTTCTGCTCGGAGGGCTGCTATATCGTCCCGCAGCGTGCCAAAGAGCGCTTCCATAAAGCCCTGTGTGATCGGGGCCTCCTCTTTCACCTCTTGTTGCATTGGGGGGCTTACCTCACCTTCATCTAGGGTGGTCGAGACGTTCCCAGCTTTTTTGGCGGCGCCCTTGGCCAGGAGGTCTTTAATGTTGGCGACGTCCTTCTTTGACCTAGAGGTGGTCATGGTGGCGCCGAAGAGTTTGCTTTGGAGACCCTGGGCTCTGAGAGTTCCCAGCACAGTGGGTGCTATCAGGAATGTCAATGCCGGGCAGCGCTCCCACCTTGGCTTCTATATCCTGTACCACCCCTCTCGTGCCCTCTTCCCGTTGGTGGGATCGCCTGATCTTGCGGAGAAGCCCCCCACTCCACCGTGTCAGTGACCAGCTCCGTGTCCCCTCCCCTGCTTACTTCTGCTGCGTGTCGGTATCCCTGGTTAAATCTCTGTCCTTGGGCCACTGCTAGTGACCGCTTCCCAATGGAGAAATTCCGGTCACCTAGTTACGGCCCTCCCACGATGGATACACACTCCGCGTCCACAGGTGCTCGGGGGTCCTCATGTGGTTCCAACTTTGTGGGGCTCGGCAACGTCTGCACTCCCAATACTCGGGTGTAGCTCAAATGCCTATGAAGGCCCGAGCGTGCTGTGCGTGTATCCCCCGCCGCCTCTCTTATTGAGGCTGTCACGATTTGGCTGTGCGGACACCTCAGCAGGGCACCTCACTCTTCAAATGCTGTGGGCGGCTATCACTGGATTGCAGCGTTGATGAGCAGGGACCGCTCCGTATCGTGCCACTCGTGGATTCCCCCAGGGCTGTCTCGCTAGTTCGCACCGGCTGCCCCGCCATTCATACTCATGCTTGCCAGTCCCTTACCCTTTGGGAGGCTGCTGTGTTGCTCTGTCAATCTGGCGCAGGTATACGAGGCACTCTCTGCCGATTCCGGTCGCTTCTACGGGCTCCACCTGAGCCGCATAGGCAGCCTTTTGCCTGCGGGGCTTCCCCTGGTCGGCGCGGCTCTGGAATTCCTTCTGCTGAACGGAGACGTTTCTAATAATAGAGATTGTGAACAGAGCATTTTTGCCTGTTTAAGGAATTCATCAGAACTTTAATTAATTGCGAGGCACAGCTGAGTTTTCCGGCCTGGTTTCCTATGAAGGAATTCGATATTTATTCAAGTGATTGCCCTTCGCTCTCGCCACTTTGGAGCCCACGCGCCCACGTACCAGCCCTCAGAGAAGGGCTTTCTATGGTGCCCCCGTTCCCTCTCACCCCTGTCCTGAGGAAGACCCCGTCGTAAGGGACCAAAAAACCTACATTGTCATAGGGGTCGAAACGTCGACATCTGTATCATTTGCCAGCTTGATCAACAGCGATAAATCACTGTGATATTATTCTCAATCATGGCTATTTATCTTTTGGATATCATTTTGAATCTTGTGGCTTAAACATATAAGCCGTCTTTGTTTATAAGTCTAATTGTGTGATTTGCACTATACCTTCTCTACTTACCCTGCCATCCTCACTCCAATCACAACACCTACCTCATTACCCCTTTCTCCCTCCCAGGGGCACAACATTTTGTTATTGTTTAAACAACGTTACAAATTGATGTACGTTCGGTGTGATTAAATAACACTGATTACTAAATGTACTCCATACTTCCTCCAGTATCTCTTCTTTATTATTGTATTTTGTGTTGTTGATGAAATGTGCATTGGGACCACCTTCTGTAATGTACTGGAATACATTCGGCTGCCATCTTGTCACCTCTCTGGCTGGCCACGCGTCCTCGGCCACACCACCGAGCGGCCGCGTGCAGGGCCCGCCGACGCCCCCGGGTGCCCTTAATGACTCCGCTCACCTTCTGCCTTGTTGTGTGCTGCTATCGCTGGGTTGCAGGGCTGATGGGCAGGAGCCGCTCCGCTTCGTGCCACTCGTGGAATCCCCCAGTGCTTTTCGTTAGTGTGCGCTGGTCGCCATCAGCCCTATGGCGCCATTCGTTCTCGAGCTTGCCGGTCCTTTACCCTTTGCGGGCCTGCAGTACTGCTGTGTTAGACTTGCCCAGGTATATGAGGCACTCTTTGTCGATCCCGGTCACGTCCGCGGGCCGCCCTGTGCCAGCGGGGCTTCCCCTGGTCGGCGTGGCTCGGGAGTTCATATGGCCCCCATCTTGTCGCCTCTCCAGCCGGCCGCTCGTCCTCCGTCACGACCCAGAGCGGCCCCGGCAGGAACCGCCGACGCCCCTGGGTGCCCTTAAGCGGCTCTGCTCACTTTCCGCCTTCACTGCTATTAATTTAGGGCAGGCACTCCCCTGGGAACCGCTAGATCACAGTCCAGCGCGGCGGAGCTCCGTGACTTTGCTACCGCACGGGCGCCATCTTGGACACGCCCCCCTTGGAGGCCATTTTTAAGTTTCCATTCTAGTATGGTTGGCAGCCATATAAATAGGGTAAATTAAAACATTTAAAAAGTAAAAAGCGATTGTTAAAAAAAAAAAAAGGGAAGTGAGCTGCCTGGCAGCACTTTCCAGCCGCTGGACCCTCATATAGAAAGAAAATCTGGGTAACATGGAGTGGGACAGGGAATGTGGCAAGGAACACCGGGGAAGGGGCAAGTGAAGAGAGCGTGTGAGGAGTTGGAAAATTCAGAGGATGAGAGCAAGAAAACATGCATTCCCTTGGAGTTCTCAATAGCAAATAAAAAAGTCCCCTTAAGTATGCAGTGGAAGGATATAACTCCTGGTCAGGAGAAACACAGAAAAATAGTAAGCAAAACCATTGACTCAAGGGTAGACAACTGAAACTGACAACAAAGCCATCCAATCATGTACTATGGGCTGACCCAGAGTCCACTTTTAGTATGTTATGTGTTGGAAACAATGGATCTTGGCAACAGACTGCTAAAGCTGCTCATAAAAGCAAGTTCACCATATAGTTTTCCCACAGAATAGTGGCTCCTCAGTATGAAATATGGTGATGCCTAAACTAGGTTAGTGTGATCATTCCGTTGTGTATGATCTAAGCATATGATGTTGTCAAGCAATGAACATGAAGGATTCAGAGACCTCCAAGTGTCTACCTATGAATTTCTTCTTATTAAATTGATGGCAATTGTCGAAATATCATAGCAAAGTGTGGCAGTTGTTGAAAACCCAGAAGCAGCACAAGTTATGCTGAGTGTTGAGATGAACCTGTGGAACAGATGAGAAGGTTACAGTCTCCTGACATAGTGCTGCTATGAGCTTTTTTGCGATGTGATATGCATGCTTCCCCACATGCTTGTTTGCAACCTTCCAACCCATTATTGGCCTGTTCTCTCCATGCCTTTAATAAATTAATGAAGCCCTGCCTAGCGAGGCCCTGCTTTCTCTAGCTTAGTTATACACAACAAGCACTAACATACGGAGCTCACACTCTAACACAGAAATATGAGAGCACATAACAGCTAAACCATTACACTGCTGTAGCCATCTTCTGCTCAGCAGCATAGATTAAATAAGTATATCCACTCCATTACTTTTCATCCCTGTGTCTAACACCAACATTTCTGACTCAGTGACTTCTGTTTTTATGTAAGCACACACTGTGCAACTGTCAGTCCCACAGCCCAGGAAGCCATGCTTCAATATCTATCTTCAATGGATATACTGCTGCAGGGATTCTGCACAGGAACAGAACTATGCTTGGGATCATAGAACGTCAGTAGGCAGGGACAGTCCCCATACTACCACAGTAACCATGAGCCCGAGTCCGACTAGCTATAGTGTTTCACTTGCCCTCTACCCATATCCAGAGAGACAAGTGAATTGACACCCCAGAACACAACACTCCCGACCCTCTCAAGATCGCGGTAACAGGATACCCCCTTTTGCTCTCACACTTGTACTCATCCACAATAAGATATAACAGAGACAAACAAAGTTTGAAATGTTTATTTAACAAGAATACAGTTCGCATAGTCAGTAAACCATATATTATGATAAGCCCTGTCATATTATAAGACAGATTAGCCTAACTCCCCTCCCCTTCTACAGAAGCGGATTGATTATATAACAAAGATCTCTGGGATTAGTAGCGGACCCCGTACCTTAGCATACACAGATGGACATTCTACAACTCATGTACATCGGTGATCTCCTCAGAAAATCTCTATCTATATATATATATATGTTACATTACTGTGCATGCCTATATGACCATGCTCGTATGCTCACAAACAGCTGCACTCGTGTTGTGTCTAGATGCTAGTGCCTGCCCAAAACAAAACAGCAAGGGACATTGTTATGTGCTCTTGTCTGCTGTGTTCAGACTAAATCCCAGTAAAGAACAAAACATGTAAACAGCTACAAGTTCTGTGTGAAAATACAATGTGGCACAAAAATAAGTGTGTTGATATAGTAACGTGTGCAAAGCGAATGTGGCCTGCAACGTGCACAGTTAGGCTAACATAGAGAAAACTACAATGAGCCCTGTACCAAACACATGACAATGCTTCACTGCGTGGCAGAGTTTTTCTTGTTATTGAAGCTGCAATAGCACTGTAAGCTGTATGCGACACCCAAGCTCTATCACTAGTCAGGTTTGAACATGTCTTTAATGAGAAGTACAGCCGAAGCACTGATTTAAGTAAAGCCCTACTGTCCACATGACTGGGGATGAGGTTTCCCAGATCAGTTGATGCTGAAAGACTGGATTAGATGGCAACTGCCCCTCAAATAGCAGGTCCAGCGATTTCAGTTTTTCTTTTTTAATTGGTTAGAGAGAATAATCTGTTTTATCGTTCTAGGGAGCAGTGTGAGACTGCAGGATCACAAATATTCCATGCTGTTAACAGAAGTTTGTTGCTAACCTTGTCAGGTGGAACATCCAGAATGAAAACTTGAACATCCTCTTTACTGCAGAAAACACAGTCCATGCGAACAGGGATAAGCTGGCCTGAAAAGATGGTCCTTCGGTGCTTTGCTTTTTTACCCTGAACAGCATGTTGCTGGTTCAATCATTCTTGGGAGTAAAGAGTTTGATGCCTATGATGCTGTTGGAATGGGTGAATACAATGTCAATGAATACCATAAGTGCTAGCCCGACAACAGCAATATCAACAAATGCAATGTCAACATATGCCATAACCTGTGCCCGCATAATAATGTCGATACCCATAAATGCAATGTCAATGTATGCCATAATCTATGCCCTCACAACACTGTTAATACCGGCAGTAACAATAGCAATGTATGCCATAATCCATGCACGCATAAGTGTTGTTACCAGTAGAAACTTTATCAATGTGCGCCATGATCTAGGCGTGAATAACTAGGTCAATATTAGTAAAGACAATGTTGATGTACGCTGTGACAACTGTACGCACAATGTTGAGAATTTCTGTAAACAGTATATCAATGACTGCCATAGTAAAGTTGGAAAGTTCTAATGAACTTGTATCATTGCTGTTGGATTCACCCAAGGTGACCTCCCCATCAACCCTGAGTCAGAGATATGTGGTCAGACAGGTTCTGCGACCCCAACCACGCCTATCGAGTGACAGGTCACAGGTGGGGTCTCACTTAGCCCAAAGACAAACATGCGCCCAGGTAAAACCCTGATCGATCCCACAGATAGACAGTTGCACCACAAACAGGCCAGAGGAAATTGGCTCCAGTCATACACGTTTGTCCAAAAGCGTTCCCAAAAAATACCACAAAGCTAGATGACACGTGTAGATAGAAACACTCAGCCAATCAGGAAATGACATGCACACCACACGTAGTGATCACATGCTTCCCACACCAGATCTGGACACATACACACTGGCCAACACTAGCTCTCCCCGAGGTCAAGAGCCGTCTGTGTCCTTATCTGATGCCCAAACTTGTTTATTTACAACTGAGGTGCTTTTTCAATAATGCAGAATTGTTTTATTGTACCCTACGAGATGTATATATTGTCAGCCGAAACATTGTACAATGAGAGACTTTCTTCAGACGCACTCTGTCGAGACTCTCCCGGCCGCTGCATTTAGTTAAACCAGCTTGTTCTTGTTTTGCCAAACGCCTCTTGTCTTTTCATTTCTGTAAGGTAAATTCATATCTGAGCAACATTTTGGCAAGCCAGATAGGAGAGATTGGTTTTTCGAGCCCGACTACTGCCGAAGGACAAGGACCCCTAGCCGACCGGATTCACATCTGCGCAAACAAGACAAGTGAGCAGACGCCATAATTGATTAGAAGTTCAACTGAATCCGCAGGGCAGAGGTCCATCTGAAAGCCGCCGTCACAGGTTAAGAGACTACATCTGATCCCTAGTCCCAGCATGTGGCGTATGGCAAACTAAGCCAAGCACGTAGATAATTTTTCCCTAATCAACATGCTAGAGTAGAGAAGGTGAGGGTAGCTACAGTTTTTATTTTTAGCTTGAACTGTTGGGCGTGACACAAGTAACAGGTACACCCCTGACCCATTGTGTGTTATATAGGGTTATTTATTTATTTTGCTTGAACTGTTGTGCGTGACACAACCGGTACACTCCGGCGCTTTGTGTATTACATAGGGCCACCACCTTGATCTTATTTTTTTGTCAAATTGGTTTCCTTAGTGACTGCCAGTTTCTTAACACTGCGAGTTTCTAAAAGAAGTGAGAAGGTGGATTTTTTGCGCTTGGACCACTAGGTGTCAGGCATTCGGTACGCACTACCCCTGGGTGTGATATAGGGTGTTATTGGGAACGGTAGGGAAAAATTCAGACTTTGGTGAATAATGTGTAGCTTGTGTCTGACCACAAAGGGATGATAATTGTCAGGTTATTACATTTCTTCGCACAAAGCGTTGCTATTTGTGTCTGCCAAGCCGACAGTGACAGACACTCAGGCTTACTTAGCTCCACATATTTCAGGGAGCATCCCCACTCCTCGAGCTTTAGGTGCTAAGAGGGGGCTCAGGTTTTTTTGGGACAAATTAATCATTTTTTCAGTCAACCTTTTTCATTTAGTCTTTTAGATTTTTCCATTTTATGCATTTATTGATGTTGTGGTGCTGTTAAAGTTTGCAATATGCTAAATGTTTAAATGTTATGTAATGTTAGTGAGTCTATGCTTTATGAAATAATAACCATTTTTCTCCAGATCAGAATTTTACGTTTGCTAGTTTACTGCTACAAATCAACTCGTACTGCTCTGAACTAACAACTTCATTTTGTAACAGGTTGTTACTATTTCACTGCACTTGTCTTTGTTTATTGGTAAATGTTCTTTTTCAATGAATCAATTTTTATAGAGCTCGTAACTAGTAGATAGTTTTAGGTACCACCTCGTATACACAAGAGTAGAGTAGAATTTGGAATTATTTAAAAAATCTCGAGACAATCAAAAACTTGCAAAATCCTTAAAACAAGTTCCCCATGGAGACTCCACTAAGCCACATGCATTCGAGGTTCTCCACCCAGGCTAGGAAACTAGAGAAAGACCTCCGGGAATGGCACGCCTATAACAAAGCCCACGCATTTCCCTGGCCTGAGGGGGGACCGTTCGATACCAACACCATAGAACATACAAAGGCTCACATACAGACCAAGTATACATGACATAAGAATGCTAAGCTAAAGGCCCTACTAGAATTGTGGGCCGTCTTAGAGGTGGCCCAATTCTACAAGACCATCCCCGAGTCCGTAAGTAAGGCATCTACACCTCCCCCACCATACACCGGCAGGAATGTGCTCTTGCTGATGGCGGCCATCCCAGTCTCCGCCGTGCTAGGTTACACCAATCCACCGGTCGAGGAGGCTGCTGGACCTCCCCTGGGGCAGCAAGCCACCAGTAGGGGGAGGGGGGTTAGATCACAGGTCCTACCAACACGGACGCAGTTAGCCCAGTCTCAGTCCGGTGCCAAGCCCCTCAAGTTTCGGATCGGTCGCGCCCATCAGGTCCGAGCTGAACGGAGAGCACATGCTCCTGAACACCCCACAGAGGGAGGTTTGTGGTCCTTCTGAAAGATTATTCCACCAGTGGAGGGGAAGAAAGGGGTGCCAGTCCTGCAAAATCCAACTCCGAAGGGGGATCTGCGGGCTATACTCCACCAAGGCAGGCCTATGGCACAGAGGAAGCATAGGGAAGTGAGTTTGAGGCCAAGACATTGCCTAGAAGAACCACACGTAACAGTGAGAGAAGGAGGCAACCCAGGTGGGAGTTAGAGGAAAGGAGAGAGTTAAGGATAGAAAAAGAGAGAGCTTGTGCCTGGGAAGCCCAGCAAGGAGGGTAACCGGAGCTAGGCCTCAGGCCCCACATAGGGATGGGCCCAGGGATGATTCAGAAGGAAGGCCCCTAACGAAAACATACACATTACCTGGCAGACCAACCCCTAGAGAGGTAGTATCTATTGAAGAGGACGATGCCTCGCTCGGCCTTTTTGTCATCTACTGTCCTGCTGGACCGAAAGGAAGGGCTGCCAGCGCCAGTATGATCATCCCTGGCTGGAGGAGGGATCCTTCGAACCCGAGGACTTGGCCATTGTGGAGGACTGCATTCGGCATGGAGGAGGGATCCAAAATGGAACTACCCCTACATGCAGGAATGCCTGAGACGATGGGAGCTCTACGTCGGTGTAGAACCGGCCCTTTTTTGAGACCCCTCCCCACTGGAGGGTTAAAGCCAGCGGTGCAGGGAACACCTGGAATCTACGGGTTCTCCTTCTCAATCTTATGTTACCAAAGAGACCAGGACAACTTCGCTATGGAGGGAAGTAAGTTATTTTATTAGCTCGAGCTAAGGACAGGGTCCCAGAATGGCACAAAGACAATTCTACGGAGACTGCTGCTTCACTCCGCAGCGCACACACAATTATAGCACTAGCCACACTCGTTACACAATACAAGTTCCTCATCAGCCTCGGGTGGCACAATCGTGGCCAGGGAGCATCTGCCTCTGGTTGCACAACATACATCGGGTCTGACTTCCGTGCCCAGATGGCGTGGTCACAGAGCATCTGTTTCCGATTGCACAATACACACAGCCTCTGACTTCCGTGCCCAGATGGCGTGGTCACGGGGCACAGTCGTTGGTCGTGGGAGGCTGAATTACCAACAGTGGACAGGATGCGGCTAAGTCTCTGGCGCAACCGGGGGCGGGGTACACAAGCAGCTTCTCAGGCTCAACCACAAGGAGCGGGGAGGGTTAAGCAAGCTCCAACAGAGACACAGAAAGCAATTCTTTACCAGGTTGCTGAGAGCATGGCAACACAAAATGGAGTCTCGGTGGTCATTTTAAGTACAGTTCAACAGTCCCTCCTTTTGCCATGCAGAGGCAACAATTAGTCATCACCTAGGTCAATGTCCATCATATTCTGGACCTCCTTCTGAAGCATCATCATGGCATTCTGGTGGTGTGAATTCACTGGTTTGGGCGACAAGGAGGTGGCACAGAGGCCACATAGCGCGGGCATACATTGAACACAGAGACAGCAAGAAAAGAATGCGGCTGCAATGATGGCAACGAAAATCAATATCTTCCATCCCCACTGAGAGACCAGGCCCCAAAACCAACCGGTTAGGGACCATGAACCCTCATCCTGATGGATGTCGGAAGCAATCTTATGGAGCTTCTGGATTGCTTGATAAACTGTTGGTGCATTATCAGGTATGTATACACAGCAGCTTGTTTTGATCAATGTACAGACTCCTCCGCGGTCCGCTAGGATTATGTCAAGAACCATCCGGTTCTGCAAAGTCATCAGGCGGTCCGCTTGAAGTTCAGCAGTGATGTTACTGAGAGCACCGGCAGTCACGTTGATGGTGGCCCCTACCACTCTTGTAAGGTGTTGAATATCGCGACCATTGACCATAGGGCCCCAAAAGGGGAGGAACCCTTTAGCAAAGTCTCCAAATTCTTGCCCGGCTGTGTCTTCAGCGTCAACTACACCTCTCTTCTGGATGTGGTGTGTTGCATCGGCTGTGTAGGTCGGGGGAAGCAACCAAGCGATATAACAGGTGCCAGCCCATGATTTGGGCAGCCAGGTGTAGACCTTGCTCCCACACACAAAATAGGTATTGAGCGAAACCACCAGAGCTGGGCGAGTCGAGCCATTACGCTGGAGCGTGTAGGCGCAGTCACTCTCCCCCACCCATACTGTTCCACTGCTCTCGATGCAGTATCGCCCGGAATGTGGGTAGACAGGGAGGTCCATGAGGGGCGGCAGCCGTCGTCTTTCTCCACTGCCGATGAGGCTCGACGGATAGAAAGACCTGTGGTTGTTCTCATATTCATCCTTTTCGGGTGAAGCCTTAGTCATATTTGGCCACTCCGTAGCCATAATGTGGGTGAATGCTTGCTTGCTACTAATCTTCCCTAGGGATCGCGGA
Organism: Calotriton arnoldi; assembly: GCA_963921515.1. Taxonomy (NCBI): domain Eukaryota; kingdom Metazoa; phylum Chordata; class Amphibia; order Caudata; family Salamandridae; genus Calotriton; species Calotriton arnoldi. Next base: position 115,687 of record CAWUFW010006663.1, read on the forward strand.
GATGTGTTACCTGAATAGAAGGCGTCAAAGAATACCGTGTACCATCCGTAGGCTGAACCGGCTCGAGAAAAGGGAGCAGGAATCAGGGGCATCCCTGTGCCCGCAGTATGGGGCAGCAACCCACATACCCAACAGTTTGTTGTATTCACCACGAGCTGGTGCTGGTGTAACATCTGAATGAAAGTATTGTTACAAAATTCTGCCCTTCTGGTTTTCACGTGGGGGGGGCAATGACACATGCTGATGAGGCGATTCTGTAGAGGTAGGAGACTCAGGTGATGCAAGGGCAGCGTGTGTTATCCACCCGAGGCAGGCCAGTACGAGTAAAATAACTATGAGTACAAGTAGACAGATCGTGTGCCGGCCATGTATTATCTTTATGTACTTTCTCTTCTTTATTTTCCTGTCCTTCATGCTTTCAGCGTTCATTTTTGTCACCGTCATGCCTCACCTGGTCTTCCCTAGTTGCTGCCTGTGATTGGTGGTTGCTTCACCGGACAGTGATTCCAGCAGTCCTATTGACACGCTCTGGTCCGCTGTACCGGCACCGGTCAGATATATCTGCCGGCAAATATCACAGCCTTGCAGCGTACGTCAGGCCAGGTGAGGTAGAGGGCAGAGACCTTTGTCTCTTCAGTCCTTTTTCTGGGTCGAAGGTTGTACCTAGTGGATCCGGGCGTTGTTTGATCAGGAAACAAAGGCTCCGGCTGTTGAGTGTCCCGTAGCCTCAAACGAGGAGGAACAGCAGCTTGCAGGATGTCGTCGTCCTCTCGCTCAGATGAAGCCCAGGCAACATTAGCGTCACTGAAGGGTACAAGGCGTGGAACTTGCTCACATTCGTTGTCTCCCAGGCCCTCCTTGACCCACTGGTCGTATGGCAGTGGCAGAGGCACTCGTTTGCAGTGCGTCGCGTGTACCCAATTCTTTCTTCCTGCCACTTTCACTGCAGATCTGGTAGCCAACAACACTAATTGGGGCGCTTTCCACCTCGGCTCCAGGTTCTTGGTCCTCTGGAAGTTGCGGATGCAGACCCAATCACCTGGCTGGATGGTGTGGCCAGGGCCCTCGGGTTTGGGTGGCAGGATGTCGTGTACCTGATGATGAATAAGACGCAGGTTAGTGGTCAATTCATGTAAATAATCAATCAATAATGGGTATTCAATATCAGAATATTTCTTTGGGCGGGGCACTCCCCAAACATTTGCTGGTCGACCAAATACTATTTCATAAGGCGATAGTCCGGTGCGGGAATGTGCCGTGGCTCTAGTGGATAAAAGGGCAAGAGGCAGGGCGTCCGGCCAAGATAGTCCTGTGGCAGCCTGTATTTTAGCCATTTTTAATTTCAATGTCCCATTGTGGCGCTCAACCAAACCCGCTGACTGGGGGTGATTGGCGGCATGGAATTTCTGTTTGATCCCCATTCCTACACACACTTTCTTCATTATTTCCCCTGTAAAGTGGCTTCCGTTGTCGCTCCAGATAATTCTGGGCATTCCGAATCTGGGAAAAAATTCCTTCAACAAGATCTTAGCAGTGCTGATAGCAGTGTTGTCCTTAAGAGGGTATGCCTCAATCCACTTACTAAAGGCACACACAACCACCAGGACATATCGGAGGTTGTTGCATCTTTCCATCTGAATATAATCTATTTGGAGCACCTCGAAGGGGCAAGATGGGGGTGCAAAATTCCCAGCAGGTGTTGGTGTGCCCTTACCTGGGTTGTGCATCAAACAAATCATGCAATTCCTTACTAGCCTCGCAGCATATTTTGGGATATGCTTGTTTTGCCATACTGGAGCTAGCAATTTGCAAATACCTTTTGCACTAATATGAGCTGGGCCATGAGCCATAGTGACCACTGGCAGAACATAGGCATCGGGTAACAACCACCGCTGTTGTTCAGACAGATCCGTCCAGCAGCCATTCTCATCTAATAGGCCTGTTTGCTCTTCCCAGAGAGCCTTTTCCTCTCTAGTTGCCTCCGCCTGTATTTCCTTCACTTTTTCAAGAGTGTCCTCATGCATCCCTCCCTCCGGTACCCAATTTGGGGGGCCAGCTACATACATACGGGAGGAGGCATCTTTGGCTGTTTCCTTCGCAGTCTGGTCAGCAAATGCATTACCTCTTCCTATGTCAACTGTTACTTTCTTGTGGGCGCTACATTTAACCACAGCTATCTTTGAAGGGAGAGTCAATGCTTCTAACAGCCTGCTGACCAGTTGACCATGTTGTATCTTAGTACCGTGAGAGGTTAAAAATCCCCTCTCAGCCCACAGTCGCCCAAAATTATGGGCCACTCCGAAAGCATACTGGCTGCCGGTGTAGATGTTGACGGCCATCCACGCACTCAATTCACACGCTCTTATCAGCGCCACTAACTCAGCGGCCTGTGCTGATTGGTAAGGTATCCTCTCACTCTCCACCACTGTCTGTAACGTGGTGATAGCATAGGCGGTAGTTGTGCTACCATCAGGAAGTTTGAAACAACAACCATCCACATACTGGGTACCATCAGGATCAGCAAGGGGTGTGTCAGTCAAGTCCACACGGCCTTTAGTCTCTTCCTCCGTCCGGAGGACACAATCATGTGGATCAGAACTAGTGTCACCATCAACAAAGGGTAACAATGTGGCTGGATTCAGTGTAGTGCAGCGGCGGATGGTGATATGAAATGAATGAAATGAAATGAAATTTGTACTTGTAAAGCGCACTTATACCCCCAAAGAGGTGTCCTGGCGCTGTACGCATACCGCTGTGGAACCCTTCCTGGCTTTTCCCTGTGAAATGTCCACTCCTGGGCACCCCCAGGGTGAAGCCAGGCATCCCAGCGCTGTTGGGGCCGTTGTGGAGATTAAGCAAGCTATTGCCCAGAGTTGCAGAGTGGAACCCATGATTAGAATAGGCACCGAGGCGAGAATTATCAGGTCCGAGGAAATTGAGCCCAAGACCCGCCGAGGCGGGAATTGAACCCTGGTCCCGGGCCAGATCTCTGCATCAGGGTCTGCCGCTCTAACCATTGAGCCACACTGACTGGCTAAGAGAGTCAACTCATATCCGGACAAACGTGCACTAGTAAGGTGTTGACTTTTTGTCCTATTCAATAAAGTATCAACTGCGTGAGGAACCATAACTGTAATTGCAGTATCAAGAACCAGACCAGCAGATTGGCGAATGGATATGGCAGCTGCAGCTCTCAAGCAACTGGGCAACGTGCGTGCCACGGGATCTAAAACTGCAGAAAAATATGCACAGGGGCGTTGTCTGTCACCAAAACGCTGTGTTAATACTGACAATGCGCAACCATCATGCTCATGTACGAAAAGAGTAAACGGCTTCTGATAACTCGGGGTGCCTAGCACCGGGGCTGAACACAAGGCGGTTTTTAGTTCTTCAAATGCACGCTGGCACTCATTTGTCCAAGGGAGCGGGTAAGGAACATCTTTAAGTGTGAGGGCCAACAAAGGTTTAATGAGTAGAGAAAAATTGGGTATCCATTGGCGGCAGTAGGAGGTGATTCCAATGAAAGCACGGACCTCTTTCTGCGTTTTTGGTGGGGGCATTTTACTGATAGTCTGTATTCGTTCAGGGGTGAGGCGGCGTCCCTCCTTCGACAGGAGATGACCTAAGTAGGTAACCTCATGTCGACAGTATTGGAGTTTAGAGAGGGAAACTTTGTGATTGAACTGTGCCAAATGCAGGAGCAATTTCATCGTAGCTTCTTTACATAACGCCTCGGTGTCTGCCGCTATGAGCAAATCATCAACGTACTGGAGTAACGCGGTACCTTGAGGTAGGGACAGAGAATCAAGTTGGCCCTTGAGGGCCTGACTATAAATGGAAGGGCTCTCTGTATATCCTTGTGGAGCTCTACAGAACCGGAAACTTCGACCGGCCAATGAGAATCCAAAAGATCCCTACTCTGTTCATCAACGGGTATACTAAAGAAGGCATTCTTTAAATCAATGACAGAAAAGAAACATGCCGACGGGGGACCATAGTGAGTAAGGCAGTGATATCTGGGACCACAGGAAACTGGGGAACTACTATTTTATTTATTTCGCGTAAATCAATGACAAAACGATAAACAGGGGCTTGGAAGGGTCGGTGCGTTTGAGGACAGGCAAAATTGGGCTATTACACACATTGCCTCTTGTCTCTTCAACCACGCCCTTGTCAATAAGTTCAGAAATGATCTGGAGTAATGCCCTTTCCCCTTCCTTGGGTATTTTGTATTGGGGAAGTCGGGGAGGGCGAGCATTTTCCTTCAGGGTAACAGAAAAGGGGGTATGGACAAAAGGCCGACATCAGTATCACCTTTGGCCCAAAGGGTAGGAGGGACATTTTGAAGTTCCTGGGGAATGGGATCTGAGGAGGCTAAATATACTGGGTGTGTGGTAGGGGGGCCCATAGTGATGTAAACACCATCAGGAGAACAGTATATGGTGGCATGTAACCTTTTTAATAGATCTAAACCCAACAGATTTTCGCCACATGTGGAAGTCAAAACCAAAGGGGAATTAACCGTGTAGGGTCCTATCGTTAGTTCCAGTGGTTGTGAGACAGGGCTAAACACTGGGGTACCAGAAAACCCTACAGAAATGTTATTTGCGCCAGACAAGGGGGCCCCAGGGACTTTAGACCAAGCAATAGAACTTTTGGTTGCACCAGTGTCGACCAAGAATTGTTCCGTAGAGCCCAGTGTTGTAACGTGAACATACGGTCCCTTCTGGTCAACAGGAATAGGCACGGGTCCCTTCTCTTGTCCTTGGCAATCCTAGTGGGACAAAAACCCCGTCCCTTCTTCAGGCTCATAATCCTCAGTAAAATAATTGCGACCTTCATAATTGGCTGTATCAAATCTATTCTCATGCATGAGGGGTTGCCTGTCCTGTGACTGCGTTGTAAGTCCGCCTCGTCCTCTCTGGGGCCGTTGCCCTGTGAAGCGATCAGCAGGAGCAGAGTGATTCCGGACCAACAAGGGACACTCATCGCGCCAATGACCTTCCTGGCGACAATAAGCGCATTGATTGGGCCCCAGTGGTGGGCGGGGAGTTATGGGGGCAGGTTTCTGAACAATTCGTTGGAACTTCGGGGGACCCCTGTTTTGAGTCTGGGCCGGGTATGCCTGTTGGAGTAATACCTTTGTTTTGAGATCTTTAGTCATCTTATCTGTTTTGTCTCGCTCTTCATTCTCCCTATTCTCATAATACTGGGTCATTGTCAAAATGCCAGACGGGGTGGAAATGGGCCAGGCACTTTCCGACATTTTGAGCTTAGTCCCAAGTTCTGGTAACAAATTGGACACAAATTTATCCACAAACAGTCGCTGTCCCCCCTCTGAAGTCATATCCTGTCCACTATAGTCGGTGAACGTGCTTTCAAATCGTGTGAAAAAGTCTGAGACACTTTCATCTTTCTTTTGCCAGGAAGCAGCTAATTTGTCCCAATTAATACGGTGAGGAGTTAACATCTTTTTCATGGCAGTGAGTATCTGGGCCGGAAGGGCCAAGATCATGGGATCAGGTTTCTCACCGCCAGTTCGAGCTCTGTCGGCCTCCTCAAATTGTTTCCAAGTGTGGCCAAATTCTGCCTGATCATTATGACGTATTCTAGACCATACTTCAGTCGGTACTACCTGTCCCATTAACATATCGATATCTGCTAAAGTCATCACGCAAGACTGGAGGGTCTGAGTCAATTCCTTGTAATAACCTGCTGGATTTTTACGCGGGTCAGGCAATTGGCTTTTAAGTTGGAGGACATCAGACCTTTTCCAAGGGACATGGACCCACATTTGCCTAAAACCCGCCGGTATGTCAGGCTGGTTATCCACGCCAACAACGCGGTCCCTCCAAACAGGCTGTACCTCCCTCATTGGAAAACCCTTATTTAGCGTGACACCAGATAAAGAGTCCCTATAGGCTACTAATGTTACCAAATCGCAGAATAGTGCGGGGCCCTGAATGTCCCCCTTCGAAACCTGATTGCGAAGGTCAGACAGACCTGGGGGTGGTCCTGATTCTACAGAATCTTCCCACATTTGGATCAGTATGTCACACATATCACAAAAAATGTCAATCTGTTGGATGCGAGTCCACTGATCCATGGTCATCCATATATCCTGAGCGGTGTACATAGTGCCATTTTCCACCCACATACGAGCTTGCTGACCCATAACGAGTTGTTCCTGTGTATTACCTATCTGTCTGTGCAAAGTACGTCGTCTGGGAGTGGGTGGTCTATGCGGAGTTACATAAGGGATATAATCACGGACCACTGACCAAGCATTTGCCAATAGCCCTGCACTGGGGGAAGGTGTCGGATGACTCAACAAGAAACGGGTTAGTTGTGACGGGAGTTAAAGGCACATTGTGTTGGACAGGTACGGGACCAGTGGAAGGAGCAACAAGGGAAAGGGAAGGGTGGACCTGCACCGGTACAGTGGCCTGAACAGTGGGGGCATTGGGAACGAGTGGCTGAGGTATCGGATGAACCAGGGCAGGGGCAACAACTGGAGCGGCAGCGAGGGCCAACTGTGTGGGATCAAGGGCCGGATACATGGCGGGAGCATAAGGTGGAGGGGTGTCTAACATGGAGGACATGAGAGGGTCATCCTCCTTGTCCCGGGCCTTTTCGGGAACCTTTTTTGTAACGTAACATCCGTCTACCTGCATTCGATGTAATCTATCATGTATTACTATACCCTCTTCTATCTTCTGATCATCATGATTCTGGGCCTTCTGAATCACACTCATACGCATTGTTTTAGCTTCGCTCTTTTTGAGTTTGATTTCCTTCTGCTTGGACTCCTTGCGCCAAACCCGAAAGGAATCAAACATCGCAGGTCTAACTTTTCTCTGAAATAATTTCTCCTCCAGTTTGTCTAATACAGGAGGTTCAAAACTACCGTGCATTGGCCATTGTAACTCAGCATTACCTTTTGTATACTTGTGCCAGAGTGAGGAAAACACAATCGGGCCAATACCATGTTTAGCATAGACTTCATGATTAGGGGTCCCCAGGGGAGGAATCGGACAAGATTCCTCCAATGCGGAGTCCTGTGCCCCATAACAACAGCACCATTTCCGAAACTTACTAAATCAAGGCATCTCTAGTCGCGTATCCTGGTTCCAAACATCAAGGGGTACAGTCAAATATTTACAGCATAGAACTGTACTTACCCCTTGGCTTCGGCTTTTGCAAAAGTCGAACAAATACCCAAAACAAAATACAATTCACCAAAGAAGTGGGGCACTCCCACTCTTACCTGACCGTTAATCTTCCCTCACACGGCAAGTGTCACAAAGGTCTCGATCTCTCAAAACTAGGAACCGGAACTTGGGCGTCAGTCGGGGCCGCAGTCGGATAGCCCATAGGAGGGAGGAATCACGCAATCGGAGACCTCGGGCCCACAAGGACAATTTTCAGCCGATATAGTGGCGCGCCTCCCTTGGAATTCGATCACGGACCCCTCACGACCACCAGGCTCTGACGACCACCGAAGACGCCCCACGTTTGGGCGCCAAATTGTAGAACCGGCCCTTTTTTGAGACCCCTCCCCACTGGAGGGTTAAAGCCAGCGGTGCAGGGAACACCTGGAATCTACGGGTTCTCCTTCTCAATCTTATGTTACCAAAGAGACCAGGACAACTTAGCTATGGAGGGAAGTAAGTTATTTTATTAGCTCGAGCTAAGGACAGGGTCCCAGAATGGCACAAAGACAATTCTACGGAGACTGCTGCTTCACTCCGCAGCGCACACACAATTATAGCACTAGCCACACTCGTTACACAATACAAGTTCCTCATCAGCCTCGGGTGGCGCAATCGTGGCCAGGGAGCATCTGCCTCTGGTTGCACAACATACATCGGGTCTGACTTCCGTGCCCAGATGGCGTGGTCACAGAGCATCTGTTTCCGATTGCACAATACACACAGCCTCTGACTTCCGTGCCCAGATGGCGTGGTCACGGGGCACAGTCTTTGGTCGTGGGAGGCTGAATTACCAACAGTGGACAGGATGCGGCTAAGTCTCTGGCGCAACCGGGGGCGGGGGACACAAGCAGCTTCTCCGGCTCAACCACAAGGAGCGGGGAGGGTTAAGCAAGCTCCAACAGAGACACAGAAAGCAATTCTTTACCAGGTTGCTGAGAGCATGGCAACACAAAATGGAGTCTCGTGGTCATTTTAAGTACAGTTCGACAGTCGGGGAGAAACTGACGGAGCCGCCCGAGCCAGAATTTGTCCGCTACTGCAGAAAGATGCAGCAGGAACCATCTACGTGCGAGGGGACAGATGGACAAAGAAGGGCTCAGGAATAAACTGCCCCCACGATTGACTGGGCAGGAAAATGGATCTCATGCTTTGAAAAGAACACTGCGGGCATAAACTTAGCTATAGGTGACATCAAAACTCTGCTCAGCAGCCTCATTGGGTAGCAGACTGACACAGTGTTCTCCCGAGCCCGCATCCCCAAAGTCATGCTTATTAACACCGAGCATGACTGGGCTGCATTTAACTCATTCAGACACCAGATTTGGACGGCCCTGAGGGAGATGTTCCCTGACCGTCCAGATGTAGGAGGACTGATGGCAGAGAGCATGAAGCCTGGGGAGACTGTGACTGAATTCCTAGATGAAATGAGAGAACGATGGGGGCAGGAGACAGGACAGCACTGGACCGACACCGGTCCCCAGGTTGCATTCTTCTACAACATCCTCAAGAGGGGACTACCCAGTGAGATTCAGACCTGATTAGATGGTGTAGTAGGGCTAGACACCGAACCTTGGCGGGAAATTCAGACCCACATACTGCTCTATTACCGGAAGAGACAGGAGAAGGACAGGGAAAAGCAGGAGCAGGCCCAGAGAGACACCGCCAAACTGGTCCAGCATAAATTGAAAAAGACCGCCCTTGAGAGGACTGCGTTAGCTGCGAACGTCCAGATGGCACCTGTCTCAAGGGGAGCTCCACCTTTGGTCCCCAGAGGGTTTCCGCCTAGCCCTAGTGGCCGGGCTCAGGTAGGCTGGGTCCAAACCGGCCTCGTAGAGTGCCACTGTTGGCCAGAATGGGCCACATGGATAACCGGTGCTGTCTAAAAATGTACTACGATCAGAATGAAAAAGTACTGGGACAGCCTCCAGAGAGCATCCAACCCCCAAAACCAAGCTCAGAACAATGCACATGCATCGCACAGTGAGCCACAAGGAAATCAGGTTGTAGCCACCCTACTGCAACAGGGACCAGGTGGTTAGCCGAGCACAGGGCAATCGCTGCAACAGGGAACTCAGTCCAGCAGGGACCGCGCCCACAGCCACGGCAAGTTGGGGTGACTATGCCCTAGCACAATCACAGGGTACAAGCACGCATTGAGTCCAAAATTTTTTAAAAACTCATCCCCCGAAACAACTTATCCCCTTCATATCACTCCCAGTCTCCCTACCTTCAGGACGGCCATGCAATGTTGACCGGAATCCACAATAGAGTTTGCCATTCGGGTGCTTGCATGGACCCCCAGTGATGGTGATCCCTCAGGGAGGGGTTGGCTGACCATGCACCGAGGGAAGGACGAAGGAGCAGGGCGGGCCCCCAGCTGGAGCATAAAAACAGGCACCTAGGACTGTTCACCCAAGTCCAACTATGGGCAGGCTGTATACGTCTCAACCGCCTCCGGTTTACCACCAAATGGAGGCCCTCCTTTAGTTCCAAAACGAGGTGAATGCTCCGGCATTGGTGCCAGGAGCCAAGTTCCTCAACGCGCGGAGGGCAGCGATGTCCTCAAAACACCAAAGAAATCCAATTCACACAACCCTAATCTATAGAAAAACCCATCAAGTCATTACTGTCCCCTCTATCAGGCCGAGCACATAAAGTCCAAGCGAGACCCCTGACTCTCGTTGAAAAACACAGCAAGCAAACACAATTCCAGCCATTTCCCTGCAGGGCCCTACGGGGGTCCACACACGACCTTCCGACCACCTCCGGCATCCCTTGTTAAAATTAGCAACCCCCAAAAACACAGGTAAACGTCCACTGGTACCCACACAAAGCAGCCTAAAAACAGCCCAAAGATTCTCAACCCTTACAAAAGAAGGGCGTAACCCAGCAACTCAACCGACTTAAAGAAAAGCCTTGTTCCATGTCACTTGCAGAGACTCAAGGGACGCGCACATGTCAACGGAAGCATTAGCCTAAAATTCAAAGCATCCACTTCCCCTCACAATTGCATGCAGCACGTACAGGTCAAGAGGACACCCCTGCATTGATCAGAACATCGCACCTTTATATGGAGCAGCCCACAGGGAAAGAGTACTGTCCCAACTGTAGCAAGGAGAGGGGGGAAACCCAAAATACAAACAGCATTAAATTAGATTAAACTCGCCATTCCACTAACATCCTAGCAACTCCTTCAGTACCCTACTATGAAAATTCGCTTGCACTAAAACCATTGAGTGCATTGGTAAATGTAAACGCAGGAATTTTTCAAACAACTGCCTAACAATGTGTTTTTTCCAAGCTAACCTACCTACAACGCACAGCAATCATCCTACAGGTCCACGATCGAGCTGCAAGTGCACCATCACTGCCGTAGGCTGCCATTCCTTTGATCGAAGCTTTCAAAAGGACTTTCACAAGGCCAATCACTCAAGTAACGCAGACTACAAATTGACTTTTGCAACCACTTTTTATGAGACATTTTTTGCACTGCACCAAAACAAGATACCTCTGGGCGCCCAGACAACAGACCTCTCCCCAAAGACGATCCTACAGCCTACAAATGTTTTTTCAATTTACGTATTTTTGTACACGCTCTTTTCCGACTGGGTGCTCTTGAGTCCCACCGGAGCTAGACGTATGCCTTATCCCATAACTGTTTCTACATTCTTGCAACACATGCACAGGGACCTCTCTCGCCTCACGTACACCTATGCTGAACCAAACGCTAGCATTCCTCACGCACTACACAGCACACTCCTACATAACACCTGGTACCAACATATGACCGCCGTAGGTACTCAAACTACGAACAGGTCGTGCTACATATTTTCACTGATACCCCACGCCATAGGCGCAGACAGGCTTTACTTATCCCAGGAGATAGCCCCTGAAAAAGTAAAATGCCTCGTCCATCTGTAGCTATGTAGGATCAGGGCTAAGATTCAACCCAGTAGATTCAACACCCGCCACTTGCCCTCCACTCGCTCCAACTCACTCCGAACAACCTGAACATCCATCCCCCCGAACCCACAGGCAATATAGCTCCCACACCCCAACAAGTCCCCCGCCACCCTGCACTCTCGGCTACGCCCAGATCCCACACGGATAACACAACCAAATCTAGGCTACCTGTCTCCCTAAGACCCTCTCCCCCCAGACCCGAAACAGACAACACAGCCACCACTAAACTGCCCAACACCCTGAGACTCTCCCCCTAGGCCCAACACACCCACACAGGTTCAGTCCCCTTACCTCAACGAATTAGAGACTGTGCAGCGACTCTCCATGCTGGAAACCCAGATAACTATAATCCGGGGCCTGAGTGAGATCCTAGACAACCTCGCAGCGCCCCAGCATCCACATCACACCCACCCCTCCACCACCTAGACACAACCCAGACCGACCACTGTCCCTCCCCAGAGATGGGTAGCTAACCCCCCCCCCAAATCTGACTCAGAGACCGAAAAGAACCAGGGACGCTATGTCTGAGAGCGATGCAGAGGATCTCGCCTCCTTGTACGACAATCCTATTGTTTTCACCCTCCAATCCAAAATTCAGGTGATCACCGGACTAGGAAGAGACCAAGCCCCTCCAAACTCACCTAGGCCACCGACCACCCGCACTAACATCCCCACGGTCCCCCTAACGAAGAAACCCAAAACAGAGACGACCCCCACTAACTGCATGCTCATAAACTGCAGATCAGCCACCAAACATGCCACTGAACTAGCAGAATCCATCCTCACGCACAACATAGACACAGAATTCATCACCGAAACCTGGCTTAATGATTCCTCCCTTCCACTCCTGGACACTCTCGTCCCCCCTGGCTTTACAATCACCAACAAAGACAGAAAAGACCAAAGAGGAGGAGGCTTCGCAATCATCCACAGAGACAATATTTCCGTGACGGAAACAGACTCCTCCAACTACAGCACCTTTGAGTTCCTAACTGTCAACATCAACACTTGCAACAAAAAAACCACCTACCTGCCACCTTATTTACCACCCCCCAGGCAACTCCACCACTTTCACCGAACACCTGTCGGACCTGATTGCCCACTACGAGACGCGAACAACCTTATTCTGGGCGACCTCAACCTACACTGGAACGAAGATAACAACCCGCTAATCCAAAACCTGAGTGAGTTACTATGCAACAACAACCTCACGCAACACTGCACAGAAACAACTCACAAAAAGGTGAAACCCTAGATGCCATCATAGCCAACCGCGACACGGTGACGATAAACCACACCCTGCCCGTAGATTGGTCCGACCACCACTTAATCCTCTTCCACCTCACACAGCCAGCCACTATACAACCCCCACCCAAGAACAGCCCAAATGGACCAGAAATCTCAATCAGATCAACATGACTGACCTGGAGGAAAAAGTCAACTCCCTCCTCACTACCTCCTCGGATGATCTATCCACGACAGACTCACTGACCACTACAACACATCCCTGACATCCATTCTAGACCAGATAGCCCCCCTGAAACTAAAAAAAACCAGGAACATTCCATCCAGATCCTGGTTCAATACGGACATCAACATCGAAAGGAGACAACTTAGAGCGACAGACTCTGGAGAAACAACCCCTCCGCAAGCCTTCTAGAACAACTCAAAGCAACTCGGAGAAAATACAAAAAACACATCCGTAATGAAAAAACCAACTTCTTCTGCTCCGCCCTGGACAATGCAAAAAACAGGCCCAATGAACTATTTAAAATCATCAAGCATCAAACCACCAAGCCCCCCTTACCCCCCACCCAGGCCTCCAAGGAACTGTGCGAAAACTTCGCCATCTTCGAAGAAAAAATCTCCAAGATTGAACACTCGCTGGACACCAGCACCAACCCTGCCCCCAACTCCAATAGAAAGCACATGCCTACACCACACAAATACATGGAAGTCCTTCAATCCCATCACGGAAGCCGAGATTATCAAGCTAATCTCCACCTCCAAACCCGCTTCTCACGTCCTGGACCCTATACCCACTCAACTGACCAAAAAACTTAAACTCTCCATAGCCCCGCTCTGGTGCAGAATCATCAACAGCTCCCTGAGATCCGGCATCATACCTGAATGCCTTAAAGTCGGCCAAGTAACGCCACTACTAAAAAAACAGGCCTTGATTGCATGGACCTGAACAATTTCAGACCCGTCTCCAATCTCCCCCTCCTATCCAAAATACTCGAGAAATGCGTCCTTTCACAACTGACTCAACACATGGACAACATCAACCTTCTTGACCCCCACCAATCGGGATTCAGAAAAGGTTACAGCACTGAGACGGCGATCCTCAATATCACAGATGACATCCATAAGTCACTGGACTCCGATCACTGCTGCCCTCTCATTCTCCTCGACCTATCAGCAGCCTTTGACACGGTAGATCACCAACTTCTCATCAAGGCCCTACAAGAAAGGGTAGGTGCCGATGAGATTGTTCACCTCCTTTCTCCAGAACCGCTCGCAAAGGATAAAAATTAAAAACTTCACCTCCGACCTCCACCCCGTCAGCAGAGGTGTCCCCCAAGGCTCAGTGCTCTCACCACAACTGTTCAACATATACATGGAACCCCTCACCACCATACTTAAAAAGGCGAATATCCCCTTCCACCTATACGCCGATGACCCCCAGATCTATCTGGAAACTTCCTCCCCAGACGACATCCTCAGACTAAACAACACCCTAAAAGAAATTCAACACTGGCTGTCCCTAAATCACCTTAAACTTAACCAGGACAAAACGGAGATCCTCCTCATCACCAACAAAGAAAAGAACCCACAAATCACAGAATGGCTTAAAGCTATGGATGCTCTAAACGGCAATCTCACCCTGGCTAACTCCGTAAAATCCCTAGGAATCACCCTAGACCCTAAACTGGACATGACCAACCACATCAAAAACTCTGCAAAGACTGCCTTCCTCAACCTAAAGCTTCTCTACCAAATTAAACCATTCATCCCTACTAAAGACCTCAAACAAGCCACCCAATCACTGGTGCTATCCAGACTCGACTATGGCAACGCAACCTTAACCGGCACCACAAAATCCCACCTGGCTCCCCTCAAAACAACCCTCAACGCAGCAGCCAGAATGGTCACTGGAATCAGAAAATACGACCACATGTCACCAGCACTAAGAGAACTAAAATGGCTCCCAGTCGAACATCGAGCTAACTTCAGAACGGCCTGCCTCACGCATAAAGCCCTTCACACTGGAAAACCGGACTATCTGGCTGCTAAACTCAAGGGGGCCGGGCAGACAAGAAACCTCAAGAGTTCGAACTCCCTCCTTCTCATCCCCTTGAGAACACGCAAACACAAAACTGCCGCGAGGTCATTTGCTGGAAACGCGCCAAAAATCTGGAACTCCATCCCAGCAGATATCAGAACTATCCCGTCCTTTACAAAATTCAAAAAACACCTAAAAGCCCTCCTCCTCAACCGCTCCCTCCCGAATGGATAGCCGCCGCCCACACGCTATCCTTGACGCCGATGCTCTCTGACTCTACATCGCTCAGATCCACCTCAACCCGCTTCAAGACAAGTGTACAAATAATTAAGCTGCCTCAAGACCTCAGACTACCTCAATAAAGCATTCAACGAGGCTACCTCAGGACTCAACCACTTCCTCAAGAAGCCTCAGCACTCTTGGACTGCCGAACTTTGTTTTTAAGACTGCTCTACTATGTAACTATTATGAAACACTGTTGGAAAGCGCTCCGATACCCCCGGGTCAGGTCAGCGCTATATAAAACTCCATAAATAAAAAATAAAATAAAATAAAAAAAAGTAGAGTAGAACCCCTGTAGGGCAATAGTAAACATCACCCGGTATGAGACCAACCTCACAGTACATTTTTTCTGAATCTAATGACATCCAAACCGAGGTAGACAGGATTCACAGAAGGGGGACTATAAGGGAGGACACTGTTTTACCCCAAGGCTTCATGGAAAAGAGGTTCCTGGAGGTAGCAAGACCCCTACACCTGTACCCATATATGTCCGCTCCCACCTCCGTCTGCGGTTCCCGGGTGACCCTTAACGTCTTTGGGGCCACCTTCTTTAATGACAAGTGGACACTGGACATGGAATTCCAGTGCAAGGCCGCTAACCTCGATCACACTGGGGGAAATGAGTCCCATGGCAGTGGGTTCAATGCTAGCATAGATACCCCATGTAAGGAAATCTGGGATACTGAGATTAATAGGTACACATGGTTGGAGGGGAAGGGGCAATCCCCAATTGTACGGAAACTTACACTGTATTCTCTGTGTTTCAGAGGCAAAGGAACTATACCTTTGGGCATCAACGAAAACTGTGGTGTGATACTGCACATATAGGACCTGCAATGGGACACCTCCAAGTTGATGGATGTATACTGGCAATGCGGTGACCTTGCCTACACCCAGCTCATCCCCGGATAGCGGGGCCTCTGCACCCTCGTGACCATACACACCCCAGCGCTGGTCATCCATGGAGAAGATCTGTCCGAGTTGTCTTAACATCCATTACAGAAGAAAAAAACTCTGTTGCATCAGGCTCGAAGGAGAAAAACTGCTGATTATTTTGGCTGGGCTCAGTAAAAGGACATTCCAGTATTTAGACTGTTCACAGAGACTAGTAAACGTAGGAGGGTCAATACCGTTCTTCACCATGCAAACAAAGGCAAATGCCCACTGGTTACAGAGAACCAGATGGGAGTTGTGGAAGATGATCAATGATACTGAGCTCAGCCTAAACGCTATCAAGGAAAATTAAGAGCCATCCGCCTATGGTGATGCAACAACGGTATGTGTTGGACTTGGTGACGGTGATGGGGTGTGTGCCAAGATTGGGGCTTCCTGTTGTACTTTTATCACCGTAAATTATATGGACAATGGGACATTAGCTCTTGCCATCCAAGAACTACATTGTCTGCTAGCCTAGATGAAGAAGGAGGGAGGTGCCCTGGAGCAGGAGTTGCAAAGTATCTTTTCATTGGATCCCCCTGTAGGTGTCCAAACTATTCACGTCACTAATCCCAATTTTTATCGTCGTTGTACTTCTGTTGTGTGGTTTCCTAGAAGTGGGGGTTTCCTGCTGTAAAAACAGTTCTCAAATTAGGTTGTGCGCACATAGCTAGGAAAACGTAACAGACACTGCAGAGACGCACGCACACAGTTTCAAATAATTTCAAACAATAGCAGCATTTGCGTAACAGTAATGCTACATGCACTTTTTGTTGCATATATTGCGTTCTGTACATTGGGCTATAAAATATATCAGAATACGGATTCTCATATGGAGCGCGATTTACTACTGATGCCACTTTTAAATCCGTGAAAAAAATCTAATCTCCTCCGTGTCTGTCACTCAATTAGGCTTTCATCCCTCCACTTAAACATGGCGTATGATATAGGTTGGACTAAAGAAAATAGTCCTTTTTCCTCTTTACGATCCGGACAGGGCCTCTGCAGGAAGTGGAGTTTTCCACTTTCTATCACCATGATTTCTATAGTATAAAAAAGGAGAAAGGAGCGGAAAATGGCCGTCTCCATACACACGACAGGATCGCCCCGTACCTTGGACCACATCGGCATTTTAAAAAAGTAAGTGATATAGAACGGGAGGATAAAACCGATAGACTTCGGAAAAAAAAAATGTCTATACTAGATTATAAAGTCTATGTTAAATAGAAATATTATTTTAAGTTTATCTTTTTACTTTTTGTATCTCAGGGACCTATCGAAGCCCTTAGTTGCCACGTGAAACATGCACCTCTTGTAAGTAATTATGACGCTTCTTACATGAGTAGCCAACTTAATACCTACCGTATTTTTATAAAAAGGTGTTTACTTTCCTTTCTTTTTTCCGTTTTTTCGTTACAGGCATATTATCAGTCCTTGCACTAAATGGTAGGAAGTTTATTCTTTTTACACTTTGATTCAACTCTTAGAGTTATTTTGTTTCCAAATATTCCATTGACCTGACATTATGAATGGGACATATTTTCCTTTCTCCTAATTCGTAATTTATAAATAGGAACTTTTACTTTTGATGTTAAGCGACGCAACTAAATAGGTCCACATAGGTGTCTTAAATTTGAATGATGAATGTAACTAGGATAGCATAATCCATTTATAATATGATGTTTTTAATCAAAATCGGGTCTTCCGACTTTAGATCATTTTTTTCGCTTACTCTCTCCATAGAGGGTCCATCGTAGATGTGTTAAGCGACCTATTCAATTAGGGCCGCATAGGTGTCTCAAATTTTGAATGATGAATGTAATTACCATGACTAGTTTTCTTACAATATGGAGTTTTTTAAAAATAATGGGTCATCTGACATTTGATTCCGTTTTCTACTTATTTTTGTCCATAGAGGGTCCATCGTATATATTATTTAGGAATCACCCACAGACAGGCTGGGAATTTGAACGGGGCAACCTCTTCTCACTTTACGTGCCAGGTACAGATCATGTTTCTTTTTGGATAACCATTAGTTCACTGTTTTCTTTGGCACAATGGTCCATTCTGAATAGAATCTTACTTACAACCGATGATCAAGCCAGCGCAGTGAATTTCGAGACCATATGTTGTACCAACTGACTAACTTTTATAGAGATTATAAATTAATAAATACAGATCTGGGATTTAATATCCACAATCAATTCTTAAACATCTCTCTATTTACGTTCTCTCACAGGTCCACTCACGATGGATCTGTGAATAGTCATGTTCTTCATACTACGCCACCCTTAAGGGGGAAAATACAACACACGAAATTCAGGTACTCATTTTTCGGAGTGTCTTTAGATTTTTAGACCCCGAACAAGTAGTGAAAAATCAACCAGTGATAAGGGTGTGATTACACTCATTTATCTTTATTTTTGTTTTTTAGAATTGATTTTATAAGATCAAAGATCGCGCTAAGGATAATACGAAAATCTTTCCTCGCTACAACAGCCTTAACAATAATAAGAGAGCAAGGTACTCATTAAGCTTCCTCTTTTATCCATAGTTTGTCGAAAACTTAGAGCTTTGAAGCATGATCAACCCTTCTTTTCTGAACTATGGCTCTTTTAAAATCATATCACGTGTTTTTTTCTTTTCACGTGTTTTTTTATTTCTTTCAATCACTATTCGGACTTACTATCCTTGCTGGTTATTATTTGGTATATCATGGCTTTCCTAGAATTTCTTTCTTTATATGCGTCATCTTCACCTATAGATATGAATTGATAAACACTTCTTTTTTCTAAATATCACAAGAGAACATCTTTGCACGTTTCCTAAATTCTTTTTTTACACCTTGGTTACACCCGAAATTGAAGTAATAATATCATCTGATGTACATACCAGAAAAAGTATGTAATGAGCACTATGTTTCTATTATTCATAGCCTTGAGGAAGTTACGCATATGTAACAAAACACGTGTCGGCTGTCATCGGCTGTTCGTCAACCACTACTTACCTGGAAGGCCCTAGGATTAGGACCTCCAATTTGGCTTGATAATATTGCTCTTGCCCGTAGTGCTCAATCAAATTGTTATGAAGAAATATTGGATTCAATAATATTAAATTGCACAAGATTAATACCCACTTTTTGATGTTCTCTTTTGTTTTTGTTTGATCTATTTGGAAATGTTTTTCTATTTTTGATATATTATATCGATTAAGCAATCGCTTTTGTAGGATTTTTAGTATTGGCCATTTAGCTAAATCTAATGACCAAACTGTAAATTGTTTTACTTAAATGTCAGAGTGCCGAGGTACAATCGTTTGTTAAGACTTGAAACAACGGGTATTTAATACCCGTTGAACTGGCATCCTTGGTAGTGGGATGCTCCTGTTATCTTGAAGGGCACCGTAATTTCTGTACACTGACATACTGGGAACAGATAAATAACGTTAAAGCTATCTTGAGAATTGAATGTGCTACTTCTAAACCACCACTACCGTCCTATGAGATTGTAAAACCCATAAATGCGATGTCAATGTATGCCATAATCTATGCTGCACAACAGTGTCGATATTGGCAGTAACAATGGCAATGTATGCCATAATCCATGCACTCATAATAGTGTTGTTACCAGTAGAAACAATGTCAATGTACGTCATGATCTAGGCATGCATAACTATGTCAGTATCAGCTAGGTTACACCAATCCACCGGTCGAGGAGGCTGCTGGACCTCCCCTGGGGCAGCAAGCCACCAGTAGGGGGGAGGGGGGGGGGTTAGATCACAGGTCCTACCAACACGGACGCAGTTAGCCCAGTCTCAGTCCGGTGCCAAGCCCCTCAAGTTTCGGATCGGTCGCGCCCATCAGGTCTGAGCTGAACGGAGAGCACATGCTCCTGAACACCCCACAGAGGGAGGTTTGTGGTCCTCCTGAAAGATTATTCCACCAGTGGAGGGGAAGAAAGGGGTGCCAGTCCTCCAAAATCCAACTCCGAAGGGGGAGCTGCGGGCTATACTCCACCAAGGCAGGCCTATGGCACAGAGGAAGCATAGGGAAGTGAGTTTGAGGCCAAGACATTGCCTAGAAGAACCACACGTAACAGTGAGAGAAGGAGGCAACCCAGGTGGGAGTTAGAGGAAAGGCAAGAGTTAAGGATAGAAAAAGAGAGAGCTCGTGCCTGGGAAGCCCAGCAAGGAGGGTAACCGGAGCTTAGGCCTCAGGCCCCACATAGGGATGGGCCCAGGGATGATTCAGAAGGAAGGCCCCTAACGAAAACATACACATTACCTGGCAGACCAACCCCTAGAGAGGTAGTATCTAGTGAAGAGGACGATGCCTCGCTCGGCCTTTTTGTCATCTACTGTCCTGCTGGACCGAAAGGAAGGGCTGCCAGCGCCAGTATGATCATCCCTGGCTGGAGGAGGGGTCCTTCGAACCCGAGGACTTGGCCATTGTGGAGGACTGCATTCGGCATGGAGGAGGGATCCAAAATGGAACTACCCCTACATGCAGGAATGCCTGAGACGATGGGAGCTCTACGTCGGTGTAGAACCGGCCCTTTTTTGAGACCCCTCCCCACTGGAGGGTTAAAGCCAGCGGTGCAGGGAACACCTGGAATCTACGGGTTCTCCTTCTCAATCTTATGTTACCAAAGAGACCAGGACAACTTAGCTATGGAGGGAAGTAAGTTATTTTATTAGCTCGAGCTAAGGACAGTGTCCCAGAATGGCACAAAGACAATTCTACGGAGACTGCTGCTTCACTCCGCAGCGCACACAATTATAGCACCAGCCACACTCGTTACACAATACAAGTTCCTCATCAGCCTCGGGTGGCGCAATCGTGGCCAGGGAGCATCTGCCTCTGGTTGCACAACATACATCGGGTCTGACTTCCGTGCCCAGATGGCGTGGTCACAGAGCATCTGTTTCCGATTGCACAATACACACAGCCTCTGATTTCCGTGCCCAGATGGCGTGGTTACGGGGCACAGTCGTTGGTCGTGGGAGGCTGAATTACCAACAGTGGACAGGATGCGGCTAAGTCTCTGGCGCAACCGGGGGCGGGGTACACAAGCAGCTTCTCAGGCTCAACCACAAGGAGCGGGGAGGGTTAAGCAAGCTCCAACAGAGACACAGAAAGCAATTCTTTACCAGGTTGCTGAGAGCATGGCAACACAAAATGGAGTCTCGGTGGTCATTTTAAGTACAGTTCAACAGTCCCTCCTTTTGCCATGCAGAGGCAACAATTAGTCATCACCTAGGTCAATGTCCATCATATTCTGGACCTCCTTCTGAAGCATCATCATGGCATTCTGGTGGTGTGAATTCACTGGTTTGGGCGACGAGGTGGCACAGAGGCCACATAGCGCGGGCATACATTGAACACAGAGACAGCAAGAAAAGAATGCGGCTGCAATGATGGCAACGAAAATCAATATCTTCCATCCCCACTGAGAGACCAGGCCCCAAAACCAACCGGTTAGGGACCATGAACCCTCATCCTGATGGATGTCGGAAGCAATCTTATGGAGCTTCTGGATTGCTTGATAAACTGTTGGTGCATTATCAGGTATGAATACACAGCAGCTTGTTTTGATCAATGTACAGATTCCTCCACGGTCCGCTAGGATTATGTCAAGAACCATCCGGTTCTGCAAAGTCATCAGGCGGTCCGCTTGAAGTTCAGCAGTGATCTTACTGAGAGCACCGGCAGTCACGTTGATGGTGGCCCCTACCACTCTTGTAAGGTGTCGAATATCGCGACCATTGACCATAGGGCCCCAAAAGGGGAGGAACCCTTTATCAAAGTCTCCAAATTCTTGCCCGGCTGTGTCTTCAGCGTCAACTACACCTCTCTTCTGGATGTGGTGTGTTGCATCGGCTGTGTAGGTCGGGGGAAGCAACCAAGCGATATAACAGGTGCCAGCCCATGATTTGGGCAGCCAGGTGTAGGCCTTGCTCCCACACACAAAATAGGTATTGAGCGAAGCCACAAGAGCTGGGCGAGTCGAGCCATTAAGCTGGAGCGTGTAGGCGCAGTCACTCTCCCCCACCCATACTGTTCCACTGCTCTCGATGCAGTATCGCCCGGAATGTAGGTAGACAGGGAGGTCCATGAGGGGCGGCAGCCGTCGTCTTTCTCCACTGCCGATGAGGCTCGACGGATAGAAAGACCCGTGGTTGTTCTCATATTCATCCTTTTCGGGTGAAGCCTTAGTCATATTTGGCCACTCCGTAGCCATAATGTGGGTGAATGCTTGCTTGCTACTAATCTTCCCTATCAATCAAGGCCGCGGAGATGTGTTACCTGAATAGAAGGCGTCAAAGAATACCGTGTACCATCCGTAGGCTGAACCGGCTCGAGAAAAGGGAGCAGGAATCAGGGGCATCCCTGTGCCCGCAGTATGGGGCAGCAACCCACATACCCAACAGTTTGTTGTATTCACCACGAGCTGGTGCTGGTGTAACATCTGAATGAAAGTATTGTTAAAAAATTCTGCCCTTCTGGTTTTCACGTGGGGGGGCAATGACACATGCTGATGAGGCGATTCTGTAGAGGTAGGAGACTCCGGTGATGCAAGGGCAGCGTGTGTAAATCCACCCGAGGCAGACGAGTAAAATAACTATGAGTACAAGTAGACAGATCTTGTGCCGGCCATGTATTATCTTTATGTACTTTCTCTTCTACATTTTCCTGTCCTTCATGCTTTCAGCGTTCATTTTTGTCACCGTCATGCCTCACCTGGTCTTCCCTAGTTGCTGCCTGTGATTGGTGGTTGCTTCACCGGACAGTGATTCCAGCAGTCCTATTGACACGCTCTGGTCCGCTGTACCGGCACCGGTCAGATATATCCGCCGGCAAATATCACAGCCTTGCAGCGTACGTCAGGCCAGGTGAGGTAGAGGGCAGAGACCTTTGTCTCTTCAGTCCTTTTTTCTGGGTCGAAGGTTGTACCTAGTGGATCCGGGCGTTGTTTGATCAGGAAACAAAGGCTCCGGCTGTTGAGTGTCCCGTAGCCTCAAACAAGGAGGAACAGCAGCTTGCAGGATGTCGTCGTCCTCTCGCTCAGATGAAGCCCAGGCAACATTAGCGTCACTGAAGGATACAAGGCGTGGGACTTGCTCACATTCGTTGTCTCCCAGGCCCTCCTTGACCCACTGGTCGTATGGCAGTGGCAGAGGCACTCGTTTGCAGTGCGTCGCGTGTACCCAATTCTTTCTTCCTGCCACTTTCACTGCAGATCTGGTAGCCAACAACACTTGTTGGGGCGCTTTCCACCTCGGCTCCAGGTTCTTGGTCCTCTGGAAGTTGCGGATGCAGACCCAATCACCTGGCTGGATGGTGTGGCCAGGGCCCTCGGGTTTGGGTGGCAGGATGTCATGTACCTGATGATGAATAAGACGCAGGTTAGTGGTCAATTCATGTAAATAATCAATCAATAATGGGTATTCAATATCAGAATATTTCTTTGGGCGGGGCACTCCCCAAACATTTGCTGGTCGACCAAATACTATTTCATAAGGCGATAGTCCGGTGCGGGAATGTGCCGTGGCTCTAGTGGATAAAAGGGCAAGAGGCAGGGCGTCCGGCCAAGATAGTCCTGTGGCAGCCTGTATTTTAGCCTTTTTTAATTTCAATGTCCCATTGTGGCGCTCAACCAAACCCGCTGACTGGGGGTGATTGGCGGCATGGAATTTCTGTTTGATCCCCATTCCTACACACACTTTCTTCATTATTTCCCCTGTAAAGTGGCTTCCGTTGTCGCTCCAGATAATTCTGGGCATTCCGAATCGGGGAAAAAATTCCTTCAACAAGATCTTAGCAGTGCTGATAGCAGTGTTGTCCTTAAGAGGGTATGCCTCAATCCACTTACTAAAGGCACACACAACCACCAGGACATATCGGAGGTTGTTGCATCTTTCCATCTGAATATAATCTATTTGGAGCACCTCGAAGGGGCAAGATGGGGCGCAAAATTCCCAGCAGGTGTTGGTGTGCCCTTACCTGGGTTGTGCATCAAACAAATCATGCAATTCCTGACTAGCCTCGCAGCATATTTTGGGATATGCTTGTTTTGCCATACTGGAGCTAGCAATTTGCAAATACCTTTTGCACTAATATGAGCTGGGCCATGAGCCATAGTGACCACTGGCAGAACATAGGCATCGGGTAACAACCACCGCTGTTGTTCAGACAGATCCGTCCAGCAGCCATTCTCATCTAATAGGCCTGTTTGCTCTTCCCAGAGAGCCTTTTCCTCTCTAGTTGCCTCCGCCTGTATTTCCTTCACATTTTCAAGAGTGTCCTCATGCATCCCTCCCTCCGGTACCCAATTTGGGGGCCAGCTACATACATACGGGAGGAGGCATCTTTGGCTGTTTCCTTCGCAGTCTGGTCAGCAAATGCATTACCTCTTCCTATGTCATCTGTTACTTTCTTGTGGGCGCTACATTTAACCACAGCTATCTTTGAAGGGAGAGTCGATGCTTCTAACAGCCTGCTGACCAGTTGACCATGTTGTATCTTAGTACCGTGAGAGGTTAAAAATCCCCTCTCAGCCCACAGTCGCCCAAAATTATGGGCCACTCCGAAAGCATACTGGCTGCCGGTGTAGATGTTGACGGCCATCCACGCACTCAATTCACACTCTCTTATCAGCGCCACTAACACAGCGGCCTGTGCTGATTGGTAAGGTATCCTCTCACTCTCCACCACTGTCTGTAACGTGGTGATAGCATAGGCGGTATTTGTGCTACCATCAGGAAGTTTGAAACAAGAACCATCCACATACTGGGTACCATCAGGATCAGCAAGGGGTGTGTCAGTCAAGTCCACACGGCCTTTAGTCTCTTCCTCCGTCCGGAGGACACAATCATGTGGATCAGAACTAGTGTCACCATCAACAAAGGGTAACAATGTGGCTGGATTCAGTGTAGTGCAGCGGCGGATGGTGATATGACTGGCTAAGAGAGTCAACTCATATCCGAACAAACGTGCACTAGTAAGGTGTTGACTTTTTGTCCTATTCAATAAAGTATCAACTGCGTGAGGAACCATAACTGTAAGTGCAGTATCAAGAACCAGACCAGCAGATTGGCGAATGGATATGGCAGCTGCGGCGGCTGCTCTCAAGCAACTGGGCAACGCGCGTGCCACGGGATCTAAAACTGCAGAAAAATATGCACAGGGGCGTTGTCTGTCACCAAAACGCTGTGTTAATACTGACAATGCGCAACCATCATGCTCATGTACGAAAAGAGTAAAGGGCTTCTGATAACTCGGGGTGCCTAGCACCGGGGCTGAACACAAGGCGGTTTTTAGTTCTTCAAATGCACGCTGGCACTCATTTGTCCAAGGGAGCGGGTGAGGAACATCTTTAAGTGTGAGGGCCAACAAAGGTTTAATGAGTAGAGAAAAATTGGGTATCCATTGGCGGCAGTAGGAGGTGATTCCAATGAAAGCACGGACCTCTCTCTGCGTTTTTGGTGGGGGCATTTTACTGATAGTCTGTATTCGTTCAGGGGTGAGGCGGCGTCCCTCCTTCGACAGGAGATGACCTAAGTAGGTAACCTCATGTCGACAGTATTGGAGTTTAGAGAGGGAAACTTTGTGATTGAACTGTGCCAAATGCAGGAGCAATTTCATTGTAGCTTCTTTACATAACGCCTCGGTGTCTGCCGCTATGAGCAAATCATCAACGTACTGGAGTAACGCGGTACCTTGAGGTAGGGACAGAGAATCAAGTTGGCCCTTGAGGGCCTGACTATAAATGGAAGGGCTCTCTGTATATCCTTGTGGAGCTCTACAGAACCGGAAACTTCGACCGGCCAATGAGAATCCAAAAAGATCCCTACTCTGTTCATCAACGGGTATACTAAAGAAGGCATTCTTTAAATCAATGACAGAAAAGAAACATGCCGACGGGGGGACCATAGTGAGGAAGGCAGTGATATCTGGGACCACAGGAAACTGGGGAACTACTATTTTATTTATTTCGCGTAAATCAATGAGAAAACGATAAACGGGGCTTGGAAGGGTCGGTGCGTTTGAGGACAGGCAAAATTGGGCTATTACACACATTGCCTCTTGTCTCTTCAACCACGCCCTTGTCAATAAGTTCAGAAATGATCTGGAGTAATGCCCTTTCCCCTTCCTTGGGTATTTTGTATTGGGGAAGTCGGGGAGGGCGAGCATTTTCCTTCAGGGTAACAGAAAAGGAGGGTATGGACAAAAGGCCGACATCAGTATCACCTTGGGCCCAAAGGGTAGGAGGGACATTTTGAAGTTCCTGGGGAATGGGATCTGAGTAGGCTAAATATACTGGGTGTGTGGCAGGGGGGCCCATAGTGATGTAAACACCATCAGGAAAACAGTATATGGTGGCATGTAACCTTTTTAATAGATCTAAACCCAACAGATTTTCGCCACATGTGGAAGTCAAAACCAAAGGGGAATTAACCGTGTAGGGTCCTATCGTTAGTTCCAGTGGTTGTGAGACGGGGCTAAACACTGGGGTACCAGAAAACCCCACAGAAATGTTATTTGCGCCAGACAAGGGGGCCCCAGGGACTTTAGACCAAGCAATAGAACTTTTGGTTGCACCAGTGTCGACCAAGAATTGTTCCGTAGAGCCCAGTGTTGTAACGTGAACATACGGTCCCTTCTGGTCAACAGGAATAGGCACGGGTCCCTTCTCTTGTCCTTGGCAATCCTAGTGGGACAAAAACCCTGTCCCTTCTTCAGGCTCATAATCCTCAGTAAAATAATTGCGATCTTCATAATTGGCTGTATCAAATCTATTCTCATGCATGAGGGGTCGCCTGTCCTGTAACTGCGTTGTAAGTCCGCCTCGTCCTCTCTGGGGCCGTTGCCCTGTGAAGCGATCAGCAGGAGCAGAGTGATTCCGGACCAACAAGGGACACTCATTGCGCCAATGACCTTCCTGGCGACAATAAGCGCATTGATTGGGCCCCAGTAGTGGGCGGGGAGTTATGGGGGCAGGTTTCTGAACAATTCGTTGGAACTTCGGGGCACCCCTGTTTTGAGTCTGGGCCGGGTATGCCTGTTGGAGTAATACCTTTGTTTTGAGATCTTTAGTCTTCTTATCTGTTTTGTCTCGCTCTTCATTCTCCCTATTCTCATAATACTGGGTCATTGTCAAAATGCCAGACGGGGTGGAAATGGGCCAGGCACTTTCCGACATTTTGAGCTTAGTCCCAAGTTCTGGTAACAAATTGGACACAAATTTATCCACAAACAGTCGCTGTCCCCCCTCTGAAGTCATATCCTGTCCACTATAGTCGGTGATCGTGCTTTCAAATTGTGTGAAAAAGTCTGAGACACTTTCATCTTTCTTTGGCCTGCAAGCAGCTAATTTGTCCCAATTAATACGGTGAGGGGTTAACATCTTTTTCATGGCAGTGAGTAGCTGGGCCGGAAGGGCCAAGATCATGGGATCAGGTTTCTCACCGCCAGTTCGAGCTCTGTCGGCCTCCTCAAATTGTTTCCAAGTGTGGCCAAATTCTGCCTGATCATTATGACGTATTCTAGACCATACTTCAGTCGGTACTACCTGTCCCATTAACATATCGATATCTGCTAAAGTCATCACGCAAGACTGGAGGGTCTGAGTCAATTCCTTGTAATAACCTGCTGGATTTTTACGCGGGTCAGGCAATTGGCTTTTAAGTTGGAGGACATCAGACCTTTTCCAAGGGACATGGACCCACATTTGCCTAAAACCCGCCGGTATGTCAGGCTGGTTATCCACGCCAACAACGCGGTCCCTCCAAACAGGCTGTACCTCCCTCATTGGAAAACCCTTATTTAGCGTGACACCAGATAAAGAGTCCCTATAGGCTACTAATGTTACCAAATCGCAGAATAGTGCGGGGCCCTGAATGTCCCCCTTCGAAACCTGATTGCGAAGGTCAGACAGACCTGGGGGTGGTCCTGATTCTACAGAATCTTCCCACATTTGGATCAGTATGTCACACATATCACAAAAAATGTCAATCTGTTGGATGCGCGTCCACTGATCCATGGTCATCCATATATCCTGAGCGGTATACATAGTGCCATTTTCCACCCACATACGAGCTTGCTGACCCATAACGAGTTGTTCCTGTGTATTACCTATCTGTCTGCGCAAAGTACGTCGTCTGGGAGTGGGTGGTCTATGCGGAGTTACATAAGGGATATAATCACGGACCACTGACCAAGCATTTGCCAATAGCCCTGCACTGGGGGAAGGTGTCGGATGACCCGTCAACAAGAAACGGGTTAGTTGTGACGGGAGTTAAAGGCACATTGTGTTGGACAGGTACGGGACCAGTGGAAGGAGCAACAAGGGAAAGGGAAGGGTGGACCTGCACCGGTACAGTGGCCTGAACAGTGGGGGCATTGGGAACGAGTGGCTGAGGTATCGGATGAACCAGGGCAGGGGCAGGGGCAACAATTGGAGCGGCAGCGAGGGCCAACTGTGTGGGATCAAGGGCCGGATACATGGCGGGAGCATAAGGTGGAGGGGTGTCTAACATGGAGGACATGAGAGGGTCATCCTCCTTGTCCCGGGCCTTTTCGGGAACCTTTTTTGTAACGTAACATCCGTCTACCTGCATTCAATGTAATCTATCATGTATTACTATACCCTCTTCTATCTTCTGATCATCATGATTCTGGGCCTTCTGAATCACACTCATACGCATTGTTTTAGCTTCGCTCTTTTTGAGTTTGATTTCCTTCTGCTTGGACTCCTTGCGCCAAACCCGAAAGGAATCAAACATCGCAGGTCTAACTTTTCTCTGAAACAATTTCTCCTCCAGTTTGTCTAATACAGGAGGTTCAAAACTACCGTGCATTGGCCATTGTAACTCAGCATTACCTTTTGTATACTTGTGCCAGAGTGAGGAAAACACAATCGGGCCAATACCATGTTTAGCATAGACTTCATGATTAGGGGTCCCCAGGGAGGAATTGGACAAGATTCCTCCAATGCGGAGTCCTGTGCACAATAACAACAGCATCATTTCCGAAACTTACTAAATCCAGGCATCTCTAGACGCGTATCCTGGTTCCAAACATCAAGGGGTACAGTCAAATATTTACAGCATATAACTGTACTTACCCCTTGGCTTCAACTTTTGCAAAAGTCGAACAAATACCCAAAACAAAATACAATTCACCAAAGAAGTGGGTCACTCCCACTCTTACCTGACCGTTAATCTTCCCTCACACGGCAAGTGTCACAAAGGTCTCGATCTCTCAAAACTAGGAACCGGAACTGGGGCGTCAGTCGGGGCCGCAGTCGGATAGCCCATAGGAGGGAGGAATCACGTAATCGGAGACCTCGGGCCAACAAGGACAATTTTCAGCCGATATAGTGGCGCGCCTCCCTTGGAATTCGATCACGGACCCCTCACGACCACCAGGCTCGATGACGACCACCGAAGACGCCCCACGTTTGTGCGCCAAATTGTAGAACCGGCCCTTTTTTGAGACCCCTCCCCACTGGAGGGTTAAAGCCAGCGGTGCAGGGAACACCTGGAATCTACGGGTTCTCCTTCTCAATCTTATGTTACCAAAGAGACCAGGACAACTTAGCTATGGAGGGAAGTAAGTTATTTTATTAGCTCGAGCTAAGGACAGGGTCCCAGAATGGCACAAAGACAATTCTACGGAGACTGCTGCTTCACTCCGCAGCGCACACACAATTATAGCACTAGACACACTCGTTACACAATACAAGTTCCTCATCAGCCTCGGGTGGCGCAATCATGGCCAGGGAGCATCTGCCTCTGGTTGCACAACATACATCGGGTCTGACTTCCGTGCCCAGATGGCGTGGTCACAGAGCATCTGTTTCCGATTGCACAATACACACAGCCTCTGACTTCCGTGCCCAGATGGCGTGGTCACGGGGCACAGTCTTTGGTCGTGGGAGGCTGAATTACCAACAGTGGACAGGATGCGGCTAAGTCTCTGGCGCAACCGGGGGCGGGGTACACAAGCAGCTTCTCAGGCTCAACCACAAGGAGCGGGGAGGGTTAAGCAAGCTCCAACAGAGACACAGAAAGCAATTCTTTACCAGGTTGCTGAGAGCATGGCAACACAAAATGGAGTCTCGGTGGTCATTTTAAGTACAGTTCAACAGTCGGGGAGAAACTGACGGAGCCGCCCGAGCCAGAATTTGTCCGCTACTGCAGAAAGATGCAGCAGGAACCATCTACGTGCGAGGGGACAGATGGACAAAGAAGGGCTCAGGAATAAACTGCCCCCCACGATTGACTGGGCAGGAAAATGGATCTCATGCTTTGAAAAGAACACTGCGGGCATAAACTTAGCTATAGGTGACATCAAAACTCTGCTCAGCAGCCTCATTGGGTAGCAGACTGACACAGTGTTCTCCCGAGCCCGCATCCCCAAAGTCATGCTTATTAACACCGAGCATGACTGGGCTGCATTTAACTCATTCAGACACCAGATTTGGACGGCCCTGAGGGAGATGTTCCCTGACCGTCCAGATGTAGGAGGACTGATGGCAGAGAGCATGAAGCCTGGGGAGACTGTGACTGAATTCCTAGACGAAATGAGAGAACGATGGGGGCAGGAGACAGGACAGCACTGGACCGACACCGGTCCCCAGGTTGCATTCTTCTACAACATCCTCAAGAGGGGACTACCCAGTGAGATTCAGACCTGATTAGATGGTGTAGTAGGGCTAGACACCGAACCTTGGCGGGAAATTCAGACCCACATACTGCACTATTACCGGAAGAGACAGGAGAAGGACAGGGAAAAGCAGGAGCAGGCCCAGAGAGACACCGCCAAACTGGTCCAGCATAAATTGAAAAAGACCGCCCTTGAGAGGACTGCGTTAGCTGCGAACGTCCAGATGGCACCTGTCTCAAGGGGAGCTCCACCTTTGGTCCCCAGAGGGTTTCCGCCCAGCCCTAGTGGCCGGGCTCAGGTAGGCTGGGACCAAACCGGCCTCGTAGAGTGCCACTGTTGGCCAGAATGGGCCACATGGATAACCGGTGCTGTCTAAAAATGTACTACGATCAGAATGAAAAAGTACTGGGACAGCCTCCAGAGAGCATCCAACCCCCAAAACCAAGCTCAGAACAATGCACATGCATCGCACAGTGAGCTTCAAGGAAATCAGGTTGTAGCCACCCTACTGCAACAGGGACCAGGTGGTTAGCCGAGCACAGGGCAATCGCTGCAACAGGGAACTCAGTCCAGCAGGGACCGCGCCCACAGCCACGGCAAGTTGGGGTGACTATGCCCTAGCACAATCACAGGGTACAAGCACGCATTGAGTCCAAAAATGTTTAAAAACTCATCCCCGAAACAACTTATCCCCTTCATATCACTCCCAGTCTCCCTACCTTCAGGACGGCAATGCAATGTTGACTGGAATCCACAATAGAGTTTGCCATTCGGGTGCTTGCATGGGCCCCCAGTGATGGTGATCCCTCAGGGAGGGGTTGGCTGACCATGCACCGAGGGAAGGACGAAGGAGCAGGGCGGGCCCCCAGCTGGAGCATAAAAACAGGCACCTAGTACTGTTCACCCAAGTCCAACTATGGGCAGGCTGTATACGTCTCAACCGCCTCCGGTTTACCACCAAATGGAGGCCCTCCTTTAGTTCCAAAACGAGGTGAATGCTCCGGCATTGGTGCCAGGAGCCAAGTTCTTCAACGCGCGGAGGGCAGCGATGTCCTCAAAACACCAAAGAAATCCAACTCACACAACCCTAATCTATAGAACAACCCATCAAGTCATTACTGTCCCCTCTATCAGGCCGAGCACATAAAGTCCAAGCGAGACCCCTGACTCTCGTTGAAAAACACAGCAAGCAAACACAATTCCAGCCATTTCCCTGCAGGGCCCTACGTGGGTCCACACACGACCTTCCGACCACCTCCGGCATCCCTTGTTAAAATTAGCAACCCCCAAAAACACAGGTAAACGTCCACTGGGACCCACACAAAGCAGCCTAAAAACAGCCCAAAGATTCTCAACCCTTACAAAAGAAGGGCGTAACCCAGCAACTCAACCGACTTAAAGAAAAGCCTTGTTCCATGTCACTTGCAGAGACTCAAGGGACGCGCACATGTCAACGGAAGCATTAGCCTAAAATTCAAAGCATCCACTTCCCCTCACAATTGCACGCAGCACGTACAGGTCAAAAGGACACCCCTGCACTGATCAGAACATCGCACCTTTATATGGAGCAGCCCACAGGGAAAGAGTACTGTCCCAACTGTAGCAAGGAGAGGGGGGAAACCCAAAATACAAACAGCATTAAATTAGATTAAACTCGCCATTCCACTAACATCCTAGCAACTCCTTCAGTACCCTACTATGAAAATTCGCTTGCACTAAAACCATTGAGTGCATTGGTAAATGTAAACGCAGGAATTTTTCAAACAACTGCCTAACAATGTGTTTTTTCCAAGCTAACCTACCTACAACGCACAGCAATCATCCTACAGGTCCACGATCGAGCCGCAAGTGCACCATCACTGCCGTAGGCTGCCATGCCTTTGATCGAAGCTTTCAAAAGGACTTTCACAAGGCCAATCACTCAAGTAACGCAGACTACAAATTGACTTTTGCAACCACTTTTTAAGAGACATTTTTTGCACTGCACCAAAACAAGATACCTCTGGGCGCCCAGACAACAGACCTCTCCCCGAAGACGATCCTACAGCCTACAAATGTTTTTTCAATTTACGTATTTTTGTACACGCTCTATTCCGACTGGGTGCTCTTGAGTCCCACCGGAGCTAGACGTATGCCTTATCCCATAACTCTGTTTCTACATTCTTGCAACACATGCACAGGGACCTCTCTCGCCTCACGTACACCTATGCTGAACCAAACGCTAGCATTCCTCACGCACTACACAGCACACTCCTACATAACACCTGGTACCAACATATGACCGCCGTAGGTACTCAAACTACGAACAGGTCGTGCTACATATTTTCACTGATACCCCACGCCATAGGCGCAGACAGGCTTTAGTTATCCCAGGAGATAGCCCCTGAAAAAGTCAAATGCCTCGTCCATCTGTACCTATGTAGGATCAGGGTTAAGATTCAACCCAGTAGATTCAACACCCGCCACTTGCCCTCCACTCGCTCCAACTCACTCCGAACAACCTGAACATCCATCCCCCCGAACCCACAGGCAATATAGCTCCCACACCCCAACAAGTCCCCCGCCACCCTGCACTCTCGGCTACGCCCAGATCCCACACGGATAACACAACCAAATCTAGGCTACCTGCCTCCCTAAGACCCTCTCTCCCCAGATCCGAAACAGACAACACAGCCACCACTAAACTGCCCAACACCCTGAGACTCTCCCCCCCAGGCCCAACACACCCACACAGGTTCAGTCCCCTTACCTCAACGAATTAGAGACTGAGCAGCGACTCTCCATGCTGGAAACCCAGATAACAACTATAATCCGG
Source organism: Calotriton arnoldi (assembly GCA_963921515.1). Lineage (NCBI taxonomy): Eukaryota > Metazoa > Chordata > Amphibia > Caudata > Salamandridae > Calotriton > Calotriton arnoldi. The sequence continues at coordinate 148,851 of CAWUFW010006663.1, forward strand.
GGCCTGAGTGAAATCCTAGACAACCTCGCAGCGCCCCAGCATCCACATCACACCCACCCCTCCACCACCCAGACACAACCCAGACCGACCACTGTCCCTCCCGAGAGATGGGTAGCTAACCCCCCCCCCCCAATCTGACTCAGAGACCGAAAAGAACCAGGGACGCTATGTCTGAGAGCGATGCAGCGGATCTCGCCTCCTCGTACGACAATCCTATTGTTTTCACCCTCCAATCCAAAATTCAGGTGATCACCGGACTAGGAAGAGACCAAGCCCCTCCAAACTCACCTAGGCCACCGGCCACCCGCACTAACATCCCCACGGTCCCCCTAACGAAGAAACCCAAAACAGAGACGACCCCCACTAACTGCATGCTCATAAACTGCAGATCAGCCACCAAACATGCCACTGAACTAGCAGAATCCATCCTCACGCACAACATAGACATAGCATTCATCACCAAAACCTGGCTTAATGATTCCTCCCTTCCACTCCTGGACACTCTCGTCCCCCCTGGCTTTACAATCACCAACAAAGACAGAAAAGACCAAAGAGGAGGAGGCTTAGCAATCATCCACAGAGACAATATTTCCGTGACGGAAACGGACTCCTCCAACTACAGCACCTTTGAGTGCCTAACTGTCAACATCAACACTTGCAACAAAAAACCACTTACCTGCCACCTTATTTACCACCCCCCAGGCAACTCCACCACTTTCACCGAACACTTGTCGGACCTGATTGCCCACTACTCACTACGAGACGCGAACAACCTTATTCTGGGCAACCTCAACCTACACTGGAACGAAGATAACAACCCGCTAATCCAAAACCTGAGTGAGTTACTATGCAACAACAACCTCACGCAACACTGCACAGAAACAACTCACAAAAAAGGTGCAACCCTAGATGCCATCATAGCCAACCGCGACACGGTGACGATAAACCACACCCTGCCCGTAGATTGGTCCGACCACCACTTAATCCTCTTCCACCTCACACAGCCAGCCACTATACAACCCCCCACCCAAGAACAGCCCAAATGGACCAGAAATCTCAATCAGATCAACATGACTGACCTGGAGGAAAAAGTCAACTCCCTCCTCACTACCTCCTCGGATGATCTATCCACGACAGAACTCACTGACCACTACAACACATCCCTGACATCCATTCTAGACCAGATAGCCCCCCTGAAACTAAAAAAAACCAGGAACATCCCATCCAGATCCTGGTTCAATACGGACATCAACATCGAAAGGAGACAACTTAGAGCGACAGAATGACTCTGGAGAAACAACCCCTCCACAAGCCTTCTAGAACAACTCAAAGCAGCTCGGAGAAAATACAAAAAACACATCCGTAATGAAAAAACCAACTTCTTCTGCTCCGCCCTGGACAATGCAAAAAACAGGCCCTATGAACTATTTAAAATCATCAAGCATCAAACCACCAAGCCCCCCGTACCCCCCACCCAGGCCTCCAAGGAACTGTGCGAAAACTTCGCCATCTTCTTTGAAGAAAAAATCTCCAAGATTGAACACTCGCTGGACACCAGCACCAACCCTGCCTGCCAAAGCCTGCCCCCAGCTCCAATAGAAAGCACATGCCTACACCACACAAATACATGGAAGTCCTTCAATCCCATCACGGAAGCCGAGATTATCAAGCTAATCTCCACCTCCAAACCCGCTTCTCACGTCCTGGACCCTATACCCACTCAACTGACCAAAAAACTTAAACTCTCCATAGCCCCGCTCTGGTGCAGAATCATCAACAGCTCCCTGAGATCCGGCATCATACCTGAATGCCTTAAAGTCGGCCAAGTAACGCCACTACTAAAAAAAAACAGGCCTTGATTGCATGGACCTGAACAATTTCAGACCCGTCTCCAATCTCCCCCTCCTATCCAAAATACTCGAGAAATGCGTCCTTTCACAACTGACTCAACACATGGACAACATCAACCTTCTTGACCCCCACCAATCGGGATTCAGAAAAGGTTACAGCACTGAGACGGCGATCCTCAATATCACAGATGACATCCATAAGTCACTGGACTCCGATCACTGCTGCCTTCTCATTCTCCTCGACCTATCAGCAGCCTTTGACCGGTAGATCACCAACTTCTCATCAAGGCCCTACAAGAAAGGGTAGGTGCCGATGAGATGGTTCACCTCCTTCCTCCAGAACCGCTCGCAAAGGATAAAAATTAAAAACTTCACCTCCGACCTCCACCCCGTCAGCAGAGGTGTCCCCCAAGGCTCAGTGCTCTCACCACAACTGTTCAACATATACATGGAACCCCTCACCACCATACTTAAAAAGGCGAATATCCCCTTCCACCTATACGCCGATGACCCCCAGATCTATCTGGAAACTTCCTCCCCAGACGACATCCTCAGACTAAACAACACCCTAAAAGAAATTCAACACTGGCTGTCCCTAAATCACCTTAAACTTAACCAGGACAAAATGGAGATCCTCCTCATCTCCAACAAAGAAGAGAACCCACAAATCACAGAATGGCTTAAAGCTATGGATGCTCTAAATGGCAATCTCACCCTGGCTAACTCCGTAAAATCCTTAGGAATCACCCTAGACCCTAAACTGGACATGACCAACCACATTAAAAACTCTGCAAAGACTGCCTTCCTCAACCTAAAGCTTCTCTACAAAATTAAACCATTCATCCCTACTAAAGACCTCAAACAAGCCACCCAATCACTGGTGCTATCCAGACTCGACTATGGCAATGCAACCTTAACCGGCACCACAAAATCCCACCTGGCTCCCCTCAAAACAACCCTCAACGCAGCAGCCAGAATGGTCACTGGAATCAGAAAATATGACCACATTTCACCAGCACTAAGAGAACTAAAATGGCTCCCAGTCGAACATCGAGCTAACTTCAGAACGGCCTGCCTCACGCATAAAGCCCTTCACACTGGAAAACCGGACTATCTGGCCGCTAAAATCAAGACAAGAAACCTCAAGAGTTCGAACTCCCTCCTTCTCATCCCCTTGAGAACACGCAAACACAAAACTGCCGCGAGGTCATTTGCTGGAAACGCGCCAAAAATCTGGAACTCCATCCCAGCAGATATCAGAACTATCCCGTCCTTTACAAAATTCAAAAAACACCTAAAAGCCCTCCTCCTCAACCGCTCCCTCCCGAATGGATAGCCGCCGCCCGCACGCTATCCCTGACGCCGATGCTTTCTGACTCTACATCGCTCAGATCCACCTCAACCCGCTTCAAGACAAGTGTACAAATAATTAAGCTGCCTCAAGACCTCAGACTACCTCAATAAAGCATTCAACGAGGCTACCTCAGGACTCAACCACTACCTCAAGAAGCATCAGCACTCTTGGACTGCCGAACTTTATGTTTTTAAGACTGCTCTACTATGTAACTATTATGAAACACTGTTGTAAAGCGCTCCGATACCCCCGGGTCAGATCAGCGCTATATAAAACTCCATAAATAAAAAATAAAATAAAATTTAAAAAAGTAGAGTAGAACCCCCGTAGGGCAATAGTAAACATCACCCGGTATGAGACCAACCTCACAGTACATTTTTTCTGAATCTAATGACATCCAAACCGAGGTAGACAGGATTCACAGAAGGGGGACACTGTTTTACCCCAGAACTTCATGGAAAAGAGGTTCCTGGAGGTAGCAAGACCCCTACACCTGTACCCATATATGTCCGCTCCCGCCTCCGTCTGCGGTTCCAGGGTGACCCTTAACGTCTTTGGGGCCACCTTCTTTAATGACAAGTGGACACTGGACATGGAATTCCAGTGCAAGGCCGCTAACCTCGATCACACTGGGGAAAATGAGTCCCATGGCAGGGGGTTCAATGCTAGCATAGATACCCCATGTAAGGAAATCTGGGATACTGAGATTAATAGGTACACATGGTTGGAGGGGAAGGGGCAATCCCCAATTGTACGGAAACTTACACTGCATTCTCTGTGTTTCAGAGGCAAAGGAACTATACCTTTGGGCATCAACGAAAACTGTGGTGTGATACTGCACATATAGGACCTGCAATGGGACACCTCCAAGTTGATGGATGTATACTGGCAATGCGGTGACCTTGCCTACACCCAGCTCATCCCCGGATGGCGGGGCCTCTGCACCTTCGTGACCATACACACCCCAGCGCTGGTCATCCATGGAGAAGATCTGTCCGAGTTGTCTCAACATCCATTACAGAAGAAAAAAACTCTGTTGCATCAGGCTCGAAGGAGAAAAACTGCTGATTATTTTGGCTGGGCTCAGTAAAAGGACATTCCAGTATTTAGACTGTTCACAGAGACTAGTAAACGTAGGAGGGTCAATACCGTTCTTCACCATGCAAACAAAGGCAAATGCCCACTGGTTACAGAGAACCAGATGGGAGTTGTGGAAGATGATCAATGATACTGAGCTCAGCCTAAACGCTATCAAGGAAAATTAAGAGCCATCCGCCTTATGGTGATGCAACAACGGTATGTGTTGGACTTGGTGACGGTGATGGGGTGTGTGCCAAGATTGGTGCTTCCTGTTGTACTTTTATCACTGTAAATTATATGGACAATGGGACATTAGCTCTTGCCATCCAAGAACTACATCGTCTGCTAGCCTAGATGAAGAAGGAGGGAGGTGCCCTGGAGCAGGAGTTGCAAAGTATCTTTTCATTGGATCCCCCTGTAGGTGTCCAAACTATTCACGTCACTAATCCCAATTTTTATCGTCGTTGTGCTTCTGTTGTGTGGTTTCCTAGAAGTGGGGGTTTCCTGCTGTAAAAACAGTTCTCAAATTCGGTTGTGCGTACATAGCTAGGAAAACGTAACAGACACTGCAGAGACGCACACACACAGTTTCAAATAATGTTATGGTCCTGACATGAGGAGGATAGAGTAGTTGAAAATTAAATTAGAGGGGGGAATGTTGGAATGGGTGAATACGATGTCCATGAACGTGATATGTGCAGGTCCAGCAATGGCAATACCAACAAATGCAATGTCAATGTATGGCATAACCTGTGCCCGAATAACAATGTCAATACCCATAAATGCGATGTCAATGTATGCCATAATCTATGCTGCACAACAGTGTCGATATTGGCAGTAACAATGGCAATGTATGCCATAATCCATGCACTCATAATAGTGTTGTTACCAGTAGAAACAATGTCAATGTACGTCATGATCTAGGCATGCATAACTATGTCAGTATCAGTAAAGACAATGTTGATGTACGATGTGACAAGTTTATGCACAATGTAGAGAATGTCAGTAAAAATGATATCAGTGACTGCCATATTATGTTCAGAAGTTCTAATGAACTCGTATCATTGCTTTCGGATTCACCCAAGGTGACCTCCCCATCAACCCAGAGTCAGAGATACGTGGTCAGACAGGTCCCGCGACCCCAAACCACGCCTATCGAGTGACAGGTCACAGGTGGGGTCTCACTTAGCCCAAAGACAAATGCGCGCCCAGGGAAAACCCTGATCAATCCCACAGATGGACAGTTGCACCAGAAACCGGTCAGAGGAAATTGGCCCCAATCAAACATGTTTGGTCAAAGGCGCGTGTTCCCCAAAAATACCACAAAGCTTGACGCAACATGTAGATAGAAACACTTAGCCAATCGGGACACGACATGCTCACCACGCGTATTGATCATGCGCTCCCCACACCAGACATCTGGACACATACACACTGGCCCACACTAGCTCTCCCCGAGGTCGAGAGCCATCTGTGTCCTTATCAGATGCCCAAACTTGTTAATTTATGACTGAGATGCTTTTTCAAGAATGCAAAATTGTTTTATTGTACCTCACAAGATGTATATATTGTCAGCTGAAACTTTGTACAACAAGAGACTTTCTTCAGTCGCACTCTGTCGCCTCCCGGCTGCTGCGTTTAATTAAACCAACTTGTTCCTGTTTTGCCACCAAACGCCTCTTGTCTTTCAATTTCTTTAGGGTAAATTCATATCTGAGCAACAATGCTACAGGAATTTTTAGGTGTCTCAAAAGGAAAGAAAATCTGAAAAGAGATATTTCAGTAGAATGCTGAACTAAACTGCAGAAGCTGAGTCTTTGTCAGTACTAATAATCCATCAAGATAGTAAGGTTTGTTAGGGGGTTTGAGACTATTGGGCTGCAACAATGTTGCTATTGTGCACCTTCCCAAGGAAAATGGTGGTCTGTTCTAAGTCTGGATCAGAAGGTTATTTTCGTTCCTGAGAGGGTGAACATTTGGGAAAATGCCTGGACTACAATCAACTTAAAAAATACAACTTCGAAAATGCAGCTTTCATTAAGGCCGGCAGAGGTTGGTTGCGGTCTGCAGCGGTGTTTGTTGTAGGATCAGACCTGTCCTTGTACACATATGTCCCATATGAAGGCCTATGTGTCAGCTCCTAATGGAGTGTACATCCTCTTTACATACATGTTTTCTCTGCATATAATCTTATCTCATTACCCGGCACTCTGATGGGGATATCGATGAAGGGGAACTATTCTTCAACCGGACGCATGGTTATGACAATTAGGGAGCAACCAGTGCTTAATTTGAGCCGGTAGTTTCCGGTTCTCTGCACCGGCACTTAATTGTCAACACCAGTGCTTGTGACAGTCTGCCACAAGGTGGCGCTGTCTGGCTAAGTTAGTGGTGACTACAACAACAGTTCAATATTTATTCAATATACTTTAAAAATTACTATTACCTGCCGCCCAAGGCATTCTTATAGCTTTGGGGGCCTGAAATAGTTCAAATTGTCACACTAGTAGGAGTGTGATGGTTAGTATTTGTGTTGTTACTATTACTGGCAACGCTGGCAGGGGCAATGTGTGGTGCAAGCTGAAGTGATCTCCTGATGACTGCCCGGGCACTTTTCATTTTTTTTTTTTTTTTTTTTACAAATTAAGCATTTTGAGTAACTTAGAGCCTCATTTACAAGTTCTTGGCAACTCCCCTTCCCGAAGGTAGGGGATTCAAAATCAAATGACATCTATAGGCCTTGTAGCTCATACTGACCCTTTCCACCGTACTTGACAACTGCCATTGTGTGGATTCAACTGGGAGGCCCCTAGAGGCCCTAGATTTGGCTTTTTACCCTTAAAGTCTCTTTAGCATGGGCCTCTGTCGCTCAGTGTCCTCTTTCACCTCATACTGCAGAAGTCCCAGTGGACGTATGACCACTTAGATGAACCCTCAAATGCCACAGTAGCCACGGTGACACTGGCATTTGTTTGATTTTTCTGAAAATTGAGCGATATAGAGAAATAGAGTTCTGTCAAAAAACTGAATCTGCGCAAAAGAGCAAGATGAATGTGCTCAAGAGCAAGGCACAGAGCGTAGTATCAAAAGTTAGCAAGCACACAAGTAGATTAATAAATACCCCATGAAAAAAATGAGCAGTATCTTACTAAAAAAGGGCCCAAAAAGGTAGATGGATTTAATCTTTTTCCAGTATTAAGTTATACTGGAAAAAGATTAAATCCATCTACCTTTTTGGGTAGATGGATATGCGCATAAAACGTTACAGTGTAGGCTTGCATTTAGTAAGTGCGATTCATAAATGTAATACATCTGTGAAAGTGTGACATAATGTGCACATTACCTACTTATAAATCTTAAAAGTGACACCCATGGCCAGTTATATGGGAGCATGCAGATTAATACTGTTCAGTTTTGGCTCCCACCCTCAAAGTAGTAGATGTTTGTTTAGACACACCTTCTACCCAAACGGATCTGGCATTCAAAGTGCAGAAAGAAGTGAAGGGTGTGTGGTATTCTCTCCATCTTAGAAAAGGAAGTCATTTATGTAAACGACATAGGTAAACTAGTACTATGTAAAAGAAACAAAACAAATGCCTCAATATTCCTAATGCTATGTGTGGATAATCTATATGCAGAATGCAAACATGTGTTTTAGGACATGGGCTTAAGTTATCATGATGACCTTGCATTCATTATGACATAAGGTTATTCATGGATACGCGGCAAAGCAGCATGGCTGTCTACTAAAAATAAGGATTATACGCTTACGTGTAAGTGCAACAATTTCATTGTGCAGTTGCTCAACAAATTGTATACCTATGTGAATTGATCCCTGTGTGTTCAAGAATCGCCCACCTATCATGACGAGTTGAAACCTTACAGCTAAGGGAGGATGATGCTTGCTTTCTCAGTAAGTGCTTTTGTCTGAATTTCTAATAATAAAAAAAAATTAGGACAAGTCATAGCTTTTTTATTGTATGTTGTCAAGAAGTGTCCAGGTATTCTAAAAGGTTATGAATTATGACGTGCTTCCCTTGACGGAGATCTGCAATGTGTTATCATCCAATCACGTTTATGCATCATCTGCCACAGTAAAGGGTCAATGTGTACGCAAATTAAAATCTGTTTTAATGTTTTAGGAAAGAAGAGTGAAGAACTTTGTATCACCTGAGTTTTAAATCCAACATAAAATGCAGCCTTCGGCTTCTCCAGATCATACACAAAGATTTTGTTTAATAAATCTTTTTTTTTGTTTTGTTTAGTTCAAAGGAGTGCCAGGAAAGGCACTGGCCAATACACAGAAACCGATGTATTATCCTCCGTGGATGTGCGATTGTAAATGAGGTACCTACGAAGGAAAGCTGTTCTGAGCAAATGATTGCAAAACATCAGCATATTAACCCAAATAAGGAGGTAGAGACATCGGACAGTAGAAATGAAGTTCTGATAAAAGTTAAGTACAACCACATAAAGCATGAACTAAAGATACCCAAAAATGCAATTGAAGATGAGCCGTTAGCACATATAGCAAACCATTTGAGAATACCAGCTGAGAAGATGCGACTGATCTGCAAAGGAAAACAGATGCACAAAGAAAACATTTCACATTTTTTGAGAGCGGATGCCATTTTCCAGGCTTTCGGTGAGCAAGCAGAGTCTGAAGAGGGACTGGAAGTAAAGGATATTGAGGTGCTGATGGCTCAGATGTCTGTTGAGCGAAGTGTTGCTGTAAAGGCCCTGCGAAAAACAGGAGATCTAATTGATGCTGTCTTTTATGTTTCTGACAGACTGTAACAGATATTATTCTGTTTCTGTGAGTTTAGATAAAAGTGAAGTTTTATTTTACATTTAAAGTAACACAGAAAGGATAGGCGATTTCAAGAAAGTGCAGTACAATGAGAAAATAACCAAAGGCCAGTTTTTGTTACATTTATTTACTAAAATTGTGTTTAAAAAAATAATTTAAAAAAAAATATATATATATACAGCTTGCAAGCAGTAATTTGACATTCAAAAACAAAACTGAAGCACAGCGGAGTTCTAGTTTGACACATTTCCCCGATGTTTGCTAAGAACGATAACTTTGGAAGCATACAGAAACCAGTCTTCTGGCCTGATTTGGAGTTTGGTGGGCCGGGATACTCTCTGGCATACCCTTCTTGGCAATTGCTCAGTCTGCCCGCCGCACTTAGAGGTGGGCTGGCCTTTAGTATTCCCCCTATAGAGCCCCCGTTGACTCAGACAATAGAATTCTTCCTCTGACGACGCAACAGTAGGGGCCTTTGGAGGGAGAACATTACAGTCTGCCCTAGTTAGGGTGGATGGTGTAATGCCTTTTTCTTCCTGTCCATCAACACCAGGAAAGACAGGGCAGTGAGGGACAAGAAAAAACAATTGTTTGGTTGAATCCAGTCCCAAATACCTCACTCAAGTTGCATTTATAGGTACCAAACTACATGCATCCACCCTTAAACTATAAACTTCTTTTAGAGAAAGACTGGAAAATCTTTGTTTGTAAAATACGGTTCTGAAGTAAAACTCAACTTTTGGATGTGGTTTCTTCCTGTCAAAACGTATAGTACATTGCATGAAAATATTTTTAGATAACTATTCCTTCACATCTTTCCAGCTGGCTCCTAACATTGTTTGGTGTCTATTACTTCAGTTTAAATGTTTTATCGTAAAGAAATCTAAGACTTTGCACTTATCATTTGCAGGTGACCCCTCCATTTCAAATCTTGATCTGAATGTTTCAAATTAGTATTTTCTCATTGTGCCCATTTTTTACCCACTGGGTGCAAACGTCACTAAGATGAGTAACTTCTATTGCTTGAAATATTTGTGTACACATTTCAGAAAGAACGGAGAGAAGCAGAGACGGAAGTGAAAACATATGAAGTATTGTGATTACCATACACAACAGGGCAGGGGAGGAGACATAACTTAGTTGTACAAGTTGCTTACTAACATGACTAAATCCAACTAAAATGAAATAAAAACGGAATAGGAAATTGACCTAGAGGTGGAATTAGACATGGCTGAATGGGGACATAGCTTACGATCCCCAGAAGGTGTCCAGAAATGCCCGTTTTAAAACCACACTGCTTAACTACTTTCATAGAAAATACCTCATCTCTAGAAAGTTGAAAACAATCTCAGCCACAATACCATTGACATGCCCCTAATGTAGGCTTTTTACCATGTGGTTTGGGGCTTTCCGGAATTGAGCCAATACTGAGGCACAATTCCAGAACATCTGGAGGCCACTATGGGAGGAACTATGTAGATTATACCTGGGGGGGGATGCCTTTTATGTCAATTCCAATGCCCAAAAAACAAAAAGGCAGACACCAAGTTTATTGACTGGACATTACTGTTAATAAAAGGGGCACTTGCCATGTCGTGGAAGTCACCGCTGGGCCCCGCCAAGTGCACAATGGCAGCGCTATTTGCAATGATGTGCAGAGGCCTAAAACGTAGCTTTACATAGAGAGGAAGCTCAAACTGAGGAAAATGCCAATAGCACACCAATGTGATGGAATATTGATATTGTTCTTGACAGAAGGGGGCACAGTACCCACCAAACATGATTCAGGCTGAAAAACTCAGTGGGCTACAATCGCACTGAGGAGGCCCAAATTGGCCAACCCAGAACTCTAGATGTATATATAGAAGTACCATTATACCCTAACCCATCCTCTCCCAGCCACCCAGTCACTCTTGAATTTCAGGGGAAGCGAGAGAAAGGGAACCACAGACTCAACAAGTGAGGGACTATACGCCCTGCAATAAATTAAAAGAACATGTTGCTTAACAACGCTGCTACTTGACCCGAAAGTTTTATGACTTGACAAAGGTTTTTTTTTTTTTTACATTTTGCAGTTTATTACTCATAATGGCATCAAGGAAAGCGCCTTTTACATTGACGATAGGGAACGACACACAATATGGACGCTTTCAATAATATACTGTAATAGGTGTTAGAGTAGCAAAGGAAAGTAATATGTACATGTGATTGAATATGAGATAGAATATAGATGTTACAAAGTATTTCCTATAATGAATGTAAAAGCTTGGAAAAGCAGGGACTTGTACGCTGTCTCTTGGGAGCCGTAGAGTAAGAAGCTGTTCTGGTCTTCTTCTGATGCTTGATACAATGAAGTTATACAGTAGATTTTACATAAGGTATAGATTGTCTATTCGAATCTGAACCGATGCTGTGACCATGCAGCTACAAACATGTAACTACAGAGTGCGAACCTGTGGTGCTCTTGTCATGCAACCAGAAACCACAGCACTTCAAATCCATTGAATTCAGAAACCCATAATTTCAAAGACTTACAGAACTTGGCTAAGATAACACCCGAATGGTGATAATACCCATGCCTGGCATTGATTACAAATACTCTTAATTGGCTTGGTAATTGTGTGTGATGCAAGAACCAGTGTTTAACAGTATTTTTGTTTTAGAGTAGACCACCAGCAGGTTTTTGATGGTGTTTTTTTTTTTTTTTTAGTAATTTCTTGCACTCTTTTTCTGTGGCATCTTTCTGACTGTTCCCTGACCAAACTAAGATGTGTTCCTTCTGATTCCTTTAAATACAGTGATTCCTTGGGGTGCCCCAAATGTTTACTGGTGAATCCCATACATCAATGAATGAACAGTACATTATGTAGGTAAACAAACATATATATATTATCTACTGGCGGTCGCCAGTAGATAGTTATAGTTACAACCTATTATCCATAGGAAATCCGCGACATTCTATTTGAAATAACGTTGGCGCCGGTTGACGAATCTTCGTGAAAGTTTCCAACTTGTTGGGGCGCTCCGCTCCGCTCCTACCCTGAAAGTCTCGGGGTGATACGTGAAGCGGGGGCCGAGAAAAAGGGGGTCCCAAAACGCGTTTTCCCCATTCATTTTTCCATAGGAACCTTTAGTCGCAGCTACAGCCCGAACTGCTGAACGGAATTACCCCAAATTTGGCAAAGAGGTAGCCCTTGGTTCAGACTGGTGCCTTTTGCTAAAATGGTGTAAATCCGTTCAGTAGTTCCTGAGAAATTCACAATTAAAATCACATATATATCTATGGGCGTGTCGGATCCGCGTACCCTCCCGATCACGAGCTGCATGCTAATTGGCTGTCAACACTCCAAATCAAGAAGTGTTGGCAGCCATTTTGTCCTCGGTAGAACCGAGGGACAGAAACAAGTGCGCAAAGCGCAAAGGGGGCAGGGTAGAAACACCCTGACCCCTAGGTCTGCTCAGGGGTCCCACAAGGACCCCTGGGCAGAAAAAGATTTATTTTTTTAAATCGGCGGGATGCGCTTAGGGTGCGCGTATCCCGCCGAAAAAAAAGAAACAAGTGCGCAAAACGCACAAAGGGGGCAGGGTAGAAACACCCTAACCCCTAGGCCTGCTCAGGGGTCCCACAAGGACCCCTGGGGGAAAAAAGCATTTTAAAAAAAAAAATCGGCAGGATGCGCTCAGGGTGCGCGAATCCTGCCGGAAAAAATCGAAGCACGGTCTCCGCGCTTCGATGTTGATTGGCCCCCGGGTGGCCCAAGTCCCGGGGGCATGGTGAGGGGGATAATTTAATGTGTGGGGGCCTCAAGGGCCCCCAAGCCCCGAGGACCGCCACCCCCGGGGCTTTTAAAAATGGTGCGGGAGGGCTCTGAGCCCTCCCGCAGCCCCGGGGACCACCACCTCCCGGGGCTTTTTTAAATTAATTTAACAACCTGTGTGGGGGCTCCAGCCCCCACACGCCCGAGACCGCCACCTCCCGGGGCACTAACAAATTAAAATGGGGGTCCGTTTTGGACCCCCGAAGCCCCAGGGACCACCACCTCCCGGGGCTGTGCTGATGTAGGAGGGGGCCGCGCGGCCCCCTCCTGGAGCCCTTGATGGCCCTGGGGACCACCACCCCCAGGGCCGGCTCCTGCAGTGTCCCGGGTGCCTACCCCGGGACACTGTAGTTTGCTATGGCAGGACGGGAGCCTCGCGGCTCCCGTCCTGCCATAGCAAACTGCTTTGGATATTGGAAGAGAGGCAGGAAACCTGCTCTCTCTTCCAATATCCAAAGCCGATTGCTTTCCACATGGGGAGCAGCATGTCAGCTGCTCCCCATGTGTAAAGCAATGCCGGCTCCCGTAGGACACGGGGAGCCGGCGGGACTGTGGGGGATTGGGGACCCCCACAGTCCCCAACGAGAGGCCAGGCCCCGGGGGATGGGGTCCCCGGGGCAAGTAGTGGCCCAGGAGGGCCACGCAGCCCCTCCCCAAAAAAGAAAAATTTAAAAATTTAAAAAAATGGAAAGGCCGGCTCCGGGGGATGGGGTCCCCGGGGCCTTAAATGGCCAGAGGAGGGGGGCCACGCAGCCCCCTCCAAAGAATAAAAATAAAAGGCCATGCCCCGGGGGATGGGGTCCCCGGGGCCAATACAGGCCCAGGGAAGGGGGCCACGCGGCCCCCTTCCCGTTTTTTTATTAAAAATTTAAAAAAAGGGGTAAGGCCCTGGGGGATGGGGTCCCCAGGGCATAAAAACAGGAAAAAGGAAGGGGGCCACACAGCCCCCTTCAGAGGACCAAAATATATATTTTTTTTTTAAACGATCGGGCCCGCAGGCCCCGCCCCTTCCTTCACCACTCTGCAAACACGCCCCTGGCGCGTTTGCAGAGAGGAACGAATTCCCCTTGAATACTGGGGGTCCCTGGGGGCCAACTAGCCCACCAGGAACCTCCAATATGCGCCAGGGGCTGCGTTGCAGAGACGTGTAGAGAGGCCACACCCTTTTTACACCTCTCTGCAACGCAGCTCTGTGGCGCTTTTGGAGGTATATGGTGGGCTAGTTGGACTCCGGGACCCTCAGGATTCAAGGGGACTTAATCCCCAACTTAAAACGCGCCACGGGCGCGTTTGCACAGTGGTGAAGGGAGGGGCGGGGCTTCAGGTGACATGTGTGCAAACAGGCCCCGTGGCGCGTTTTAAGATGGGGAATTAAATCCCTTCAATCCTGAGGGTCCCTGAGGGCCAACTAGCCCAACAGGTACATCCAGAAAGCGCCACAGAGCTGCGTTGCAGAGAGGTGTAAAAGGGGTGTGGCCTCTCTACACGTCTCTGCAACGCAGCCCCTGGCGCATATTGGAGGTTCCTGGTGGGCTAGTTGGCCCCTAGGGACCCTCAGGATTCAAGGGGACTTAATCCCCCAACTTAAAACGCGCAACGGGCGCGTTTGCACAGATGTCACCTCAGGCCCCGCCCCTCCCTTCACCATTGTGCAAATATTCCTCTAAAATCAGCCGAAATACGAATTCCGATTTACTCACCTGTTATCAGGAGAGACCTCAGTGCTGCATCTTTCAGCCCAGTACTGATCCTCAAAAGTAATTTTAACCGTACTTACCAGTAACTTGAATTTCCTTCCATAGGATATCATTGCCTGCATTTTGCTGAAAAAGTTTCTAAGTGTTGATTTTTGAAACATACAAATATTCCTGTAAAATCAGCCGAAATACGAATTCCGATTTACTCACCTGTTATCAGGAGAGACCTCAGTGCTGTATCTTTCAGCCCAGTACTGATCCTGAAAAGTAATTTTAACCGTACTTACCGGTAACTTGAATTTCCTTCATAGGCTAACATTGACTGGTTTCACTTGGAAATTCTTCTAAGTGTGGAGTTTTGGAACTTTAAAATATTCCTCTAAAATCAGCCGAAATACGAATTCCGATTTACTCACCTGTTATCAGGAGAGACCTCAGTGCTGCATCTTTCAGCCCAGTACTGATCCTCAAAAGTAATTTTAACCGTACTTACCAGTAACTTGAATTTCCTTCCATAGGATATCATTGCCTGCTTTTTGCTGAAAAAGTTTCTAAGTGTTGATTTTTGAAACATACAAATATTCCTGTAAAATCAGCCGAAATACGAATTCCGATTTACTCACCTGTTATCAGGAGAGACCTCAGTGCTGTATCTTTCAGCCCAGTACTGATCCTGAAAAGTAATTTTAACCGTACTTACCGGTAACTTGAATTTCCTTCATAGGCTAACATTGACTGGTTTCACTTGGAAATTCTTCTAAGTGTGGAGTTTTGGAACTTTAAAATATTCCTCTAAAATCAGCCGAAATACGAATTCCGATTTACTCACCTGTTATCAGGAGAGACCTCAGTGCTGCATCTTTCAGCCCAGTACTGATCCTCAAAAGTAATTTTAACCGTACTTACCAGTAACTTGAATTTCCTTCCATAGGATATCATTGCCTGCTTTTGCTGAAAAAGTTTCTAAGTGTTGATTTTTGAAACATACAAATATTCCTGTAAAATCAGCCGAAATACGAATTCCGATTTACTCACCTGTTATCAGGAGAGACCTCAGTGCTGTATCTTTCAGCCCAGTACTGATCCTGAAAAGTAATTTTAACCGTACTTACCGGTAACTTGAATTTCCTTCATAGGCTAACATTGACTGGTTTCACTTGGAAATTCTTCTAAGTGTGGAGTTTTGGAACTTTAAAATATTCCTCTAAAATCAGCCGAAATACGAATTCCGATTTACTCACCTGTTATCAGGAGAGACCTCAGTGCTGCATCTTTCAGCCCAGTACTGATCCTCAAAAGTAATTTTAACCGTACTTACCAGTAACTTGAATTTCCTTCCATAGGATATCATTGCCTGCTTTTTGCTGAAAAAGTTTCTAAGTGTTGATTTTTGAAACATACAAATATTCCTGTAAAATCAGCCGAAATACGAATTCCGATTTACTCACCTGTTATCAGGAGAGACCTCAGTGCTGTATCTTTCAGCCCAGTACTGATCCTGAAAAGTAATTTTAACCGTACTTACCGGTAACTTGAATTTCCTTCATAGGCTAACATTGACTGGTTTCACTTGGAAATTCTTCTGTGTGTGGAGTTTTGGAACTTTAAAATATTCCTCTAAAATCAGCCGAAATACGAATTCCGATTTACTCACCTGTTATCAGGAGAGACCTCAGTGCTGTATCTTTCAGCCCAGTACTGGTCCTGAAAAGTAATTTTAACCGTACTTACCAGTAACTTGAATTTCCTTCCATAGGCTAACATTGACTGGTTTCACTTGGAAATTCTTCTAAGTGTGGAGTTTTGGAACTTTAAAATATTCCTCTAAAATCAGCCGAAATACGAATTCCGATTTACTCACCTGTTATCAGGAGAGACCTCAGTGCTGCATCTTTCAGCCCAGTACTGATCCTCAAAAGTAATTTTAACCGTACTTACCGGTAACTTGAATTTCCTTCATAGGCTAAGATTGACTGGTTTTCAGCAAAAAGTTTCAAAGTGTTGATTTTCACAAACTACAAATATTCCTTAAAAATCGCCTGTATGACTTAAACGCATTCTTTCAACTGTTTACAGGAGATGCACCAGTGCTGGATCCAGGATCCAACACTGAGTAAGAAAAAGTAACGATAACAGTTTTTACCTGCTAAGTGAATTTCCTTCCATAGGATAACATTGGTGATTCTATGAGAAAAAGTTTCTAAGTGTCAACTTTTAAAATACAATAATATTCCTTAAAAATCACGACTGTAACCAAAACGCTTTTACTCAACTGTTTACAGGAGATGTACCAGGACTGAATCTAGGATCCAGTCCTGTGGTTACAAAAGTAATCCATAAAGTAACTAATTGCATTTAACTAGAAATTCACATTGAGCTGAATGTTGCATTGTGTTTGAAAATGTGTTGCCCATTGCAACAACTGTAACTACTGTACTTAAAAGTCTATTGCCTATCTGCAAAGTATTTAAACTAAAGTAATTCATTCTGAGAAAGTATTTTTTGTAATGTATAATGTAATTACAATGTAATTTAAAAAATAAAATATGTAAAAAAAAAATTGTTTCTAAAAATGTAGTAAATCAGTATGAAAAAATTAATATAACAATTAATACATTTAAAAATTGTCATTTACAAAACCTTTGAAATTCACTGAAAAAACCGTAGGTTTCAGGCACGTTATAGTTAGAAATTAGCATTTAAAAAACCTTTGAAATTCACTGAAAAAACCATAGGTTTCAGACACGTTATAGTTACAAATTAGCATTTAAAAAACCTTTGAAATTCACTGAAAAAACCATAGGTTTCAGACACGTTATAGTTACAAATTAGCATTTAAAAAACCTTTGAAATTCACTGAAAAAACCATAGGTTTTAGGGACAGTTATAGTTACTTGGACATTGCACTCGTACAAAACCCGTGAAATTCCCCGTTATAGTTAGTTCAGCTAACTATAACTCGCGCCCGCAATGCACTGCTGATGACGTCACATATTACATCACTCATGACATGGTCAGTGACATCACTGATGACATCTCAAATGACATCTCAAATGACATCACTGATGACATCATCCACGTGATAATCTGATGCACCTCCTCACACCCTAATATAACCTTTGATACACCCACTCTATTTTACAGACTGCCATTCGCAAAACCATAGACACTCCAACACCAATAACTACATACCCACTCACTGATTCTTAGGTCTACACACACACATCCACTCACTCACCCGTACAGTCACTCATACTTACGGTCACTCAGTACAGGACTATCATATGCACTCTTACTCCTATATAGACACTCAAACAACGCCACTCATCCATAGAGATACTCACACACCTAGTCAGTCATGCAAATAATTAAACACACTGCCATTTACTCACCTATACAGTTATACACACACCAGCTCACTTACTCATACAAATAGTAGCACATTGTTACGCTCTTATACAATCACTGATACAAGCACACACTCATCCATACAGCCACTATCACAATCACTCACTCTTGCTTATAGCTATTTATATACTCCAACACACATATATACTGCCTTTCACATATGTAGTTACTCACACATGTACCACTGGAACATACATTCACTCACTAACACACTCTTACACACACTTACCCACCCATACAGTCTATCACAGATGCACTCTTGAAACCATCCACCCAGTGAATCACCCACTCACACATCTATGCACAGAGTTGCACACACCCCTCCCACACAAACACTCAGGCACCCATACAGATACTCAGACAAGCATTCAATAACTCATATAGACACTCATGTAGCTATTCACAAACACATGCAGCCACCTACACAGCAACAGACAGACGGATACAGACATTCATCCAGTTTAGTCACTAACCCATGCATTCAGTAAGATACGTTAAATCACTCACTTATAGAGTCAGTCACGCACCTACTAAATCATCCATACAGACACTTACACACCCACTCATTCTTCAATACGTCTTTTCCTATATATATTAAAAATATTTAAACTTTACAGAAACACACAGTCACTGGATGATGTCATCAGTGATGTCATCAGTGATGTCATCAGTGATGTCATTTGAGATGTCATCAGTGATGTCACTGACCATGTCATGAGTGATGTAATATGTGACGTCATCAGCAGTGCATTGCGGGGGCGCGAGTTATAGTTAGCTGAACTAACTATAACGGGGGAATTTCACGGGTTTTGTACGAGTGCAATGTCCAAGTAACTATAACTGTCCCTAAAACCTATGGTTTTTTCAGTGAATATATATATATATATAGAACAGGACAAAAATGATATAAATCAACATACAGGTATGGCAGTAGGTGTTTGTGGTATCTTCCGATTGTAGGGACCACGGTCCCATTGCTGCACCCCTCCCCTGATGAGTACTGTGGTTCTTTCCCTTCACGCGACCTCTTTAGAACGCTGCCACACTGGAGGTTCTAAGTCGAGCTCCCTGCGAGGAGACGGCGGGCACCGGCGGTGTGAGCTGTGGCTGAGGTCCTTATTTGATGTAACTTAATAAACGCTTTTTCTTCAAGAACATTTGACGGCTTCTGGATATTTATGTGCGTGTGGACGTCAACCTAAATGTTACACTGGCGATGATGGACGGGAGGAAGAAGCATTGATGTGGAAGAAGTGAACTCAACACGCCAGAAAGCATCTTCGCAGGATTGTGAGACCGGCGATTCTGTGAGTAATTACTTAACACTTGCGAGTCTCAGCAAGTGTGAAACTAACTCATCGTTAAGACTCTCTCACGCTTTGTTGCTGACAGGAGCCAGGTGGTAATGGCTGCCTCTGGGGACTGCTTTACGAGCCCTTCGACTCTCACTGTCCTCGAAGGGCACCCACACTGGTGGTCTGCATGGAATAGAACAGGAAAAGTAATTTTTTTGTGGAGAAGCCCAATGAGTACATGGGCCGTTACGTCAGGACTGTGGTGCAGGTGATTTGGTTGTTTCACAATTATATCCTGTGGCCAAGGGAGAGTTTTGGAGGAGTACAGAGAGACATTTGTACATTGGAGTTCTCGTAGCAGCATAAGTTTTAAGTAGTAGTGTGGGAGGAGCAGTTCGTGTGGAATTTTTACAACCGCAACATACACTTGTCAGGTGATAGACGTAGCAAAAGGAGCGACTACATCTCTGGAAGGGGAAAGAAGATTTCAGCCTCACATTTTAGTGCGAAGGCTCAGGTGCATCCTAACTGGAGGAGTGGACGGGTCTCCCACCTGAAAGGCAAGCGCAAGGACACTCCGCTTCTAGGAGCTAATGGGATAGTAGGGCCGGTCGCGCTGACTGGCACAGCTTTTCACGGACAATTTGATGAAGGGCACTGGTGAGGAGCAGCTTCTGCCGGTCACGCTGACTGGCACAGCACATCATAGCCTTCTGTAAGAAGGGACGCTACAAGGAGCTGTTGTGTCCGGGCACTTTGTCTGGTCCCAAGTAACAGAAAGTTTTGGGTGTTGTAGGAGTCCGTTGTCCTTGTGTGTACACTGGAAGAGAGAATCGTGCACATTGACAACCGTACATTAGTTTTCCCATTGCATGGTGATTAGGAACCAGGGAAAATGGACAGGTCTCTCTGACTTTGTACTCTAGCGGTGCACAGACACGTATGCGAAGTAGACATCCAGAACCCCGATATCGCATTCTGCAGATTTTGCCTACGTGTTGTTAGAATTGTAGGAGCACAGCGCCATCTAGTGGAACAGTCTTTAATTATACTGTGCTGTTTTGAACCGGTTCTGTGATCACCTCAGGGTTTAGAGTTTTACTTCGTTACATTTCTCTTCTGGGGGTTAGGGAGACACTTGGACAATAGTTGGTGACTAGGGACTGTACTACTTTCATGCTAAACATGCAGAATGTTACTCCACCCCCGTTCTTTCTAGGCACACCAGGGGAGCCCCCCCTGAAATGGAATAAGTGGAAAAAGGTGTTCCAGAATTATGCTGTGGTGTGTGGGCCTAATCTAGGGTTGGAAAGGAAGGTGGCGTTACTACTACACTACTTAGGTGCTGAAGGTCAAGAGATTTTAGAACCCCTACCTGATTTGAGTGCAAATGATGCTAGGGGCCTGAATGAATATGAGAAGTTTGAAAAAGTTAGATATACATTTCTTGCCTAAGATCAGCACCATCATGGAACGTTACCATTTTGGAAAAAGGGGACAGAAAGAAGGAGAGACAGTGGAAGAATTTGTGTCAGAGTTAAGAAAATTGGCTGCAAGTTGTAAGTTCGGGGGGGCTTGCGAGGAAAGAATAAGAGATCAGTTCCTATTGACGTGCAAGATAGAAAGAATTCGTGAAGAGCTCTGGCTGAAAGATGATCCACCTTTGGGTGAGGTGTTGATCGTTGCCAAACAAGTGGAACACATGATGAAGTGTCAGTGAAATAAAGCAAGATTGCGAAGAAAAGTCTACGGTGAACGAAGTCAAGAATGAGAATGAAAGTGTGCTAGTGGTTAAAGGTGCAAAAGGTGATCAGAAGGAAAACAAAGGAGTTTGGAATCCCAAAGGGAATTGCTACAGGTGCGGAAGAGCAGGCCATTGGGCTAACAGTAGGGAATGCCCAGCACTCAAAGTCACCTGCAATAAGTGCGGAAGGAGAAGTCATTTGAGAACCTGCTGCAAGAGCAACACTAGCTACAGGAGAAACAGTAGAGAGGACTCTACACGAGTCTGTGAGGAAATTGTACTGCATGTTGAGAGTGGGGCTGTGTGTAACCCGAAAGATTACATAACAATAGATGAGACAGAGGTCGAAGCTATGTTTGACTCATGCTCCAAACTGACTATTGTCTCGGCAGAAGCTTTTGAGAAAGTGTCTAAAGGCAAGATGAAACTCCAAAGAATGGATGTCAGGCCGGGTGGCTATGGTGGTCAACCCATACCCATGAGAGGTTTCTTCTGGGGCACAGTTGGCTATAAGGACAGAATTGCAGTAACCAAGGTTTATGTAGCAAACAAAGGGGACAACTTATTGGGGTGGCAGGCGCAAAAAGACCTGGGCATCTATCTCAATCCTAACAAGAACCCGCAAATTTTGGTACAAGAGGTAGACAAAATAGGTGTTAGAATTGAAGATGAGTTCAAAGGAGTGTTCTCAGAAAAGATAGGCTGTCTTAAAAACTATGTGCACAAGATCAAGCTAAAAGAGAACGCTAAACCAGTAACAGCCAAGGTCAGAAACCTGCCGATTTCCATGCAAGAACCTGTGAGAGAAGAATTGGAGAAACTGTGTGGTTTGGGAGTAATTGAGCCTGTGGAGGCCACGGAGTGGTTGGCACCCATTGTAGCAGCAAGGAAAGGGGATGGGGCTGTACGTCTATGCATAGACTTAAGGGCTCTAAACAAGGAAGTAATAGTGGACAAGTTTCCTCTCCCCAACATATCCCAAATGATCAGCAGACTTGCTGGTGCAAAGGTCTTTTCCACCCTGGACCTCACGTCAGCTTATTATCAGGTCAGGTTGCACCCAGAGTCACAAGATCTCACGGCCTTTGTTACACCTATGGGGGCCTACAGGTTCAAGCGTATGCCTTTTGGACTTGTCTCGGCTGCAGCGGTTTTCCAAAGGATCATGAACAATCTCCTTAAAGGTATTCCCGGAGTTTTATGCTACCAGGACGATGTTCTGATCTTTGGAGAAAATAACACTCAACATGAACGCAGGCTGAGACAAGTTTTAGAGAGATTCTTAGAGCAAGGTCTAACGGTGAAGAAGGAAAAATGCAGGATTGGGTGCTCAGAGATAGAGTTTCTGGGGCATAAGGTAACTGGAGAAGGTATACTTCCCAAGACAGAGTTGCAGAACACCATCCTCAACCTAACCCCTCCCAGTAGCAAAGAGGAAATCAAATCATTCATGGGTATGGTTGAGTTTTATAGCAAGTTTGTGCAGAACTTTGCTAGGCGTACCTACCAGATTCGCAATCTCCTAAGAAAGGGGGTACCATTTGACTGGAGTGAGGCATGTCAAAAAGAATTTGACGACCCCATGAAAGCATTGGCCGAGGCTCCCAATCTTAAAGCTTTTGTTCCTGGTAGAAGGACCTTCCTGACCATGGATGCCAGTACTAAAGGGTTGGGTGCGGACTTGACTCAGGAAGGTGAAAAGGGGGAAGAGACCATAGCGTTCGCATCCAGATCCCTACGTCAGGCAGAGTACAACTACTTGGTTATCGAGAAAGAGGCACTTGCGGTGCATTGGACCACCAACAAATTTAGAGATTTTGTATGGGGAACTAAGTTTGACATAAGGACTGACCACAAGCCCCTTGTAGAAGTCTTTACTAAGAAAGGTTTAGATGCCATCTCGAGCAGGATAAGAAGGTGGGTAGTGAGCTTACAAGAATACACCTTTGGGGTAGAGTACATACCAGGGGTGAGGAATTTAGCCGCCGACTGTCTCTCGCGGTTGGTAAGGGAAACCCCTGAAGGGATTGAGGAGGAGAACGGGCCATGTGAAGAGGACAATGAGATGGAGAAGGAGAACATGTGTGCTATCACTCAAGGGGTGGTGGATGAAGAACGCTGGAAAGTGGAGTTGGAAAGTGATGTGCTTCTTCAAGAAGTATGTGCCAAGACCAAGGGGGGTTGGTCTGACTGCAACAAGAAGAAAGCGTCTCTCCGACCATTCTGGATGGTCAGAGATGAGTTGTTGGTTGCGGACAATTTTCTTTTCCGTGGTACCAAGTTGGTTCCCCCACGGAATTTGAGAGAAGTATTGGTTAATTTGGCCCATGAGGGTCACCTGGGCATCACTAAAACGAAGCAGAGGTTACGCCTAGACTATTGATGGCCGAATATGGACATGGAGATAGAGAGGCGAATAAGAGAGCGTACCTTGCTCGACCAGTGACAAGGTGCTCAAACAACACACACCTCCCATGCACTGCAGGACTCTGGCGGAAGGCCCTTGGACAGATGTAGCCTTAGACATTGTGGGGCCATTACCAGGAGAGAACCGTACCCCGTACATCCTGGTACTTATGGACTCATACTCTAAGTGGCCTGAGCTGAAGTTGGTGTCTGAAATAACTACCAAGTCGGTCATTGAATTTCTCCTGGAGGTGTTCCTCCGTGAAGGGTTGCCTAGCAGTATCCTGACGGATAATGGAGTGCAACTCTGCTCTAGAGAAATGAAGGAATTCCTAGAGTGCAATGGGATCAAGCACAGGTTGGGTGCTCTCTACCACCCAGAGAACAATGGGATGGTTGAGAGATTCAACAAGACCATCAAAGAGTGCATTCAGCTAGCTAAAGCTAGTGGGTTGTGTTGGAGAGAGGAGGTGACTAAACGCCTAGAAGCTTACAGATTAACTCCCCACCAAACCACACAATGCGCAATGCAAGTGAACAGTGTAAAAAAGTGACAAGTGCACAGAAGATATATAGTGGTCATAATAGATATATAGTGGTAATAGATTTTAAACCTCAGACATGTTATGAGTTCGGGGCTATAATGTCCCAATGAATGCGTGACCAAGCAGAAAGCTGTCTGTGTTGAACTGCACCGAAACTTAGAACAGGTCTTCGTCAAGACAAAGAATAGAGGGCAATCTATGTTCATCCTTTTCGGATAACTATCTTGTATAACAATACATTTTTACCTGTGGTTATCTCTTTGTAAGATATTGAGTTATTAGTTGAGAGGCGTGAGAGCCCCACTCAAATAATAGTAATATGAAATACTGTTACTGAGAAACCATTTCACCTAAACTTTTTAATGGAAATTTGCAAGATGAATGGCATTTACCATTTAAAAGAAACCAATAAATAGAATGTCTTTTTTTTTTTTTTTTTTAAATCGACTTTTGCAGGCCTATTTTTTAAGGTGTAAATGCATTGCCGGCAGCTCTACTTTCAGGAACATTTTTGTCAAAGGAATTTCTTTCAGTAATTTACTTAAGGTGACGTTACTTTTCTTTTACATTTCCAAACAATTAGTTTGGATGTTTTTAATTTGCTGACCTTCACCACCCCTGAATACCATCATCTTTGATCCTACCGAAGCCTAAACGCTATCCATCCCTGACCCCAAACTCTAACCATCCCTAACCCTAAAAGCCCTTTCTACCCCTAAATTTCTCTTATCCCTGAACCTTAAAAACCCTTTACTAATCCTAAACTCTGCCCTTTCTTGAATTCTAAAACTCCTTTCTATACCTAAACCTCACCATCCGTGAACCCTGAAAAAACTCACACCTCTAAACACACATCCCAGATCCCTAAAAGCCCCTCACCAACCTTAAACACCATCCTTCCCAGATTCCTAAAGCCCCTCACCACCCCTAAACTTCACCCATCCCTGAACCCTCATAACCCCTCACTACCCATTCCTGAACCCTAAAACTCTTTCTGACCATACACTTCACTTATCCATGACCCCCAAAAACCCCCTCACCACCCCTAAACTCCACATATTCCTGAAACCTAATAGCCCTTCGCCACCCCTAAACTCTACCCATCACTGAACCTTAAAAAACCTTCTCAGCCATAACTTCACTCATCAGTAGCACTAAAACCATCACCACCTCTAAAATCCTCTCATTCGTCAACCTTAAAAACCCTCATGATTCCTAAACTACACCCATTACTGATTCCTAAAAGCCCTCTACCACCCCTAACACCACCCAGCCCTTAACCCTAAAAATCCCTTTCTATGCCAGAACTAAGCCCATCCCTGATCCCTAAAAACCCTGCATCACCCCTAAACATCACGCATCCCTGAACCCAAAAAACCCTCACTATCCCTACAATCAATCAGGGATTTGTGAAGCGCACTACTCACCCGTGAGGGTCTCCAGGCACTGGGGAGGAGGAGGGGGGCTTGGCGCAGCTTCGTCTCATCCGAAGAGCCAGGTCTTGAGGTTCTTCCTGAATGCTTACAGTGTTGGGGTTCGTCTGATGCTGAGAGGGAGTTCATTCCAGGTCTTGGCTGCGATGTAGGAACAGGATCGTCCCCCCGTTCTGGCTCTGCAGATGCGAGGGATTTTGGCCAGGGCAAGATCGGCGGCTTCTCTTGGGTACGTATTGGGGTTCGATGTTGTGGAGGGATTTGTAGGTGTGGGTGAGGAGCTTGAAGGTCACTCTCTTTTCGACCCAATTTTAATATAATTTTGGATTTTTCCTTAAAATTATCTTTCTTCTAAAATGTTTCCTTTAATTTCTGACTTTTTTGTGTTTCTGCAAAATTGTTTTTCCTTGATTTGGTTTCCGCCAATAAGGTTTCTCAGTTTACGTTTGCCATTAATTTACATACATCACACAATCCTTGTCAGGGTGAACCACAAAAGTTACTAAATGAACCTGTGCTTAACTCTCTAGTAGCTTGTCACAAAAGAAGTCAAACTTAGAGGCAATCTGTAAATTATTTATTCAGCACTCCAACAGTAATAAAGTAAAAATACAACACAAGAAAAATCCCAAACTTATTTTAAAAAATAGAGTAAAATTTAATAAATGAGGTTACACCACAGTGAGAAAATTCCAAACAGTAGAACCGGAGTTATGAGTTTTTAAAGGTTTCGTGAAAATAGCGCCACAAAAAACTACTTGCGGGTATCTGGTCGTGATGGACCGGGTGAAATGCACAAGTTCGGACCCACTGCAATGTTATACAGAGACCAGGTTTGCCCCAGTGAAACGTTTACCTTCTCAAAGTCCAAGTCCACCTCAGTAGCCACCGCTAGATCTTCGTGTTGGCAGGAGATGAGAGAGGTTGTTATTTAGTGTGAAGAGCAGGTCGCTGTCGGAATTTCCCATTAGTGGGAGACATGCGATCGTTGTGATGCTAAGAGCCCGGTTGCGAAGAGTCCCAAACTTCCGGATTTTCTCCCAGAGACTGGTTTTGAAAGAAGAGTACACTCTGATGTCAGCCAATATTGCAGCACCTGAGAACCACCTCTTGGGAATAAGAACTCACTCCAGCAGAGGCCAGCAGCAGGGCCCAGGCAGGTCCAGGTGGTGCTGGACAGCTGAGCGATTGCAGGGAGGCCTCTGGGAGTTTATTGTGTACCTGTAGCTACAACAGGTCATCCGCTAACTGACCTTTGGCGTCAGTTCTAGGGATACTTGCTTCAAGGCAAGCAGGCCCAGTCTTCCTTCTTCAAACAGCAGGGCAGTCCATTTGAATCTTCCACAGGTCAAGAAGTGTTCTGATGAGGGGTTCTGGGGGTGCCATCCTTCTACCCAGTGCCAGTCTTTGCGTGGGGCAATCCCTGGCCTACTCCCAAACGAATCTGGCCAGTTCTCCCCTCCTCCCTGCATTGGGCTCCAACCTGGTTTGGGGGATAGAGGCAAGGGTGCCAGTTTCCTCTGTGTGTGTACAACAGGCAGGGTCCTTTGAAGTGTAATTCGGGAAAGGCACAACTCCTCCCCAGTCATCCTGTCAGAAAGACTTCCTCCCTCGACACCTATGTCCATTTTGTCTCCATTTCTGGAAGGAATACCCAGCACACCACAGGGGAGCCTTTCACAGTCCTGTGACCTTGTCAAAAAGGCACATTTGTTTCAGGCAGAAAAATGGCAACTCTGAAACTTCCAAAGATGCCTGGTGCGTTGCCACACACCAGTTTCAAGCCACAGAGCCATGTAGCCAACAGTCATAGGAAACAATCAAATGTTCTTACAAGTAATCCTTTTCATCCATTTTTATTCTAGTTATCTTCCATGGTTTTAAAGTTCACATGGAGGCAATGTGATTGACTACTTTTAATGCTTTAGGAATGCCCATCCAGGCTTTCAAAGTTCATTTCGAGTAACCAAGCAAATGTCCACCCAATGTATTTCGGGCTGTGAGCCCTTCGTCAGGGGTAACTGTAATTTAATAACAGCCCATCAGAAACCATAATTGAATTTTAAACATTTCCCATATTGATAATCAAACCATGTACAACATACAGTCCATAGTATAAATGCACAAACATCAATTGCACCAAAACATTTGTGATCAATTTAAACTAAAATGATTAAGTAAAAAACTGAACCAGAAAAATATATCATACTAAGAATATGTGCTGTTGCACCACAAAATAAATGAACCCCATGCTTGACTAAACCGCTCTGCATAAACAAACATAAACCTGACACCCACCTCAAAAGTGCTGCAAACGTGTGCTTTGATTCACCACTAACTTGTTGCCATAACCGCCAGTGAAACTGCTGGATCTGTAATCAATGAGTCCACTAAAATTGAGTATGTGCTTAATCCAATCAAAGAATGCCCCTTGTGAACACTACAGGTGTAACCCTTTAAACCTGCCATAAGCATGGCGTGACCCCTTCCCTTTCTCTCCCTCGGACCTAGCAGAACCATTTCCTTTCCTCAACTACCCTTTAACCCAACCCCCCTCACTCTGCCTGGCGCCCGCCCCGCCACATCCACCTCTCCTAGCTTTCGGGACCTTTCCAACCCCCTCCCCTCTCTTCTCCCCAAACCTATCTTCCTCTCTTCACCCTCCTATTCCTCCAGTAATGCTGCTCAACCCCCTATCCCCCCTCGGTAACCCCTTCCCTTTCCCTCCCTCGGACCTAGCAGAACCATTTTCTTTCTCCAACCACCCCATAACCCAACCCCCCTCACTCTGCCTAGTGCCCGTACCCTCACATCCACCTCTCCTTGCTCACGGGACCCTTCCTACCCCCTCCCCTCCCTTCTCCCCAAACTTCCCGCCATTCTATGACTCCCCTCTTTCCTCTCCTTGTTTCCCGCCCTCCCTCCTCGTTCCTCACCTGTCTCCCCCTAAATTCGACCTCAATTCTTATCCCCCTTGCAACATCAGCAAAGAGAACTCTCTCTTCACCTCTGATGCACCAACACCCGCTCTCAACCACCATCTTTCTCCACCGGTTAACCTTGTACCCCAACACAGGTGTCCTTCTCCACCTGTTAACCTTGTACCCCAATACCTCCCACGCACCCCCTCCTCTCCCTGCCCTACCTCGCCAATTACACTCCCTCCTGTATCCATTGAGCAACCTAACATGCCGTGCTCAGCCTTACTCTCTCTGGAAAATAAGCTAGGATCTCTCATCACCTCCATCTCCCAGCTTGAAGCTACCATCTCACTCTTATGCACTAAGATTTCCACCTTGCCAAACACCCCATTTCCCTTGGCAAATACTCACTTCCCCAAACACCCGAGAAACACCTCGCCCCCACGCCCCAAAAAAGCCAATCACAATCTGTCTTCTGCAGACATCGCCAACCTATTGACTAGTTACAAGTCCTCGAGAGCCGCCCCCCCTCCTCTTTCCTCTCCAAGTAAGTCTACTATCTTCTCTATTCCGACCATCTCTTCTGTCAGAAGTAATCATCTGCCTTATTCCTCCCGGGCACCCTCTTACAAGTACAATATCCCTATCACCCCTCATAGCCCAATCGTCCCCGTCACCAAAACAGTCTCGTCAGAGTTGCGCTGTCTGCTCCACAACTGCAGATCCGGAATGAAACACAAACTGGAAATCTCTGACACCATCACCCTTCACAATCTCGACATGCTTTTCCTCACAGAGACCTGGTTCAATGACACTTCATTCTATGTTTGATCTTCTGCTACCCACTGATTACTCTATCCTTAGAAATGACAGAACAGACATGGTTGGGGGAGGTGTTGCAATCATCTTTAGAAACTCCCTTCAACTGAAGGCTTTTTCTAACAGCTCCTTCCGTACTTTCGAGTGCCTATCTCTTGAGCTTCAAATCCAACACTGCTCACCTATCAGATTTCATGCCATTTACCACCCGCCTGGTGGCTGCTCTTCTTCTTTTTTGGAGGAGCTCACCGACTTCATCAGCGACCAATACTCGCAAAGTGACAGACAGATCTTCCTGGGAGACTTCAATCTCCACTGGGGCTCGCTGGAGGATCCCTCTGCTAGTAGGCTGGCCACCTTTCTCTCAGCAAACGACCTTATCCAACACTGCACTGAAATAACACACTCGAAGGGCTCAACTCTGGACCTTGTTATATCTAAAGCAGACATGCTTACAATTGCTATCCCTATTCATGTAGACTGGTCTGACCACTTCCTCATCCCCTTCTCTCTTCACCTATCACATTCTATAACTCTTGGCCAACCTAAAAGGACTACTACCTGGTTCCGTAACTCCAAAAACATTGACCTTGATACTCTCTATAATTCTGCTATGATATCACTTCCAAGGCTAGACCCAAACTTGGATGTCAATGATCTCACCTCCCAATGCCTCTCAGTCCTTGCAGTCAAAATCGATAATGTCGCCCCTCTTCAAAGCAAAAGGAAAAGGCCTATTCCCTCAGCACCTTGGTTCAACAAATCCCTTTATGAAGAAAGGAAGAACCTGAGAATCCTGGAGAAACAATGGAGACAAGCTCCATCCACCACTAATCTTACTACGCTACGTTCAGCAAGATCCAAGTAACACAAACACATCTTCCTTGAAAAAGCATCACACTTCAAAACCCTCCCCGACTCAGCCAAAAACAGACCCAAAAAACTTTTCGATTTCGTCAAAAATCCTAACTGCTCTCCCCCAACCCTTAAGCCGGAGGATTCTCCAAAGAAAAAAGCGGAATTCGCTATATTCTTTGACGAAAAAGTGAAATCATTGGTGGATCAGGTCATTCATCCTACCCCCCTAGAGGAGCGCAAATCTTTAGTCATTTGGCAGAACTTTGATGCCATCTCTGAAGATGCCCTCCTCAAATGCATCCTCGAAACAAAGCCCTCCAACCATTCTCTTGACCCCATCCCTAGTGACATTGCCATTGACTTCTACACCCATACTCTTTCCTATTGGACCGGTCTGGTTAACCTCTCCCTCAGTCAAGGCTCCCTTCCTATTACCTTTAAAACAGGACATGTTACCCCCCTTCTTAAAAAACCCACCGCTGATGTGAACGACCTCAACAATTTCCGCCCCATCACTAACCTCCCTTTTCTTGCAAAAATCACTGAACGATGTGTAGCGAAACAACTTTCCCATCATATTAAGGACAATGATCTTCTTGACAACTTTCAGTCTGGTTTCATTCAAAACTGCAGCACTGAAACAGCCCTGCTGCAAGTGATTGATGACGCGCTGCGCATACTCGATTCAGGGGAGTCTTGTCTTTTGATTCTTCTAGACCTTTCTGCAGCCTTTGACACTGTCAATCACAACACTCTCCTTAACACTCTTCAACAGAGAATGGGTTTGGAAGGCACAGTGCTTAAATGGTTTGCCTCTTTTCTCTCTGACAGATCCCAAATGATCAAAATAGCGAACAGTCTCTCATCTCCATTGGCGGTAGGTCAAGGCGTCCCTCAAGGCTCTATCCTTGCACCCACTTTGTTCAATGTCTATCTAGAACCATTGGGAAATCTCCTTAGTAAATCTGGGATCCTCTACCATCTCTATGCGGATGACACCCAAATCTACCTTAAGGTGTCCTCCACACATGATCTCTCAATCCTCAACTCTACTCTTCACTCTATTCAAAACTGGATGCTAACTCATCAACTCATTCTGAATCCCTCCAAAACAGAATTCCTCCTCTCTACCTCACTCTCTCCTCCTCCTGTTCAATCTTGGATGGATCAGCTGAATCTACTTAACAGTAAACCTATCGTTGTCGACAGCGCAAAATCCCTTGGTGTCGTACTCGACAAAAGGCTCAATCTTCTCTCCCACATCAATTCCATTGCAAAGAATGCTCAATACCAACTGCGCCTTCTGTGGGGGATTCGACGCTTCTTCCCGGAGCAAGACCTAAAAACCCTGGTCCAATCGCTGGTTCTCTCCAGATTGGACTATGCAATTCTCTTCTTACTGGCCTCCCCAAATCCCACCTTTCCCCTCTTAAATCCGTTCTCCATTCAGCGGCTCGTTTTATTTTTGGGGCCAAAAGAAGTGACCACATCACACCCTTGTTGTCTTCCCTTCGTTGGCTTCCCATCGAGGCAAGATCAATCTACAAAACTGCCTGTATCACCCACAAAGCCTTGCACACTTCGTCCCCTCGTTACCTGGCGAATAAACTGAAAATCTCTGGAGGCTCTAGACCGTCTCGTAATGCGGAAAAACTACTGCTTGAGCCCCCCACTTTTAAAAGGGAAAGATCGATGGCTCAAACCTTCTCAGGCAATGCGGTGAGAATCTGGAACTCGCTTCCACCACAGCTCCATACCACCACCTCTACCCGGACCTTCAAAACTGACCTCAAATCTCTTCTCTTCCAGAGACACTTCCAGAACTAATACACGCCCTTTCAAGCCCCCAAGGAAGTTCTTTCACTATTGTAAATTTGTATTCTCTGCCTGTACAAGCGTCATCCTAGTGTGTTTGTGAGTGACTGTCATCTATTGCTGTATTATACCTCTTCTTGTATCTCGTTTGCTTCTGTAACATGTACTTTTGTAACATTCTCCTCATGTAACGTAACTGGTCCTATTGTAAAGCGCTCTGACACCTTTGGGTAAAGTCCGCGCTATATAAAAATGCATAAATAAATAAATGTAAGCACACCATGTGACCTAGAGCGTCACTCCTAAATAAATATAAAAAATATGTAAGCATAAAACTTAAACCTACTACTGAACAAAACATGAATCATTATAAAAATTATGGAAACTAAAAACTCCTCTGATTTACCAATGTGTCCCAAAAGGTTAGTGCGAAGAAAAGAAAAAAAAACACAGATTTAACTGAAACAATTTGGTGATGTAAACATTAAACAACACAATGCTTTGTAAATGGAAATGTGACATTTAGATGATATAAATATGGCTCCTGTTGAGCTCAATGCGATTCGGTTTTCCCAAGTAGACTCCAAGATGGTATTTAACTTTGACATTTCCTGGGGGGCGTGGTCGACCGCAGAAGATGGCGGACGCCTGAACAGGGAGCTCCCGGGCAGGGCCGACAGATTCCCCGAAATCCTGATTAATTGAGGAGCATCCATGCCGCAACACTAGCGGTTGATTTGCCGCGAGCACCGGCAGTGCGTAGAGGCCATTATCGGTCCGCACTGCAGATTGGTTGTGCTGGTCGCAGGGTCGGTTGCCGCGGCCGGTTCCCAGAGTAGGCGAGGACCCCGGCCTACACAACTGGCGCAGATACAGAGAAGCGAGCGGGAGCGCGGCGGACAGCACTGGACAGTGGCGCTCCGCCCGGGACTGGGCTGTAATGCCCATACTCCAGGTACCACGACGTGTTGGGGAATCTGGTCGGCAGTCCCTGGCACCCCCCCCCCCCCGAAGGGACTGCAACACGAGCCGGGGCGCGGCCAGGCCCCAGTGGCATCGCGGGCGGAGGATCGGGGAGGTGGAAGACGATAGCTCTCAAGGGAACAGGGCTGGCAGACAAAACAGAGGACTCCCCTCCACCCTCGAGGTGACACTAGCAGAGATACGGTGACGAACAGAGGCCTGTGTTCCACTTTGGTGCCATTGTGGACGGACAGCAAGGCTGAGAATCGGATCACTCTACCACCAGGCCTTGTGGTGGGGGACGATACGTGCAGCAGCCTGTGTGGGCTGGTGGAGACGGCGGTGCTGGGCCCTGTTATTGGGGGTCTGCAGGAGACGGTGCCAGACGACGACGGTAAGAGAAAGCAACGGGGGAGTGCGCAACCATGCAGGGGGTGTAGAATGGGCTACCAGACCCCTGCATAGTCACAAGGACTCTGCCGGAGGGGACCTCGAACTGATAATACATTAAGCCACAGCACCAGTGCGCAGAGAGGGGGAGCTGGGCGTCCGTGCAGGAAGAAGGGCGCCTCGTGGGCACGAGAACAAAGTAGCGATCAGCAGCCATTTTGAGGGGTACGCCACCGCCAACATGGGCAGGCCAAAAGTGAAGCAGGTGGACCAAGGCCCGCCCGGAGATCCAGCTCTAACCCACCACACGACTCCCCACTATTGTCGGAAGTGGTGCCGGACACCCAAACACAAGTAGAGCAGCCCCCGGATAAATTGGACATTATCTGGCACCTACATCAAGCTAGGATTTTGCGAGTCCTTAATAGCGAATATTAAGGATTCGCAAAATCCTATGCATGTAGGAATCGCTATAATAATAGCGATTCCTTCACATTCCTCATTTGCGACTCACAAATTGTGATTTGCAAATAAGTTATGGCTTCCCATTCATTCCTATGGGCCTACAGGCCCATAGGAATGAATGGGAAATTACGAGCGCTATTTGCGAGTACCAATAGGTACTCGCAAATTGCGCATGCAATTCAAGGATGCAGGGGTGTCAAAAGGACACCCTGTTGCACCCTGAAATTGATCCGTGCACATATGTTGCACACACACATGTCCCAAGGACATGTGTGTGTGTAACCTTCAACTTTGAAAAATGCACTTTAGTGCATTTCTCAAAGTTTTGCAATTACCATGAAGTTGAACTTCATGGTAAATTGAGCCCCCTAGTAGCGAAATCGCTAATTTTTTTCTTTGTTGCATTGCATTTAAGGAATCTCAATTTGCGATTCCTTAAATGCAATCGCAATTTAAGTAATCGCAATTGTGCGATTCCTTAAATTGCGATTTTTGCATTTGGGATGATGCATCCCAAATGCAAAAATATAGGTCTGCGAATCTGCCCGTTTGCGACCCGATTTTCGGATGATGCATGGGGCCCTATACTGAGGGAAATCCCCGAATCCAGAGCAGTGATGGAACTGAAATTAGTCACACTCACAACGGATGTGAGCCTGCTTCGTGCGGACCACAAAAAACTGGCGGAAACGGTCCAAATACACGCGACAGCCCTCTCCGATATTACACCGTGGCGTAAGGCACAAACTGAAGCAGTATCACAGCTGCAGCGGCAGATTAAGGAGCTGCAGGACAAGGTGGATGATGCGGAAGGACGGGCACGCAGGAGTAACATCCGAATAGTTGGGATTCCTGAGAAAAGCGAAGGCCGGGACCCTACACAATTTATCGAACAATGGCTGAGCACCGAGGTAGCACCTGAAGGGTTGACAGAAATGTTCAGTGTGGAAAGAGCCCACCGGGTGCCCACAGGAGTGCGGGCCCCCGGCCTACCATCATGGTGTATAGTGGCAAAAATCCTGAACTATAAGGAAAGGGACACACTGCTCCGAAAAGCACATGAAAAGGCGCCACTCCTCTACGAAAATACGAAGGTCTCACTGTTTCCGAATTATACGATGCAGGTACAAAGACAACGGGAGGCATTCTTTGGGGTCAAACAGCACCTTCAGCAGCTCAACCTGCGTTGCGCACTAATCTTTTCGGCTAAGCTGAAGGTAATTCACGATAATGCAAGCCACTTCTTTGAGGATGTCGAAACGGCATGGATGTGGATAGAGGTGAATTTTTCGAATCTGGCGATACTGGACGAACATCGACATCCCCCGAGGCTGAGCCAACGGCGATGGCGGACAGTGCTGCGACCTACAGGACGACTGAGGCCACGTGAAGAAAGGGCACCTACCCTGGAGCAGAAGATTGAAAGTAAGAGGGCAGCATTACGAGAGGCAGCGGAGTGGAGATCGACAAGAGACAACAGTAGGCAGAATTCGTCATTGGATGATGTGCCAGCAACGGACTCAGAGACTAGTCGGCCTCTTTTCCCCTCTTTGACACCGCAAGTGGCCAGGGACTTAGAGGAATGAACTCAGCCGCAGTGCAATATAAATAAATGCCAGCGCAGCCTAGGTGTTGGAGGGAAAGAGCTCATACAATTGTCGACCAGAGACACTGAGGACTATAACACGACAGGTGTGCTGCGGGAGCTGGCAGCAGATGGTAACTGTATTGGCATGAATGCGAAAATTATGTTTGAGATATGTTAATTTGGGGGGGGGTGCCCCGGGCCCAGGAAGCGGACCCACTTTCTCCCCTCTTCTTTTCGTTTTGCTTCTATTCCTTCTCTTCAAAGTTTTTCTTGCTCTCTCACCTATAAGCTTTCGGACATTACTGTGTAACCACTGCAGTGCTACCAATTGGGGTGGCACAGAGGAACTGGCATGGGGTGCAATGGTCCACGGTTGGCATAGCTTCCCCCCTTGCGAAAGCAGAATGTAAGTTACAGCTGTTGCTGTTTGTGGCAGCTATTTGGTCGAGCACAGTTTTGGGGTTGGACCTTCGAATTGGGGTAGTTAATGTTATTGGAGCTGCAGTTACAAGGGCGCACATTGAGGCATGTGATAAATTTTACCGGGGCACTGAGTTAGGACACAAGTACACTGGTACGTGACACAAGTAGTATAGATGGAGTCCAGAGCAAAGTATAAATTACTCACATGGAATGTACGAGGCATGGGCTCCTTACACAAGAGGTACCATATTCATGCGCAGCTGAACAGGCGAAAAGCACGTATAGTTCTTTTGCAAGAGTCCCACTTGGATATGGGTGAGGCAGGCAAGCTGCGGAAAAAGTGGAGGGGTCAGCTGTACAGTACGACCTACTCGGCATATGCAAGAGGCTCGGCAGTGTGGATCCGGGCGGGAGTCCCATTCAGTTTGCTAGAGCAGAGGATGGATTGTGAGGGCAGATATGTGCTCCTAAAAGGGGAAATGGATGGCCAAGTGTTGGTGATAGGGAGTATATATGCACTGAACACGGAACAGGAGGGGTTCCAGCAGCGGCTAAGTGTCGCACTGGCGGACTGGGTACAATACCCATGGATACTGGGTGGGGACTACAATGTGGTGTTGGACATACGCATGGACAAGTCGCACCCACCTCTTCGGGGATCCTTGTCAACACGACAGGTAGGGCACTGCAGGCATGGGCGGGTGGATGGGATCTCTTGGATGCATGGTGTATTAAGAACGCAACGACACATTAATACTCATTCTACTCCCCGATACATGCTGTCCATACAAGGATAGATCGTATTTTTTGCTCCCCCGTACTTCTCCCGCAGGTGTTGGATGCGGCATATCTGGGCACGACTCTTTCTGGCCATAGCCCGTTGGAGATGGTACTGGAGTGAGGCCATGTCCCCACTCTGGTGCCGACGTGGAGATTTAACCCTGCACTGTTGGAGGACGGGGCTTTTAAGGCACGGCTAACTTCTACTGTTACTGAATATTTCTCCCAAAATGCCGGCTCCGCCTCCTCCCCGCTAGTTGAATGGGAAGCATTCAAGGTGGTGGTGAGAGGAACTTCCATTGGGGCGACGGTGGGAGCTAGGCAAGAGATAGTGCGCAGTTTAACGGCAGTGGAAGGACAGCTAGGATCTCTAGAGAAAGCAGCGGCCAAATCCCCGGATAAGGCAAACGAACTACAACAGGCGCGGATAGAATACGCTGATCTCCTGGAACGGCTAAGAGTAGTAGACTATAGGGAGTATGTACAAAGAGCCCATGCGGAGGCGGATAAACCTGGCACCCTGCTAGCGCGTATAATACGGAACCAGCCCCCAGTGATCCCAATAACTAGGATTTGCTCTCTCCTCGGGGATGTGGCGGTTACACGACAAACGGTGAACGTGGCATTCCAAAGGTATTATAGGCACCTGTACAGAGCCCCCGGGAGATTATGTGCACAGGAAATTCGGGAATTCCTGCACGGAGTGACTTTACCAAAACTGGTTGAGGCAGACTTAAAGTTGCCAATCACAACAGAGGAAATTAAGGCGGCTATCCGGGCTCTGCCGCAGCATAAGACCCCGGGTCTAGATGGCCTACCCACAGAATTTTATGCAGCATACACCAAAGAGTTAGCGCCACAACTGAGTAAGCTGTACGCGGTGGCATTGGAGGAGGGTGCGCTGCCCCCGACCACAAACCAGGCGTTGGTAGTTTCGTTGCCAAAACCTGGGAGGGATGGAACAGATATAACGGCATACAGACCCTTGTCCCTCTTAAACATTGAGTATAAAATACTGAGTAAGATTCTAGCATTGCGGCTGTTACCCTACCTCAACAAGCTGATACATGCAGACCAATGTGGGTTTGTACCGCGCAGGAGCACAGCACAAAATGTGAGGAGGTTATATCAAATAATGTGGGCCCCGTTAGACCAGCTTCCGGCGGCGGGTTGTCTCTCCCTAATCATGAGACAGGCGTTTGATACGCGAAGCTGGGAGTATATGCTGGCGGCACTGAGTCTGTATGGCATACCTGATGAAAACTTGAACTGGGTTAGGTTGTTATACGCCGCGCCGACGGCCCGGGTACAGTCGGGCAAGCACATTTCTAGTGCATACGAGATTCACAGAGGCACAAGACAGAGATGCCCCCTTTCCCCTATCCTTTTTATATTAGCACTTGAACCACTTGCACATAAGCTTCGCCAGTCTGCCCAGGACCGGAGCATTCCTGTCGTCCAGCGATACATGCTACGTCGCTATATGCAAATGATATAGTACTCTATGCACTGGACTTACATAGCGGATTCACAGCGGCAGCGGCGCTCTTTGCGGAGTTCGGCCGGGTGTCAGGGCTCTGCATAAATTTTGATAAATCAGTAGCTTTCTCCTTTAAACAAACAGAGGTGCCGCCTACGATTGACTTCGGTAGCAGTAAAATACAAACGGCTCCAGCCACGTTTAAGTACCTGGGAGTGAAAATATATAGGACTCGGCAAGATACACTGGATGGCAATGTTCAAAGCACAATAGTTGCATTGCGATCACAAATAGCTTTCTGGATAACGCTGCCATTGTCTCCCACGGGCCGCCTAGCCATTGCAAAGATGGTGATGCTGCCAAGAGTGCTGTATTATTTCACGACGCTCCCAATACTAATCCCAATGAAGGTGTTCCGAGTACTAGATTCATTGCTGGTGGTGCTGATCTGGGGTGTGGGTAGGCGCAGGGTTGCATTGAAGAAGTTGCAACTTCCAACGATAGCGGGAGGAATGGGGGCCCCGGACTTCAAGGCCTACTGCATGGCAAGTCAGTTACAATGACTGGCATTCTGGTTGGCAGGCCGCAACTTGCAGGAAATTGGATACATGTCAAGGATGCTGGCGCAGGGTAAGCTGCACGCAAAACTACATAGCACGCATCCAATTAATGGCACTGACTCACCACTGTTGCAAATAGCACTGCAGTATTGGAAAACTGCCTTGAAGTATACACAGCCTCGTCTGTCCTATGCAACGAATACCCCCCTATTGGGTTTGCCCATACCAACGGGCCTAGTCATGCAGGGGCAGCTGGCCGGGTGGGAAGATGGTGGGACAAAAACAGTAGGTGCAATGATCCACGAGGGCATACTGTTTTCACACTGGGACTTTGTACACACTAACGGCTTGCTGGATACCCTGTTTCTCTTACACGCTGGACTGACGCACTGGGTGAAAAGGGTGTGGGCCCCGGATGGGCAGGAACCGCAAATGAATGAGCTAGTTCATATGCTACACTTAATGGGTAATGGTAGGCATTTGACGAAATGGTTGTATACGAGCATCAGGGAAACGTAGGTTTCCCCATTGGGAGAGTTGCGTGCTAAGTGGGATGCCGATATGGAAACAGAACTGACAGAGAATGGGCAACACTACTAGCTTATCCGAAGGTAGATTCACGTAAAGCGATTTAAATTGATCCAATACCTAATCACGCAGAGGGCATATCTGACACCACATAGACTCCACAGGATGTTCCCTGCAGCTACATCAAACTGCCCGAGATGTGTGGAGGCAGATGCGGGGTTGATCCACATGTTGTGGGCCTGTCCAGCGTTAACACAGTACTGGGCGCAAATAGCGGAAATATTAACAGGCGTGGTCGGTGGGCGGCATTGGAATTCGGCGAAGAGCTGCATACTAGAGGTATATCCTTACCAGAAGGGTTACAAGGTGCAGGCGCGCTTTGCTAACCTAGCGCTAATACTAGCGAAGCGGCACATCACTAGGAGGTGGAAGGCGGTAAGGCCACCAAATATTGAGGGATTGAAGGAGGAAGTACTAAAATGGAGCCTAGCCAAAGTGTAGCAATCCGTAAGGAGGAACAGCGAGGGCAGAGGAAAATACCAATAGCGATGGCCTGGGATATGTTGTGCGAAGCCTTTAAGGGATGGGAGGAGCCTACAGAGGGGGCGGCTGACACGATGCCTGATACAACACAACCGCCGTAGCCTGGCATGCACACTGCTACAATATTCGACCGGGCAGATAACACACGATGCAGGATTACTGATAATATGGAGGCAGATATCATGTTAATGCAGTCCTGGAACGTGAAGCGATATACCAAAATGTGCCTTTGTCTCATATATATTTCCTTAATGTGCTCATTCCTTTTGTTACTAAACATGTGTATAAAAGTTCATTGTACTGTACACTAGAGCAGAGCCCGATTGGGTCGCCCAGTTAGTTAACTGCAGGGTGGGAGGGTTCCTGGGTGGTTGTATTGAGACTGTTAGAATTAGATATTGCTCTTTACAATTACTGAATGCAGGAAGTGCAAGCATACAGCACGGATGGATTCCACTAAAGGACTATATGTACTATAATTGGGGACTGACGACTATGTGCTAAGGTGATAATTGTAGTACTTGCAAATGTAACGAGCACTGGTATACAAATATGTTGGAACGAGTGTTGGTTATACAAATGTATACTTGAAAATCTCAATGAAGTGTTGTATACTTCTGATCGGACTGTTCTTGTTTTTATTAAACAGTAATAATTTCTTGCATTCCTTTCGAGATAGGGTGCTTAATTGTAGCTAATTGTAGTAATTGCATGTTTATCCATGGGAAAGCCCCAGCTTGACACTTGCATTGATACTTTTATAACTGACTATACACTGTAGTGATGCTACAGTGGGTGGCTTCTCCAGGCACCCCACGATCTGATCACTTGTGCCATGTGTATCAGTCCTGCACCTCATGCACACACCAATTTTCTTCTGGGTTCCCGGACAATCCGTGTCCTTTACATGAACTGTCTTCCTCTTCACTAGGCTTCATACTTCTTTGGCTGCGGGGCTGTTCTTATTTTACTTAAGGTAGTACACACTTTAAAAACGGTATACGAGGCTATGCTGCTTTCAAGTAAAGAGTTCCTGCTGCAGGATGAGATTATGCAAATTATGGCGTTCTTGATTTAAGGTTATGTTAAATATGCATGTTCTTGAAGGGCCACGATTTACTAATAAGTGTGCCATTTACCTATCTGTTTCTAGTGGACACAGTATTTGCTGTAAAACAATACCCTTTTCACAACTATATTTTATTTTGCCCTTTATGGAAAAACAGGCTATTGCATTTTTTGACTACCCACTGGGATTGTGACATTACTAGAAGTTGTAAGGTAATTTGCACTCCTTTAGCCTTTATGTTCTACGGCGCATTCAACTTTAGTTTGTGGTAGTATTATTCCATGCAGGTCAAATTTATAACTGAGATGCTATTTATTTGCGCTTTCAGCACCACCGCAGCACCACCCCGGCACCACCTCAGCACCACCGCTGCACCACCACCTCAGCGCACACCACCTCAGCACCAGCGTCCACCACCACAGCACCAGCGCACACCACCTCAGCACCAGCGCAGCACCACCTTGGAACCAGTGTAGCCCCACATTAGCAGCAATTCAGCACTAACACAGCAGCACTTCAGCATCAGCACAGCACTAACTCAGCATTACTCAGTACCACCTGAGCAGCAGTGCAGCACTACCACCTCAGCATGACTCAGCACCACAGCATCACTCAGCTCCACCTAAGTATCATTCAGCATCACCTCCGCATCAGCACACCACCACCTCAGC
Organism: Calotriton arnoldi; assembly: GCA_963921515.1. Classification (NCBI taxonomy): domain Eukaryota; kingdom Metazoa; phylum Chordata; class Amphibia; order Caudata; family Salamandridae; genus Calotriton; species Calotriton arnoldi. The sequence goes on from CAWUFW010006663.1 coordinate 190,164, forward strand.
ATCACCTCCACATCAGCACACCACCACCTCAACACCACTCAGCACCACCTCAGTCTGCCCTTGGTATCTGGTATCTGTTGATTCTTCCCTAAAATCTGTCCGCTTCTCGTGTAGTAATTCAGGTACTATTTCCCAACTTCCACCATCCCGTTGTTTATGTCCCCCTACACCCACCCACAAAAAAACCAAAAAACAATAACAAACAAGCATTACAACATGCAGGAAGAAGTTGCCAGCATGACCAAGAAAAAAAAACAAGAAGACATTTTTTATGTTATTTCTTTTTAATAGGGTTGTTCTGTTGTACATATTGTCTTCTTTGTTATATATTTATAAGGTAACAAATGTTTATAACACTTTTTTATTACATCTTTTCAACATGCTACACAGCAGCCACAATGCTCTACAACCTAGCTTAAAGACATTGGCAAAGGCAATTGCTATGGCTAAACACTTATAAGGCCCAAAGGCGAGACCTATTGGCTACGCCAATGCTTGTCTTCTCTGGGCACGAAGGAAAAGACAGAGTCCTTTTCCTTCCCTGCCAGTTCCGCCCGTCCCCGAAAGCCGAGCCTTAACTATCGGCCTTGGCGATTTCTGAAGTCCAGGAGGCCTGTTTAAAATAAAGTTGGGGAACGGACAGCTGTCACCGAGTGTAAAACTGTGTGAGCCGAGGGGGCCCCTGGAGTGCAGGGCCCCCCCCGCAACGCGGGGGCTGCGGGGGGCCTTTGTTACGCCCATGCACGTTGTGTAGGTTTTTTCCTGGCCTTTAGTTGACCCTTTAAATAAATCAAACGAATATAATTTGGGGGGTACTTTTTGAGACCACTGTGCGAATTTGGGACCACTTTATACACCTCCATAATACCGGATTACCGACCTTTAATACTTTACTAATTGTCATTCCAATTTCCTGCACTGCTGGCAGTTTATGGGTAGTATACTTTTCCCCCACTTGTTCCATTATATCACAGTATCAGCCATTGCTTTGCAAGATGATATATCACATCTTCCTCCAGTAAATAGCAGTCGCATTCCTGGCTTTCAGTATGGTCCGATATAATGCCTGTTGTTCCAACATATCACAAAATATACCATTGCTTTGCAAGTTGGTCCGAGACACAAACCATTTGATTGAGTACATCACAGTGTCATCCATCGGTCTGCACGATGGCCAAATATATATACCATATTAATGCAGTATATCACAGTACCATTCATTGCTGGCATGACGGTCCCATATAACGCATCTTGTCGAAATATATATCACAACATTGACCATGGCTTTCCAGGATGGCATGCCACATCTCAAGGTGTTGGAGTACCATACCATGTCACCCATTGGTTTGCTGTATGGTCCGATATATCCATCTTGTTGCAATAAATCAAAAAATCATCTATTGAGTTGCAGAATGGCCAGATACATTGCAATGTTTTTACAATATATCTAAAAATGTTCTGGTGGCTGTGCACAATAGACATGCGCCGCCCTGCCCAGCCCGGATGAGCTCACAATTGGTAAGGTGCCTTAACCTTAAGTTGACCCCAATTATATCACTGGCAAAACTTGTCTGTGATAGCTAATGTTGTGTGTTTGGGTGGGAGATGGATGACCTCTTCGGACAAGCACCCACTAAAGATGGCCTGCCAGGAACCATCTGCCTGGACGGCCCTAACGAGGCAAAGATTAAAGAGTCGGGCCCAGAGGTCAGCGCCAAGACAGATAGGAGCGCGTCCATCTGACCGAGGTAAGTCTGCCCAACACAGTCCTGCAGGAGGGGAGGGTGCAGGGGCCTTACTGGGTCGGCCCTCGCAACACGTGAAGCAGGCAGCCTTCATCCGAGCTCACAATACAAAAAGCAAGATTCGTGTTTTAAATCCACTCTCCGATTTATAACCACATCAGTAAATTTGAATTTCACCGTTTTTATTTGCTCACATTATCTTTGTGTTTGTTTTCTGGTTGTGACTCGTGGATGAAATATGGAAGCATTTTTATTCTGGAAAAAACGCTAGTAGGCCCCCTTCCTGGTTATACAGGCTAACACTTTAATTACATTTTCACGAGCACTGAACGAGGAAACACGCTGCACGCGGCTAGATTGATTCTTATATTATTTTTTTTAAAGCCAAATGCATGGAAATAACTAAAGCCAGGGAAGCAAATTGGTCCGCCATCTGTATGCCAAACGTTTTCAATGCCATGGATTTACTACTGCTCTCGGATTTCTTTATTTTATTTTACATGTAAGCAATTTTGGCCACTTGTCCGTTTTTTTACTCGTGTTTTTTCACTCGTGTTATAGCTAATTGAAGGAGAGGGAAGAGTACGTGCTTTATATTTGGGAGACTTATTTTCCAATCTAGATTTCTCTAACTGACTCACTGTGGTGAGTCACTGTGATTCAGCTAATTTTTTAAGTATAGTTCATTTCGGCCCACTTATCCATGTGTTTTTTTTTCGCATATCATATCCGATGGAGGCATGACCTAGGGTCTGCGAGCAAAGGTGCCCTAGATTAAAACTGAGAGGCTCAAATTCTGATTCAAATTTCTCTGATACACAAGAGTGACGCTGAACTAATCACGTATGGTTCATATTTTCCTGTTTGTCCCTAAAATGTTTTTTTTGTCAAATGTTAAATCTGATTGAGGGGTGCTTGTGATTTCCTGTACCACAGTACTTGGTTTATGTCCTGTGAGCTGAAATTCTTGTCTAGGTTTCTCTAACTCATGCACAGTGTGATCTTGAGCCAATTCCCTTATCCCTCTGCTCCTTTGTTTTCGTAACGTCAACCTGAGGGTACTTGAAGAACATAAACTTTGATAAGAAGTTGGTATTTACGCCTATATATGCACTTGACTAACTATTGATATCATCGGAAGGACCACAGAATGAGCATTATTTAGTTATCTTCAGCGTGCAGATGATATTGTTTATTTTTTATCTTTTTTTTGCAGTTTTATAAATGCGCAAACTTGACACTTGGAGCGCTTTAAATGAGCACCAGTTACGCTAAACAAGGACACATTCATTTTTGTTAGGCACAGGGAGATTAAGTGATTTTCCCAAAATCACAGGTTGTTGAGCCAATGCCGAGACTCAAACCCGGTTCCCCAGCTCCAAGGCCGGCAGCTCTGGCCGTTAAGCCTGGTATGAATGCATATGCTGTGTATACCGTTAAACTCAGAAAGTCCCTGTATCATTTTTAGGGTCGAGCCCGCTAGTGCATGCGTCTCCCTTGCGAAACACTATTGTTTACAAAAAGGGCTTGAAGCCCACCCATTGCTTACTATTTCTTGGCTGCAGTGCCCCTCTTTGCAGCCTCCTTTATTGGCCAGTGCTGGCCAAATGTCACTTCCAATTCTTTCAGTGGCGCAGGGACCAAGCACGGATTGATTCAACTAAATCAGTGCCTATCTGCTGCTCCCAATGTGATTCAGGTATCATTTCTTTCCTCTTCCACTCACGCTGCCTGTGGCTCTCTCGTTAGTGTGGCGGTATGTAGAAGTGTTTACAGTCCCACAGACATTTCCGGTATCTCCCTCCGATCTTAAAACACATGCGTTCTTGGTAGGCGGCTAAATTGGTGGGTGAAAACTTTTCTTTCCCCCAGTGGCGTAGCAGTCCGCCCCGGGCGGCATGAGGTTTGCGGCGGTGGCCTCTCCCTGCTCTTACCTGCTGTCTCGATGCAGCAATCCCCCCTCCCGCTTTTCAATCGGTCGCATAATTACACACCAAACAACATATTTCAACTCCACAACTCCACAATCCACAACGTACCTCCAATCCACACCATGTAGTGTCACCACCTGAGCACCAAACATCATTCACCACCACCATTTTGCATCAGCGCACCACCTAAGCATCACGTCAGTCTGCCCTTGGAATCTGGCATCTGTTGATTCTCCCCTAGTGTCTGTCCGCTGCTCGTGTTCTAATTAAATTACTGTTTTCCAACCTCCACTCCCCCGTTATTTATGTCCCGCTCCCCCATAACAATTTTTTTTTATAACAAACAAGCATGAGAACAGGCAGGAAGAAGTTGCCAGCAGTGCAAGTACAAAAAAAGTAGAAGACATTTTTTATGTTAAAATCTTTTTTTAATCAGGTTTTTCAGTTGTATATAATGTCGTCTTTGTTTGTATAAAGGTAACAAAAATGCTTAACACTTTTTATTATAACTTTTCAACATAATGCACAGCAGCCACAATGCTCTACAACACAGCCAAAAGTTCAGGTTAAACACATAAGGTCCCAAAGGCGAGACCTATTGGCTATGCCAATGCTTGTTTCTTTTGCCAGCAGGCCCCCAATAATGCCTTCAGGAGGTGGGGTATTGACCATTCTCTGCTCCACCTACTTGCAGGAAATCATATAGATAAGTGGTTCTTATTCTTTTGACTTCTCTGGACCCTGTCATAATTGGTACTGATCCCCGGGGACCTCCACAGACTCATTATTGGAATCCGAGACCTAGGCCTAAACATTTTTGATGATTTGAACTGCATCAAACATATACACAAATTCTGAAATATTTTATTGAGTTCACAAACGACTATAAAAAAATGACATTTTAATGGGAATGTTGAAGGTTTTCTAAATTAATTTGAGGCCACTAACCATACTATATCCTGTTTGCTGCACTTGCCGTGCTCGAATAAATATGAGGCTACTAGCTTAATTTTTAGCCTCCAATTCTTCCTTAGCGTGCACTCCAATAACGTTCTGAACATCTCAAAATATTGCATAATATAGAGCAATTAATTGAAGGCTGATTCGATATCTGTTTTTGCCATAGTGCTCCTTTGCTTGCTGTGCTCACTAGTTCCCCCCATCATCGAATGAGCTGTGAAAGACAGTGCACTTGTTCTGATTTAACTAGTTGTTCTCCCAGTCACCTTCTGGGAATGATAGGTGGTGTATGAGCCTGAACTGCCCTGGCTCTTGGCAACCACCCCTAGTGGGGAAACCACAACGTTTGGCAACGGGGGCTGAGGAGGGACCTGCCCATCTCCAATTTCTTTGCTGTTTTTTGCCTGATCACTTGGGGGTTCTCTGTGATGGATTTGAGATTCTTGCTATCCCTGTTCCTCTCTGGACATTCATATGAAATTCTGAATCCTTCCTTGAAACCTGACATGAGCATATTGGCCTCCTTCTGTCTGTAGTAACCATTAAGGTAATGTTTTAGCCTGGCCTTGTCTACTCGTGTCTTTGATAGTGGGAAATCAAATGCTTTGTTTGAGCCTTTTATGTATCATTGATTTTCTTGACCTGGTCTGTGGTGCTGTGTGTGCTCTTACTCCCTCCTCTGCTCTTTTTTCCTATGCTTCCTTTGTCTCTAGTGCATTTCGTGGTTGCCCCCTCCCCCCTCATTTGCTGCAAATGTGTCTAAATTTGCATGGCATGACAGACCCCCACGTACAGCCACCTTTCTCGTATCTCCAGTATACTGCATTGGTGCTCTTTTGTATGTATATGGCTTTTGACCCCATGGGAGCCTGTGTTTGTTGTAGAAGCTTTCTTGCTTTCCCTTGTACTGAGGCTAAGAGGGCTGTTCCGATTAAGCCACCCCTTCCCTCACAGCCAACATTTTGTGCATATAGCCTGAGACGTCTTTGTTGCCCCACTCTAGTGTAGGCCATTTCTGCAGTTTTACTCTCAAACCCTGATCCTATTGTAACCATGCATCTCACCCATACATTTTTTGGGCCTCGTGTATCTTGTGCAGTGCAGGACTATTTCAATTATTATGCGTACCATTACTCAAAAATAATCAAGCCATTTCTCAATACTCTTTCTTTCCTCACACTCTTCCTTTCTTTCCTTTCCTCCTCTTCTTTGTCATGATTGAGCAAATCAAAACCTTCCAGTTGCACTTCCAGGAGTGAGAAGACATTAACAAATATTTTTCTCCAAAAGCTTTCTTTAACAGACATGGGTATCAAGTTCACTAGCCCACTGGTCTTGGTCACCATAGAAGGTGCTCTCACATAAAAGGGTTCCTGCGCTGGCGCTTGAGCTCTGCCCCAGCATTCCCCTCTGCTGCTGCATTGTTTGCTAGTCCTGCAGCTAACCCGTGTGCTGTGTCGGTTGAAATTACACTAGTGCAGGCTGTCATAGGATGAACTTCATTGTGCCCATTCTGCATGCTGTATGAAGGACCTGCTTGGTTTGTGCTTGGGCAATCTGGCCACGCCCGTTTGTTCGTATTGCTATTACCACCAATTGAGGGATAGCTGGGAGTGGGTGGGTGATTCTGTGGTATGCTGAAGACGCTGCTGTTATTTGATGGCATTGTTATTGTGTTGACCAACCCATTTACTGTTGGGTGCCCGTTGATCTCTATTGCGCCACCTTCTTGCATTGCTGCCCTGCAAGCAGAGTTGCCCTCTTGACCCAACAAAACTATGCCAATACCCCGTGCATTTACCTGTGCACCTGAGACCAAGCCAGTCCACACCAATAGATTTAATATATTCATTCACAGCAGCACTTATGCTCACCATTCAGCAGGTCTGCAGACATGTTGGTCCTTAGCATTAAGGTTCTGGCCGCAGATGTCAGAGGGTCACTTGCCTGGTCCTGGTCCTTCTGCTTTGGTTGGTCCTTCACTCTTGCTTGCCTCACTTTCTTGTGGGATAGTTGCTTTTTCTTCTCTCTGCCCCTTGACCTCCCTGCTCTAGTTGTTTCTCTGGTACCCGCTGTGCACCGCTGGGTCTTTGATCATAACGCCTTCCTTCGGGGAGCCTTGCGGCTCTACATTCCCTTTGAACAGCTTCAGCAAGAAGTACCTTCCCCATGTTTTCGCTGGCCTCCCTGCAGATGTGCAGGAGGCGCTCCATCTCATCTGCTCCTTCACTGCTTTGTGTAGCATCCTGGCCACTTGCTCCATGCTGTACTCGCTTGTTGTTTCAGCATAATACTTTGGACCGCTGATCATGTTGCTTGTTTCGGTCACTGTGCATGCCGATCCACGTTAGCCTCTACCTCCAAATTTCATGAAAATGCTGCTGTGGATGGTACTCGGTTGTACCTCTCCTTAATTGCAACTAGGTGAGCATGCTTTTACTTGCGCTGCTGTCACATTGACCCGTCTGCTCTAACCAGCTGCGGATGAGGTTGGGGATGCATGGAGTGTGCCCCTTCTGTATCCAGTGCTCCTTATCTCTTGCACCTGCTGTGGACTGTTGATCGTTATGATGGATGTGGCTTGTAGTAGTTTTCTCACCTCAGCCGGAATCTGCTGTTCAACCCGCTGGCTCCCGCTTGATTTACTAGTTGTTCCTGCTTTTGGCTGGGATTGCGGCATAGGGAGGCGGCACTCTCCTTTCTCTCTACCTTTTTTAGCCTCATTTGCTGTCCAACAAGGGTAAGGGTATATATCTCTTCGCTGTGCGGTGCTTGTGCTGTGGAGAGCGTGTGCCTCCCAGCTGCCTTAGTGTTATAGGGTGCCACAGCTCTCCTTTTCTCTACCCGTTTCAGCCTCACTTGCTGACTGACTGGGTTAATGGTTGATATCCCTTTGCTGTGTGCTGTCCGCACGGTGGGGAGAGCATGGGTTTCCTGCTAGTCACCCACTTTCAGCCTGCTCCTCTGCACTGTGGCTGCAGGCTGACATCCTTGTTGTGACCTCATTTGATTGATTTAGCCCTCCCACAGGTGTTCCTCTTCGATCTTAGCTCCTTCCGTCTTTCTATGAGGCAGCAGCTCCAGCGAGGGAGCAGCTTCCAATGGCAACGTCCACCAAAGATGTTCACAGCACAGTTCCTCAGGTAAGTCAAGATCTGGTTTCCCCTAGCCGACCTCTCCACCTATATCTACCTCCTGTCGGTGTCTCAGTGGCCATTTCAAATATTGCCCTCTGACCTCACTCAATAGGCTGAGGTTGCCACCTCAGGGGCTCGTTGGTGCTTGAGCCCTTTGCACCCAGGGTCTCTTTTTGCACGCTTCCATCCTTGACTTTGTCTGGGGGCAGTGAGGGCAATGTCCGCCATTTTCCCTTCTGTTCACCTAACGGGGACTCTGCCCGGTTATGGCTCCAGCCTCTTAGAACTCATGCTTCCTATTCTGGGCCTCTGTACTTTGGGCAACTATAAAATTGAGTCTTACCCGTTTGACAGTCTTTTTCATATTTTTAATGTCCTTATACTGGGTCCTAAATGATATCTACAGCACATAAGGTGCACTTTTTAAAACATCTAAATGGTTTAACACTAAGACTAGTATACGCATATATATCTGGTAAAATGAGTGTATGCTCAGTATGTAAGGGGTTGAGAGCCAAGATGAAAGTTGGAGAAGGTGTCTCCTGCAGAAGCTCCATTCATGTCTCAACCTGTTTAATCATGCAGCTGCACACCCTGCAGGGAGGGACTCTTCTGCAGCTGATGCGTTTGCAATCACCATTTATATCCCTGTTCTCACAAGTGCACCATTTGGCACACACACAAACCAGGAATTGGCAAACCCAATTGGTCTGCTTTAAAATGCTAACATATGTAAACAGATACATGTACAAATGTTCTCAGACTATTTTTGCCTTGTTTTTGTGCGATTTGCATCTTTCTTTACCTCCTGTGTCTGTGCCCTGTTTTTGTATTCCTCACATTTGTGGTGTCATGCACGTGGTGTTACAGTGACATGACGAATAGTCTGCACACATTTGTGCATGACTGTGTTTCCATGTATTATCACATTAAAACCAGACATATTGGCTTTGCTGATGCTTGTATATTAAATGCGAAACTGCTGGTATTATCCATCCGCTTGTATTTGTATTGGATATGGTTGCCACCCAGTTTATTTTATATTCTCTTTCTGATGGTATTAGGTCTCAACTTCACACATCACGTTCACGTCGAACAATTACAGCGCCAAAGAGATTGATTGAAGAGATTTAAATGTACATATGTGTATATATTTTGCAAAATTGGTACGTTTTTGTTTAACAGAGGAGGAGATGTACTGTCTTGCGAGTTAACAATGACGGAACCATTTTGGCTTTTGATGAATTCCGTAGATCTATGACGACATGGCTACAGTGTATTGCAGTGAAGGCTGCTTTAGAATGTTGAGTTTGCAGTTACATGCAGACGAATAAAGACATGTGATACCAAGCTCCATTTGTGGCGTAGTCATTTACGGGTACCCCGGATGTGAAAATGCTACAAATGGTGACGAGATAGGGAATAAGTAACCTGAAGATTGACTGTGCTCTCTCAGAGAGGTTGCCGTGGTCCCGACAAACTGCTTGTGCATGCCATGTGTGCCGTTGTCGAAGTACAGAATTGCCGCTGAATGCATGTGGATTCAAACCGCAGTTCGAGCCCCTGTGAAGCATTTGAAAATGAAAGCATTTACAGTGAAGCTACACGTTGCTGGTAGAGAACCTGTTCGTCAGGCCAAACATAAAGGTACCGCGTCACTACGCAACAGCGAGCTATACATAGTACGGAGTGGTTAACACTGCGATTATAAGTGCTGCTAGGTAGAGATCAACCAGGTGTCAAAAGTACAAAGCGACAGCCAAGTGCATGAGAATTCTGTGGTTGGAAGCAGACAATCCTGTACTGTCAATGTACTTATCAGAGCCTTGAAAAGGAAGAGCTCTACAACCACAGCGGCGGGCGAAGAGATCCAAGAAGCACAAAGGTTGTGCTTATTGAGCTGTCCAATACCTGTAGTGGCACACCATCAAAGCTGCTGTGTGGCAGCTCAGAACAACTCCAAAGGTCTCCGAGAAAGTGAAGGGCTCCAATGGAGACCAAGAGAGAGATTACCATTCCATAGATTGTCCATGATGACCCAGAGGCCAGCACATCACAGGGCCTCAGAGATGGTACGGATGACTCGTGTCCTAATGGACAGCAGACGGACCTGAGAGAACTCCACCGTCAGTGTCAGCCACTCCCACAAATGGTTACAATGCTGTTGCTTTCTTGAAACCGCCATCATTCGATACCGCCAAAAAGCAAAATATTGGTGACCGATGGACTACTTGGATAGAAGCATTTGAAGATTTAATTGATGCACTTGAAAATACTGATAGCAAAAAGATTATCAAATACCTCAAAAATCTTGCTGGTGATGGCGTAAAGGAAGTCATAAAGAAAATGCCACAAACTGACAAAGAAATCACATACTGTTAGATTGAAGAAACTTTGAATCTTAAGTTCAATGCCAAATGTTGACTCCAAAAGATATATTTTCAGTCAAGAACAACAAAGTTGGCGAAACCATAGATGAATTTGTAGATATACTTGACACACTCATCAAACACTGCAAGTTCAATGAATTTAATGACGAAGAAGCCATACATCTTTGGGTCATTGATAGATGCTTGTCAGATTCATTCAGATGCCGAATGCTGAGAGAAAACCTGAGTCTGGAACGTGTGTTAATGGCTGCTAGAGTGGAAGAGTGTGCTGATTAAGCTGCTGACACGAAGACCGGAGGTGCCCTGAATGAATCAATCATGAGTGTGAAAAGCAAGTCAAAGCAAAATACTGAAGGACACAAGGTGATGTCTACACGTAAAAAGAAGTTATGTTTTAGATGTGGATTTTCGTTTCCACATGACGACAAATGTCCCGCCATTGGACAAATATGTAAAGGCTGTGGGAAGGAGAGCCATTTTGTGATGGTGTGCAAAGCACAGGGAAAAACAAGTGTCACAGCGCGAAGACAAAATGGCCACTGGAACGTTCCAGAAGCAATTTTCGACGCACACCCACAAGGCCCAGCGGAGACGTCAGGTACAACAAATTGACACTGAACGAAGTTGATTGTCATCTAAATCAGCGTCAAACAGTTCCTTCATATCAGTATCAAGTGAAACTGAAGAAGATGGCAGCCGCGGCCCGTGTAGGTAAGAGTGCTGGGGCCGGGTGGGGGGCGAGGGGATTTTGACAGACGACGTAAAATTAATTATTTATTGAATTTTCCCTCGTCATATGTTGAAATTCCCCCCACCCGGACCCACCGCTCTAAACTGCACGGGCCGCGGCTGGAAGATGGTTATGCCATGTCTGTTTAATTCAGAAAAGCGTGTGCACGTTGAATGGCTGCCTGCGAAGAAGGATTTCAGTCAAAGAAGAGTCGACATGCCAAATCACCAGAGTCGTTCAAAACATTGTCAGAAAATTTCACTAAAAATAAATGGTTGTTCGATACCTTTCATCATCGATAGTGGTGCATAGATAAACATGCCTGAGGAGAAATATAATGAATTGCATCCCTTACCACAACTTATGCCGTTGAAAACCAAAGTGTATACATGGGCTGCATCTACACCTTTAAAAAGTCAAAGTTCATTTTTAGCGATGATGAAACACAAAAAAACAAAGGTGCAAGCACCCATCCATGTTCTTTAAGGGACAGTGTCAAGTGCCTTTCAACTCAGTTTCAGCACAGCTGCTGATATGGGATTGATTTCCATGAACTACAGCATGAATGCTCACCATGAAATAGTAAGTCAGTTCCCTTCATTGTTTCATGGGTTGGGAAAGCTTAAGACTATAAAAGTAAAGTTGCATATTAATGAGGACGTTCATCCTGTTGCTCAAAGACATAGGCAAATTGCTTTTCATTCACAAGATGCTGTTGAAAATGTACTTGAATCGTTACTTAAGCATGATATCATTGAGCGTTCTACTGGTCCGGCGCCATGGGTTTTTCCTATCGTGGTAGTGCCCAAAAAGGACAGGGAAGGAGCGGTACTCATATGCGTTGACATGCATTAGGCAAACAATGCAATTGAATGAGATCAACATCCAGGTCCACACATTGCTGAAATGACAACACAATTAAATGGTGCAAAGGTTTTTTCTCGCCTTGATTTGAAAAAAGGTTATCATCAGTTGGAACTCGAAGAAAACTGCAGGTACATTACAACCTTTTCTACACATGTTGGCCTGTTTCAATACAAATGGCTAAGCTTTGGTGTGTCATTAGCTGCAGAACTTTTTCAAGACGTCATTCGACATCCAGGTCCACACATTGCTGATATGACAACACAATTAAATGGTGCAAAGGTTTTTTCTCGCCTTGATTTGAAAAAAGATTATCATCAGTTGGAACTCGAAGAAAACTGCAGGTACATTACAACCTTTTCTACACATGTTGGCCTGTTTCGATACAAATGGCTAAGCTTTGGTGTGTCATTAGCTGCAGAACTTTTTCAAGACGTCATTCGACGTATCATGCAGCCTGTCATGAATGCGTTCAATTATAGTGACTACATATTGGTTTTCGGAGCTACCCGAAAACAGCACGATAAGGCTCCCACACATGTATTTTGTTTACTGGCTGATGCAGGTTTGACTTGGAATGCAGATAAATGTTCCATAAGACAAAGTTAAAATTCTTTGGCCATATCTTTTCTGATGGGGGTATGACACCTGATCCTGCTAAAGTACAAGCGCTGTCAAATGCTGATCCCCCACAAAATGTTTCGATGGTGAGTTCATTTCTTGGCATGGCCAGCTACTGTTTTAGATACATACAAGACTTTGCCACTGTAAGTGCTCCATTGAAAGAGATGACGAAAAATTATATTTCATTTCAGTGGTCGCATGAATGTGAAAGCAGTTTTAAGAAAATCAAACAAGCCATTAAGAATGCTACTGAAATGGCTTATTTCAATCCGAAACTTCATACAGAGGTTGTTGTTGGTGCTAGCCCAGTTGGGTTAGGTGCTATCCTTGCATAGCACAGCGGACACCCAAATCCTCAAAGGCATATTGTGGCGTATGCAAATAGGAGTTTGTCCCAACCAGAACGTGCTTATTCACAATCTAAAAAAGAAAGTTCAGCCATTGTATGGGCATGTGAACACTTCTGTGTATTCCTGTATAGAAAGTTTTTTATGCTGGTAACTGATCATCAAGCTTTACTGACAGTATTTGGCAATCCAATTGGCAAAATGCCTTCTTGCATTGAACTTTGGGGACTATGGCTACAGGAGTACCATTATAACACTGTGCATCGTCAAGGAAAGGATCAGAACCCTACTGACTACTTTTCCAGAGTGCCCATTCAAGGTCATGGCACTCTATACAAGTCAGCTGAAGCTTATATCAACTTTATCGTAAAATCAAACACAACAGCTGCCATTTCATTAGCCCAGATTATCACTGCCTCAAGCCACAATAGTGACATGCTAAAGTTGAAAGATATCATTACACATCAGTCATGGAACCAGCACACTCAACCTCTCACCAGTAAGAGTGACTCTCAAAAAGAGAGAAATGTCAAAGATGAAGTGGCATAAAAGCGGTAAGGAAATGAATTGAATTGAAAATATACTAACCCAATCTGTACCCACTATTAATAGAAACAACAGAGCTTAGATTTAAGGGTAGGAAATCCCAAAAAATAAAGGGGGACACAAAGAATATAGAATCAAAAAAAAATATATATATATATAAAGTAATAAGTGCCCTTGATCGTTACTTGGGGTTGGAAGGGTCTTTTCTCTTTTGTTTTCTTTTTGTTTCTTCACACTTTTCACTTGTTTGAGGGCGGTTGGGGCGGGTATCTTCGGGATGCAACCTTCTGGACTACATCTGTCCAGATTATTGGGGTAAGGGTTCTCCAGGGTTGGAGGGAGGGGCGGGAGGGGTGCAGGGGTTAGGGTTGGGTGCAGTGGGGTAAAAAAATTAAAAACAAATTCCTCATTCTCCTTTTTTCTATCTTACCAATCTCATTTTTAAGAGCAACAATCATGGAATTTTGTTGGCTCTGGTGCTGGTCTCTTCAATCTCCCCTCTTGGCGGCAGGTCGTCAGTTCGACCCACCATGAGTTCTATACAGATTCTATCCTGGAATGTCAATGGCCTGCGCACCAGACCAAGGAGAGACCAGATTATCCAATATCTCGGGGATTCCCCCGCGCAGGTCATTGTCCTCCAGGAAACGCATTTACTTAAAGAAGAGGTCGTCACTCTTTTCAAAAATAAAAGATGGGTCGGCCCGTATGTTTGCACTAGTCAGTCAGCAAATATTAGAGGGGTCTTAATTCTATTTAAGAAATCAGCTAGAGCTCGTATCCTCCTACAGCTAGATGACCCAGGTGGCAGATGGGTCATTGTGAAAGCTATTATTATGGGGATTTACCTTGGTCGGCTATTATGGGCCCAACCAAGATGACCCTTCTTTTCTCAAGACTATCTTTTCTCACTTGCTGGATCTCCCTGACCCAGTAGTTATAGCAGGAGACTTTAACATCGTCTTGAATCCCTTACTAGACAAGTCATCAAATAATAGAGCCAAGGTCCCGTCTAAATCGCGGGAATTTTTATTGGGGGCTATGAAGCAATTCGCCCTCTCTGATATATGGAGGGAAAGATCAGGCCAGCAGTTAGGAGTCTCGTTCAGGAATTTTAAGTATCGGCACCAATCTAGAATAGATTATGGGGTCGATTCCGATTCGGGCCGGAAAAAGCACCGACCGACTCGGATCCGGAAATAATACCGACCGACACGTACCTGTGGCGCCCGACACGCCAAGTACGATGCAAGGCGTGCAAAATCCGACCGACACGTACGGAACCCAAGTCGACCGACCGAGCCGCACGGAAAACAGCAATCCGGTCGGAAAAACACGCGAATCCAACCGACCGACACGCACCCGGAACAAATCCGACCGAAACGTACACGCGAACTCCAAACAGCAAAGTACGATGCAAGGCGCGAAAACCACGAGCGAGTCGGACGGAGGCCAAGCCGTACGACCGACACGCATACAAAACCGAGCCGAAGCAACACAAAACACCGCGACCGACGCGTACGCAGCATAGAAAACTGCACATACACAGCGTGAACGAAACGGAGAAGACCGTACGAGACAAATGCAGGGTCCGACTCGGTCACAAGAACGTCTCCAACATACACAGACAGTACAAAGGAAAAATCACCCAAAAAAAGGCCAAACAAGCAATTACAAAGCCAATAAATACTGGGGGGGGGGGTGGGGACAGAGAACAAAGACACACCCACAACTCCACCCATATAAAGGACACAAATCACAACCATGAGCCTTTGCAAATGCCATTCCACTGCCAGCACCAAAGAGAAAGCAACCACACACCCACAGCTCATCCCTCACACAAGCCACACACCATCAGCACACCAACAAATACCTACCTCACATACACCCAGCAAAACACACACTCACACACCCTCACCTGCACACCAACACACACATCACTCACCATCACCACCCATCACCATGCCCCCCAAGAAGAATCCCAAGTTCCTAGATAGTGAATTGGAAGTCATGATAGACGAGATCCTCAGGGTAGAGCCACAGCTGTTTGGCACACTGGTCCAACAAACCCCCATCTCCCAGAAAACCAAGATGTGGGAGAGGATCATCAACAGGGTGAACGCACAATCACCATGTCGGCGCACAAAGAGCGACATCCAGAACAGGTGGTATGACGTGCGCAGGAGGGTACAGGACCTGCTCAAAAAAGACTACATCAACAGCCAACTCACCGGCAGTGGCCCTCCTGCCAAGCCAATATACCTCAGGCCCTGGGAGGAGAAGGTGCGGGCCATCCTTCCGCCAGTGAGCGTATATGGACTAGAGGACATCCCAGAGCCTGGTGAGTACACAACAAATGTACACAATATACTGCCACAAAACACACACACATCACTGTCAAGGGAGAGTCAAACCATGCACTCATAGCAATTACACAGCAACCAGAACAGAATCATCCCAAAATGTGTATGTCAGTCAGATAAACACAACACATGCCATCAAAAAAGTCACATCCAACTGTGCCATCACATGTACAAACACAACTACAACTACAGCTAGGCAGTGGCACAAATAGAACTAACAAACACATCCAGACATGTAGCCACCACAACAACACCAACACACAGTGAAGAACACTCAAAGGAAGGAATTCTGTGTATGCTGGCCAAGTCAGTGTAGCCAATAGCATCATGGGAGTCGCAGTCACACATATTGCCCCCCACAACTGCCCCATCAACACCACCATGAACCATGCGCACATCACAGGGAGTGGAGAAGGACTCACAAGATGGCTGACACTGGCTACTGCTGTGGGGAGCACAAGGCCCTGCTGGCAACTGTGCACCAACAAACAGCAGGACACCACTGACTGACATCCTGAGAGACAACTTCCACTCCCTGCAATGCAAGCACGTTCCATGGTGGGATAACT
The DNA here is from genome assembly GCA_963921515.1 of Calotriton arnoldi. NCBI lineage: Eukaryota > Metazoa > Chordata > Amphibia > Caudata > Salamandridae > Calotriton > Calotriton arnoldi. Next base: position 206,370 of record CAWUFW010006663.1, read on the forward strand.
GGCTGGCTGGCTGGGTGGGAAGGAGGACTTGCAGCACTAACCATAGTCACAAGCACCTCCCCTCACACACACCCCAACACAAACTCCACAGAACCCACCTGGTAGAATGCAATGCCCCCATCCTAACACAAGATCCCACAAAGAACCACCACCCTGGGTTATGTTGTGTGAAGCACAGGGACACTCTTGGGACTTTAAACCAAACAACTGCCAGGACAACACTCCCAGCCATCCTGTCAGCACAGCCAGCCCACCCCACAGGGAAGCAGAGTCAAAAGGAAGGAAGCATGGGCATGCTGGGAAGGGGGGTGGAGGCAATAGCATGATGGGAGTCGTACATATTGGTCACCCCCACAACTGTCCCATCAACACCACCATGAACCATGCTCACATCACAGGGAGTGGAGAAGGACTCACAAGATGGCTGACACTGGCTACTGCTGTGGGGAGCACAAGGCCATGCTGGCAACTGTGCACCAACAAACAGCAGGACACCACTGACTGACATCCTGAGAGACAACTTCCACTCCCTGCAATGCAAGCACGTTCCATGGTGGGATAACTGACTGGCTGGGTGGGTGGGAAGGAGGGCCGGCTGTCAACCAAACACAACCAATGCAGACCATGTACACACCCCAAAAAATACATAGAAATGACCAAATAATTTAGGACAATGTGCCACACCAATATCAACCCCTGACTGTGACGACTTAGGACAATGCAATGTACAGGCCCGCACCCAGAGGCACAGTCACAACTGTCATGTGTGTCAACCATTGATGCCTGCAGAAACATAACATACATTGTGTGTGTCTCCCAAAAACAGGTGATGATGGGGACACAGCAGCAGACGCTGAGGAGTCCCAGTCCCAGGCTCAAGAGGATGCGGAGCTCACTGGCGTCGTACAGCCTCTGTCCTCCTCGGACGATGAAGACCAACCTGGCACATCCGGAGCAAGTCTACATGCAGCACCAGCAGGACCACCAGCTGCAGCACCAGCAGGACCACCAGATATGGTGCTGCTGTTGCTGGTGTAAGTATATTCTGCATCCCTCTGTGTGTGTGTGATGTGTCGTGTACGTGTTGTATGTGTTTTGTGGTTGGTATGATCGGGACGAAGGGATTCATGGTTGGTTCGTGTCGTTCGTCCTTCTCGTTGCTTCGCGTCGTCCTCGTCGCTTCGCCTCGTCCTCGTCGCTGGCGTGTTAGTCTCGGAGCCGTGGATCGTGTTGTGGCGCGATTCGGAGCTTATGTGCGCCTCTCCCGGATGCTTTGACGTGCCGTGCGTAGCGACGGGTTCGGCGCGTACGGAAAGCGCATCGTACTCGTTCGGCCGGACGGAGCAGCATTTTTCCTTCCGTGCGACTCGTTTCGGCGTTTCCGGATTCGCCTCGGTCGGGGAACAGGACCTGGTTTGGGTGAGTACGGCTCGGCCGGATTCTGTGCTGTTGTGCGCATCGTACTTACTCGTTCGGTGTGCTGTACGGATCGGTCGGGAAACAGGCTTTCGAATGGCTTTTTCCCCGACCGAATGCTATTGGGTGCGTCTCCGACCGAGATCGGAATCGGCCCCTATGTGTTGATAAGCCAATCGCTAAGAGGTAGAGTTAAAAAAAATTCTTATTTGGCATCGCACCTCTCGGACCATTCTGGCATTTTGCTGGGTTTAGAGTGTCCAACACCTAGTCTCTCCAGGTCATGGTCTTTTGACCGTGCCCTTCTTTTGGAGGAAGAGGAGATTTCCTTCTTATCCCAGGAAACTGAATGTTTTCTGAGGATGAATTTAGATTCGGCTCCAATTTCAGTTGTTTGGGACTCTTTAAAAGCTTACTTGCGAGGTCAAATCACAAGCAGGTCGAGCTATAGAAATAAAAAATATAAAGAAGAGATCTCATCAATTGAAGCTAAGCTTAAGGCTGCGGAGGCCGATCTAATTTGCCAAGCTCCCCCCGAAATCCAGAAAAAACGCCAGACCAAATTCGATAATTTGAAAGGTCAGTTGGAGAGTGTCTTGCACACCAGGCTTACTCAAAGATGGGAAGCAAGTAAAATCGCCCACTTCGAGTATGGAGAAGGGGTCGGGAAGCTCCTCTCGTGGAAATCCAAATCAGATCGGGTTAGAAACCACATTAAGGAAATCATCAGTGTTACTCTTTCCTCAGATGAGGAAATCTGCGATGCATTCCAGACCTTTTTCCAAGACCTCTATCGTGAGGACAAAGGGTGAACAACTCCAATGTCCAGAGCTGGCTTGAGGATATCTCTCTTCCTTCCCTGAAGTCTGAACAGCAACAACAATTAGATCAGGAAGTCACTCAAGCGGAGGTTAGGGAAGCTATATCTCGCTGTAAGAACGGGAAAGCTGCGGGCCCCGATGGGCTCCCAGCTGAGATCTATGGACTAATGAGTGACAAGATTGTACCCACCTTGACGATGCTCTTCAATCAGATATTACAAGAGGGTTTAAAGCTCCCAGTCTCGTGGAATGACGCCACAATAATCCTGATTTTGAAACCTGGGAAAGCTCCATCAAGTTGCGGATCATATAGGCCAATTTCACTTTTGAATGCGGACTACAAAATCTTTGCTTCAATTTTGGCGGCCAGATTGGGACTGGTGGCAGAAGACATTCTCCATCTGGATCAGAAGGGCTTCGTCAAGGGACGGCAGTTATCAGATCTCACTTACGACTTTATAGGGGCGATTGATCTGGCTTCCGCGTATTCTCTCCCATTAGCAGCCATGACCCTCGACGCAACTAAAGCGTTCGATAGGGTGAACTGGATTTACCTGGCGGAAGTCTTGGGGAAATTTAACTTAGGGCCTAAGTTCTGTCGTACAGTGCAGTTGATCTACCAGAATCCGACTGCCAGACTTTTCGTTAATGGTAATACCACTGAGCCTTTTAAGATCTCGAGGGGGACAAGGCAGGGCTGCCCACTCTCCCCTCTCCTTTTTGACCTATATATTGAGCCATTTGCTCAACGGCTCAGGGACGATCCTAACATCCAGTCGTTTAAATATGGGGAGTGGGAGAGGAGGGTCGCCCTATATGCTGACGATATTTTAGTTCTGTCGGCCAACCTGTTAACAGCTTTCCCAGCTGTGATCAGCCTGGCGCAGGAGTTTGGTTTGGTCTCAGGCTATGAGATCAATGCCTCAAAGACAGAAATTATGGTTTGGAATCCTGGAGGGACACAGCATCAGCATCGGATCAGCTCTAAAATGAGATACTTGGGCATTAACATCGTGCAAGACATCACCAAGATCGCCGAGACAAACCTGGCTGGGGTGGCTAAGGAGTGTCAGAGGCTGACGAAATCTTGGGCCCTACTCCCTTTATCCATTCTAGGAAGGGTCAATTTGGTTAAGATGTCAATACTCCCTAAGGTCACCTTTCTCTTTAATTGTATTCCCCTTCACTTTGAAAAATCTGATATTGATAAATTACAGCGAGATATTAATTCATTCGTCTGGGCATATAAGTCATCAAGAATAGCATGGAAAAAGTTGAGGCGGAGGAGAGAGAAAGGCGGCCTCGCTCTGCCGGATCTCCAGTTTTATGCTTGGGCTTTCCAACTTGCACACTCGCGTAAGCTTTTGAAAATGCCGGTTAATACTGGAGCAGGGGGGATGTTTCTAGCTATGCTTAGAGGCGCCTATCTACATTAGGAGGGGTTTTTGTTTAAATTTGGGGACCCAACATTTTTTAAAAAGGTTAAGTTGAAGGTTCTACAGGGATTTGCTAAAACTTGGGCGAAACTTAGGGGCTCAGCTGCGCTTCGTTACTTTTCTAGCCTGGCTCCCCTCTGGGACTCTCCTGGTGCCCCGGAGTGTTTGAGGGATAGGCTGGCAGTACCCTTGAGAGAAGCTGGGTTGGTGGTTTGGGGGGACCTGGTCTCCGACTGTACTTTGGTTTCATGGGAACAATTTAAAGATAAAGTCGGAGCAGGCCTCTCAAGGTTTAAATATCTTCAGTTGAAAAGCTGGGCCCAATCGAAATTAAATCAAAGGAACCCTGTAGGGAGTGGCAGCTTTCTAGAACATCAGCTGGTGGCTAAGCCCATCGGGAGAAAGGAGGTTTCTTTTTGGTATCAAGCCATAATCGAATCTGTGGATGGCGAATTTAAACTGGCCGAGGAACTGTGGGGGGGTTCCTTACCAGCACAAGATTGCGATCACTTATGGCAGAATTCGTGCAAGATCTTATATGAGGTAGTAAAACCTGCATGGCTGAAAAGAAACCACCTGTTTACCATTCATAGGGTCTATTTCTCCCCATTAAAACATTCTAAAATCACTAGTGGCCCACCGGTGTGCTGCAAGAAATGTGGGCTGGCCTCAGCTTCTGACACTCACATGTTTAAGGAATGTCCCGCCTTGGATACCTTTTGGGATAGTGTCGGAAACTTCCTGGCAAGTACTTTGGGCTGTCCAATCCATATCGACTTACCCCTGATTATCTTCGGTTTTACAGATAAATTTATGGGTCCTTCTAGATCGCTGCTTTTTTATGCTATCCTGCTAGCCAGGAGAGAAATTTGCAAAAGATGGACGGAATCCTTTCCTCCCTCCTTTTCAGACTGGCTGACTTCAGTTGTGGCGGTTTCTAAGCTAGATCTAGCTAGATCTTGCAGTAAGAAGTAGATAGCATTTTGGGACTTGTTGCAACTCAGATTGGGCTCAGAGCTGCTTGATTGAGTTTTTTCTTTTTTCTTTTTTTCTGAGTCCTATGATTATGCTACCTTAACACTCTTCGGGCTATGTCAGTTACTCCCAGTCTCCCCCCTGGAAGTTTTTTTACAGCGAGTGTCATCTAGCTCCTGGAGCTTGGTGGAAGAGTTATCTCAGTTGGTTTCTTCATTAGCACCCAAGTAAGTCCTGGTACCTGTAGGCGGGTCTCCATTTTCAATTGCCTACCTTTCTCAGCTTGCTGAGTATGGTATAGACATCTTGGGTGCGAAGTGAAGTGAGATTGGTGGCAAATGAGGATAAAAAAAAAAAAAAAAGACTTTGCCACTGTAAGTGCTCCATTGAAAGAGATGACGAAAAATTATATTTCATTTCAGTAGTCGCATGAATGTGAAAGCAGTTTTAAGAAAATCAAACAAGCCATTAAGAATGCTACTGAAATGGCTTATTTCAATCCGAAACTTCATACAGAGGTTGTTGTTGGTGCTATCCTTGCATAGCGCAGCGGACACCCAAATGCTCAAAGGCATATTGTGGCGTATGCAAATAGGAGTTTGTCCCAACCAGAACGTGCTTATTCGCAATCTAAAAAAGAAAGTTCAGCCATTGTATGGGCATGTGAACACTTCTGTGTATTCCTGTATAGAAAGTTTTTTATGCTGGTAACTGATCATCAAGCTTTACTGACAGTATTTGGCAATCCAATTGGCAAAATGCCTTCTTGTATTGAACTTTGGGGACTATGGCTACAGGAGTACCATTATAACACTGTGCATCATCAAGGAAAGGATCAGAACCCTACTGACTACTTTTCCAGCGTGCCCATTCAAGGTCATAAAAGCTAACAACAATGTCTCAACTGGATTCAGTGAGGGAGGCAAATACATCAGCATGTACACGACATTGCAAGACAAAGAAAAGGAGACTCCTAATTGTTTGTATGAAGGTTCTCATGGCATCATATATTTAAAGTACACATTTTATCATGGCAGATTCAGCAGCACTGGGAACATAAATTATGGTGGCAATCAAAGTGGCAAAGTGCACGTTGTACTCGTGACAAGAGAATAAACGGCGCAAGTGACTAGTGCAAAACACAGCGAGCGGCGCAAAGTGACAAAGTGATAAAAAAAGGCTATATACAATAATCAATGGTTCAACACAATTGTTATATACAATGACTGTACAAAGTTTTTAATTTTGGAAGAACCAAAGCAAGAGATGCGTCATAAGATGCGCTGAGAGAAAGGTCGACGGCGTTTCGGTCCTATTCATTCAGGACCATCATCAGGACCAGATTGCCAATTTTTTTTTTAAAAGTGCTGTGTACCAACCAGGGTTCAGCGAAACTGAAAGAACCTAGTGGTAATACAGCCAAAGTCTAATTCAAATGATAACAGGGAGTCCTAGATGGCTAGGGCAGCAGTGTCGGAGCCCCGATCCACTGCAAAAGTCAGTTCAGAGGGACCACTAGTGAAACTGTATAATTGATAGTAGAAAAGGTCCAACTAGAATGTGAAGGCAGGGTCGGGTCACCGATCCGCTGCTAAGGTCCAAGCAATGGTATCAAGTAGAAGACTGAAGAGTCTTGCTTGAGTCAGACTAGGGGATGGCAGGAACCGCCACAAGCGTATGCGGTTTAGGCACCGGTCCAGGCAATGATACCGGATTGAAGAGTGAAGAGCCTAGCTGGAATTAATCAGAGGTCTGGCAGGAACCGTGCGGTGAATCGGTTGCCTGGACCGGTGCCTAAACCGCATACGCTTGTGGCGGTTCCTGCCATCCCCTAGTCTGACTCAAGCAAGACTCTTCAGTCTTCTACTTGATACCATTGCTTGGACCTTAGCAGCGGATCGGTGACCCGACCCTGCCTTCACATTCTAGTTGGACCTTTTCTACTATCAATTATACAGTTTCACTAGTGGTCCCTCTGAACTGACTTTCGCAGTGGATCGGGGCTCCGACACTGCTGCCCTAGCCATCTAGGACTCCCTGATATCATTTGAATTAGACTTTGGCTGTATTACCACTAGGTTCTTTCAGTTTCGCTGAACACTGGTTGGTACACAGCACTTTTTTTTTTAAATTGGCAATCTGGTCCTGATGATGGTCCTGAATGAATAGGACCGAAACGCCGTCGACCTTTCTCTCAGCGCATCTTATGACGCATCTCTTGCTTTGGTTCTTCCAAAATTAAAAACTTTGTACAGTCATTGTATATAACAATTGTGTTGAACCATTGATTATTGTATATAGCCTTTTTTTATCACTTTGTCACTTTGCGCCGCTCGCTGTGTTTTGCACTAGTCACTTGCGCCGTTTATTCTCTTGTCACGAGACCAACGTGCACTTTGCCACTTTGATTGCCACCATAATTTATGTTCCCAGTGCTGCTGAATCTGCCATGATAAAATGTGTACTTTAAATATATGATGCCATGAGCACCTTCATACAAACAATTAGGAGTCTCCTTTTCTTTGTCTTGCAATGTCATGTACATGCTGATGTATTTGCCTCCCTCACTGAATCCAGTTGAGACATTGTTGTTAGCTTTTACTTACTTACCCGGTTCTCAACCTGGTCTACGGGTTATACTCCTGTTGTTTTTTACCATTCAAGGTCATGGCACTCCATACAAGTCAGCTGAAGCTTATATCAACTTTATCGTAAAATCAAACACACCAGCTGCCATTTCGTTAGCCCAGATTATCACTGCCTCAAGGCACAATAGTGACATGCTAAAGTTGAAAGATATCATTACACATCAGTCATGGAACCAGCACACTCAACCTCTCACCAGTAAGAGTGACTCTGAAAAAGAGAGAAATGTCAAAGATGAACTGTCCATAACTCAGGAGGGAGTTATCTTGTGAGGGTTGAGAATCTTGATTCCAGAGAGTCTGCAGCAGAAAATTATTGAAGTGGCCCACAAAGAACATGGGGGACTCGTTTTCCACAAAATGAGCTCTCCGAGACCGAGTCAGGTTTCCATATCACGACGAGCGGATTAGAAAGGGAATTAAAGGCCTTCCATCTATGCAACTGACTATCTACAATATTTTCTTGGCACACCCTAAACATATCAGAACTCTCGAAGCATGCCTGGGAGAGAATAGCCATTGACTTTTTTGGTCCACTTGACAACAGATATCACCTGATGGTGATTGTGGACAAATACTCGTGATTTCCAATAACTGAGGATCTCTTAACCACCACTCAAGACCACGTTATTGAGAGACAGGATGGTATTTTTGCGACATGGGGTGTTCCAGCCATACTAAAATCTGACAATGGCCCGCCTTTGAATAGTTGGGGTTCAAAGACTTCTTAGAGCATCTGAATATAAAGCATCAAAAGAGCACTCCTCTTTGGCTGTGGGCCAATGGACTGGTTGAAAGATTTATGAGCGCACTAAAGAAAGCTGTGCAGTGTGCTACCCTTGAGAAGCTCAATTTACAAACTATGTTAAACTCTTCATTGAAAGCTTACTGTTCAACACCTTACACGAGCACCAGTGAAAGTCCGACGACATTGATGTTCAGAAGAGCTATGACAACCTCAGTGGACCAATCGGAGAGAACGAGATGAGAATGCAACTCGTATGAGGGTCTTGGCTCTGAAGCAAACGATGAAGACATATGCTAACCGGAGACGATGTGAAAAACATCGTCTTCCAGAGAAGAGACAGAGTGCTTGCAGGTCAGATGTGGAAAAGAAAATCTAATGCTCTCTTTGATGCAGAACCTTTAAGTGGTGCCAACCAAAGGACACATGGTGACTGCCCTGCTCCCTGGGAAGTCTATTACCAGAGACTCTTCTCACTTTCAGCATTTGATTCATTGTTCACCAGAACTCCATGGTGAAGGAGGGACTGATTCTGAAGCACAGATCTTAAATCATGATGGTGGTTGGTCACAATTTCATATGACACGTTCAGATCCAACAATTGTAGCGCCATAGAGATTGATTGAAGAGGTTTAAATGTGCTTATGTGTATAGATTTTGTAAAATTGGTAAGTTTCCGTTTAACAGAGATGTAGTGTCTTGTGAGTTAACAATGACAGAACCCTTTTGGCTTCTGATGAACTCCGTAGAGCTATGACGTAATGGATAGAGTGTATGCAGTGAAGGTTGCGTTAAAATGTTGAGTTCACAGTTACACGTAGACAAAGATGTGAGATACCAAGCTTCGTGTGTGGCATAGTCGTTTACGGGTACCCCGGCTGGGAAAACGTTAGTTTCAACATTCTCCAGTCAATCTCCACTCTGATGGTGAAAGTGGATTTTAAGTTTTAGAAGTGGCCCATATTCTGCTAACTGTGTTCGTAGTGATGAAATTTATCCCATTGTTTTAGCTCTAATGATTGTTTTAAGTTGAGAAAAGATATCCTGTTAGTGACTCCAATGATAAGAACACGTTTCCATAGTATCAATCAAATGTTATTATTGGTTGAATATGCTCCTTTGGTTTGATGGAATGTGTATACTTTCCGACCGTGGATGCTAAGAAACTAAAAGGCAAGATCAGAAGTGTACTGTATTTATAGCAACATCACGACTTTCCTGACAATGTCCAGTCAGGTGAACCTGCATTGTTTCAAAAGATGAAGGGTTAAATCAGCGGGATGGATGGAGAGATTTTTGAATATCATGGGAGGGTTTGTGGATGGATGGATGATGGGTGTATCCATATATATTGATGGATGAGCCCCTTGAGATCTGGCGTCGTTATTTAAATACTTCGATTTTATATTATGATATGTGTTTATGTTTAAAGCTCAATGTTACTTAGCAAAATGCCTTTGTGGACGTCCGTCAGCAAGTTGAACGCCTCCTCATTTCAATGTTGATAACTTCGAAGCATGTTGCTGCAGTGAGTGATACACTATAAGATTTTTCATCGTGTGACTGGGACTCCCACGGTATCAGATGTATTCGATTATTACCCTACGTCACCATCTAAATATTTTAAATTGCGATACAGTTCACATTTCATTAGTTGTCTTGTTGCAGGTGGCAGAGCTTACCTGGCTACGAGATGGCCGCTGCTTGAGCGAGCTCCGTAAGCCGTCCACACTATCCGGTAGGCATTGACCTCATCCGTGGAAGAAGTCACCAGGAAATTATTGCACAACATTGTGCCTGCGAATCGCTTACTGATGGTGCGTTCCTGGGTCCTGGCAGTGCCATTGAAGCTCCGATCCGAGGCTGCCTCGGGAGCGGCCTAGCTGAAAGAAACGGCGCAGCCCATTTAAGTTGCGGTGCTGCGGAGCGCCCCGCCGTGTCGTACCTCCTTGGTGCCCGGGCCTGGTGAACAGCGGACAACGCGGGGAGTGCCCGGTCACACCAACGGGCGGTGAGGGAGTCCGGTGCTTGACTGACGGGGCCGCCTTGGTCTAATCACCTGACAACGGCGTGGAACTGCTCGAGGCCTCTGGAGAGCACGGCTGAAAACGCCTGGGGTGGCCGTTGTTGGAGGCAAAGAACGGGAGCACAGTGAGCCATCCGGATACCCGAGGTGTGGCTGCAGTGAGGCGCTTTGCAGGCGGAGCCCCTAGTGCCGGGGCTGGCCCCAGCCTGATACTCTGTGTGGCGGGTTGGGCCTGGCAGCCCTGAGTGGAAATAACGAGTGCTGGTGAGGGTTGGCTCCCGTGTTGTGTGCAGCGGTCTGCTGGCCTGGTAGACCCAAAAGAATCGTGGAGTGAGTCCTGCCTTTACACTGTGTCAGACCCAGCGGCGGCGCTCTCTTGGGGGCACGTGGCGCCATCCATCCACACACTCGCCACCTGCGTTTTTCACCGCCTACAAATACAGAAGGTGCAGCAACCTGTGGTCACTGTAAAGCGGAGTAGGTATAGCGCTCTGCCCTGCACCCCTCAGCTAACGGAGGCTCATAGCTGCGCTGCACATGCGAGTGCTGGATTCCCCGGTCTGGATTCTGGCTGCATGTGAGACAGGTGCTATGAAGCAATGGGAAAAGTCGACAAAACGCAGTCTAAACTGGAGTTTGAGCAGGGCAAATCAAGACACAGAGATGAGGGTGCTGAATCGGCCAACTCAGGTCAAAGCGATACGGTCAAAGAGTCGGAGGGTGACATTCGCCAAATATTGACAGCCATGCAAAAAAGTCTAACTACCATTGATGGAAAAATTGACTCTTTGGCCTACCGAATGGATCGCATGTCTGAGCGGATGGATAAGCATGCTGAGTGCCTGGACATGGCAGAAAGGCGGGTGTCTGAAGTGGAAGATGCCCAAATAGAAGTAGATAACACCCAAAAGCAAATGGGGAAGCTCCTCACAGTGTTACAGGATAAGGCGGAGGATTTGGAGGCTAGGTCGAGGCGTAGCAACATACGCATTGTTGGCCTTCCAGAATCCACAGCAACTGGCAATATGGAGGTCTTCGTGGAACAGCTATTGGTGACCTTGCTTGGTCGCGACACTTTCTCCACTATGTTTATTGTGGAGCGCCCCCATCGCTCCTTAGGCCCCAAGCCACCTCCTGGGGCACCCCCTCGGCCTGTGATTGCAAGATTCCTAAATTATAGGGACAGGGATGCTGCCCTGAGACGTGTAAGGGAGCTGCGTGAACTTAAGTTTGAGGGCTCCTCGTCTTCACTATTGCCAGATCTCACCCTGAAGGTGCAGGAGGCGAGACGGCAATTTGCGCCCCTGAAGCGCAAGCTGCGAGAGCATAACCTGGAGTACGCTATGCTGTATCCAGCCAGGCTGAGGGTCGCGATGAATGGCATGCCAAGAATATACGCTGATCCCAAGATGCTACTGAAGGCCCTCAAGTAATACGGCAAGTCGGATATGCAGAGTCAGGCGCCAGAAGAGGAGGAGCAAGCCAGTATGCCCGGCGGAGGACTGGACGAGCAGGATTGACACTTGCCTGGTCTGTGTATCTCTCACTTCTGTCCTTTGGTATGTTGAATAGGGTTTTCAAGTATCGTATTTTTTGTGGTATGTTAGATGCTCCTGGCACCTTTGGTACTTCAGGGTGCTGTGGTAATGACTGATTTTTGGGCTGCAGCAGAGCTGGGGCTACACTGTGATAATAATCCCACTAATATTACTCATTGGCTTGGTCTTCTGCTGCACAGGGGTTCCCCCGGAGGCAAATTATTGACTACCTAGACTTATCACTGTATTTTTGGGACATTCTCCCCCGAATGAAACATATGGTGATGGACGGTTACGATTTACAGGAGAACTAAGTGCATCTGCCGGTAACATCCGCCCCTGTGTGTTACTCACTGTATGGCGAGATGCCAGTATTGCATTTTTGTTATTGCAACCTTAGCTAAGGTAATGTTTACATGCGGGTTGGAGGGTAATGTATCGACTATGCTAAGTTGGGGTTTGCATGTCATGGGTAGGGGGTTATGATTTTTGTTTAGATTTCACAGTGTACAAGCATTTTATTCATAAGACTCAAGAATCGGTGTTGTTGCTGCGGGAGAGTTGGGTGCATATGGCTGGAGCAGGGTTTAACAGACACAGCACGGGTTGACACAGGTCCACATTAACAAATCCGATTTTTGATTTGGAACGTGAGGGGCCTTAATGATTTTAGAAAGCTGCGTAAAGTGGTGGCTTATCCTAAACGACAAGAGGTTGACGTGGCGCTGCTCCAGGAGACACACTTGCCTCCGGATAGTAATAAGCTCACGCGTAAGCGACTCCATGGTCATTTCCACGCCGCGTGGTTTACCACGCATTGCAGGGGGGTGCTCACATGGGTTAACCCAAAATCAGGGATTACACTGGATGCTGTGGACGTTGAATCCAATGGTAGATATGTGCTGTTGAAGTGTCGTGGGAAAGGAGTGGACACTCACATAGTTAACATCTACGGTCCCAACAATGACGACCCGCAATTTTATCACACATTACTCGAACGCATGCGGAAAGATACCACTTTACCACAAATCTGGGGGGGCAACCTCAATTGTGTCCTGGATCCGTCGCTAGATCGCTCAAGGGGTCCACCTCAACGCCCCTCGGCAGCAGCTAGAGCCATATGCAACGCTGCCACACAATTAGTCCTTCTCAATGTCTGGTGCGCATGGTCCCCTGGGGTGGGGGGGGTTTCACCCATTATTCAGCTCCTCACAACATTCACACCAGAATTGACTACTGGCTTATCTCCAGATTACTGTACCCACAGTGTGCAGCTGCTCGCTACTGCCACGCTCCCTTTCTGACCATTCCCCTATACTGTTGGATATAGAAGCTCCTCCTAGGAAGCCTGCTCCCTTCACATGGAAGTTTCCCCCATACTCTCTCCTGGACACAGTATTCAAGTCAGAGTTGGCTGGAGCTATAGAGGGTTTTTTTTAGATAAATATTGGCTCGGTCCAGCATTTCTCCACGGTATGGGAAACATTCAAAGTGTTTATTAGAGGGGTAGCCATATCCAAGCATGTGGGAGTCCTTCGCTCAAACAGTCATTCTGGATTATTTAGAGCATATACGACTGCCATGCCTTACTAATGAGCACAGGGAGAACCTAATGAGCCCACTGGATCCCAGCGAAAAATGTACGGCGCTTAACACAATGCGCGACGGCAGCGCTCCGGGACAAGATGGACTCGCAGTGACTTTTTATAAAGCATATAAAGAGCTGCTCATACCGCATTTGATCACTCTGTTTTGGGAGATGGGGGAGGGTAGGCTGATGCCCCCTTCGATGAGAGAGGCCTTAATAGTAACATTACTAAAGCCAGGGAAGACCCAAATGAATGTTCGGCTTATAGGCCACTGTCGCTTTTGAACGTGGATACCAAAATATTTGCTAAAGTTTTAGCGAATAGGCTGGTTCCGTTAATCCCGCTCTTTGCCGGGCCGGAGCAGGCAGGTTTTGTCCCAGGCGCACTTTATCATATAATCTGAGGACAGTTTTTGGGACCATCCAGCATGTAAAGCCTGAGATCAAAGCTGCTGCGGTCTTCCTCCACGCAGAAAAGGCTTTCGACTCAGTAGAGTTGGCCTTGATGAAAGCAGTGTTGAGGCGGATAGGTGTGGTGGAGGTCTTCCTCAAATTGGTGTCAGTCCTATAAAATACTCCAGTTACTAGGGTTAGAACTGGGGACGTGGTCACAGCTCCCTTTGGGGTTTCGAGGGGTACGCGACAGGGCTGCCCACTGTCCCCGTTGTTATACGCCTTAGTGGCTGAGCCCCTGGCATGTGCCTTGAGGGAATATCACGGTCACAGAGGTATTCGTTTTCCTAATTACAATCTCATCGTGTCGTCCTATGCAGACGATATGCTGTTATATGTGCGGGAGCCAGGGACTAATCTAACCCCAATACTGAGTGAGGTGATGCGGTCTGGCGAAATATCTGGTCTCAGAATCAACTGGGCTAAATCCATTATTTTGCTCCTGACCCAGGCCATGACACCGATAGAATTAGATTACCCTCTGCAGTAGTCCTCCGACCCGGTGCGCTATTTAGGAGTGCAAGTTCATACGGACTCAGAGCTGGTGATCAATAAGAACTATGGCACAGCAGTTACTAGACTTGAGGAGGATATGAACCAGTGGATTCGCCTGCCTCTGTCATTAATGGGTCGCATATCTCTTATGAAAATGGTAGTCCTCCCTAGATTTTTATTTTTATTCCTAAACGTCCCGATGGTGCTTCCAAAGCACATGTTCAAAGTTTTTCGCTCATTACTAGTGCGACTGGCCTGGGCTGGGAAACACCAGCGGGTTAAATGGGAAGTTCTTACATTGCCCTACTCCATGGGAGGTCTTGGAGCCCCTGATTTGGAATTGTATTACAGAGTGGTGCAGGGCTCACAAGCTCATTATTGGATACACAGCCCGCAGAATCTTCCACACTTGCAGATTGAAAGAGTGGTGGCTGCCCCTTCCCCCCTCCCCAAAAGCTGTTTCAGGCCCCTTCTAGACGTTCGTGTATTCTGGATTCTATCAACTCGACAGTCCATGCTTGGCAGTTATTATTGAAAAGGCAGGCCGGAGCCCTCCTGTACTCCCCCTTGATCCCAGTGGAAGGGTGTCACTGGCTTTCAGTCAGCGTAGAAAAGGAAGTGTTACAAGCCCTTTCGACTCTTAATATCACTAAAATGGGTGATTTATTTTCCATGGGTAGAGCCCGAAGGTGGGCCGAGATTGAGGAGGAGGGGCACGACTTCACGCCACTCGCACGGTTTCACTTTTACAGGGTCAGGCATGCTATGTGCGAGTTGCTGGGAGATGATTTGCAGGAGCATCCCTAGTTGGTTTCCCTCTCTTTCCTTCTGCGCTCTGCCTCTCCCAACAAGATGGTTTCTACCATATATGATATGTCACAAGAATTTAGAAGGTCACAATACATCAAGGCCAGATTGGAATGGCAGAGTGACTTTGGGGTTGCTCTGGACGATAGCACTTGGCGGTACTGCTGCAAGGTCACTCAGCACATCTCACTTAATGGGAGGCATCGCCTTATTCATTTTAAGTTCCTCAATAGAGTCTATTATACTCCGGAGAGACTGGTCCGATACAGTCTAAGAGATACAGCGGTCTGAGGGGGATGCAGGGCGAGCACGACTGGGTTCATGCATGTTGCTTGGTTCTGCCCGAGAATCGCTGAATTTTGGGAGCAGATTTTCCAACCCTTGAACGAAATCACAGGGCTTTCACTATCGCCAGACCTGCTACTAGCTTTACTGGGCTACACTAGGAAACTACAGAAGGGTGTGAGGCGGTTAATAGCGATGGGACTACTTCTTGCCAAGCGTAGAATTGCAATGCGTTGGGCCCGTGGGCCTGCTCTGTCTGTAGCGGACTGGACCAAGGATATGTTGTATTGTAACACGCAGTCAGAGTTGTACAATGAGCTATTACCCACCCAGAGTTGCCCCAAAAGCTTCTGGGGATTATATCAGCAATACCTGGTTGGGAAAGAAACCGGTGTACCGGAAGGAAGCGATCTTGTTTGACTATGCTGAACTGTTATATATATATAGCTCCAGAATTAATGTTACTCCTGAGTTAGATGGGAGTTAAGGTATGTCAGGGTTGTTTAGGCCCAGCATAGAGAATATAAGTGATCGGACACATGAGGTCACGTGTCAGCAATGCAACAATGCCCCACACAGTGATGTTTATTGTCTGTGTAAATTGCCTTGAGTATAATTTTGTTTTCTTGCTCATATCATTGCATACAGTGTGAAACTAATGTTTTACTGTAAAATGTCTAAATAAAATAATTCAAAAAATAGAAATAAAAAGTTGTCTTGTTGCAGACAATATTATGAACTTTAGACGACTTGTATGACTGTGGATGCGTTTTGCCTAAATGTCCGCCAAAACACACATGCACAGAAATATTGGCAGTATTACCACTTGTCCTTAAATTCTCCGTTGTTCAGGATGTGGGAAAAAATCAAGTAACCGTACATGTATTGTTGAATAAATAGTAACAATACAAGTGCCTCTGGCAGCATGACACACAACTTGTAGAAATCGCGTTGGTGGAAATCGGACTTTGCAGTGTGCACAACCTTATGTGCAATCGCTACCTTCAAATCAGTCTCTGGCCACCTTCAGCAGTTCGCTTTCTGAACTTGGAAAGCAGTTAACAATGGCATTTTATCATGAAGCACATGTTAGTACTGGTACATAATTTGTTTTTTCACACAACAAACCAAATATGTTGCGCTGCATTAAGCAAGGGTGTGCAAACAATGCAGAACCATATCTAGTAAGATTGGCCTGCTGCTGCTGTCATCTCCTGGGCTGGCTCTCTGATTAGGCTGCCTTGACCAACACAGAGCCTTGCACCATGGTGCAGCTGTGAACGTGTGCTGTCTAGCATAGGATTTGTACTAGAAATACAAATACATTTATGCCTAGTCACATTTCAGAAGGGTCCCACACATTACATGTTACCTGTGCACTTCAGCACACATGCAATTTGTGGTGTTTTTTGGAAAAATGAAAACATTTCCCTATGCTAACAGCTGCTTCAAGGATGCATTAGGTTTTTAACACATTCCTGGTCTGGCTAGCTTACTAGGCTAGGCCTTGCGTAAAAACCTATGGATGTTTGCACAGATTTACTATAGATAGAAGAGTTTATTGTTCAGTTGATATAAACCTTTACAATAAGATAACAGAATTATAACTCCAGTATAAAAATAACAATAATGTTGAAAACTCCTCTTTCAATGCAAGACTAGAGCGAAGCGCACTTTCAGAGCTGTAGTACATTCATAAGCATCAACCCTCAAGCTCAACAAGCATTGGTAATGCATCGGTTTTGCCTATATAATGAATAAAGAGCTGTTTTCATCAATCATCGTCCTGGAGAAGGAAAGAGCGCCCTGACAGACAACACAAGAGTGGAAAGGATGTGGCGCAGTGGGCAGAGCTGCTGACTTGAGAACTGGAGATCCCGGTTCGTGTCTCGGCGGCGCCGCGCAACATCCTGTGATTCTATGCAAATCACTTAATCTCTCCTGGTGAAAAATTGTTATATAAATATGCTGCAAGAGTAAAAGGCAAAACCTTATGAAAATATATTTCACCCAAAGCGGATGTTTGCAGTATTTCGGCAGCGGGAAACTGATAAGAGAAGGAGATGAGGAACAAGCATTGGTAAATATGCTACAGCCAATATAAATGGAGGAAAGGTAAGTGGCACACAGAGGAACCAGTGAGAAGCCAGGAAAGAGAGGAGGCGGGATGTAAATCCCTTTTAAGTTTATATTAAAAACAATAGATTTCTCAAGCACAGCGCATGCACTGTGCTGGCCAAACCTAAAAACGCTAATGCAAGGCTGTACTTCAGATAGTCACAACAGAGAGACCAACCCCACAACAGAGACAGGGGATATTAAAATAGTTCGAGGACAAGATGACCACCGGATGGTCGAGCCTGTAAGAGGCTCCTGGCTTGGGACCACCTTTCTGGTGAATATCCCTGCTGTAGCCAGTCTCTCCTGTCCATCGGCAAGGCTGTCGATTCGACCCACATCCACCTACCCGGGAAGGAAGCTGGCTGACTGATCAACGGACGTCTATCTCCTCACTCCCGAGACCCATCTATCTTCGTGACCCTCCTTCGCTGGACCATCGAGTACGAGGTAACCTCGCTGGGCAGTTAGATGGTGGTTGCCGGCATATCGTGTCTGTACCGCTTATACCACCAACGAGCCGTAGCCCGGCAGGGCTTGCTACAGAACCACAGGTTGATGAACATTATGCCCTCCCTGCCTGTCCGAGAGCAGGGGTCGACGGACCTGAACGGAAGGTGCCCGCTATCTTGCCCGATATTGGTGAGGGGATCAGAAAGTCCTCTCGTGATAATCACGAGTGTGTCACGCCCAGCCAGCCCACTTGGGTCATTTATCATCTGACCTCTAGAGCTAAAAAAGGTGGTCTTACCCACAGAAATGTGGCGATAGTTTTCGGCATTTCCCAGGACACTGACGGTCGGATGCCCTAGTTGCTACCGCCCAGGCGATCACTTAACTGCGATGACCGTGTAGCGGGAGCCGGCCCTAGCACCACATTCAGGATTGAACTAGTAGGAAGCAGCCGCCCTGATGTGCAGCCTCTTGCATTCAACCAGAGGAGTTTATTCCTCCATTTTAAGCTAGCGCTCCCTGCTATACCATCAGGACAGTAGCACAAGATGGCGCTCTCACTCTATCTGAAACCGGGGTAGCACTGAGGCCACAAAGTTGATAGAAAGTAAAGAAGGAGTACCATTGAGTTGGGAAACACTAAACCTCTGTTATTCAGTGCCAAGATACTCTTCAGGGTGAACGTGCGCTTTACATATACACATGTTATGTTATTAAGCTCCATACCAAGTTTACCTCTATGAGCTAAAGAAGCAGCCATTTTGCAATGGCTTAGATAACGATACCCTATTCTAATTAAGCAACCTTTACAAGCCTCTTTATAACAAATGCCTTTTTCACATTTTTATTATTGGATATACTCTACATTTTCTTCACCCCCTTTACTCATACCATAGCTCGCTGTGAACAGTTAAAGGCATCTTCCGAGGACCTTTACACCTGTTTGGAAAAGGGCCAGTCCATCTCCACCCTCACCCCATACTATACACTCCATATCAGTAGGTGAGCCTATATCTGCATTTCCCGCTGCCTGCGGCACAGTGGGTACTTTCAACCAGCAAGTCTATTGTTATCCCACTACTCGGGATGCTTAGGATATGGAGAGTACTCCGCACAGGAACCAACTTCACCCCGAAATCCAGGTAGACTCTGCTTAACCACAAGGAAAATAATAGAACAAGATATTGATAGTTATAAATCTGTCCCAGTTGATCCCGCCCATTCTGGGGTGTCTAATCCGATCACCTATCATGGAGTCTAACCCCACTAGAGCTCCCGACAATGTTATGGAACAGGTAGGATACAATGCTTTTAGACTTACCTATCCTCCTAATCTATCAAAATATTGATCCAAAACCCAGATTCCTCAAATCTCACCCATAAACGCTCATTTTGAACCCTTATTTCAGCACAAAAAGAGGAGCTATAATTGTCGATCTTATATTCTACACGAAAGGAAGAGCACAATGGAGGAAAGCCCTGCTCTCTCAACTCTGGATCTCGGCATTTAGAAAAATCCCACATGGGCTTAAACTCTCGGTAGCCCCCTCAACAACTTACAGAGCTGACCAACCATCACCCTATACAATAGCAGGATAATCCTCAGACCACAAATGTTTGATGAAACCTTCTCTATCATTAAGACTACCTTAACTAGTAATGATCAGGCCACCGCCCAAGGCTCTCTGGTCTCTTCTGATGTCCCCCCCCCAAAAAAAAACAATACTGTCCCCGAATGCTCTAGCCATTTCTAGCACTCCTGCCCTTGCCCACACGGCTCCCCCCTGGTTTACAACTCACATAACACCATCACTCAATCTGCACACACGGACACCGAATCCCTACCCCTGAATCTTCCAGCTAGAATAAGCCCTCACTACACCTCTAAAGGAACGATCGCAGAGATACGCACCCACCAAAACAACGTGCTCACCTCATCTTTCCCCCTTGCGTGGGGGATACTGCGAGTTTGCCCAATGCACTAAGCGTGACCCATACAATTGCCCCTGCGATGCCTTTAAATCCTAATATGATCAATATCTTACAGCAGAAGACCCAGCTGCTCCCACCCAACCAGCTCACCTGCTCCCCATCCCAATACCTCACTCCCCAATCCATCTACAACAAAACCTCTGTTCTGCTGGCTCTCCCAGGCCAGATGCACACTAACATTACAGGCATGAGCACCCCCCTATCGCCAGGCTTAGAGGCTCACGCGTCGACCACCTGTGCTCACACATCTCTAGAGGCCAGACTTAGTGTGATGGCTCAGGACCTAAAACTACTTAAGGAAGATCTAAAAGGCCTTATTAGCATCACCTCAGTGTTGGCGAACATCAGAGGGATCAACATGAAGCCTGAGAGAAATAGACTCGACCACACCCTAGATATTAATTACCGCACTAGACCTAAATCACACCCCTTAGACAACGGGATCCCAACTGTCTTATCACTCCCCCACCCGAAATAGCAAATTAAACCCTACTCCAACTCCTATTCATGACCCCTCAGATTGAATGTCTTTATTGGGACATTCACTCCCTCCTCCTCTCATACAATTGTACCTATTCTGCATACAGAGTCGTGCCCAAATCCAAACAGTCCCTACAAACCCACACAGAGATACTAGGCGCAATCCCAGAGCCGTAAACAAATCAAACCTTAAACAAGTGCCCATCTCGCAGCACTCCTCTGCTATCACCAAAGCACACAAGAAATGCATGCTACTCAATAGCAGATTGGAAGTGAAATATGCGGCGGACATCATCTTACACACAAGCTAAACATTCTAATCCTGACTGAAACATGGCTAAATGATGCCTCCTCACCTTCCCTTGACCTACTAGTACCACCTAATAATGACATCATTAGAATAAATAGACCAAGCAGGCCTAGAAGAGGTATTGCCTGCATACACAAAAGCAATATGGCAGTCATACAATCACGTAAAATGGACATACCCTCATGCGAATACCTATGCATTGACATTTTCAGCTACAGCCCAGTGTGCAAACTGCACACAATCTATCACTCACCAGGTGACATCACTTTTTTAGAACAAATGATGGAAACCATCTCAACCAGCACAGGACAACAAGGCACCCACATCTTTGGAGATTTCAACCTCCACTGAAATGGCCCTAATGACCAAGCAGTCCACAGCCTGAAAACCTTCCTAGTTGACCACAACTTGACCCAATTCTGTGACAGTCCTACACATAACTTTGGTGCAACCCTGGACCTTATCAATGCCAAGAATTACACCATCCAACTGGAATCTATCACCTCTTGTGACTAGACTGATCATCACTGCATCACCTTCCTCATCACTGAAACTGTGAAGACGAGACGGGGTCAACCGAAGAAACCCAAACATTGGAAAAGGAGCATGCAGAGTGTCAACTGGAATGATCTGACATCTCTCAGCAACAACATCCTGACACCCCCACCCGCCTTAGATATAGCAGATGTCCATGACCTCACAAATCATTACAACAACTTCATGTTGAACATTCTAGACAAAAGACTCCAAACCTTGGTTCAATGGCAGCCTTAACACAGAAAGGCATAAGCTTAGACTAGCTGAACGAGCATGGAGATCACCACTGTCCCTCTCAAACCTTAAACTCCTGAGGAGCATCTACAACAAACAAATTAGAAGCTCCAAAGCAAACTTCTTTAAAAGCCAGTTGTACAAAGCTAGAAATCGTCCAAAAAAACTGTTCAAACTGGTCAAGTTACAATCCAATAAGCAACCCAACATCCTCCCTCAGGTTTCAAGCCACAACCAAACTGTGAGGATTTCGCCTCCTCCTTCATGAAAAAGACAAGAAAGATCGAAAACGACCCGCGGTTCAGCCTCAGAGCACCTACCTCTCACACCTCATGGTAGCACCCCCACACCCCTGATTGCTGAGACACCGGGTATCTCAGTTCACACCTCCAAAAACAATGCTACGTGGAGCATATTCAAAACTTTTGATGAAAGTGCCATCCTCAAAATCCTTACAACACTAAAACATGCAAATCACTTAAAACAACCCTCTACCAGCGAACATCTTTAGGGGGATCACCGTGTCCTTACTCCCTCTCTGGACTAAAATAGCCAATACCTCATTACTTCAAGGATCAATACTTGAGTGCCTTAAAGCGGGGCAGGTTACCCCATTTTAAAGAAAACAACGGCTGACCTCTCAGACCTAAACAACTTCTGACCAATCTCTACGATTCCAACAATAGCAAACCTCCTTAAGAAATGTGTTCATGTTCAACTGTGTAACCACATTGACCAATTCAGTCTGTTAGATCAACTCAAATCCGGATTCCACCATGGCCACAGCACTGAATCGGCGCTCACACACATTGTTGTTGATGATGCCCTAAAAGTGTTGGATCAGAATGAATCCTGCCTTCTTATCCTTGACCTCTCGTCAGCCTTCAATGCTGTCAAACATGACTGCCTCCTAGAACTACTTAAATGTAGGATGGGGATATCAGGAACTGTTCCCAACTGGTTTGCCTCCTTTCTCTGGAACAGAACTCCAAGCATCAAGGTCAATATGTACCTATCCAACCCCACACAGGTCACATTAGCGGTCCCTCAGGGGTCTACGCTTTCACCCATGCTCTTTAACTTATTCATGGAACCCCTTACAGAATTGTTGAATTCTTCTAACATCCAGTATCACATGTACGCAGATGACACCCAACTGTACTTAAAAATCTCTTCTACCGAAGATATTAGGTCTCCAAACTCAACCCTACAAAGAACACAGGTAACCACCTCA
Source organism: Calotriton arnoldi (assembly GCA_963921515.1). NCBI lineage: Eukaryota > Metazoa > Chordata > Amphibia > Caudata > Salamandridae > Calotriton > Calotriton arnoldi. Next base: position 228,958 of record CAWUFW010006663.1, read on the forward strand.
AACTAAACGCTCTCAAAACAGAATTCCTCTTAATTGCCCCACCCAAACACTCACCTGACATCGCAGAATGGATGAAACAACTAACAGTACTGATTTACGTACCTCACATTATAGAGTCAATGAGATCTCTAGGAATAACACTGGACAAGAATCTGAACATGCAGGAGCACATCAGCGCTGTCACCAAAGGAGCGAACTTCCACATGAGCATCTTAAAAAAAATGTAAACACTTTCTTCCCCCGCAGGACCTCGAGTCTGCTGTTCAAGCTCTAGTGATTCCCAAGTTGGACTATGGGAGTGCAACCCTATACGGCCTACCCAGAGCTAAGCTTGCACCACTAAGGGCCTCTCTTAACGCTGCAGCTAGCCTCATTACAGGTTCAAAAAGAAACAGTTTACCTCTGTGGCTAGCCTCATTACATGTTCAAAAAGAAACAATCACTCCTGATCTGAAATCTCTTAACTGGCTTCCATATGAGGCAAGGATTCATTTTAAAATTAGTTGCGTAAGGAGAAGTCAGTTCTTCCCATAAGATAGCTTTTACAGAATCAGGTCTGGCATATTTGTTCCTATACCTGCAACGTAATATTGCTGCTTTCCAGGCCCATCGTAGGTTTCTCAGGCCAAATTCTACCCTTATCTGTGCTTGTGGTGGTAAACGTGGGAGGCAGAATAATTGCCTACGTAGCTTGCACTGGGCAAGGTGTAACTGGAAAAACATAGACCTTGTTACTGTAACTTACAGCTGGAAGACGTTTTGCTGCTATTTCCAAAATGTTGGCAAGAGAGGGGCTTGTCAACTCACTAGATAGGCGGGACAGTGCAGCTGAGAGTGTCACTGATTTCGGTTTCAACATAGATGGATGAAGATGGAACCTACCTTGCTAATGGAGCCATAAACTGAGGTGTTTATAACCCGGAACCCTGATAATTGGGTATTATATGCCCAGGAGCTGTGCTTTTTGAGCCTTTTACAGAATAATACCATGTTTGTTTTGAGTATGTTCACCACCAGGAAGTTATCAGAATAGGTCTCCAAGGTTGTAAGAAGGCATTGAAGGCCATATCAGTTTTATTTACAGAGTCATCAGTATATTGTAGGCCTGGTACACAGTGATCACCTAACCTTGGAGGGGCAGGACATACCGGGCCCGATTCACAAAAGTAATCTGAGACAAAAGTCTAAATTTATGACTTTTAGTATTCACAGAAGGCACTTACGATTTTTGGTATTCACAGAAATCACTTACGACTCCTATCTTTACGTCCGCAGTCGGGCCGGAATCTTCGCACCCAGACCGTACTCTCTGCACCCGGACCATACTCTCCAGCAAGGGCCGTACTTTCCGGCTCGAGCCGTAATCTCCGGCTCGGGCCGGATAAAGTGTAATCAATGGGCTGGAATGCAAGTTTTACAAAAAGGAACATTAGGAATGTGTGATAAATGGTAGAGGAGGTCATAAAAAATAGTTTGGGCAGTGAAAAGGGTATGGCCAGACACTACATCATAACCCAGAAAAGTTTTCTCCTTTGCATCATGGTACATGCAGTGCACAATTTGCGCTCCCCTCAGTCTAGACTGCGGTATCAACACTAAGGAGAGCACCCTTAGTGTTGACTGTGGTTTTGACACTACAGTCAACACTGAGGGAAGAGCAAATTGTACCATGAAACACAGGAGCAAACTTTAGGGTTTAGGGTGTGGTAGGTAGAACCCCACCCCTTTCCAGTTACTATGAAGGGACTTCTTAGCTAATCTTGGGGCCTCAATTTAACATGGGATTTCCAGTCCTTGCACATGTCCACTGCAATTACAAGGACACTGGTCTTCCTACATGCAGTGTACATGACCACCCATATTTGTTGAAGAAGGTACAATGAGTGGACCAGCTCTCGTTCATCCCTTCCACCTCTGCTGATTGGCAAAGGTGGCAGGAACCTAAGAGTGACAAGCGAGCATGTTAATCATAACAGTTTGCACCAGCCCATGCCGTCCTGCTGCTACTGGGCATCAGTACATAGGAAGAGGGGTTCCCCAAAATACTTCTAGGTCCAAGAGGAGGGGAAATATAACAATCAAGAAAGAAAACCTCTGAACTGACCTATATTGCTTTTCTGTGCGACCTTAATCGGTTCAAGCTATGCAACCAGCTTCAAAGAAAATTCACTTAGAGTCATTTATGTGCAAGAAATGCATTTTTTGCACATAAATGATTCTAAGTGAATTTTCTTTGAAGCTGGTTGCATAGCTTGAACCGATTAAGGTCGCACAGAAAAGCAATATAGGTCAGTTCAGAGGTTTTCTTTCTTGATTGCTACTGGGCATCAGTGCATAGCCAAAAGAGTGTTTGTGTGTTTATGTGAGTTGGTCAAAAAGAGAGAGAGAGTGTGTGGGTGCGCAAGCGCACTATCCCTGGCATGATAATGGCCAATCCTTGATAACTAGTGGGCTTTTATGTTGTTGACTTCCTGGCTATCCATGACATCCAATTATTATTGCAAAAACAAGCGGTGGAGACTGTTTCTTCATTCTAGACTAAAAAGGTGCATTTTTTATGGTATTTTTCATTTTATACCCAAGCATGGCAGGCACATGGATAAAAACAATTCCAGAGGCTACTCCTACTCGAAATAAACCCCAGCTCCAAAGGCGGCTTGTATGTTCACACCTAATCTACAAGACACTTCCTTATTTCGAAGCACCCTGTTTCCGGTGGGAAATCCTTTTAACAGTACAAAGTCCTGTCACATGGCCAGAAATATGCACCACACACAATTCCATGTAAATGCATGGTGGTGGAGGCAACAAAGTTCAGAAAACTGAAAGTCCCTCTATCCTTATTTAAGTGATTGGTTAATAAAGCATCCTCTTTCCAGAAAGCAAATCAAGGCTTCCAGAAAACAGCTATTACAGGATCTACTTCAACAGATAATCTTTCCCATACCCAAGTTAATCCTGGTACAGGTCGTTCACTGTCTGGGAGGTATTCCTGACAGTCATAAACAAAATGTGATCTCTTTGGATAAGAGTCATTGAAGTATATACGGAAACTATTGCATTGTGCGTGCAATTCCTCATCCCTCTTGTGCCAAATAGACTCTCCGTTGCTCTCAATAGTAATATGCATTTTTATTGTAACAGATATTTGCCTTAACATGAGATGTCTTCATCAGTGTCTGGAGGACCAATGAAGGCTGCACTCCAGAGATTGGGAGGATGAGATCAGTCTTTTACTAGCAAACGTATAATTGCTCCCATCATGGTAATTTCTAAAGTCCTAGATGAAAGGAGAGTTTTATTTGTGACAGACATCTCCATGATTAGATGGGAAAGGAATATTGAACCATCACAGTTCCAGGGCACTTGGTTTCCAAAAGAAATGATTGATCATTTGAAGCTCCTGGAACTCGCAGTACAACATCTAACTCTGACCACAACATTCATAAACAATTCTATACATGTCTATGCAGACAATATGCCAAAAATGCTCTACCTAGAAATGCAGGACAGAGGTACTTTCAATGACTGTCAAAGCCCAATCCAAGTGGTACTGGCTGATTATTCCAAATCTTTCAATCGCAGCTGTAATCATGACAATTTTTAGAAAGGTAGGAGCAGCCACATTAAATAAAATCTTTTAAAGAGAATCATGTGTAACTCCCGAATTATGAAGTTCTGTAGGACATCTTCACAAAGTAATACAAAAAACATATTTACAAATGTAAGCAGCAAAAATGTCCAGACTTTGCATCAGTTATTATAAATTAGGGAAAAAGGGCAGCTCTCTATTAATCATCTGGTAAAGGACATTTCTGCTTTTTTTCCATGCTGCTGACCCCATCAGCTCTCATTGAGCTGAAAGAATGCAGAATGATTCTGATTACACCAGAGTGATCTCAACAATAGTGACTCATTCAGATGTCAGTGAGACACTACATGACACTTCAGTGAAACCTGGATATCTTCTCCAGACCAACTACCGTCCTTGAGCTGGTTGGCCTGGCTCCTGAATTTGTTTAGTATGGTGCTGGACATGGCCTTTTCTGCAGGGTCACTCCTATGTTTTTTTGCCTTGGCCCTCCTCTTTTTGCTGAATTTGTTTCTGTTGTCTTTTAGGACTCTGCATACTTTACCACGGCTAACCAGTGGTAACGTCCTTGTGCTCTCTCTGTAAAACATGGTAGAATTGGCTAATCCTGATTTAGCATATTTAATTTACTGGTACGTCCCTAGTAAAGTGTCACAACCTGTGGCCAGGGCCTGTAAATTAAATGCTACTAGTGGGACTCCAGCACTGATTGTGCCACTCACTTAAGTAGCACTTTAATCATGTCTCAGGTCTTCCATTGCAGCCTGCGTGTACAGTTTTTGAACTGCCATTTTGACCTGGCAAAATAAAAAATTTGCCAGACCCAACCCTGTCTTTTTAATACATGTAAGCCTCCCCTAGGATAGACCCTGGACAGCCCAGAGGACAGGGTGCAGTGTATTTAGAAAGTGGGACATGTACTTTTTAGTTTTACATGTCCTGGTAATGAACAATTCTTAAATTCGTTTCCACTACTGGAAGGCCTACCTCTCCTACAGAATAACAATGGAATAACATTATTACATTTAATAAGCTGTAATTTCCGAATGGGAGCAGGTACTCCAACTCATGTTTGGTGTCTTTGGAATTGTAATGAAAAATCCTAACTAACGGTTAAGTAGGATTTTTAATTACCATTTTGAAAACTTATTGAAAGTTGCCATTTTCCTGCCTTAGCAATTTGGTGCCTGCAGCCTGTCTCTGGGTCTCATGACTGAGTGTAGTTGACAGTTGGGCTTTGTGTTTTCCTCCTAGACAGCCACACACAAAGGGGGGGCTTAGGTGTGACTGGATGGGCAATCACTGGCAGGATCGGTGGGAGGAGCTGGGCATAACCCCACTTACACTTAAATAGGCTGTGTCCTGCCTCCACACAAAGGGCTGCATACCCACTGTAGTCTGCAGCCAGGAAGGTAGGGTGCCTGTGCACTTCAAAGGCATTCTTCTAGAAGCTTCTCCCTACTTCAAAGGCACAACTGGGTATAACTACTGGGCTTCAGACACCAACTTTTCAGTTCACATCTGACCTGTGGATACTTTGCCATGAAGAAGGACTGCTGTGCTGCTGAAAGGATTGCCACTCTGCTGGACTGCTGCTCGAAAGGACTGCTGCCCTGCTGTGCTGACATGCTGCCCTCTTGCCTGGGTGAGAAGGACTGGACCTGCATCTCTTCAATCAAGAGTGACTTTAAGGGATAGTTGGCTGGTCTTCTTGTCTGAAGCTTCAGGGACATAACAGGCGTCCAATGACCTTGCACCTGCCCCTAGATGCTGCCTTGAGTGAGTCAACCTTTCCAAGTGGTGCCTCCCCAGTCCTAGAGCCTTGGAAGTGGGCTTGAGGTGCTGTGCCAGCCTCTGTGAATCCTGCAGAACTGTTGCATCTCCTCTGCTGCATGGCTCAAGCCAAGCAGAACTGACATATTGCCACTGCTGCGTGGATTGGACCCATCAAAAAGACCCACATGGCAGCCCGGAACTGCTGCTGTGTGACACATTCGTGACACAAGGCCCTTGCATCTCTCGTCGACGGCAGGCTTGATGCCGGACTCTGCATCGCAGCTTCGCAGCTCTCTAGAACTGACGCATTTCCCCAACTGCACGCTGCATCTTCGAAGCCAGACTTCGCATCACAATCCTCGTCGATGGGATCGTCGATGACGATACAGGCCCTCGCATCACTGCATCTCAGGACCAACGCATCGCATCGCTTCGGCTGAGCAACGCATCTTCAACGTGGATCCTTGCAATGGCCCGCAAACCAGGATTTAAGGTTCTTTGTTCAGCCGGCCTACCTGGGTCCCTGTAGCCGGCCCAATCAATCAATCAAAAATACTTTTATTTGATTTCATTAAAATCATAAAAGGGTGGGCGTACCACCATGTTTCATAAAACCGAGGATCAGCATTTGGAGACTTGAATTTAAGAAAAGACAAGAGTTGTAGGACAGTGAAGAGACAGAAGAGGATTAAAACTGAATCTTGTCAACGGGCAATAAATAGTTAAGACATTAAAAGTTCTTTTGCCTCCTTTTTCCAAAAGTTTGTGACATGATGGAACCGTCCTGGACAGTTTGCCGCTAAATCATTAAAACGATTATATAATCCATGCATTTTAAATAGCTGTGTACAATTATTTTCCATCTGCTCATGTTAAATCGCTATTTTTGTCCAGTTCTTTTGCCGCTATTTTCCAAAAGTTTATCGCTCTACAGGACAGTTGGATAGACGTCCCTCCGAGGCATTTTATAACTGCTGCTCTGCATGTCCTTATTTGTGCATTTCTTAGTGCCTCCCGCAAAACAGTTTTCCTGATTATTAATAGTGCGGGGCAGATACATAAGAGGTGCAACAAAGACTCGTTCCCCTGTCCACATAGCCGACATTCTTTGGATGGCCATGTGTGTTTCCATTTGGGGGTCAGGTCCTTCGTGGGGTATGCCCCCAGCCTCAGCAGCGTCAAATAGTGCTTATTATGATATGAGAAGTGTTCAGACAGGTACTGTTGGGGTTTTAGAGTCTGGTACGATTGTATCACTGCCCATACGTGATGTTTTTTTGTTATGGCTGTTTTATTGATTAGTAAGGATGTTCGTTTGATCGTATTATTCACGACTTTTTTGAATCCGGAGAACGTTGTGATGGTCAACCATGCCTCCTCTAACTGCAGTGCCAGAAGCTAATTTTTTAGCACTGATGTGATGGAGTTTTTTAGCCTAGTTTGCATTTCAATCTCCATCCAACAGCGATGTGCTAAAGTGTTCTCTTCGGACTCCAGCTCGGTCGGCCTGAACTTGTGATTTTGTCCCGGTCTAGCACGACCAGATATCCACAGTTTGTGCTTTATACTTTTTGGCGCTATTTTCACTAAATTCTTTAAAATTACATATGTCCGGTTCTACTGATTAGATTTCTATCATTTTTGTCTTGTTTTATTTATTAGAAGAAGTTCTATTTTCTAACCTGGTGTGGGATCATTATTGTGTGATGTTTTCACTTTATTACTGTTTGAAGTGTGAACTATCAGAGGGTTGAGCACAGGTTAATTTAGGGTTGGTTTGTGCCTCACCCCGACCAAGATTGTTATTGCTGCTTGCCCAGGGCTCACACCTCAGTCAACTAAGAACCCAATTTCATACATATGGGCACTGAAATTTGTGTGATGTCCTTTTACTAGAACGTCACTCCCTTGCAAGGGGAAGATGTTTTACAACCAGCATTAAAAAAAAAAAACATTAAACCTACTATATGAGACAGTGTTGTCATATTTCCTCCATCTGCCCAAATTGGGCATCTATTTATTTTCCATCAAGGTAACAATGTACATCTTCCTACATCCATGGCCTAAAGTAAAGGCCTTTCTCAAGTTTCTTTCTGTGGTGGTGAGGAAGGATTTCTCAAAAAACATTACCCAAGACGTCCCTACAATTAGAAAGAGTCTCTCCATGGGGGCTCAAAATTCTCATTTCTAACTTTACTAGTTCTTCCGCTGAACCCTGTATATCTCCTCAGTTTGGCATCTTATTTGCAAAGTATCTTTCTCAGTGACAATCACTTCGGCTCATAGAAAGTATGTAGCCCATGCCATTTGTTCCCATAAGCATTATATGGTCTTCCACACTAATGGGGTGGTATCAAGGACTTTTCGATCCTTTCTCTTGAGTCTGTTAGATTTTTCTGCAAATTAGCCTCATTCTTGCCCCCTTTTTTCAAAAGATGTCTTTCTTGTAGAGGGATCCTTTCCTACATTCAACCTGAAGAAGGTCCTATGCTGCCACAAATAAAATAATAAAAGTAATTGAAAAATCCAAACAAGTGCTTGTAAACGATATGCCTCTTTGTACTAGTAAAATTACTTCTGAACGATCATACTCTGTTTGAAGGCTATCAGTCCCTTTTCTGGGAAGCCAACTGCTCATACTCCATGGGGGAAAGATGCCATTGCTGCTTTACTAAGATATGTTCCCATTCCTGACATCTGCACAGCAGCCACCTGCAGAAACAGTAATACATTTCCTAGGTACTACTGTGAGGATTAGAGCACCATGGCAGATAGACATGTTGCTCAAGCTGTTTTTTGATACCTGTATGGCTGATTTATCCTATGATTTTGCACATCATTGCCCTATTGCTACTATAACCGCATCCTGAGAGCAGTGACATTGTGATTCTATTCACTGTTTGTGATTACTAATAAAGATCCCCTGATGAAGAAAGAAAAGTTACTTATTTGTGATGCTAGTTTTCAATCATGGGAACATTCAATTAAGTTAGAAAAAGCCCACCCTCCTTCCTAGTGGTAGTAATATGATGGTGAGCTGATGTAATATCACAAACCTGCTATTTCGTCAAAATAAATTGAGGCACCACATGCCAAAAATTGGTTTGAGATATGGTTTTACAAGAAGGAGAGCCACTCGCAACATTGCCGCATTATATCATGCAGTTGCAGCACACATTTAAACATCTTGAGGTTCAAATATGTAGAGACGATAAGCACATGATTGCAGGCATTACAGACAGCCAATCTACTCCATTAGCAAAATATTGGCATTTTGGAAAATCCTGCCAAACTCCTCTACAGTGAACATGATAGTGCTAGCGACAATGGTGAATGCTGTATTACTTTGCTAACACACCTATAATACTGCCAATCAGAGTTTTAAGGAATTAGACACAATACAGCTTTCAGTGAAATGGAAGAACAGCAAACACTGGGCGCGGGTGGGGGGGTGCACCCACCCAGTATCACTTCTTCCCAAGCAGAGTGAGACAATATTGTAACCAGACTAACATCTTACTTCATTGTAAGAGTGCTTCTTCAACCCAGGGGCCCCTAGAAACACCTACCCGAATTACTAAAGATGGCTGACCACTGCTGGCAACAGTACATTAAAGTAACAGGGATGGGTATACTATATGCCCCACAGATGCCAATAAATGCTCTGTGCGCGTGTACAACGGCATTGGTCTACCTATTGCATCACAGGGGATGGAGACGTGTAAAATGCAGGAATGATGAGACCTTTTCAATACTGGATTAGCAAACACAAAGTACCCAAAGGACAGTTCTTGGTGCATGGGAAGTTAGTCAAAACTATACTTGAAAAGTGGAGGTGCGGAGCATGCATCTATTGCTTACCATGGAAAAGTGGAACAATCCCTCAAAGAGGAAAATATAACTTACCTGTCTAGCTTATGGGACAAATGGTCAGCGGTTATGTAATTGAACTGGAGAAGGAGAACTGGAAGTAGATCTTTTTCCACTCTCCTAGGGGCATATCTACAAGGGCAGGCGATACAATTATCGCCGCTTTAGCGTCCGTTTTCGGACGAAAAGCGGCGATAATTTTAACGCCTTATTAGCAAGGACACGCTAACGCGTGAATCCATGCTTTTCGCCCTTTCTCTTATCGCCCAGCTTTGCATCTCTAATGAGATGCAAAGTGGGCGTTACTGGGCGTACCCCAGATGGGCTACGTTGTAAATATCGCCGATGTGCACATCGCGATATTTACAAGGCAGCCCACAGGATGATAGCAGACGTTAGATTTTGGCGAAAACGGCCGTTTTCGCCAAATTCTAACGTCTGCTATTATCCCGACTTAGCCATCCCTAACATAGGGGGTGGATTGTGCTGATACGACCACAGGGTCGTATCAGCAAGGTTATCGCCGTTTTGCAGGGAACATCGCTGGAAAACCAGCGATGTTCCCTGAAAAACGGCGATAACCTCGCTATCTCTGGAATTTTTATCGCCCTGGAGAAGCGTGTTGTTAATAACGCGCTACCAGGGCGATAATTTCCGGAGATAGCCAGCGATAAGTAATCTATCGCTAAGCACGGCCAGCGATAATTATCGCTGGCCGTTGATAATATGCCCCCAAAAGTCTCTAGGGATGCAGAGCTTAAGTTGGAGCAGTTCTTACATTGTGTGTATCTCACCCTTAAACTGTCAGCTAAAATATACCCAACCCTGGCAATGGATGCCCTTGGTATAGAGGCCCAGAAGTGGATTTTTATCACATGGTGTAGGCATGCCCGATGTGATCTTAGGCCCTACTACGCAAAAAAGATAAACCGGAAACAGATTCTTAGGTCTTGCCCTAGTCATAGCCAAAAAGCTATAGTGGTGGGATGGAAATAACTCCCCTCGATCACCCAGTGAGTACAAAGGCTTGTGTATGTGGCAGAACTGGAGGATGCAGCACCAAAACCAAATGGCACAGAGGGAAATGCCATAATGGCGTGGAAAGAAATTATACTATATTTCACTAACACAGAAAACCGTGAGAAACCCCCCTGTTCCGACCTGGTTAGGACATGGCGCTTAAGACGAACCACAGATCTAGCTGGGGACTATGAAAAATCACACATGCAACCCCACAAAAGACCAGAAATGTCTTTCGAGAACCATCACAAACCGTCTAAGTGCAACAACACACTGCCCTTTTCATAACATACTGATAAAGACCTCTACTAATTTGCTGAACGATGAAAAGAAATATAGTTGATCAGGAGCATGAACACAAAACAAAGGGCAGTAAAGAGGACTGACAAACATTATGAAAAGCGTATATGACAATTTGCTCGACCCCTGTGGCATTAGAGAAGCTTAATAATGAACAAAGCAAAACTTTACAGTGATCCTCAATGTAAATGTCGTAATTAGTTTTTAGGTCTCGTCTGAGCCAGCGCTTAGCGCTGCTCTCGGCGAGAGTTTTAGTAAGCGGGTTTTGGAAGTGCAAACAGCAGTGGCTTTTGCTGGCGACCAGCTTGCGTTCACGCGAGCGTGCACGCGCGATCAGGCGCCATATGGCTTCCCTCGCCATCTGGCTTCCCACCCTGATAACTTGCAGCAGCTTTTATCGCTCGCGATTACTTTCACTTTTGCGGCCGCGCGGCCGTGTCAGTTTCACGGCCGTGCGGCCAATGCTTGTCTTTAAGGATAGCTTGTTTGCCTCTTTGGGGACACAGCAGGAACGTGAGCGTTGACTACAGAAACAGATTCTGTCCATATTCAGTTTCACAGTATCCCGCTCCCTCCTCCCACCGTCATTTCTCATCCCCCACCCCCTTTTCCCGCTGTCTGTTTTTGCCCAGTGCCCAAGGGTTTGTGATGGCAGTGGTTAGCGAACGCACTGTTCCAATTTATTTTAACTTCTAGGAGCCTTCTGACTCATGGGTACTTCAAAGAACAGGCAAGTAATGTACAAGTTTACCCACCTATTCCATGTAGAAATATTTTCCCTGGTGAAAACTTGCTTTTTCCCTCTTTGGAGTCGCAGCAGGAAGGTGAGTGTTGATTACAGAAACAAATTATATGGACAAAATATTTGAGTGAGGCGGTTTCTGTATCGTTGTCTAATGCCATGTTTACTCTTGTTTCCTGCCAGCATACACAAGAACAGCCAGTCAAAAGCTTTTTTTTTTTCAAGAGAATGTTTTTCAAAATTATGGTAACGTAGCATTGACAACTCGATCTTATTTTGTGGGTCTCACCCTTCTCGGTTTTATATTGTAAGCCAAACTAGCAAAACCCTTCCTTTGTTAGCTGTAATGGAATCACCTCTCCGAAAACAGTCCTTCTCTGCAATAAAATCTTTAACAGATGTGAATTTTAGTGGCCTTATCTCCACACTTCAAAGGCCAAGAGGTATTTATGTGGGGTTTGTTTTCTTTTTGCTCTGTGTAAAATTTCACCTTCTTGAATCCATAATAAACATAACAATGAGATTATTATGCGCATTGTGTTTGCATTAGTTGAGGCCTGCCAGTGCCTGTTGTCTTACACCAGCTCTATCATTGATGGGGCCTTAAATACCCTCTCGCAAGCAGAAATTAAACAGGCTATTAACTGCACTTCAAGGAGCTGTTTCAATACAATCTACAAATCTTCATTGAAACTATCTTTCTGGGGGTAGTTGCTAGAGCAGATACGGGACAGGTGCGCTATACACATGTACTGAAACAATGCATATATTACAGATGCGGATTGCAACAAGTTTTTTTCCATAGATTTTAGAGGAAATTGCATGCCAACCTTTTTACATGTTGCACAGTTAAGCTGCTATGCAACATGGCTTCAAGTAAAAAAGTCTTTTTTTAACTTTAAGCCAGCTTACACAGCAACTCAATCACTGTGCACTATGTAAAACAAGCATTGGCATAGCCAATAGGTCTCGCTTTTGGGACCTTATAAGTGTTTAGCCATGCAACAGCACCAAGGATATTGTGCTGCATAACTAAATACTTATAAGGTCCCAAAAGCGAGACCTATTGGCTATGCCAATGCTTGTTTCCTATTGTAATGTTAAAAACCGATGCAAAAGATCTGTTTTCTGTAGTTTTTTTTCCCCCCCAGAGTTTTATATAGCGCGAACTAGACCCGAGACATCGGGTATCAGAGCGCTTTACATGAGCACCAGTTTCGTTACATGAGGACACATTCATTTTTGTTAGGCACGGGGAGATTAAGTGATTAGCCCAGAATCACAGGATGTTGAGCGTCGTTGCCGAGACTCGAACCCGGTACCCCTGCTTCGAGATCGACCGCTCTAACGTAAGGCTCCCCAGGGATTAATATTGAAGAAATCAGCAAGGCAACAAACTCCTACTGACATCAAGAAGTACAAAATAGCCAAGCTAGAATTCATGCACAGAATACCAGAAGAAGATCCAACTGTGAGAAGCAAAAATATGGGACAAAATAGTAGCAACAACGTGATGAAAAATAAGGGTAGAAATGCATTGCAACACATCTTTCTCTCATGCTTCCTTTCTTATATATGATAGGAACAGTAACTGACATTAGAGGAAAAGGTTGTACTTCTTGGATTGGGAACCTCAAGTAACCTCCTATGAACAAACCACCATCTTGGAAAGGGCTGCTTATGAGGCTTGTCCATGCCCCTTTCCACAAATACATGGCATTCATTACGTGAACGAAGAAGAAGTACATGTTTTACATTCTTTGTTCTGCACTTTCCTTCCACTTCCCTTTATGCCTGGTGCTCAAGGCACCTCGCTGAATGCCCTCCTGGTGACTTTAAGTGCGAAGACTCCAGAAAAGTCCAGCCAACTCTGACGCTAAGCATGCGCTGCATACAGTGTCTTGGAACATGCTTCCCAAAAGTGCTTAGACCCGTCCTGAATGTGTATGGTCTTCGGCGCTAGACACTCCTCTTGGCATGGACGTAACAATAGCTCTTCTTCAGCTTGATGCTGACAAGAATGTCCAGTAAGTTAAAGACTCTCTGATCTGGCATTCACAGTGATTTGCAGGCCACAAGTTTGATTCTTGATTCAGCCTTCCATCTTTCTGACATCAGTAAACTGAGGTACACCAAGTTGAGCGTTAATAACCCCTGTAATTTGCAGTGCTCAGAAAACTGCAGAGGTATGTTATGAAGCTCTTTATAAAAATATTTTGGGGCAGATTTACAAGCCCCTTGCGCCACTTTTGCGTCATTTTTAACATGGGAAAAATGACGCAAAAGTGGCGCAAGGGGCTTGTAAATCTGCCCCTTTATTATTAGCGGTAATAATAATAATATAAAGAAGAATTTTAAAAAATGAAGAAGAGAAAATGTGCTGCTCCTAATGCACATTAGTATTAGTACTATGAATTGATTGCTGAGTTTCGAATTGCTTCAAATGCTGACATTAACCACTGTTGTTCACCTGCATTCTAAGTTTACCTTGAGTGTGACACTGAGACATAGAGCAGACCGGTACAGTTGGCCTTTTTGTCTCCTTGCGTTTGGTAAGACTAGAAGGACAAATGCTAGTACCCTTACTGGCCACATGCTGTAGGGCTTTCATTGTTTTTAATTGCCTATCCCCTCGTTGTGGCTCAGGTGCAAAATCGCTAAGAGGGACAATTAACAATGCATAACACAACACACGGCGTGCCCTCGGTGCAAGCGAACCGCGGCTCATCCAGGGACGGCTCCTCCGCTAAGGTGGAGGAGCGTCGCCCACTACTCTGTGAGCAGGTCAAAAAGGAAAAAATAAAAATGATAATAACGCATTTTTATTATCATTTTATTTTTCCTTCGTTGCTCAGCTGGTTAGGGGCGGGGCTGGCTGTGACAGGAGCAGGGGGAGTAGTGGTGAGCGCTCTGTAAAATGCGCATGACGGTTCAGCCGGCCAAATAGTCATGCGCACTTTGTATGTTCTCCACCAGGCTGTAAAAACCTTTTTGTTTACAATCACATTGGGGAAGATGTCCCAAGGGGTCCGATGCACTTTTGCAAATGGATTACCATCTACTTTGAGGTGTTGGCAATATATCAATGTTTTGTGATTAGATTTATGCTGCAAAATATTGATACATTAGATACCGATTTTGTATTTGGAAGGGACACCTACAACATGACCCTTCCACATACCGAATTGGTATTCATTCAGAATCCTATTTTAGAATTTGGAAAAACTTTTCTTTATCCAGAAAAGGGATTAGTACATATGAAAAAGCATCTTAAGGGTCGCAAACGCCTAATTGGAGCGTTTGTGACCGTTAAAATCCTTAGTAAATCTAGTCCTTCTCTGTTTTTCCACCTCCGCCAACACCTCGGGATCCCAGGAATCCACCATCTTAAATCAAATATATAGGCACTGGCTTAATGAGAAAGTAATAGTGAATGGAATGTCGATTTGCCTGTTAAGGAACTGCACCGAACCCTCGGGCTGTAAACAGGCTCCGGTTCAGCACGTCCTGTTCAGATACCACTCCTGTCGTTGCGTGCTGTGTCCTATTGGACTCGTGAGGTAAGGAATAAAACTGCGTTACGTCATCTGCGCCGGTCTCGAAAATATCTTTGAACGTCTTTTAAACCACCTGACACAAGCCTAGCTAACGGTGGGGTACCTCTGACGAACGCATTTTTCTTCCTTGAAGCCCAAACTTCAAATATTTATTATTTACCTGGTTACCTGTGAAGCGCGAGTACAAAGAAAACACAGTGGATTGTGAAACAGCGACTGGTTTCATAACGTGCAGGTTATAAAACATGATGAATGTGCTGATGTTTTTTCCACTAACATGCCGTGCCCTATTTCACTACTCGTTTCTTGTTTGAGTAACAGGATGGAGAAAAGGAGGCTTATACAACCTGTGCGCAGAGCTGGACTGGGAACGTCGGCAATGTTTCAAAGGTGTAAAAGCATTTTCACCGAAAAAGGACCTGCTTCATTCATTAGAAAAATGACCATTGCAGCTGTCCTCACTGACGTTGACATGCATGCAGAGGAAAAATAGAGCGCGCGCGTCATGACGTTTGTAAATACTTGTGAATCTAGGCCAGGGATTTGCTCCTACGATGGGCCAAGATATATAACACATGGGGATTGTTAAAATCCCTGACAAGTACACATGGGTATCTACACTCATCATATAATTGCATTCGTACTCCACCCTTCACTCTTACTTCTTAGAACAATCCAAAAATGTGTGTGGTAGATTTTCAGAATTCCACAGACAACTTTTTTAACCTTTTCTTATCCAAAGAAAATATTTTTGTCCTGTGGAGAAACCCTTTCATTAGACTCACATGAAATTTGGGGATGTTTTCAATCCTTCCTTACTCTCAGAAAAAAGGAATTTTACATTTTTATGTGGATACCCGCAAACATACCATTGTTCACTATATATTGCATGTCACCTTTCAACACATCTGCATCCTTAATGAACCCTAAAGTTAATACTGCAGATTAACTATGTTCCATCTCCTAATGCCTACAGATCTTAAACCATGATCCTAAGATGTACGCCTGCAGACGTTTTGTGCACTTAAGATCTACTTGGGTGCACCCAAAAATTCAGGTCAATAATGTTTTATTGTGATTGTTGACTCAAAGAGCAGCAGTCCATCCATCTCTGTCGCCCTACAGTGCAATGGCAGAGAATTGCCTATTGTCTGCCTCCAACTAGGCCAAGACAAATATTTCCTTATTGTTTCTTGGACCTTACCTCACTCACCAATGCTCAGTATTTTCTTTTATACAGTGAAGGTCTGTCTACCTGGATTAGTTTGAAAGCCACTGACATTGCTGCCTCTTTGGTTCCTCTACCTGTCCGTCTAATGCATGGGTACTCACAAACTTTCTCCCGGGGGCCAAATTTACAGTGTGGTTTGTGGCCGAGGGCCACACTGGTGGGGGCGGGGTCAGTGGGGGAGGGGGCGGGGCTAGAGCAAAAAAAAAACTGTGACCATGAGGTTGAACACAGGCCCCTGCAGCGGACGCCTTCGTCCACTGAGCCACCAGACCCGGCATACACACATCTCTCTCTCTCTCTCTCTCTCTCTTTCTCTCTCTCTCTCTCTCTCTCTGTCTCCCTCCCTCTCTCTCTCTCTCTCTCTCCCTCCCTCTCTATCTCTCCCTCTCTCTCTCTCTGTCTCCCTCCCTCTCTCTCTCTCTCTGTCTCCCTCTGTCTCACTCACTCTGTCTGTCTCCCTCTCTCTCTCTCTCTGGCTCCCTCCCTCTCTCTGTCTCTCTCTACCTCCGTCTCCCTCCCTCTGTCTCCCTCCCTCCGTCTCCCTCCCTCTGTCTCCCTCTGTCTGTCACCCTCCATCTGTCTCCCTCTCTCCCTCCCTCTGTCTCCCTCTATCTGTCTCCCTCCCTCTCTCTCTGTCTGTCGCCCTCCTCCCTCTGTCTGTCTCCCTGTCTGTCTCCCTCTCTCTGTCTCCCTCTCTCCCTCTGTCTCCCACTATCTGTCTCCCTCCCTCTGTCTCCCTCTGTCTGTCGGCCTCCTCCCTCTGTCTCCCTCCCTCTCTCTGTCTCCCTCCCTCTGTCTGTCTACCTCTGTCTCCCTCTGTCTGTCGCCCTCTGTCACCCTCCCTCTGTCTCCCTCCCTCCGTCTCCCTCCCTCTCCCTCCCTGTCTCCCTCCCTCCGTCTCCCTCTGTCTCCCTCCCCATCTCTCTGTCTCTCTGCCTCTCTGTCTGTCTCTGCCTCTATCTGTCTGTCCCTGTCCTTGTCTCTGCCTCTATCTGTCTCTGTCTGTCCCTGTCTCTGTCTCCCTCCGTCTCCCTCTCCGTGTCTGTCTGTCTCTGCCTCTATCTGTCTGCCCCTGTCCCTGTCTCTGCCTCTATCTGTCTCTGTCTGTCTCTGTCTGTCTCTGCCTCTATTTGTCTGTCCCTCTCTCTGTCTCTATCGCTGTCTCTGCCTCTATCTGTCCCTGCCTCTATCTCTATCTCTCTCTCTCTGTCTCTATCGCTGTCTGTCTCTACCTCTATCTGTCTCTGCCTCTATCTGTCTCTGCCTCTGTCAGTCTGTCCCTGCCTCTATCTAGCTCTGTCTGCCCCTGTCTCTATCTGTCTCTGCCTCTATCTGGCTCTGTCTCTGCCTCTATCTGTCAGTCTGTCCCTGTCTGTCTCTGTCTGTCTCTGTCTATCTCTGTCTCTATCTGTCTCTGTGCCTCGGGCAGTGCACATGTACTGTGTCTACACGTCCCCGTCACCAGCCCAGAGAGAGCCCCCCAACTCCCCCCTCTCCCTGTGTAATGTAAAAGCCAGCTCGTTTTCTCCTGGAAAAGACCACTATCGCGTGGCAAGTGTGAGTCCTGTGACAATAAAAGGCTGGGGGTGAGTTGGTTCAGATTCAGTCACATCCGTCTGGTGAACGAATGATAAGTAGCACTGGACACCAGGCGCGCAACGCCCATTGGGCTCAAAGGGCTTCAGCTTCCCCCCCCTCGTGTGTGTCAGTCCGGGCTGAGACAGCTTCTCGGGCACACACACAGCCGCACCCGAGTACTTCACAGGTCTTTAAAAGACCATTTACTTGTTAATGAGGCTTTGTTGTATTTCGCCTCTTCTTAGCGCCCCTGCATCTCCACTCTGACTATCCTGGAATCGCCCGGCCCCCATACAGCAGAGTCTCTCGGAGTCCGCGCTGCAAACACAGGTACGATGTCTGCAAGGTCCGTGGGCCGCCAAGGAAGGCTTGCCGGGCCGCTGGCGGCCCGCGGGCCGTACTATGAGTACCCGTGGTCTAATGGGTTGTATCGCAGACTATCTCAGAATATCTTAAGCAATAGTAACGTCTGACAGATATTTTGTGTCCTAAATATCGTTTACATGATAAAGGTTCAATTGGATGCAGATTGTCTATTATTAACAACAACGTGGCGATATTTTTGTAAACAATATTTAGGACACTGTTTTTGATAGACAATATTTTGGTTTCCATATTCTGGTATCGTACATCTAGTGACAGGAGCCAAAGGAAGTTCTTCGAAGCAGTCCGAATGTCTATGTGCTGGGTAAACTGTTGCTTGAATCCAGTCTGGCAGGTCAGGATCCCTTTCATCTAATGCCTTTTGCAGTGATTGCCTCATCAATTGCACTGGGCCACCAATCCTATTTGTCCTTTTAAGGTGTTCTTTTGTCATTGGTATTCCCTAAATAAGGTGGATGGTGTTATGTGCTTTTTCTGTCAGCTCCCACTTTGTCGTTCTGTCGAAGAAAGGTTTATACAAATGGAGTAAATTTCACTGTCAGAGTAAATCTGGTGATCCACTCAACTCAAAATTGATGTTGAAGTGGTGAAGAGGGTGTGGCTTCTGAAATTCAGGGAGGTGTATGCCCGATGTAAAACAACCCTTCTCTGGTTGCATAGACATTGATTCTCAAACATGTAGGATTTGCGAGCTCAAAAAGGCAAGCCAAAGTGTATTGCTGGTACACTGGGAATCAGAAGTTACTTTCCAACTCGCAATGTGCCCTTTGTGACTCATTGTGATTCGGAAAGAGGAGCGGGTATGACTCACAATCAGAATCTTGCCTCAATATTAATGGGACAAGAATTATGTACAACTTACCAAATGGTCATTTTGCATTCCAACTAATTTGAACATCGATTGTAGGACAAAACTATGGTCTGGGTTGCAAAGCAGTGGCTATGCAAAAGCATTTCCTGCTTTGTGACCCAACATTTAGTTAGTGTGGCCCTGGCTTCTGATTTAGGATTGCAAATGCAAACACAATACCCTTTTGGGTATTTTATTGAGATGTGGGTAATTTATCAGAAACTTTGGAGATGAAATGCCAAATCATTTAAAAAAAGTAAAGTTACTGTAGCAACTCTTGCACTTGTAGTGCCCCTTCATTTATATTCATAGTATACTCCAAATGTGAGGTTGGGAAGCAGCGCGAGCTTGCACAGCACAAGTCTGTTTCTTTGAAAAACTGAAACTCAGGTGCATGCACAGCTCCAGTCTTGCCAAGGCCGCATAGAAATCTACCTGCTTACTGAGCCCCATCGCTACTATTTGTTGATACCACAAGCCAAAAACTCAGCTAGGTAGAGATTAGCACTGGCAGGCTGGTCTTAAACAGAAAGGGATATTAGGGAATACTTACTTATGCCTACTACCCCTCATGGGGTATAGGCCATCAACCAGGACTCTCCAGCCAACTCTGTCCTGGGCTTTTCTTTCAATCTGACTCCAGGTGTAACCCGTCTCTTGGCAGTCAGTCTTGAGGCCTTGGCCCCTGGTGTTTCTTGGCCTTCCTCTTCCCTTGAGGGTTCCGGGTCAAGGCTTGCCTGGTGGTGTTTGATGCGGGCTTGCAGAGGGTGTGACCGATCCAGCCTGAGCGGCTTTTCCTGATTTCTTCATGTGCAGGAAGTTGAAAAGTCTGCTGCCATAGGTTGTTGTTGCTGAGGGTGTTTGGCCAGCAAATTTGGAGGACTTTGCTCAGAAAGGTGTTGATGAAGGTCTGGACTTTGTTGGTGGTGGTCACTTTTGTCCTCCAAGTTTCTTCTCCATACAGAAAGACCGATTTTACATTGGTGTTAAAAAGCCTGATCTTGGGTTGCAGCGCTAGTTCCTTGGAGCTCCAGATCTTCTTTAGCTGAATGAAGGCAGCCCTTGCTTTGCCGATTCTTACCATGACGTCGGCGTCTGTACCACCCTGCTTTTCTTTGACACTGCCCAGGTAGGTGAAGGCCTCAATGACTTCAAGTTCGTCGCCTGCAGGAGTGACTGCAGTTGTGTTGGCCATTATGTGCAACTTTAGCTTACTAGTGCAACCAGTCCCCCTTAATCTTTACTCATGGAAAGATTACAGAAAATCCTATAGAATGGAGGAGGCTGCTTGCAAACCATACTGAAGACCGAGCCAAGCAGGTTATTTAATGAGACCAAACTCAGCATCTAATCTGGAACTTGTATACATTTTGCAAAGAGCGGGAAGTCTGGCCCATATAAGCACCCCAGCAGATGACATTTAAAAGGACATGGTTCCGAAAACTCACAAGGTCCACCATGACTCTCACCAAGTCACATTAATGCTCTTGCAAGGAGAAAGATATTTGAGTGAATAACAGAGTATGTATGGTACAACTCAGCGAGTTGCACCTGTCCTTGAAGTCTTTTTCCCCAGTGAAAGATTTGAACTGGTCACGAGGATCCCCCACAAATTGTGAACAACTTTTCTATGTTCCAATGAATGGTGAAGTGCTTTCTGCATATTCAGATTGTTGAAGGTCTATTCTGACTGCCACGTAGATGTTGGTGATGGAAAAAACAAGGAGAAACAAAATACTTATTTGATCTGAAAATTCTAAAGGATCATAGGAATAAAGGAGATATGTGTATAATTGTGGGAAAAATGTGCAAGACTCTGAGGAAAACTGAACCTGAATCGTGTTGTTTTGAGTCAAAGATGTGAGCTTAACCAACAGAAACGTTTTCCATGACACAAGAGCAGACCTAGTAGCTAACAGATAAAACAACATTCAGATGCCAAACTACTTAGAGAGGGAGTCTCTCCCTGTGATGGCATCCATCACAATAGAAAAAAAGACCCTCAATGCTAAAAGAAAATATGCCTAAAATAGTGCCTTCAATGTCAGGCAATGATCAGTATGTGAAGACCACAGGCTGTGCATTTTATGGAATTCCAATGTAAAATCTACTCATATTCAATAAGAGAGGGGGCACCTGCCAGTAGATTCTGAGACCCCTCTCTAGAGCAGGGATCAGCCTTTGCTTTGAATCTGATTCTTACTTCCAGAGATAGGCCAGATGGAGTTTGGTGCTTGCATAACCATGGAAAGGGAACCATTTGTACCAAAGAAACCATCAGCCTCAGCAGTCTTTGGAACCAACACGCAGTAGGTATTCTGCTGATGGGCTTAAAGTAGAGGGAGATCTACTAGATGTCTGTAGCCGTCTCTACTGCTATGTCTAGAAGTTCTCTGATGAAACGGAGCTGCGGAGAGTGGCCCAAAGAAGACTTTTGCACAGAGCACAGTGAGTGAGGACACTGACGTGGAAACCAAGATCACAACTTCTCCTCTCAAGAGACCTTTGCCAAAGAGGAATCTGTCCGCACTGATCTGAGGCCAGGAAAGGCCAGGGCTCTGGAAGTGGGCGAGTGTATGTGGTGATATGGCCAGAGCGTGCTTGGTTTTGCAGATGCACCCAGATTTCCTTTGGTCAGAGACCTATGCCATGCGGTGGCATACTGGTTATCCCACGGGTTTAGAGAAGTGAGTGTATCAGTAAGTAAACTGTGGCGTGTGCCCAGTGTATGATGGCTAGTATAACATTTAACGATTATTACAGGGAGAGGAGAGTTACTATCATAACAATTGTAGTATTGAGTATTTAGCACACACCACTAAATCCTTTCCCTGTGTGCTTAAATAATAATATTTAGTGTTATCCAACTATATAGCTCTTGTGTTACAGGCCTTCCAAGGATAAACAGCTGTACTTTTCATGCCAGGATTTGAAAATGACTGCAGCAGAGCTCAGTCTATCTCATGTGCACGTATTATAAACAAGCATTTGCAATGCAATAGGTCTCGCATTTGCGAGAGTTTGAGCTATTGGCATTGTAAAAGACTTGGGGGCATATTATCAAGAACGGCGTTAAAATTTTCGCCGGTTTAGCGGCAGAAAACTGCCGCTAAAGCGGCGATAATGGGCTTGATAATATGCCCTGGAGAATTCCAATAGAAGCCCATGTTGACACCAGAACATGGGCTTCTATTGGAATTCTCAAGGGCATATTATAAAGCCCATTATCGCCGCTTTAGCGGCAGTTTTCTGCCGCTAAAGCGGCGATAATTTTAACGCCGTTTCTTAATAATATGCCCCAATGCCTTTTATTTATCTGTTTTGAAAACCTGCAAGGGGTATGTAAACACGAACTTTGTACTTATAGTCATTGTTTATGAGAAGCAAGGCTGGCAGTAAAAGGGGTGCAGTTACTGACAACCTTGGTTTTCGTAAGCAACAACTATGTGTACAAAGTGCGTGTTTACATACCCCTTGCAGGTTTTCAAAACAGATAAATAAAAGGTATTGTCATTTACAATGCCAATAGCTCAAACTCTTGCAAATGCGAGACCTATTGCATTCAGTTCTCTGTGTCAGGGTCTCTTGTGACTTCCAGGGGTCTTTAGAGAACACAATGCAGGCTGGAAACTAGCTTATGAACCTCATTCAGAACCTGGTGGAGTTTGGAGTAAGGGAGAGCCTAAGTTGTGATGAAATGGAGCCTAGTGGCTAAGTTGCTGAATGTGAACAAGAGAGACATGGGCTTTAATTCAGAGTCAGCATGTTATGTAGTTCTGTAACAGTGAATACGAGAGAGACCTGCACTGCGAAGGTTATAGCTCAAAATAAAACATGAAGTTTATATCATTTTTCAAATGTACATGTTCTTGTGAAAACGAAACCAATTACCAGTCTGTGCAGTATTGTTAAGAACATGCCCTTTACAGGAATCTGAAGGACGCATTAAACTCCCAGTCACTGTCAATGTGAACCTGGCGATTATCTTAAAAAATAATATGGTTTCTGTAGCAGAAAAGGGCAAAATAAACACCTAGCTTAGTTTAATGAGAAACTGTAATGACGAAAAATAGCCAAAATGCAGCTGCACTACAGATATAGTGAGTGTCACAATTTTAGAGAAAATATCTGCCGGCTGTTTCACTCACAACATTACATAGGGTTTTTAAAAGAACATTTTAGACCAGTAAATCGAAAACGTTTTTAATAGCAGGAAATCAAAGTTGGTAATTGCACTTAGGGAAGATAGTTGTAGCCCTGCTTAGTGTATTTCAAGTGATATAAAGTTCCTTATCTCTTGTCTTCGGGCAAAACCGAACAGGCGGAGCATAATATTGTACAGATCTTAAGAACAAACGACGGGTTCCTCTCAGGCGGCTCTCCTAATGGGTCCAGCAACTGTTCATCTAGTTGTTCTTAATAAAGATTGTTGAAAAACAAAGTAGGCTAATCTTGCCAGGGGAATGGAAAAAATGCTACAAACACTCAAAACTTGGACAGTGGGCCACAAAGCAACATGTGCAGCACCTATACCATAAATTGCCACCAGTATTGAAGGCAAAACACAATCCTGTGTGCAGCAATCCAAAAGTGCCCCCTGTCCAGAGGCACCACCCCTAACGGGGTAATAAATACAGAACAACCAGATTGGAACTGCACCACTACTAATCAAATTAGTTCATAGGTAATAGTCCATGAATATTGTAAAATCCTAGTTCAATAAAGGAAGTAGTTGAAACCACTTAATATGTATCGTTTTCTTCTTTATTTAGTTCTTGGAAACAAACCATCAGCCAACGTGTTTCGTCCTTTTAACCATAGGACTTCTTCAGGGCAATGTCAATAGTAGCCAACAGCCATTCCAATGGGTTGTGGCCTGGTACTAAGATTCCTCTTGAACAAAGGCTATAACCAAGCATCTGGTCCGTGCTGTAGATAATAATCCAAATCATGATGTAAAGATAAAATGGTAAGATCCTATGCCCAATAGCGAGCAAGAGTATGGTATGATAGCCATAAACAGATCATGGGACGTGCAAGATTCTATTAGGACCCGCACATGGAGATGGAAATATCCACCCTAGCTAGTGCACTAGGGTTCAAAATGTAGTCCGGCGTGAGTAATGGCTTCAGAGTCCGCAAACCATCCGGCGTGTGGATGCCTGACTCGGGTATTTAATAATTTTTCCTACTGGATTATGGCCGCTAGATCAGTTCAGGAATCTGTGTAGTGCATAATTGGGTGTGGATTTGTGGGCCGAGGTACTTTTTTGTTTGTTTCGTTTCACGCTGGGGATTACACGGGCCCATCGATTCACTTAGCACAGTGTAAAAGGTTTTGATGTAATGTTGTGTGCGTGTTGGTGTGACATGTTTCAGCTATCGGTTTCTGAATGGTTGCTGTGTATGTAGGCTGGATGTGCTGTTGTGGGGACAGCCACCTCATGGTTTTGGTGCTGCATTGTGCACAAGACGGTGTCCCAGGGAATGTCTAATATTTACCGATGATGTATAGTGGAGAGGAAATATATCTGTTTTTAATATGTAGGTTCTGGTAGTTCTCATTGACCAGAAGGTGGACTCTGTGAAAATGTGAAAGTATATGAGATGGTCTGTCTACTGCATCGGTGTCCAAAGCAGGTCAAGGAAGGCCAAGTTTGTCGTATAGGATCAAGGAGAAGATATTGCAAACTAAAGACCATGCTTAGGGCGCACGTGCCAGCTTCCCGTTTTTTTTTTACCTCAGACCTATGCGGGAGTGAGTGTTGACTAGGAAGGACATCACGAATATATCCAGTTTGCCAGACATGGACACCAGTAAGGACTATACCGGAGCAGTGCTTAATCTGTAAACAATTAAGTGCCAGGGCCCTTGTCAGGAGGCTGCGTCACCCATTGCCCCTGCTAGCACCGCCAATGACAGAACTAACACAACTACTATACATTACACCCTATAAGTGTGACAGTTCAGACTATTCAAGGCCCCCAAAGCTACAAGAATGGCTTGGGCGGCACGTATTACTCAATGTTAATGTATATTGAATTAAAAAACAACTGTTGTTGTATTGTAATTTAGACAAACAGTGCCACCATAAGTACCGGTGTTGACAATTAAGTGCCGGTGCCGAGCACCTGAAACCTGCGGCTCAAATTAAGCACTGTACCAGAGGCAAGTATTAATACAGTATTGGCAGTTTTGTCCATGATGTACATGCACAGTATCCTTCCCCTCACTCACTCTAGTGCTGCAGTTGTACTTACTAATAGCAGCACATCAAGATGTCAGATCAAGCACTGGTGAACTGTGAGAACCACTGGGTGCTTTAACTTATCATTTCCTACCTGCTTCACTCCACACTACAGGCAACAACACTGATGCATGGAAGCAGAAACCACAACACAACCAGCATGGATACAGGAAGCACTCTGGAAACATGCCCCAGTAAGAAAGCACCTACGGCAAACCCACCTTGAGGCCGCCACTGTTGTAAGTGCTCCAGCGAATGAGTCAACAACACCACTGCAGAGTAAACCTGCACTGAGTGAGCCAACAACTCCAGAGGACACTACTCAAGAAGAGGTTACTGTAAACGATAACCATGCAGAAGCAGTGTAACTTAAGGCAAGCAAAGAGGCTGCGTCAACTGAACCAAGATTTGGCTTCAAGCACTAGAAATGAGTGCTTCGTACGAGGAGTGAAAAAAGAAAACCGTGCACTAATATCAACTAAATTGCAAAAAGCGTGCTGATTATATACACCCATATGGAAATCAACAAGAGTCAGCATGAGTCTATGCAGCATTGATTGTGTAATGCTGCCACAGCATTGTGCAGGTCGTGCACTCAATAGCTACCAACTCTTCCTCTGTGGATCAAATGCCTGTTGCCACTGCTCCTTCAGGCCAGCATACACATTATCATGTACCTGAAACCCAGAGCGCAGATGCCACTAAAACATGTTGGGATTTTTCTTGTCTATCACATATTGTTACAAATATTTTGGTATTCTTCAAGAGTATTACGTTCATCACAGATATTTACCTGCACTTTATTTCAGTTGTTGCACTTTTTTTGTATGAGCATTACATTAAAAAATATTAATATGCCAATAAGAGAAAATATTTTTTCAAATGACAATAAATATTAAAAGCATGTCTTAACTATATATGTTGCTGATTACACTACATACATTGATAAACGCACGAACCACAAATGTACTTTTTCATACAATGTTGTGTTAAAAACAAGGGGCCCGATTCACAAATTTAAACTTAGACCAAAAGTCTAAGTTTAGACCTGAAGTCCAAGTTTAGACCTAAAGTCTAACTTTACTAGTAAAGTTAGACTTTTGGCTAAGTTTACCTTTGTGAATCAGGCCCAAGGATTGTTACCCTCACATACGAATTTTTGATGTGTCTAAACTATGTGCATATTTAAAAAAGAAAAAACTACAAGTTACTAAAGAAATGTTGTGTACTTCTGTTCCTTCCTTGGCCCCTTCCTCTGGTTGCAGTACCACGCTGTCATTGTCCTAGAAGAGTGAGTGGTTTGTCCATTATTAGAGGCAAGCTGGATCAGGTTGCCACACTGTGCAACATGCAGCACAACACAACGATACAACTGGTCTTTACTGGTTAGCACACGAGGGCCCCGCCTGATGCATGCAAACATCAAAATGGACTTTTTAACAGTCCAAAAATTCATTCAATTGTATTAGTCATTATGTGAGTTCTGTTTTTAGTTCTCCTCTGCATTGTTGAGGGTACGCAGGATAGTCATCACCCGCCATGGCCTCAATGGTAGATACCATCACCAATATGGGAAGGACATGGAATTTCTGATAAGGTCCTATTACATTGTGTACACGGATGAAACTAAGGAACCTGCTACTATCATTCTACTAATATTCACCTTTTCATATAGGCAAAATGCATGTAGTACTCACAGAGTACCCAACTGCTGTCTTGTTGCGTGTCACTCATGATGCATGGAATGCTGCTGCTCAGTTGCCTGTGTACGTCATGTGATTACGCTGGCAAATTGGCGCAGTAGTGTGTGAAGATTAAAGACCATGGGGCAGATTTACAAGCCCCTTGCGCCACTTTTGCGTCACTTTTTCCATGTTAAAAATGACGCAAAAGTGGCGCAAGGGGCTTGTAAATAAGCCCCCATATTTAGAGTTTGGCGGGCCAAATACTCCATCACAAATGTGATGGATATCCTGTCCACTGTATTACAAGTGCCGAATGGTATAATCCTTTTGTGATGCAGCAGATGGAATCTCTACCACATTTGAGACAGAGTACTCCATCCTTCAAGCTCTAAATAAGGCTTCAAGTCTGCATCTCACATCATAATCACATTCAAAATACCATTTTCCTACTGTGAGTCATTTGTTCCTTTGCTTTTGGCGGGCAGGAATCAATAGCATCCACAACATAAGGGAATGAAGCAGGTCACACAAAACCAGTTTTGGAAGCAGCTAGCTCTGCTATGCCTTTGGGAGATTAGAGACCAGGGGCATGTATTGTAACATGGCTTTGAGTACTTGCTTGAAGATCCTGGTTGGTTGGTAGATTTCACCGGAAAGAATAAAAGTCACTTGGAATGAGCCACAAAAGCAGGAACTCAAATTGGGTCCATCTGATGTGTTGATGTGTTCAGGAACAGTTACTTTGGGTCTTTACAGTGGAAATGCATTTTTTTTTTTAAGGCTTGTGCTTTTTTTTAGGTCTCGGCCTGACGTAAGCAGCGCATGCGCTGCTCTCGTCATACGAGGGCTTCTTGGAATCGATACGATTCCCGAAGCCGTGTCCCAGCTCCGCCTTCAGCTTTCATTCGTGCTCGTCGTTTGGCATCACAAATTATGCCAAAGGGAGTGCAATGATTGCACCGAAGGCATGTCAATCGCTGCTTGTTGCCACCCTGTCTCCTTTTAGCCCCGCCCACCGGGATTGGATCTTTTACTGGCGGCAGTACACAGGCTGTTTTTTATTGCTTTTAAAAAGTGCACCTGCAGCGCTCCGGCCTTCAGCCAGTCTAATAAATCATGTACAGCATCTCATCTCCTCTCCTCAACCTCTCTCCCACTCTCTTCCTCTTCTTGCTCTGTCCCTCTTTCTGCTCTCCCCTCCGAGCTCTTCTACCTGTCTCCTGTCCCTTTCTCAGTCACCCCTCTGAACTTCCTTCCCCAGGTTCTCATTTCTCTTCCCTCCCCTCCACTCTACTCTGCTTTACATTTATTCTTGTTTCCACATTCCCTCCGCACTGCACCCCATCCTATCCCGGTTATTCTGTTTTAATCCCCTTCTCACTCGCTCCTCTGTAGCGCCTCGTCTCAGTTTCCCTCTAGCGCCTCGGCGCTCCCCAGCCTGTCAGCGGCCTCCGCTGCCAGCACGGGGGTCACATTGGACGGGGTTTACTCTGCAGGATTCCAGGGAAGAGCGCGAGCCCAGCTCACATTCCGCCCCTGCGGCATATTTCCGGTCCCCGCAGATGTGCTGAGTGAGTGCAGCAGTCCTTGGACCGGAGTGGGCTCCTCTTCAAGGTGAACTCTCCTCTGAGCAGGGAGGGGGGAGTTCTTCAGCGCGACCTTCAAGGGGGTGCTCCATCTGCTGCATGAACAGACCCACTGTCGAGAGGGTGACCTCAGCACTCGGGATGTTCGCCAACAGCACTAAGCGAGCTGGGACGGCCGAAGGCTGTAACATACCACGCATCGACAAAACCCGCACTTTATGTACAGCAGAGACCGCAATAGGACAATATCTACCCACACAGGACAGCAACCAGGAGAGCAGACAACAGTGGGATGGGCAGTGGGGCATAGCCTTGTGCAAGAAAGGAAGTGGACCCTCTGGCAATAATCAGGGTTCAGTTGGCCGTCGGTGCTCTGGGACCCGGTGCCACTGCACCTGCTACACCAATGACAGCTACGCTCCAGCGGACAGGCTTCCCTCGGACCCTCGCAAACGAATAGCAGAGGTGTCACAGGTCCTGGTGCATGCTTGGCAAATGGGTTGGTCCCTCACCCCCGTGCACAGCAGTAAAAAACAAGCATTGAAAATGCGATAGGTCTCGCCTTTGATTAAGTTAAAGCCATTTGCTTTGCTAATGGTATTGTATAGCAAAGCAAATGGCTTTAACTCAATGAAAGGCGAGACCTATTGCATTTTTAATGCTTGTTTTACTTTGCTTCTATTGCAGGGTGTTTATGCCTGGAAATCCCTGCCTTCCCTTGACGTGTGTCATAAATGTGAAAAGGTAGACAAATTTACACCTAGCATGAGCAGAAACAAGATAACAATGTGTACATAATTACGTTTTTATTGAACATGTTTATGAAATGCGTTGGCTCTCTTAAGTGACTGCTGCCAACAGTTATTCTAGTGTTGTGCCAACTACCATAGTGCTTGTAAGACGCCCATATGCCCGTGCAACCCTACACACTATGACACAAACTGAGGCTCATCTCTCCCCGTTAGGAACATATGAAGCTCCCTCAACGTTTGTGCAGTGAATTCCCAATGATACAGGGAGGCTAACTGAGGTGTTCATACTTTTAGTGTACAGTGCAGGCAGCATTGTAGTCATTGTAAATCACATACTTTGTCTTTAAGGCTCTGGGTATGTGCATGTGAGAGTACGTGCCCCCCTCCCAGAGACTTATTAGGCCCTGGGGACCCAATCCCCCAGAGTCTTATTAATTTTAAAGGGGAGGGGGACCTCATAGCCTCCCTCCACGAGCCTTATTAGGCCCTGGGAATCCTACTCCCAGGCCCAGTACTTCAAATAAAGGGGAGGAGGGCCATGCAGCCCTCCTCCCCAAGCCCTGGGGACTCCATCCCCCAGGGCATTTTTTTAATTAAAGGGGAGGGGGGGTGCGTGGCTGCCCTCCCCGAGCCTTATCAGGCCATGGGGTGCCCATCCCCCGGAGCCAGTATGTAAAATGAAGGGGAGGGGGCCCACGCAGCCCCACTCCCTGAGCTTTGTTAGGCCCTGGGGACCCCACCCCCGGGCTGTTTTCTTAAATTAAAGGTGATGCTGCCAGGTGGAACTAGGGACAGCTATATCCTCAAGATACGCTGCACTAAAAGATTCCAACCCAGCAAGGATTTTGTTCACTAACCTTTGGAAAGTGGCGGGGGCATTCTTTAATCCAAAGTGCCCATCTGGGGTTGAGAATGCAGTTTTCTTTTGCTCCTGGGATCAGACCAATTTGCCAGTACCCTAATGCCAAATTAAAAGTACTGAGGAATTTGCCTGCCCATACCCTGTCAATTAATTTGCCCTTGAGATAGGATGTGCATCTGTCTT
Organism: Calotriton arnoldi; assembly: GCA_963921515.1. Classification (NCBI taxonomy): domain Eukaryota; kingdom Metazoa; phylum Chordata; class Amphibia; order Caudata; family Salamandridae; genus Calotriton; species Calotriton arnoldi. The sequence goes on from CAWUFW010006663.1 coordinate 259,174, forward strand.
TGTGACAGCATTGAGGCCCCTATAGCAGACACAACACCTCGATTCTTTCTTTCCACCCTGGGGGTGAGGTTTGGGGACTAAGACCACTAGGCTGGCCCAGGGACTTTCAGAGAGCTCAGTTACCCCTAACTCCTGCATCTTGCTGACTTCAGCTCTGATGCTTTCCTTCACTTGGTCAGACTGTCTATACAGTTTACTTTTGACAGGCAGACTGTCACCAATGTCAACATTATGGGCGCATCAGTTAGTCTGACAGCTCAGCATAATGCCCCAGGACATGTCTTCAATCAGCTTGCTGTCGGGTAGAGAGGGTGTCTGACAATATCACTCCATCTACTGACCTATCTTAGGGAGGTGGTCAGGGAGAGGCTCTCTCTCTTCTTCCTGATCCTTATCTGTGACCATCAGCATGTCCACATCAGCCCTGGCATGATAGGGTTTAAGGCAGTTTGCATGGATGACCCTCTTGGGGTTCCTGCAAGAGCCAGGTCCACCAGATAGGTACCCCCCCTTTTGCTTTCTAGGATAGGGTAGAGGCCTCTCAATTTGTCCTGGAGGGCCATAGGTGCCACTGGCTCCAAAACCCACGCCTTCTGCCCGGTTGGAACTCCACCAGTGCAGCCTTTTGGTCATACCAGAGCTTCTGGAGCTCTTGACTGGTCTCAAGGTTTTTGGATGCTTTTTCCATGTACTCAGCCATCCTGGACCGAAGGCCAAACACATATTCCACAGTGTCCTGTTTGGGCTCTCTGAGAGGTCTCTCCCAGCCTTCCTTCACTAGACGCAATGGTCACCTGACAGGATGACCAAACAGATGTTCCAAGTGGGAAACCCCTACTCCCTTAAGTGATACTTCCCTGTAGGCGAAAAACAGGCATATTAGTAAGACATCCCATCTCCTGCTGGGTTTTTCAGGGAGTCCACCAATCATACCTTTCATGGTCTTGTTGAATCTCCCAACAAGACCATTTGTTTGCGGGTGGTATGGGGTAGTGAACTTATAAATCACTCCACATTCTGCCCACATATGCTTTAGGTAACCAGACATGAAGTTTTTTTTAACTCTGTCTGACACCACCTCCTTTGGAAAACCCACCCCAGTAAATATACTAATGAGGGCCCTAGCCACTGCAGGAGCACTGGTAGTCCTTAGGGGAATTGCTTCAGGATACCTGGTAGCATGACCCACTACTACCAGTATGAATCTGTTCCGTGATGCAGTTGGAGGGTCAAGGGGACAGACAGTGTCAATCACTACCCTTTCAAAGGGAAACCCCAACCACTGGAAGTGGAATTAAGGGGACCTTTGGGCGGGCCACCTGTCTTGCCATTGGCTTGACAGGTGGCACAGGAGTTATAAAACTCCTTCACCTTCTGGGACATCCCTGGCCAGTAGAAGTGGGTGACTAACCTACTTCAAGTTTTGGCCTGGCCACAATGCCCAGCTAGGGGGCTGCCATGAGTCAATGTGAGGAGAAATTCTCTATACTGCTGAAGTACTAACACTCTCCTAGGGGCAGCAGGTTTGGGGTCTCTGGCCTCAGTGTATAGGAGTCCCTCCTCCCAATAGGTTCTGTGAGAGCCACTGACATCTTCTTTTTCCTGATCAGCAGCTTCCTGTCTCAGACTTTCAAGAGTGGGGCAGGTCCTCTGTCCCTGGCACAGGTCTTCCCTAGAGGAATCCTCCTCTGGGTCCAGGAGCTCTGCTGTGTAAGGCCCAAGTTCCTGGGGCTCAGTTCTCTCTGGGGCTGACAGGTCTTCCTGAGGAGAGGGGTCCTGAGCTCGGGTCTGTTCAGTAGCTGGTTTCCCAGTCTTCTTTCCTTTTCTCTTGGAAGGTTGGGCCATTATTCGAGGCTCCAATTCTCCTTTTTCACCCTGGGCTTTGCAGTGTGCTCTTGTTTTTACACACACCCACTCAGATAAACCCAGTATAGCTGCATGGGTCTTTCTTTCGAGCTCGGCCCATGCTGAGGGTTCCAGATCATTTCCTAGCAGACAGGCTACAGGAATTGCAAAGGATAGCACCACCTTCTTTTGGCCAGTAACCCCTCCCAAAGGATACCATTGCCATGGGATGGGCCTTAGTTTGGTTGTCAGCATTGATGACTGTGAATGTCTCACCAGCCAGATACTGTCCTGGGGATATCAGTTTTTCAGTCACCATAGTGCCACTTGCACCTGTATCCCTCAGTGCTTCAATTCTGATCTCATTTATGTGAGGCTGTTATCTGTATTTCTCCATGTTAATGAGCCAGAGAGCCAGGGCAGCTGCACCTACCCCCCACTGAAACTAGAGTTGCTTCAGTGGGCTCTCTGACATGGTCAGGGTTCACCTGGGATCTCATCTGGAGACTTACCACTGCATTTACTGCTGGTGCACCAGAGGAATTATTTTTGTTGGGACAGCTAAGGTATCCATTCGGTGCCCAAGAGCCTTACAATCATGGCACCAAGCCTTTTAGGAATCCCAGTTCGTACCCTGGTACCCACTCTTATACTGTGTAGTGTGTCGGGCCCACCGTCCTGAACAGTTTTTTGGGACCTTTAGAAGTCTGTTTGTTTTTATCTTTTGCTTGATCACCATCTTTCCCTTGGGTGCTTAGCATGACCTTTCTTTTGGTCACCCCCACCAGTGGCAGTTTTGGTCACCCTTGTTTTGACCCCCTTTTCTTGAGGAGAAAGTGGACCTAGGTCTACCAGGTACTGATATAATTTCTCAGGAACACAATTACTCAGCAGATGCTCTTTCATAATTAAATTATAAAGCCCATCATAGTCGTGCACATTAAAACATTTCAACCAGCCACCTAGTGTCTTCACTGAAAAGTCTACAAAATCTACCCAAGCCTGACTCTGATTTTTTCGAGTCTCCGTGAACCTAATCCTGTATTCCTCAGTGGTGAGTACAAAGCCCTCAAAAAGGGTGCCCTTCATCTTCCTCATACGGTGTCAGGAGCCTATCCCTTCACTTTCCTAAGAGCAGCTCATAGAGAAGAGAGCCCCAATACTTCTTGTTGAGCTGTCTCATTTTACAAGCCCTCTCAAAGGCTATAACCCATTTGGTTATTTCATCACCCTCAGAGTATTTTGGGACAATCCCTTTGGTGATTTTAGGGTCAAAAGCTTCATCCTTTTCCCTATTTATGATTTTTCCTTCACTAGAGATGGGTCTTAGGGCCGTCTCAGCTCTTTCCATTCCTATAGCCAGGAGTTCAGCCTCTAATGCTATCCTCTTGACTAGCTACTTAAGATCTGCATCTTCAGTATCTATTTCTTCTGAGACACTACTGGGAGTACTCCCAGTACAGATGCTTTCCTAAGGACTATTACTAGAATCAGCATCACCATCATCCACCTCAGGGTCCTCTTCCTCTCCCCCAGGATGGGCTTCTTTGCCTGCCATGGCCTTATCATTTTCTGCAAGCACTTGCTGAGATGAGCGTTTGTGGGTCAAGGCCCCGTGGCAAGTTTCCATGCTTTTCAGAGCTCCTTAATTTGGGGCAACCTAAGGTTTTGATAGGGTGCCTGGTTGAGCTCCTGGGAAGGCCCTGCATCAGACATGGCTTTAAAGTAGTTGGGACCTTTTTAAGAAACTTACAAAAAATTGTAAGTATTTTCTAAAGGCCTAACTTACTTAAATACTTTTTAACTTCTAAACAGTTTTACTGAGGAACTTAACAAAAGGCCCTGACAGCTAGTTTAAAACAATTTAGAAAAAATCGAAGATCAGAAAGAAATATTTTAACTAATGACAATTTTGGATTCCTTAGTGGAATCAATTATTAACCAAGTCGTACAGCAGATGTCAAGTCTTGTATCCCACCGCTGCACCACCAATGTAGAAAGCTTGCTCTTTACATGATATATCAACATGAGACATATCGTGCAAAGAGTCCAGGGGTTCCCTTACGAGTGAACAGGGCTTACTCTAGCAATCCTACAGTGCTCTTCTAGGGTGTAGTGTGATCGAGCAGCCTTAGGCTAATCAGAGAGGAGTGCAAGATATCAGCAAATACACACAATAGTCAATAGGAAGTACACACAACTCAATAAGGAGATCCACACCAATATATACAAATAACGGGTATCTTTATATATGTTTAGGCACCAGAATCAATTCATTCAGGTAAGTACATTTTTCAAGAGAAATACTTTTGAGTTCCAAAAGTCGACACAGTATAATTTGTAGAAGCTGCAATGTTATCCTATGGCAGAAAAAGCAAGTGCAGCATTGAGGTACAGTACAGCGAGTTACGGGACCTGTCTCCAAGAGTTAAGGTGAGTGGTGGGCAAGGTCCTAGGCAGCACCAGCAGAACACCACCAGCGGCACTAGGGCGGCCGGGTGCAGGGGTGCCATACAGCGTCTGGTGCCCAATGTTACTCTGTGGAGATCGGTCTTTGTGAAAAGAGGCTGCAGGCTTTGACTAGGGGGCTGGTCGGGCTGAACAAACAGGAGGGCTCAGGCCTCACGATGCTCAGGAATGTGGGAACACCTTTTTATCATCTTTTCCACAGCCCAGGGGCCACGGGTGCAGAGGTGTCCTTAGGTGTCCACGGGAGCAGTCGCGGTAGAGGGAGTCTACGCTCAGAAACTGCAGGCGTCGTCAGTGAGTTCACTGGGGGCGAAAGCACCGTGGACTCATTCTCTGGTGTGCTGGGGGACCATGATGACACCGTTGGCCCACTTCAACTCGGGCTTGGAGCAACGGGTGCAATGGTGTCTTCAGGCATCGGGTGTCTGCGGTTTAAAAATCCTTTCAGGAGTCTTCGGAAGCCTGCTGGGTGCAGAAAAGCAGGTCCGCTACTTCTCAGGAGGTCTTGATTCCTGGGTGAAGTGCTGGAAGGTCTCCCGGGCTTTGTGGACTCAACAGCTGCAGGACAAGTCATCTTTTGGCAAAATTGGCAAAGTCAGCAGGCAGGGCGGCAGGGTTGGCACCAAGTCAGTTGCGGGGTCTTTTCTTTCTTGCAGTTGTGACTCTTCACGTCCATCTTATTCTTTCAGGTTGGCAGGATCTGATTTTCTGGTGCCCCCCTAATTCTGAATTTAGGGGCGTTAGGGGTGTGTACGGTTGTAGCTAATGGGCTACTCACCCTTGTGGGAAGTGGGCATAACCCTGTCCCAGAATTCCTAAGTTTGTCATCACAAAGATGGCCACTTCTGAAAAGTCATGTCCACCTCAGATTAGGCCACCTTAGGGGTAGTACTAGCCCGAGGGTGGCACGCCTACCTGACTAGCTAGTTTTCCCCCCTGTCCAGGTGCCAAAGGGCTCTAGACAAAGGGGGTCAGATTCCTCTCCTGTGGTGGGACCCAGACTCGCATTTCAAGGTGATAGCTTCTTTGAAGGTCCCCTGCCTTGGAATGCTAATCACCAGTTCATCCCATGGAAGGAGATGTAAACACCCTTTCCCGAGCAGGCTTTGTTTTTGACCTCCTGAGAGCTAATGCTCTCACCCTGGGGGGGTCAGACACTTGGCTCTGGAGGCAGGCTGGCAGAAACCAGTCCGCCAACACACCAGAGTTTGGTAGGTTTTCAGTGGACATTTCTTTGCACTTGTAGCTCTGGGCGCCTTGCAGACTGTCTCCAATACACATGTGGGGTGGGTGACAGCTACAGATTGTGCATGCCCTCTAGACAGCCACAAACACAGGAAGGGTAGGTGTGTCTGAGTACCCATCTACATACATCTGCATTCTGATGGCCCTGCCTGGGCAAGATGGAAGGGAGGGGCTAACACTTCACTGAATAGGTAGTGTCCTGTCCCCCCATAAAGGGCTGATTTAACCCCCCCCCACACCCCCCATAGCTAATCTGGAGCCAGGGCTGAGAAGAAAGGGGAACTGTGCACATCAGGGACCTGCTTTGAAGTCACCACCACTTCAAAGGCACAACTGGGTATAAGTACTGGGTCTCTGACCCCCTAAAATCAGACACTTCTGGAACTTCAACTGCACTTTTTCAGAAGGACTGCTGTGCTGCTTAAAGGACTCATCTTTGGACTGCTGACCTGGAAAGCCTACTTTTCTCTTGTGTTGCTCTGCTGCCTGCTGCTCTCTGACTTTGCTGAAGGAGAGCTGGACTCTGCCTTTTCTCCAAGTGTGCTGCAAGGGCTTGTTGGCTTGCCTCCTGTTGCTTGAGACTCAGGGATATCAAATTCTCTACCCATGCTCCTGTGCCTGGTTCACTGGAAGTGGATCCAGACACTTGCAACACAGACATCGACTCATGTCCTGTCTGCGTGTAGCAGAACCGGTGCATTGACCCGGTTACGGAAGTAGAATCGGCGCATTGCTCGTGGAATCAATGCAGCTCAGAAAAATCGATGCATCGCTCGACTGCATGGAGAAAACCGGCTCATCGATCTACGGAACCAATGCATTGCGGCCCAACATCTCATCTACGGAACAGGTGCATTGCCATCACCGTTTGGAGAAGTTAGACACATCCTCGCCTTGTGGGATCAACATCAACGCATCTTGCTGTTGCGCCCAGGAAAGGTACTTTGCGGCCTGCACTTCATCGCGGTCATCCCGAACTTTGACTTTGCCTGGGCCAGGGTGACCAGATAACCCAATTTTAGTGGTAATTGCTCCTCAGTGTAACACTGCTTTTATTCTTTTGAAATTCAATAACTCGACTTCTATACATTCGATTTTTGTCATTTTGGTCTTGAATTATCTATAAAATTGTAATCTATATTCTAAACATGTGTGGATTCTTTTTGCGGTGTTTTCATTGTGTTACTATGTGTGTGTTTTGCACAAATACTTTGCACATTGCCTTTTTAGATAAGCCTGGCTGCTCTATGCCAAGCTACCAGAGGGTGAGCACACGCTATCTTCCAGTGTGTATCTAGCTTATCCTGACAAGAGTGGTGGTTCCTGCTTTGACAAGGTGGATACCTCTACCAAGCAGAAACCCCAGTTCTAACAGATCTATCCCCCAAGAACATGTATCCTGCTTGGTGTGTGGGGAGACGGGTTAGGAAAACCCACCTTGGGCTTCCACGTGGCTGGTAAAGCACTTGTAGGTTAGTGACGTAGGATGTAACTCGACAATAAAGTACCTTAAGCAAATCATAGGTTCTTGAGCACAGCCCTTTGTTTAACAAGGAGCCTATAAAGCAACATAAAAACTGGAATCATGTAGTCAGTGCCCCTCACCAGGTGCCAGGTTTTTGGACTCCATACAGATTAGTAGTCGTGTTGGCAGATAGTAGTCGTATACATAAACTCTGATGTATAAGTCAGTTGTATGTCTCCACAACGCATGCCATTACATCTCATGCCTTTACAACACGGTTGTAACAACGCAAGTGTTGTTACAGCGTGTTACCATTACAACGCAAACTTTAACAACACATATACCTTTACAACGCATGCTTTTACAGCGAATTTTGTTGTAAAAGCATGTTTTGTAAAAGCATATGTGTGGTTAAAGTTGTCATTGAAAATATAAGTATTTTGCAGGTAAATGTAAACACTATTTATGTATACATTATAGCTTTATATTTCCCTGTAAAATACTTATAATTTCTTAGTAATGGCATGCATTGTAATGCATACAAATTCATGTAAAACAAAACTAATGTACTTACTTTTATATATGTTGTTATATATTCCACACACAATGAGGTCTGTTGAAATATATAAAACCATATATACAAATCCAACAACCCCTACCCACCCTACAATTATACTTCCACCCAAAAACCCCTACCTAACTTCACCCTAAAATTAGCCATGCCACCCCAAAACCCCTTCCCACCCTAAACCCTAAAATTAGCCATGCCCCCCCAAAACCCCTTCCCACCCTAAACCCTAAAATTACCCTTGCCATCCCAAAACCCATACCCACCCTAAACCTTAAAATTACCCTTGCCACTGATAGAGCAGGAAAAATAAAAAAATTAACCCTTAACAAATTTTATAAATTATTAATAAAATGTTCGTTTAAATGTATTAATCAACACTGTATGTGTGGGAATGGTAATATGCCAATGTGTGTGCTAAATAATCTATTAATGAATGTCCGTGTGTCTAATTATAACGTAAAAATAAATGCGTACTAATAAAAATAAATGCATGTTATTGTGCTTCATAGAAATAAAACGTGTCGTTGCAAAAACAATAGTGATGGTAAGTAAGGAACAGCTTAAATGTTGCTTTCTGCTAGGTAATAACTAATTGGGGTACGTAGATGACGGGAGGGAAACGAAAGGGCTATTTTTCTCTATTTTAATTATGTTTTGTTTGCCTCAAATTAGTGCTTCTAAAGTATAACCGAGTGGCGAGATAAAATGGCCGCCAGTGGGAAGATGTGCGCAGGCGCAAGGGAACACATGACACGGGATGAAATTGGAGAAAGCTCAACCTCGTGGTGTAACAGAGAGGCTAGGATGCAAGAAGTGGTCAAGGCTGATGTGACCTAATTGAACTGATAGTGTGCCGTGATGATCAGCAAGAGTCCCGTGGGAAACCAGTTTAAGAGAAAGGACAATGACTGCGGAGTTCTCGAATGTATCGAAAGAAGTTACAAATGAACTGATCGAAGCGGACGAAAATATGTTTGAGCGTATGGGAAAGGAAATGATCCAAGGACCATTGAATCCAAGAGAACTTGATTAAAAGAATGAATATGATGACATGCATGGACCAATGAAAGAAAAGCGTGATATTAATGTTGCAACAGTTAGTTAGCAAAGTTAGAATTAGGGTATAAGAGGGCCTACTCTTAGTGGGAGGGAGTCAGTCCAGAGTCAGTCGGAGTCGCAGTCGCAGTGAGTTCCAGTCCATTCCAGAGTCGCGGAGAGTCGCAGAGAGTCGTGTTGGTGGCTTCCAGTGCTGAGTGGTCCTGATCGATCCCTTATTGAGCGGGAGATGCTGAAAGACTGTTAGATGAGACGGGTTGCAGGTAGCTGATGCTGACGAGCTGAAGTTGCTGTTGCTGTCTTAATTTTCCAGTTGAGTATGAGAATCAGGCTATTTCTAATTCTTAACTTAGGTTAGAAATCATTAGGCTAAATTAGGAAGTTAGGCAGGTAATTAGGGTTTTGGCTTCATGACAAAAATTTCCTTTCCGCATTAAATTGATTATGTTTAATAAAATTTTGAATTAATAATGAATGATTTGATTGAATAACGTTTAAATTCTTTCTCATGCTTTAAAAATTATATAAAATTTAAGATTCTTTAAACCAAAATGACTCAGTGGTTATTTTCCTAAGTAATTGTGACATCAGTAATTGGTTATTGTGATTCAGCTGGTCTTAATCACTATGAACTAATTTTTACCTGAATGATTCATCGACAAAACAATGAGCAGGAATATCTTAAGAAATAACTAAAAGAAAGCGACAAACTAAAGTAATAAGATATCCCGGCTCTTCCAGCGGTACATAAATGGTGTTCTCCATTTAGTTCTCATGCTTCTCCTAGGAGTACAGAATTTCATAAAGGTGTAAAGGAAATCCAGGTGTGTGTGTGTGTGTTAGGCGATGTTTATGGGCCCCATCGTCATGTGGATGTGAGAAAATATAGTTTGCCCCTGGATGACCTATAAGTAACTTAGGAGGAGAATAGTTTTTATTGTACGCGCTGCATCAGATTTCTTGGTAGCAGAGTTATGGTTTTCTATAGATTAGTTTAGTGATTATTGTTTATTGATTATTGATTATTTTTTGATAACTAACACTATATGTTGAGTCGTGTTATGTTATATGTGAGTTTTCACGCTTCTGGGATGTAGGAAGTGGAACACGTGTGGCAAGAGAAGTCACATGGAATTTGGTACATGGTCTGAATTCATTTTGGTAATAACGCAGGTTGTGTTATGTTAGGGATTTCTGTGTGAAAAGTGTGTAATTGGAATAGCAAATCACGTTTACTTGTGAAACTTTGGCCTTAATTCTCAGGAGCCTAGTCTCCACATGTGTCTTATCCCCAGAGAAACGAGTAAATTGTTTGTTTGAAAGAAGGGTAAGGTAGAGGGAAGTGCTACTTTATCAGCGAGAGTACATAATTCTGTGGTAGGGTAGAGGTAAGCGCTGCCTACTGGAAAAACAGGATTCTTGTGTAAAAGGACAAAGCTGTCACTTTTGTTTAGCGGATCAGACTATGGAATTGTTTTAATTGTTGTAACTAACGAAGAAACGGCGAAAAGAAAAATTGCCGATAAATTTTGTAAAGGAGGGGTAAAAGAGTAGGAGTGACGTAGAAAAGTGCCGCGCTAGGATTGGTTGATTCGCGGACAGTGGGAATTGTTCTGATTGGTACGTTAGTGTGAGTCGCGCTGTAATTGGTTGAAGTTCCGTACACAGAACAGCGTTAGAGTAAAGAGAAAACAAATAGAAAACATGCCGTATTACGAGTATGAAAGGGAGAGAACGTCATGGGCGACAAAATTGAAGAATTTCTTTAAGAAAGACAAAAAGGTTGTGACTAGAGAGGGACAAGTAATTCCTCCGCCGAAATCAGCAGCTTCACATATGATGCTGAAATATGGATATCATACGTGCATATGGTTGGAAAACTGGGCAAAGTATACGAAGAATGATGGTGCTTTAGCTTTCCCTGAGAATGGTTCATTTAGTGTAGCGGTTTTGTGAAATTTGCGAGAAAAGATGTACAAATCTAGAGCCTAGACCTAGACCAACACAGTTTGAGGCTTTGACAGAATGGGAGGATGAAATGTATGAACGAGAGAGATTCAGAGGAATGAGAGATCATGAATTTATGCCTGGAAGATTATGGGGAGTAAATCATGAAGACAGAATAAAACGATGGAGATGTGCTAACATGACAGGAGGTTTGTTTCCAGCTTTTACAGTTGAGGACGGGACTAAGAAAAAACGGATTGAGAAAAAGAAACATATGGAAAGGGAAAAGTATATGCATGAGAGCGAAACGGATGACGAGTTACTGGAAGATATTTTAAATAGAAATCCACCTCCGTACCAGCAGAGTTCTACAGTGGTGACACCAAATGCACCGCTAATAGAAACTATGCGAAATAAAAGCCCGGAAAAGAGAATTGAAGTAAATAGGTCACAAGATCAAATGAAAACTTCTCAAAATGAAGGAATAGAAAGCGACAATGCAAGCGAATTAGTAAAGACCACAAAAGAACTAACTGAAAAGATTAGAGAATTAACGAAAAATATGGAAGCAGTTACTGTGCCTGTAACCATAGGTCCAGTAATACCCATTTTTGAGAATCAGAAAATTGATGAACGATCTTTGGTAATTCCCATGAGTTCACAATTTCAGAGAGAAAAAGAAAGGATGGAACAAAGTGCAAGTACAAGTAATTTGGCTAGTACTTACAGACCAAGTCCACCTACAAATTTGACGGTGAATGAGTGCAATGGTAGGAAAATGCATATGGTAACAGAATCTGCAACAGAAACCCCTGAAAAGAGTGGTAATTGGATAGAACTAAATAATACACCCATAGGTCCGACTCCTGATGAGTTAAATGAGTGGATGAAGGCATTTAAAATAAAGGAACCAGAAGAAAAACCATTAGATGTAATTAGATTAAAAATAGACATGGAAGAATTAATTCTAGGAACGATTGGTACCGAAAAGATAAAAAATTACCAGGATGATGAAATAATGTTCCTGTGCAAAAGTATTACATGGAGGGCGAAGAATTTACATGACAAACTAGAAGAAGTAGCCAGTGAGATTGGAATAGACTTTGTGAAAGTAAAACGTTGCAAAAACCATACAGAGTAGATTTTTGTGAAAAGGATATTGAAAATTTGAACACGGCAGGAAGGCTGACACAGATAAAGGAATTGATTGTGTTATTGAGAAAATGGGGTGATGTGGACAGATGGAAGGTTAGATGGACAAAGAAGAATGAGAAAACTACAGACAAAGGTTCATTGGCTTTTATGATAACTGAAAAAGAATCTGTTGCCAAAGAATACCCCATGAGAGAAACTCCAGGTGGTAGTTACGTGCATGTTCCCTGGACTAGGCAGGACATACTGTCATTTACCAATGACTTTCCAAAGTTAAGAGAGAAGCCAGTTGAGTGGTACCGACAAGTAGAGAGGTTTGTAAAAGTCTCAAAAGTGTTGTGGATAGATTTAGATGGATTGTTTGACATAGTGGTACCAACAGATTTGTGGTCAGAATGTAAGATTACAGTTGACTGGCCAACTACAGAATATCCAAGAGATCCTAAGACAGGAGCTCCAGGTCCTGATGTGATGAAGAAGTACGATAAGGTGATTACATTTTTGAAGAATAAGATTCCTCCTAAAGAGACAGATTGGGTAAAGATCGATAGAACTACACAGGAAAGTAAGGAGTCTGTACATGCATATTATGAGCGATTGTTATTGGTTTTCAAGCAGTATAGTGGTTATGAGGAATTGAGTGAAAAAGACATGAGTCATTTTGTATACCGATTTGTGTTTGGCCTGAAACCAGAAATAAGTGATATGATTAAACAACACATGATAAACTGGCAGAATGGAAGTGTAGATAAGGTGCTGAGGTATGCTAAGTATTGTAGTGATGAAATAGAGAGTAAACAGCGTAAGTTGAAAGAGAAAGCAATGTGGGCACAGGTGAAGGTGGCAGAAAAACAAGAAGCTCAATTGGACAATAATAATGGGAATGAAACAGGACAGAATAAAATGCGACCGAACATAGGTAAAGGAAAGGGTCAAGTGAGTCTAGAAGAAGCAAAGAAGAAATGGCCATGTCATAATTGCGGAAAATTAGGGCATTAGAGAAATGAGTGTAAGTTCCCACTTAAACCTAATCCGGAACATCAATCATTGACTCCACAGGTGCAGAATGAGGTAGTTGTTCAACAAAGTCAGGTGCCACAACCACCACTTCCCAACACTGTTAACCAACAAAGATACAGTACAGAAACAGGATTCTACGGAGGAGAGCAGGTAACACAGTTGCCGCGAGCAGCAAATATTTCTCAGTATTGGTTGCATCAGAGTGAGGATGACCCGGATGAAAGATTCTGACGGTGCGCAGGAGAGAGGAAAGAGTGCGTGCTTGGCGCAACTCTAGAGGTAGATCAGTCTGGTCCCTTTGTGGATGGAGAAGTGAATGGTGCAAATGTAACATTCCTTGTCGATACTGGAGCTACCCGTTCTACTGTCAGATCAGTGGAAATTCCAAACCTTCCTCTCTCAGGTGAATATATCCAAGTAGTAGGAGTAGCCAATCAGCAGATAAAAACCCCACTTACTGAATTGGTGGAAGTAAAAATTGGTACTTTTAGCAAAATGCATAAATTTGTAGTGTGCGATTGTAGTCCTGTAAATCTTTTGGGTCGTGACCTCTTGTGCAAGATGAATTGCACAATTTATTGTACACCAGATGGAATTGGATTTCAGACTTCAGATGAAGATGTTTTGTATAAAGTAACTTTGATGAATCAGGAACCTGAAACGAATGGTTTGTTTCCTGCATTTGATGCAGAAAAGCTTCCAGAAGAACTAAAAAGTGCAGTAAAAGAAAGTGTGTGGGATTTTACAGGAGAAGACATTGGATTAATGAGAGAAGTGGATCCCGTAAAAGTGACAGTGAAAGAAGGGATAATTTACCCGAATACGCCACAGTACAAATTAACTCCAGAAATAATTGAAGGAATAACTCCTGTGGTAAATAAGATGATTGAACAGGGAATTCTAAAGGAAATCATGAGCAGTCCATGTAATTCACCTATTATGGGACTGAAAAAGCCGAATGGAACATATAGAATAGTACAGGATTTGAGAAAGATCAACAAAATAGTTGTACCCTGTTGTCCAATAGTGCCAAACCCTGCAGTGATTCTATATCAAATTCCACACGAAGCTGAGTGGTACACTGTGATAGATTTGTGTCACGCATTTTTCTCTATTCCTTTGCATCCAGATAGCCAGCCATTATTTGCGTTCCGGTTTGGAGAGCGTATTTTGGCATGGTGCCGAATTCCTCAGGGGTATACAGAAAGCCCCTCAATCTTTAATCAGATTCTAAAGAAATCTCTGGAAGATTTGAAAATGCCAGAAAAATCAGTGATGGTGCAGTATATTGATGACCTATTGGTGGCATCGAAAACCAAAGAGGCATGTGTAAGTGACACAATTGCCTTACTGAACCATTTAGAGAAAAGAGGACATAAAGTGTCTCCTTCAAAATTACAGTTTTGTCAGAAAGAAGTCCAGTATTTAGGGCATAAAATTGAGAAAGGAGTGCGAAAAATAGCGACAGAAAGAGTAAGAATGATTCAAGGAATGAGAGCACCAATGACTCAGAGAGAGGTAAGAATGTTTTTGGGAATGGTTGGATATTGTCGACAGTGGATAAGTGGTTTCTCTTTGATTGCAAAACCATTACAAAAATTGACCAAGAAAGATGTAAAAGACCCTTTTGAGTTAAACAAGGAAGAAATGAAATCTTTCAAAGAATTGAAAAAGAAACTGTGTGAGGCCCCTGCTTTAGGCATGCCGGATTATGAGAAGGATTTTGAGTTGTACTGCAGTGAAAGAGATGGATGTGCATTTTCAGTACTAGTACAAAAACATGGCATGATGAAAAGACCGATTGCTTATTTTTCAGCTGTTTTAGATCCTATAGCAAAAGCATTGCCTGGTTGTCTGAAAGCAGTTGCTGCTACTTGTGTAAGTCTGGAACAAAGTGAAGGTATAGTGATGGGGTATCCACTGAGAGTATATGTTCCCCACTCAGTAGAAATTCTTTTGACAAGAACAAAAACACAGTACATGACACATAGTCGGCTGACTAAGTACGAAAAGGTCATCTTGAGTGCTGAAAATGTGACCATAGATAGATGCATGAATGTAAATCCTTCAACATCATTGCCAGATGAGGAAAATATAATTGAACAGGATGAAGTAGATCATGATTGTCTGAACGTGCTGGAATATTGCACGAAACCAAGAGCTGACATAAAAGATGAACCGTTAAAGGAATCTGATTATGTCATGTTTGTGGATGGCTCATGCTTAAGAACAAAAGAAGGAGTTTTAAGCGCAGCTTACGCAGTGTGCACAGTGGCAACTGTGATGGAAGCGTCTTGTCTGAAAGGAATAAGGTCTGCACAAGTTGCGGAACTGATTGCTTTGATTCAAGCATGTAAATTAGGAAGAAATGTACGAGTCACGATTGTGACCGATAGCCAATATGGTTTCGGCATCGTACATGACTTTGGTCAGATTTGGTCACAAAGAGGATTTTTGACGTCTGCAGGAACACCTATCAGAAATGGAGATTTTGTTAAAAAGCTGCTTGAGGCGATACAGTTGCCTAAACAAATCGCTGTAGTGAAGTGCAAAGCGCATAAGAAAAACGAAGATTACATAGCCGTCGGCAATAATTATGCCGATGAGATCGCCAAATATTGTGCAGAGAACATGGTGTCCCTGAACAAAAATAGAGAAAGGGAGCATGTCTCTTGTCCTTTGCTTTTCACTAATACTGTCGAAACATGGGATGAAGTAAGGCAGTTACAAGAAACTGCAAGAGATGAGGAAAAAGATTACTGGATAAAAGCAGGATGTAGAAGACAGGAAAATAATGGTGTGTGGGTATACAGAGATGAAAGACCAGTTATGCCTGATAGCATGATTGCAGACATGGCACGGATGTACCATGGACAAGCTCATATTGGGAGAGATGCAATGATCAGACTTTTTAGACAAACCTGGTATAACCCAAAATTCAGAGCCATTGCTGAAAGTCTTTGTCAAAGATGTCTTATTTGTCAACAGTTTAACCCAGGAAGAAAAACAGTAGTGAGTCTAGGAACAATAGGACGAGAAGGAGGTCCATTCACTAGAATGCAGTTGGACTTTATCGAGATGCCCCCTAGTAACAGACTAAGATATGTTCTGGTGGTCGTCTGTTTGTTCTCTCGTTGGGTGGAGGCATACCCCACAAGAAGGAATGATGGAACAACAGTGGCAAAACTTATGCTGCGAGAGTTCATTCCAAGGTATGGTTTTCCAGTCACGGTTGAGACAGATAGAGGAACACATTTTCAAAATGAGTTGATCCAATTGATTTGTGAAGCATTGAGTATTAAACAAAAACTACATTGTGCTTACAGACCAGAGGCTTCTGGGGTAGTAGAGCAGATTAATGGAACAATTAAAAACAGGTTAGGAAAAATGTGTCAAGCTACAGGACTCAAATGGCCAGATGCACTGCCTCTTGTTCTGATGACCATCAGAAGCATCCCTGAAAAGAAAACTGGACTCAGTCCTCATGAGATGATCATGGGACGAGCAATGAGACAAGCACACGTACCTGTCAACAAGTTATTAACTATAACTGATGATCTAGTACTGGATTATTGCAAGGGACTGGCTGATGTGGTGCGTTCTGTGTTTCATCAGGTTGGACCGGATGCGACCACTCTTGAAAGAAAACCAGCCCACGACTTGAATCCAGGAGACTGGGTCCGCATAAAAGTCCACAGGAGAAGAAACTGTCTAGTTCCTCGTTGGGACGAGCCACGACAGGTAATCCTGGTAACAACAACTGCTGTCAAGTGTGCAGGAGTGAAAAACTGGGTTCATGCCAGCCACACAATCAGAGTTCCAGAACCTACTGATCGACATGTGAGTCGACGACTGGAAGTGTGGGATAAAAGCTTAACAGCTGGGACAACAAGGATAAGTGAAAGGGTGCCAGAACTTGAAGATCGACCTGAAAGTCGACATCTGGAAACCCCAACGGCAAACACCTCTAGAGAAGAAGAGGAACAAGAAGAAGAAGAAGAAAGAAATTCAGAAGTTCCAGAACTTGAAGATCGACCTGTAAGTCGACATCTGGAAATATCTGACACAACTTCAGGATCTGATGATTCAGCTGCAAACTGGGAAGAATTCCGAAAGAGAACTTGGGGTTATAAACCAATTAGAGAAGAAACTGAGCAAGAAATTGAGTTAGATGAACAACCAAGTACAAGTTATGGTGGAAATCCTTCAGAAACAATATTAATAGATGAAATAGGGAAAGAAGTACACAAAAGGTTAGAAAATCGAGAAGAACCCCGAGGAGCAATAGGGACAGATAGAGAAACAGAAGAACAGGGAAATTTAGAAGCAGAAAGGGAAGAAAACACCAAATCGGAAGAACACCGAGGAGGGACAGTAATAAGGGAAAACAAGAAGGAGAAGACAGATCCACCAGTAGGAGATGACGAGATCATAAGTTTCAAAATAAGAGACAATAGTGAAATAGTTGAAACAGAAACTGAAGAAAGTGGAGAAGAGGAAAAGGCAAAAACTGAATCAAGAAAAAGAAATTGGAAAACAGAAAGAGAAGAAAGAGAAGGTGAAGCCAAAAGGCCAAGAAAAGGAGATAATTGGCCCAACAGCTATATAAGAAAATTGAGATATAGAATAATAAAAGCAGGAGACGAAAGTGCTGAACAAGTGAATGAGGTAACAAGTCAAAAGGGACAAGGAAAACCCAGTGGGAAAAGATTACAGAAGTCTAAAAGAACAAAGAAAGTGAATGCGAAGTATAAGTCACCTGAGTGGCTGTATATTGCACTAACAGATTACAAAGAAGAAGAAAACACTCACGAGAACCAGAGACTAAGAAGTCGAATGGGAAAAGGTGAGATGCAACAAAACCTGAAGTGAAAACTTATAGTGCTTCTGCCGGACATGACAATTTTACTGGATGTGACAAATCACCGGATGTGACAACGAAAGAATTCTGGAGAGAATTAAAAGAAAGTACCAAGCAAAGACTTTTTGAAAGCAGAGTGGCATTTAAGTCATTTCTGAGGTGTAGTGACACAATTTTCTGAAACTTAACAAATAGAAAAAGAAAAATGGAAAATAATAGGGATAGAAGAGATAAATGTGAGTTTATAAAAAGATGGTGCAAAATGTGCTGCTTTTGTACAGGGTTATTAATGACCGTATGGATAGTTTTAGCAATCACAATTCCTATTAGTTTAGCTGTGATAGAAGCAAAGAATGATACTAAATCAGAAAAAGAGACTAATATTAAAGAACCAGTTATCCTAAGAAGTAGTGCAGAGTTACATAAGGATAAGTCAGTAACAGACTTTTCAAAAAATGTTTTTACAAAATTGTTGTATGAATATGTAGAGACAATGGATGTGAGAGATTGTTATGTTTGTATGCAGTTGCCTGCATCAGTGTCAGAAGGTGTGACTTATCATCACTTACCTCTAACTTATGGAATAACATGTAGTGTAATAGCAAGTTTATTTTATAAAACAGGTAGATTAGAATCTTATTATACTGACATAGATAAGATTTTTGCAAACATTCCAGTAGTACCAGAACTTAACAAAGTAAAACCAGCAAAAGTTTTAGGAGAATTTTTTCTAGAACATAGAAAATTAACCTTAGAAGAAATAGTTAGTAACAACCTTACCTGTGAGTTAAAGAAAGAAGAAAAAGTATTTTTAGAAATGGTTGAAGAAAGAAGAATGAAATTTCAAAAAGAAGCAATAAAAGAGGAAGGAAAACGCTTATGGACGTTTGAGGAAGGAAATCATGAAGGGAAAAAGATAAATGCAGCAATGACATTAGATTGGCCGCAAACAGGAAAGTTGTGTATTAGGAGAAATAAGACAGTCTATGACAATTACTTTGTAGGTTCCAGTATCTGCCATGACAATTATCAAATTCTGGGAGGTTGGGGATTCAAAGGTGGAAAAGATCCAATATTTCCAGGTATCTATTATATTTGTGGGAATAGAGCTTATTACAGGTTACCGGACCATTGGTATGGAACTTGCTATGTAGGCCTGGTCTTTCCAAAAATCTTTCATATGGACAGAGAAGAAAAAGGAACATACAAGATGATTAATAGCTTTACACGTAGAAAGAGGGAAAGTTTTTCAGAAATTGTAGGAGATATTTTTGGAGCATTAATACCAGCAGTGGGAATATCTTTGAATGCATTTAAAATTCGGAAGTTATCCACAGTAGTAGATCGTTTGTCTACAGATACTGCGGGAGGGTTCTTAATGGTAAATACCGAAATGGTTGCCATGAGAGCTATGGTGATGCAAAATCGGCTTGCCCTTGATATTCTTTTGGCAAAAGAGGGTGGAGTCTGTGGAATGTTGAAAGTCCAACATTGTTGTACTTACATTCCTGATAAAAGTGAAAATATACAGAAGTATATTACAAATATTACAAATTTGCACAAAGAACTAGTTCCACTGGAGGTTGAAAGTGTTTTGGGAAAACTTGGTAGAGGGTTTTCTTCAGTAGCAAATTGGTTTACCAGAATGGGTAGACTAATGATAGGGAAAGTTATAATAATAGCAACTGTAGTAATATTGTTAGCCATGGTATTGAAAATAGTAATAACATGTATAAAAAGAAAAGTAAGACAAAATAAGATAAAAAGAAATAACAGAATAATGAAAGAAAGAGAGAGAGAAATGGGTGAAATTGAGTTGGAGAAAATGAAAGAAAGCATGTATAAGGAGACTAAAAGGCAAGATGAAGAAGAAACAGATGTGTAAATAACAGAAAGCAAAAGACAAAAGACAAGCTGCCTGAAAAGAAGTATAACTTGGTTTTATGTGGTGATTTAAAAATCACCAAAGGGGGGATTGATGGAGCAGGGAAAATAAATAAATGTAACCCCTAACAAATTTTATAAATTATTAATAAAATGTTTGTTTAAATGTATTAATCAACACTGTATGTGTGGGAATGGTAATATGCCAATGTGTGTGCTAAATAATCTATTAATGAATGTCCGTGTGTCTAATTATAACGTAAAAATAAATGCGTACTAATAAAAATAAATGCATGTTATTGTGCTTCATAGAAATAAAACGTGTTGTTGCAAAAACAATAGTGATGGTAAGTAAGGAACAGCTTAAATGTTGCTTTCTGCTAGGTAATAACTAATTGGGGTACGTAGATGACGGGAGGGAAACGAAAGGGCTATTTTTCTCTATTTTAATTATGTTTTGTTTGCCTCAAATTAGTGCTTCTAAAGTATAACCGAGTGGCGAGATAAAATGGCTGCCAGTGGGAAGATGTGCGCAGGCGCAAGGGAACACATGACACGGGATGAAATCGGAGAAAGCTCAACCTCGTGGTGTAACAGAGAGGCTAGGATGCAAGAAGTGGTCAAGGCTGATGTGACCTAATTGAACTGATAGTGTGCCGTGATGATCAGCAAGAGTCCCGTGGGAAACCAGTTTAAGAGAAAGGACAATGACTGCGGAGTTCTCGAATGTATCGAAAGAAGTTACAAATGAACTGATCGAAGCGGACGAAAATATGTTTGAGCGTATGGGAAAGGAAATGATCCAAGGACCATTGAATCCAAGAGAACTTGATTAAAAGAATGAATATGATGACATGCATGGACCAATGAAAGAAAAGCGTGATATTAATGTTGCAACAGTTAGTTAGCAAAGTTAGAATTAGGGTATAAGAGGGCCTACTCTTAGTGGGAGGGAGTCAGTCCAGAGTCAGTCGGAGTCGCAGTCGCAGTGAGTTCCAGTCCATTCCAGAGTCGCAGAGAGTCGCAGAGAGTCGTGTTGGTGGCTTCCAGTGCTGAGTGGTCCTGATCGATCCCTTATTGAGCGGGAGATGCTGAAAGACTGTTAGATGAGACGGGTTGCAGGTAGCTGATGCTGACGAGCTGAAGTTGCTGTTGCTGTCTTAATTTTCCAGTTGAGTATGAGAATCAGGCTATTTCTAATTCTTAACTTAGGTTAGAAATCATTAGGCTAAATTAGGAAGTTAGGCAGGTAATTAGGGTTTTGGCTTCATGACAAAAATTTCCTTTCCGCATTAAATTGATTATGTTTAATAAAATTTTGAATTAATAATGAATGATTTGATTGAATAACGTTTAAATTCTTTCTCATGCTTTTAAAAATTATATAAAATTTAAGATTCTTTAAACCAAAATGACTCAGTGGTTATTTTCCTAAGTAATTGTGACATCAGTAATTGGTTATTGTGATTCAGCTGGTCTTAATCACTATGAACTAATTTTTACCTGAATGATTCATCGACAAAACAATGAGCAGGAATATCTTAAGAAATAACTAAAAGAAAGCGACAAACTAAAGTAATAAGATATCCCGGCTCTTCCAGCGGTACATAAATGGTGTTCTCCATTTAGTTCTCATGCTTCTCCTAGGAGTACAGAATTTCATAAAGGTGTAAAGGAAATCCAGGTGTGTGTGTGTGTGTTAGGCGATGTTTATGGGCCCCATCGTCATGTGGATGTGAGAAAATATAGTTTGCCCCTGGATGACCTATAAGTAACTTAGGAGGAGAATAGTTTTTATTGTACGCGCTGCATCACCACCCAAAAACCCAACCCTACCTAAACCCTAAAATTACCAATGCCACCCCAAAACCCATACCCACCCTAAACCCTAAAATTACCCCTGCCACCCTAAAACCCATACCCACCCTAAACCCTAAAATTACCCATGCCACCCCAAAACCCATACCCACCGTAAACCCTAAAATTACTCTTGCCACCCCAAAACCACTACCCAACCTAAACCCTAAAATTACCTTTGCCACCCCAAAACCCATACCCACCCTAAAATTACCCTTGCCACCCCAAAACCTCTACCCACCCTAAACCCTAAAATTACCCATGCCACCCAAAACCCATACCCATCCTAAACCCTAAAATTACCCAGGCCACCCCAAAACCCATACACATCCTAAACCCTAAAATTACCCATGCCACCCCAAAACCCATACCCACCCTAAACCCTAAAATTACCCATACCACCCCAAAACCCATACCCAACCTAAACCCTAAAATTTCCCTTGCTACCCCAAAATCCATACCCGCACTAAACCCTATTACCCTTGCCACCCCAAAACCCCCAACCCACCCTAAACCCTAAAATTACCCTTGCCACCCCAAAACCCATACCCACCCTAAACCCTAAAAGTACCTATACCACCCCAAAACACATACCCACCCTAAACCCTAAAATTACCCATGCCACCCTAAAACCCATACCATCCCCAAACCCTAAAATTACCCATATTTACCATATACTTTCATTTGAAATGCATATTCCTTTAAATTCGTTATAAAGGCATGCGTTGTAAATGCCTATGTGTGGTAAAAAATTGCGTTGTGATGGTCATGCTTTGTAACAACATTTGCGCTGTAACAACCGCGTTGTGATGGTATCGCGTTGTAATGACCGTGATGTAATGGTTGTTTCCCGTATAAGTCTATTCCGCAGCTCACCACAGCACAAACTAGTGCCATCCTGTGAGGCAGAAGCAGCAGAGGCAGGACTGGTCAAAGGCAGTGGAAGTGGTATAAAGTTTTTTTGTGACATACTCACTTGACGGATCACTGACATGTTAGCGTCAAGCAAAATAGCCAGATTAGAGGCATTTTGAGAAGGAGACAGAAAGGGACCAATGAAAGATAATCAAATGGGAGCAAATTTGATATGTTTTCGTTGCTTTCCTGAAACATTTAAGTCTTTGAATTGAAATGGTATGTCGTTTCTATGCTAGCCCGCAGTTGAAACTCTTCAAATGATGTTGATGATGGAGATTTCAGCTCCTTGAGAAGTCAAACCCAAGATTGGAATTCATCCTGGTGGTTGTGATGTGCTAGAGGAACTGGAATGTGAGGGTTAATCACTGACTCCCATATTATGGCTAGGCAGGAAAAGCCAGAAAACAGACAGTGTTTAGCAGGTAAGCATAGCATGTTTGAGCACCTGTGGGACTTCTCTGTGCTAAAGAGTGGCATCGACAAACTTGGTTGAGGGTTTAGGAGCTGGCTGACAGCGTTTAAAGACTAAGGGGCAAATTTATGAAAAAGTGGCTCAGTGCAAGCGCCGTAATTAAGGCATACGAAGCATTCCTGACATTTCCTCCTGCGCTGGCGCACAATGGGGTGCCAAGCGCCAATGCAGGCACCCCTGCACCATGGTGCACGGGTGCCTCAGTTGCATGCAGGATTGTTTATGTTCAGGAAAGGGGACCTTGCTGCACAAAGACAATCCAGAGAGGCTTTTTCCTCTTTCTATGTGTGCTGCAGAAAGATATTTCTCCTCGTTACGCCTCTCCTGGGGAGGCGTATCCTTTTGGCGCATTCCCAGGTTTACAAGGTCTTGTAAATCTGGGAATGTATCAAAAACCATGGGAGTTGCATGGAAAGACCCACGCAACCCTCAGGGAACTCCTACCTAGCGCAGAGTAACGTAATGCAGAGATTTGCACTTTGTTGCGTTACTCCAGATTTTGGAATTACTCAAAGCCACTTAAAGTGGCTTTGCGTGGCTTCAAAAATCTGACTTACAGGTTTGCATCATGCATGTACCACGTTGCGTGCTGCAAACATTACACAACCCTCTCATAAATATGCCCCCAAGGCTTTGCAGGTTGTGCGATAAAGTGCTGTCAGCTTGGAACATTGAGAGGATTTTCCATATTTCTAAATCTTGAAAGGATAAGAATTTGTTTAGTTGTTTGCACAAGGAGTTATTGCACATGGAAGAGGTAAAGGTGATGAGGAGGAGCGGCTCTGCCAGCTGTGAGAGTAACTAATTTGTCATTACATTTGGTAAATAGGTTTTCACATAATTCCTTGAATGAAGTCAGGTAGGAAGGTGTGGGGGCACAAAGGGAGAGGTTGCCAACTCTATGTACGCCTTAACATGTTCTTTGGTTGAGTTATCAGCTTGTACATGTGATTTTTTTAACATAAAAAGAATAGAAGACATGCATGTCTGTAACCCCTGATAAATAGCACAAGTCAAGTGATAGGAAGGTATGTTTGATTTCCTCCAGCATGTTTCAGAGTCATGCTTGGCGCTTTAAGGGACGTAAGACTTTGAAGGACCATTTCTTAATTCAAAACTTTGCTCATTTAAACTTTCATTTGGTTTAAGAGGCCACTTTGTCGAAAGTAGTAGTCGCTCATCAAGATATCAGCAGGGTCATGATTATTAAGAGTAATGTCCAGTTACAGTAAGGCTTGGATAAGGTAAACACCCCTTACTCCGCATCCGTCACCCCGCATGTTGTTACAACGCAGTCGTTACAACGACCGCGTTGTAACAACGCATACCATTACCCCGCAAGTCGTTACAACGACTTGCGGAGGGGGGAGAAGGTGTTGGATTTAAAATCCAACACCTTCCCTACTGTCCGCACAGACTGGAGTTGGAATAGTAAATTATACTATTCCAACATCCAGCGTCCCCCTCCGCAAGTCCTTGTTACGACTTGCGGGGTAATGGTATGCGTTGTTACAACGCGGTGGTTGTAACGACCGCGTTATAACAACATGCGGGGTGAGGGAAAGCAGAAAAAAGAGGCATATTCCTTGGATAAAGATGTTAACAGTTTCCTGAGCATGTTATGGTCGGTATACTGTTTTCATGGGGCTTCCTGGTTTCAAGTTGACCAGGGATTAAGAAGTTGATTATGGCATGATCCGACCAGGATAGTGTAAGGTACTCTGAAATGTTGAGATCTGGGATTTGAGAGAAGGATGAGGTTGAGGAAGTGACCAGGGGGATGCGATGCTCAGTTTCAGGAAGTCAGGAATGTCCATGTCATCAATAATTTCTAGTAACATGGTGCAATTGTCCCTGGTAACTAATATATACTGGCATTAGCATAAGATGAGATAAAGATTTGTGGTTATATGCCTTTTGACGGTCGGTCACAGAGTTGCCATACACTGGTCCCCAATAGCAGCAAGGCTCAGGGGTATCCTCAAGTGGACAGTGGCTCAATAATTTCATACGATGACACCCTAGATTCTGATAACAAAAAGATCTTCTTCTCACCCCTCACTCTTACCTCGAAACCCAAATCTGTGATTATCTCATATATATTTGCCCAAACCCCCCCTTCCATAAAGAAAACTCCCTTAAAACCCCCAATTAGGAGTAAGTGTGACCAAAATAACTGCATCTTTGTCAGCCTCTTACAATATTTCTACAACCCTTGGACAAAGTTATCAACTTTGCTACCTAAAGCCTATTTAACCTTGCATGACACACTGCCACAACCCTTTATTTCCACAAAGATGGCTGGTTGGCTGCCCAACACAGGTCACTATTCAAACTTCTTAAATAATATTTAAGACAGTCTCAGATATCTCATCTCCTCCCTCTCTCAGAACCATTCCTTATGATGCTCATTATGCTACTGCACTGTAATCCACAACCTTTAATCACTCAAATCACCCCAATACCACCCTGCTTCCTATCCCAATAGAGGTGTTTAGATCTACTCTGACCCTTGAACTGGAATGCCCTCTCCAGTGACCTTGGGTCTGAACCTACACATCCTGCATCCAAGTCTGCAATTACAAACCAGCTCAGGCTGGAGATCCTGCATAGCTGACCCACGCCCTTCCTTCATTTCCTGCTCCACCTTCGCTGCCCTGTTTGATTATGTAAATATGGAGCTTGGAACATTATATGACTTGTCACTGTTCTTTCAGGCAGCACATCAATCATGTTCACCATTGTCAACGGCATTGATGCAACTAGTGTGCCTTTGAAGTGGGGTTTCCTCACTCTTCGGGGCAGGCAGTAGCATGCCTAGGCTGTTGAGCAGCAGGTTGAATGCAGCAGCATATCTGAAAACAGGCGCGTTGGAAAACGGATCACAGGTCTAGGTTCTGCATTGCGTGAATACCTTCAAGATCATAACCCTTTAGTATATGTGATTCACAGTAAATACCAATTTACATGTGTCAGAGAAGATTGTCAGATCTTAGTTGCCAAAAGTGTCCTAGAAGTGTTGCAATGTTTCTTTGATCTCAGAAGATAATGCTGCACCAAACCCTTTGTCGTAAATAAATAGGATGCAAAACCTAGGTTTTGCCTGACAATCATGTTTATTATTGTGCTTTGAACTTGATGATATTTGGATTGCATGCTGTACAATATATCCAAGTCAACCAATTTTCTGGAAGGCTATCACATTTAGCAAAGTAATCTTGGCAGCGCCCAGTAAAACCAATAGCTTTTTGAAAGGCCCGGGACATGCACGATTGAAACACATCTGCATTATTTGTAGGTCTCGGCTCTAGACAGCGCATGCGATGTCTCGAAGAAACGTTGTATATACTTTGTGGGCTTCAGCCTGCCCGTAAGCTTCCCATTTGCTGGCTTCATTGTCGCTCTCCTATTCTTGCTTCCCATTTCTCCATGGCATGCATGCGTCATGCCTCTTCCTGTGTTTAGCCCTCCCCGAAAGCATGGACCAATTACTACTATCCATCCTCAGCTCCCATTTTATCAAATGTTGTTGGAACTATATTTAACTTTAATTTTTTTTTCACTCGCTCCGAACTCTGCTGCTCCGTTCTGTAAACAATGCTAGAAATCTTGTACTTATTTCGTCACAATTGCTGCTGCTCTTCATGCCCCATCCACAGATCACCCCTAGCCCATTACTGCTTTTCCCATTGTTCCTGCGCCATGTTTTCACCGAGGCTGCTGCTTCCTAAGTAGCGCTTACGGGGATGCCTATGGGTGGAAAAACTATGTCTTTCTTGAAGTATATGATATAAAATGGACAATTCAGAAGACCGTGATAATTTAAAAATATGAATCATGTTGAATAAATATCGCATTCCTTGTACTAAGAAATTTGCTGAAATTGAGAACTTTTTCTAAAACGAGTGTGAAAAGCGAGTGGGGCTCGGGTTAACAGCGCAATTCCTCCCTCACATCGGGTAGGATGCTGTCTTTACCTCTACAACTTTTAAAAATGGCACCTTATTTGCACACAACAAAGAGGGTCATTCCTTAACACCTTCTTCTGTTTCTAATAGCTCGTAGTTTCAGAATCGTCACTGTGCTCCTCCAACATCATCCTCTTATCTTGTAAAATATGCTGCTGCTTGTTTCACCGGTTATTACGGTGCTGCTTACCACTACTGTTCCAGTGGAGCTGCCAGCATGGTGACTCCGCTTGGGAGAAGGAACCCTTGCAATACCCCACCCCTCCCTCCAAGTCTGTGGGATTCTTATCGGCCTCTGAGATACTCTTGAGAGTGAAGATCGGGGCTGTCACAAAGACATTAACATTGACAACGTCAGTAGCACTTGGATTGCCAAGACCTATTGGCTTTGCTAATGCTTGTTGTGTAGGGGGGTGAACCCTTCTTCTAGCATTGAATTGAGTGAGGCCTTCTCTTTACTCATGCTTGCTTGTTAAATATGGGTCTTCAATTTACAACACATTTGTTTCAAGACATACCTGACACAACTGGTTTGGAGCTAAGAGATAGTATAGACTATCTATGATTGAGCAGAGGGTTGGAGAAGGGAAGGAAACATATTCTCAGAAGGGCAATATTGTTCTTGTCACCTGTATTACACAATCAGAAGAGATACGGATGTAATATAAAATTCATACTTGGCAGAGGCTGAGTTGATTTTATTTTTTTAGATTCTTTACGTTCTTGGCTTGTATCCAGAAAACAGGCACTTTATCTAAAAGTTTTGTTTGTAAATTACTTTTTGTCCAGGATTATTTCAGTCACTGTCCAGACCTTTACTCGGTAATAGGTTGCAAACCTAGGTTGCCTGACCTTGTGATGAAAGCCCAGCTGGGGGAAAATTCTCCTGAGTATTTGAAGGTAGTCCCTTCTATATCAACACATTTCTCCATAGACACAGAATGGATAAAATCCTTTGATACACCAGGGCCAGATCCTTACTACCATGTTGATTTGGGGGGTGAGGCAGCTGTCAAAAATTCATAGCTCCTATAAGGCCTTTCACTGTGTGTGCTGCCGAGGGCAGAGTGCCATATTCCATGGGCCACCAGTCTGCTTGTCTAAGAAATCTGCAGGTGAGTATTCCTGTTTCCAGCATTTAGTCTCAGATGGTTTCCTTACCATCAAGTTGATGAAGATGGAGAGTTAGCGTATAAGTGCAGTACAGTCAGCGTCCGAATCGTGCTCCAGTTTAAGCAGAAAGTAAGCAGTAACAACAGTCATAACAGGTTAGGCCGAAGGATTGAATGTGATAGTTCAGAGGCCTGATATAGATGTTAAAACAGAACTGGAACAATCCCAGAGCCCTTTGGATCTCCGCCACAGTTGAATGGATGAGTCCATGAGAGGAAAGTTGAAGTGGTTTGTGTGTCTAAGGGCAGGAGAATAGTCCAAAGCCTTGACTTGGATCCTAATGTCGGTGGGGGAAAGAGAGATGGGAAATAAATCATATCAACGGCAGAAATAAGGCACAGAAGTATCAGGGAACATCTCCATTCTGGCTCATTTAAGTTTTGTGGTCAAACATTGTGGCAACAGTGGTACTGTCTGTTCCAGAGCAGGGCCTGAGGACCATCTACCCATTTACTATGAGCACCTGTCCAACAATGCATTCATTGAGTTAAGTGAGTTCAGGTCTTTCGCTCAATGTACCCAAAATGGCTTGTGGGTAACTGGTCGGTAACTGTCCCTATTGTTTGGGTTTGAGCATGGACTTCTTGTAGGAGGTGCTTAAGTCATGTGAGTAGGCCCCCTCATAGAAGGAAGTGTTGATTATGGTTCAAAATGCTGAGGTTACTGTGGAAAGTGACAATACCCTCTTCTAGATAGCTGGTGAGCAAAGGTTAGCTGGTGATCTTGAAAAGTGCTTGAAGGCATTAAGCTTTAGAATGTTCAGTTTGGTTAGCTGGAGAAAGGCCCCAAAGGCAGTAGTGTCGGGATGTAAAGAGGAAGTTCAGGAGTGAGGCTGGGAGTTGTCCAAACAGGTCAGTGCTTTGTTGAAGACCAGTAGTTGTAAAAGTGGCCAGTCAGCCAAATCATTGTGAGAGTGCTGAGGAGAAATCCGTTCATTTGTGTTTGTTTCTGGGATGTGGACTCCCTTAAGAGCTTAAAAAGTTCAGTTCAATGGCACATGGAATTGGTGAGATGCGATGGATAATTTATGGCTGGTGTGCTGTATAATCCGATTTGTCGTTTCTATACAGCTTGTCCACTGAGTTTGGTGCTGTTATTCGTTTTGCACTACAGGAAAAGTTCATAAATGATTTGAGTCCTATGCGTTGCATTTGTATAGCATTTCATACTACCTGTGTGGCCCGAAGCGCCGATCAGGCAATCAGCGGAGATGCTTTCCAGCTTGTTGTATATGGTTGGGATAGTGTACGTTTATAGTGTTATATATATGTACCAAAATGAAATATATAAATACATTGAAAAAAAATCACTTAGCTGCAAAGTTGTGAAGCACTGCAGATGTAATGACTCACAATGTAGTGGCCATGATGTAGTGACCCCTGATGATATTGAATGAGATGTACAATGTTTTGACATTCAAACTCTGAAACACCCTCCCGCAATGAGTGGAGCACCTCAACGACCTTCAGGCATGACACACGCTTCCTATATAGATTACACTGTAAACCTACGCTATCCCAAACATATAAAACTATCTGGGTCATTATTTCTGATTAACTCTCATCTTGAACTATATTCACGCCTGTATCCGTCTCAAGCATCTTTTCTCCTCGGGCATGGTACAAAGTCAATCCTTGTTTTCATGGCAGATGATATTTGTGTGACACTAGATGAGGGAGAAAGCTTTGCCCCATCTTGGGGGATCTCTCTGCAGCCGTTGACATGGTCTCCCATCCAACTTTGCTACTTCATTTTGCAGAGGATAGGGTGGGAGGTAGCACCCTGGCTTGGCTGACCTTTATTTTGATAGAACACCTCCAAGCAGATTTCACACCTCTGTGTCACTCAGGATTCAGAAAACGTCCTTGTGGAATTCCTCTGGACTCAGGAGGAAAGAAAGAGAGAGGAGGTTGGGGGAGAAATGCTCCCTTACCAGAATGGATTCACATTGAGGGTCAGAAACTGTCAGAAAGGTTAGGACTGAGCGTGCTGGCAAGCACCAGTCCTTTTGTTCAATCGGTTGGGATTTCTTCATAGCTAATAGCGGATTTAGTGTCTCCGAGCCAGATTTTTGAAAAAGTTAATGTTTGTGGTCAGTGAAAGGATGTGTTATGTTCTTAGACATAGATTTTACATTGTTGAGGGGACAACGATTAGGGGAGACAAGTTTGAATTTGGAATGAAAGAGTAACATGCAACCGTAGTATCAGAAAGTTATGGACCGGATCCAGGAGGGATAACCAGAGGGATGGTAAAAGTGGGGGCTGTGACTGGGCCAATTCAGGACATGCTGTGGGACAAAACAACAGGATAGGTTTAGGCATTCCAAAAGCATAGCAGGCTTTGTGTGTGACAAGGAGTCTGGAGAGGGAGTGGCTGGAATGGTTTGTTGGCTGGGTTGGCATTAGCCAGCAGCTGTGCCTGAGGAAATTGGGGAAGAGATGTTGATCAGCAGGGAGTAGTGTAGGGAGGTTAAAGGTGCAGATTGGGAATGATAGAGGGTGGTGTGGTACAGGCAAAATGGAAAATTTGCAGGGGTTATTGCTTGGAACTAGTTGCCTAGGAGTGGAAGGGTGGGCTACAGCTGGAGCAAAATGTGTCAGGGTGAGTGAGGTAGAGGATGGTGGCAAAGTAGGCTTGAACAATGTAAGCGAAAAGAGGGGCATGGCCAGGCATAAATAGAGGGTCGCAAATGCAAAAAGAACAATTGATGGACAGAATGCAGAACAATGTCAAACATTCACCCCAGTACAGAGATCTGGGCCTAAATCCATCGTTTTTTTTTTTGCTCCCTATGCCATTCCAGTTTGAACCCAGACATATGCAAATCAGTCTTGACCCTGCGCCCAATGGGAACAGTCCAGCCCGAACTGCCAGGCCAGGTCCTCCCTGGACTGGAAACAAGCATCCTAGGACCGGTTTTGGGGTTTCACCCCTCATCAGCTAGGATAGAGGGTCAGCCATATGAAGAGGGACTGCAAGGGAGCTGTTGGTTGGAAAGGTGAGGAGGTAGATGGGAAAGGGTAAGGGTATGAGTTTGGGTGTTAATAGGAATTTTGCAAACAAAGTAATAGGAGGAGCATATCCAGGCAGGTGCAGCTCTCTGGAGGCTACAATGCATAATTTATGGGTTCCACCCAGGGAGTGGCACTGGTGTGATTTAAGAAGTTACACTTGATTTATTGATCTATAAGATCCATATGGGGCAGTTTCCCCAATAATCTACTATTATCCCAAACTGCATACTTCTGCTGAGGTAACAAGTTCCTAGATCCCAACTCCCTGCCTCCTCTCTTCCTACTCAGAGCACACCCATAGGGATGGCAGCGAGGATCAAGTTAAAGGAGGCTAGTTCACAGACCCATTAACAGGCACAGTCGTCTGTAATGGTGATGAGGGCAGTGTCTGTCAACCTGAAAAGGAACAATGGCAAGTTATATAAGGAGTCCAGGGCATTCAACCATCAATCAACATTTCAGCAACACCTTAGTCTATATTGCAACTTGTCTGTCCTTGTGAATGCAACTGGTATTTGTTTTAATTGAATCCTTCTCCAAAATATGTAACGGTATGTCTCTGCTCTAAATTATGCTAAAATCATTAGTGTTTTTTAATTTCCCTCACAGGTGCTGAGTGAAATAAATACTTAATATCTTCTTGACTTCACAAATATTATCCTGTGACCTCAAACATAATGTCCATATAGTGTGTCTCTTAAAATTGAGTTTTTGAGGGCCAGTGATCTCTTCTTGCTTCTGGTAATATTCAAAATCAGACATACATTTGCCTGCTATTTTTTGTTGATTTTGTTTTAGGAACAACGACAAACCGGTCTCACAACAAAGACAGAGCCTTCGATTGACCTACAATCTGAGGAAGAATGCAGCTCTGTACATCTCCCATAATCCTAACCATGACTTTGGTGGACACGAAATTTGAATTCCTCTCAATCTGAGCTTTTCTTGCCAAAACCTTTGGCTTCAACTGGACCTCGTCCAACTGCTATCCCGCTTTGAGAGTAGTTCAGCACGAAAAGTCTGTAGCTTTGCCCGCCTGGAGGATTTTTACTTCCATTTTCGAGACTAAATTAGAAAGTAAAACCCTTGACTGTGCGACTCACTTGGGGTATCTGACCTGCACTCCCACCGTCTTTCAGTCTGAAATTGCACCAAAGTGCCGATCAACTGCGAATAGTACAGTGTGATTGGTACTACTCCTTTTCGTGGTGCATTTCACCTTCAATATTTGCAAATGCATATCTCGCCTTTCCCTTATTGCATTTTTGTTGATCTGGTGTCATTTTGCTCATTAGATTTTTCACTATTTTTGAAAAATAGATGTGGGATTTTTATTGTGTTCTGTGTTAACTTTTTAACTGTTTTGTTACTGCTAAATATTTTACAAATTTTCCTATGCTAAGCCTGTCTGCTTTGTGCCATAGCCCAAGTTTAAATTACTGAAACCGTGTTTTACCCTGGCAGGTTTTGGGCATTATTCCTTGTGATGGACTCGCATCTACCCCAATTAATAACAAACTTTCTTACACTTCAGATATATGGCTTTCAAGAGGTTACACATGACTTTCCCAAAGAATCTTTGAGGTTCACTCAAGAACATTGTACATATTACCCTTGAAGTTACAACAGATTTACCTGTGAAATCTATGTGGGCCTCTCAGGATAGTTGTATGATAGAACAATGCATGCCTCAAGAACGCATGCCTAAACCACGTGGTCTCCACCACAACTGCGTCTTTACCACGCATGCCTTTACAACAAATTTCGTTGTAAAGGCATGATTGGTAAAGGCATAAGTGGTAAAGATCCAACCCCAGCCCCCTGCCCTGAGCCCTTAAAACCAGCCCCCAGCAATCGCCCCGCCCCAGCCCTAAACAGTACCCAGATCCCTCGCCCTGAGCCCTAAAAACCGTCCCTAAGCCATGCATTGCACCTCACCTCAGCCCAGAAAACTACCCCGACCCCTGCCCCCCGCCCTGAGCCCTAAAACGGCTCCCAAGCCCAAAAACTACCCCGACCCCTGCCCCCTGTCCTGAGCCCTAAAATTGCCCCCAGACCTAAACAGTACCAAGATCCCTCGCCCTGAGCCCTAAAAACCGTCCCTTAGCCATGCATTGCACCTCACCTCAGCCCAGAAAACTACCCCGACCCCTGCCCCCGCCCTGAGCCCTAAAACGGCTCCCAAGCCAAAAAACTACCCCGACCCCTGCCCCCTGTCCTGAGCACTAAAATTGCCCCAGACCTAAACAGTACCCAGATCCTCGCCCTGAGCCCTAAAAACCGTCCCTTAGCCATGCATTGCACCTCACCTCAGCCCAGAAAACTACCCCGACCCCTGCCCCCTGTCCTGAGCCCTAAAATTGCCCCCAGACCAAAAATGACCCAGAATCCAGCCCCCGCCCTGAGCCTTAAAACAACCCCCCGAAACTATTCCCATCCCGCCTGAAACCTACTCCCCTCCCCCCCCCAAGCCCTACTTACCAAGCCGCATCTCGGTCCTTCCTCCCCCGATCCTTCCTATCTTCTCCCTGCCCATCCGATCTCTGGAACTAGACTGCTGACTGCCTTAACCATGCATATGCGTGGTTCAGGCATATGCGTGGTTAAGGCATATACATTGTTAAGGCAAGCGGTGTTCCGCATGCGGGGTAACAGCACACGTGGCTTAGCCTGCGTGGTTAATGCCGTTTTCCACTCAGGATTGGTGTTGGTGCAAACTAGTAAAGCACTGCTCTTCACAACAAGCTCTGATTCCTGCTCAGGAGTGGCGTAGCTGCGACCAGTGTTGTGGACAAACTCGTCAAATTGAGATTGGTACATAAACTAGAAGTTAACAGTGAGGGAGAGACACAGGGGATTCAGAGGTAGGAAGAGCAGCCGTATTGGTTGATAAAGTTGTTGTTTAAAGGCACAGTAGTTTACAGCGAAATGTCTGCAGAAGCATATCTTTAACAGCACTGTTTAGAGGAGTATTATAACATTCATCTTTGTTAGTTAGAATAGCGCTTTTGTTTTAGGAGCTATGCTTAGGGAGGAGAGGATACATTTGAACAAGCGGTACTGATAACGTGGGATGGTGTTCATTCTCACTGGAGAAGGCCTGGGAATCAAGGTCATCGAGCAAGAGCCTGGAAGCACCTCTACTGCATTGAAAGTTACCTACGAGGAGGTGTCCAGCTGGATGGGATGCTCACGTGATGTGACG
Organism: Calotriton arnoldi; assembly: GCA_963921515.1. Classification (NCBI taxonomy): domain Eukaryota; kingdom Metazoa; phylum Chordata; class Amphibia; order Caudata; family Salamandridae; genus Calotriton; species Calotriton arnoldi. Next base: position 293,299 of record CAWUFW010006663.1, read on the forward strand.
ATGGGTGTGTCCTACGATTTTTGTGTTGGGCTTGGGGACAGAGTCCGGGGGACTGCTGCAGGGACTTGAGAGGAGAGAGCATTTTAGAACAAGCTTTATAGCTTTATGCTACTTGACCCATTCAACGTGAGTGTACTTCTTAGGAAGCCATCACGTGCTGACACATTTTCCTGAACTTGCCTGGGGAATGCTAAGTAGGGATGTCACGATAGTGGTAGTGTAGGGACAGACTAATGCTTTTTACCCACGAACCTCTAATGAAGAGAACTATTGATACTGGTGCAGTGATCTTTTGCATAATGATACTGGAACTGGTCGTCCTGTGTATGTTACGCCGTCTAAATTTTGCTCATAGATTTGGCTTTGTATTAGTGCCCATGTATTTTTCCACACTCTCATCTTGAGGTGTTTGTATGTTCAACTTTTCTTGGCTTTGTAATAAATCCACTAAACTTTGGATCCGGAGTCTCTGTTCCTTTAGTAACATGAGCAACTGGAATGGAAATGTATAATTGGCTAACGGTTTTTCTCCCCTCCACACTTTTAAGCAAGCACCAAAAAGCCATCGACCAGGGGTAAGTCTAGAATGTGGAACCCGGCTCCTTCATTACCTAACATCATCCTGCCCTGTGCAGAGGCTCTGTTTGAAATGCTTTATTTTTTTAATAATCAAAGGTTTTTGAGTCATTCCTTTGCACTTTGTTTTAAACTGAGCAGGCTGTCAGCAGCGTGCCATACTCGGGCTCACTTGAATTATGCGATTGTGCTGCGATTTTTCCATAATTATAGATTTGCCGCATTTGCCACATAATCCACCTTCTGCCGCATAATCTGCATGTTTTAACAAAAAAAAAGGTTTTGTTTCTAGCTCAAACGGTTCAAAAGTTACTAGGAATGCAGCGACACGTGTTCCAGCGCGGTGAGAGGCCCTCTTCAAAACTTGACTCGACAACTTTCTGTTGCTTATTGCTATATTTCGGTGATAAACTAGTACTAATGGGGTGCAACGAATGCCCAGACAGCGTTACCAAGTTTAAAGATGACGAAATAATAAAGTAATACTATTACAAAATGTGCTGCATTATGCTGCATAATTTGCCTTTTCATACCGCATAATTTACTCAACTCTGCCACATAATTTGGCCGTCTCCTCCCGCATAATTTCAGTGGCCCTGGCCATACTACACCCGGTCACCCGGAAACAGTTACGTATTGCACCAGACGTTGCAAGACCAGGTGGTACACATTACCATTCGAAAGTCTGTTGTATTCGAATGGGCTCGCCCTCATTCGGTGGGTGGCCCTGATTTTGCAGTCATTTGGAAGAAAACACCACTACTTTCTTGCTGTGTCCTGTGGTGGAATGTGCCTACTCTGCTCAGTGAGTTGCATGTGTTTGTTCGAGTTGGACGAGCATTTCAGGCTGGGAGTTGTCCAAACAGGTCAGTGCTTTGTTGAAGACCAGTAGTTGTAAAAGTGGCCAGTCAGCCAAATCATTGTGAGAGTGCTGAGGAGAAATCCGTTCATTTGTGTTTGTTTCTGGGATGTGGACTCCCCTTAAGAGCTTAAAAAGTTCAGTTCAATGGCACATGGAATTGGTGAGATGCGATGGATAATTTATGGCTGGTGTGCTGTATAATCCGATTTGTCGTTTCTATACAGCTTGTCCACTGAGTTGGTGCTGTTATTCGTTTTGCACTACAGGAAAAGTTCATAAATGATTTGAGTCCTATGCGTTGCATTTGTATAGCATTTCATACTACCTGTGTGGCCCGAAGCGCCGATCAGGCAATCAGCGGAGATGCTTTCCAGCTTGTTGTATATGGTTGGGATAGTGTACGTTTATAGTGTTATATATATGTACCAAAATGAAATATATAAATACATTGAAAAAAATCACTTAGCTGCAAAGTTGTGAAGCACTGCAGATGTAATGACTCACAATGTAGTGGCCATGATGTAGTGACCCCTGATGATATTGAATGAGATGTACAATGTTTTGACATTCAAACTCTGAAACACCCTCCCGCAATGAGTGGAGCACCTCAACGACCTTCAGGCATGACACACGCTTCCTATATAGATTACACTGTAAACCTACGCTATCCCAAACATATAAAACTATCTGGGTCATTATTTCTGATTAACTCTCATCTTGAACTATATTCACGCCTGTATCCGTCTCAAGCATCTTTTCTCCTCGGGCATGGTACAAAGTCAATCCTTGTTTTCATGGCAGATGATATTTGTGTGACACTAGATGAGGGAGAAAGCTTTGCCCCATCTTGGGGGATCTCTCTGCAGCCGTTGACATGGTCTCCCATCCAACTTTGCTACTTCATTTTGCAGAGGATAGGGTGGGAGGTAGCACCCTGGCTTGGCTGACCTTTATTTTGATAGAACACCTCCAAGCAGATTTCACACCTCTGTGTCACTCAGGATTCAGAAAACGTCCTTGTGGAATTCCTCTGGACTCAGGAGGAAAGAAAGAGAGAGGAGGTTGGGGGAGAAATGCTCCCTTACCAGAATGGATTCACATTGAGGGTCAGAAACTGTCAGAAAGGTTAGGACTGAGCGTGCTGGCAAGCACCAGTCCTTTTGTTCAATCGGTTGGGATTTCTTCATAGCTAATAGCGGATTTAGTGTCTCCGAGCCAGATTTTTGAAAAAAGTTCATGTTTGTGGTCAGTGAAAGGATGTGTTATGTTCTTAGACATAGATTTTACATTGTTGAGGGGACAACGATTAGGGGAGACAAGTTTGAATTTGGAATGAAAGAGTAACATGCAACCGTAGTATCAGAAAGTTATGGACCGGATCCAGGAGGGATAACCAGAGGGATGGTAAAAGTGGGGGCTGTGACTGGGCCAATTCAGGACATGCTGTGGGACAAAACAACAGGATAGGTTTAGGCATTCCAAAAGCATAGCAGGCTTTGTGTGTGACAAGGAGTCTGGAGAGGGAGTGGCTGGAATGGTTTGTTGGCTGGGTTGGCATTAGCCAGCAGCTGTGCCTGAGGAAATTGGGGAAGAGATGTTGATCAGCAGGGAGTAGTGTAGGGAGGTTAAAGGTGCAGATTGGGAATGATAGAGGGTGGTGTGGTACAGGCAAAATGGAAAATTTGCAGGGGTTATTGCTTGGAACTAGTTGCCTAGGAGTGGAAGGGTGGGCTACAGCTGGAGCAAAATGTGTCAGGGTGAGTGAGGTAGAGGATGGTGGCAAAGTAGGCTTGAACAATGTAAGCGAAAAGAGGGGCATGGCCAGGCATAAATAGAGGGTCGCAAATGCAAAAAGAACAATTGATGGACAGAATGCAGAACAATGTCAAACATTCACCCCAGTACAGAGATCTGGGCCTAAATCCATCGTTTTTTTTTTGCTCCCTATGCCATTCCAGTTTGAACCCAGACATATGCAAATCAGTCTTGACCCTGCGCCCAATGGGAACAGTCCAGCCCGAACTGCCAGGCCAGGTCCTCCCTGGACTGGAAACAAGCATCCTAGGACCGGTTTTGGGGTTTCACCCCTCATCAGCTAGGATAGAGGGTCAGCCATATGAAGAGGGACTGCAAGGGAGCTGTTGGTTGGAAAGGTGAGGAGGTAGATGGGAAAGGGTAAGGGTATGAGTTTGGGTGTTAATAGGAATTTTGCAAACAAAGTAATAGGAGGAGCATATCCAGGCAGGTGCAGCTCTCTGGAGGCTACAATGCATAATTTATGGGTTCCACCCAGGGAGTGGCACTGGTGTGATTTAAGAAGTTACACTTGATTTATTGATCTATAAGATCCATATGGGGCAGTTTCCCCAATAATCTACTATTATCCCAAACTGCATACTTCTGCTGAGGTAACAAGTTCCTAGATCCCAACTCCCTGCCTCCTCTCTTCCTACTCAGAGCACACCCATAGGGATGGCAGCGAGGATCAAGTTAAAGGAGGCTAGTTCACAGACCCATTAACAGGCACAGTCGTCTGTAATGGTGATGAGGGCAGTGTCTGTCAACCTGAAAAGGAACAATGGCAAGTTATATAAGGAGTCCAGGGCATTCAACCATCAATCAACATTTCAGCAACACCTTAGTCTATATTGCAACTTGTCTGTCCTTGTGAATGCAACTGGTATTTGTTTTAATTGAATCCTTCTCCAAAATATGTAACGGTATGTCTCTGCTCTAAATTATGCTAAAATCATTAGTGTTTTTTTAATTTCCCTCACAGGTGCTGAGTGAAATAAATACTTAATATCTTCTTGACTTCACAAATATTATCCTGTGACCTCAAACATAATGTCCATATAGTGTGTCTCTTAAAATTGAGTTTTTGAGGGCCAGTGATCTCTTCTTGCTTCTGGTAATATTCAAAATCAGACATACATTTGCCTGCTATTTTTTGTTGATTTTGTTTTAGGAACAACGACAAACCGGTCTCACAACAAAGACAGAGCCTTCGATTGACCTACAATCTGAGGAAGAATGCAGCTCTGTACATCTCCCATAATCCTAACCATGACTTTGGTGGACACGAAATTTGAATTCCTCTCAATCTGAGCTTTTCTTGCCAAAACCTTTGGCTTCAACTGGACCTCGTCCAACTGCTATCCCGCTTTGAGAGTAGTTCAGCACGAAAAGTCTGTAGCTTTGCCCGCCTGGAGGATTTTTACTTCCATTTTCGAGACTAAATTAGAAAGTAAAACCCTTGACTGTGCGACTCACTTGGGGTATCTGACCTGCACTCCCACCGTCTTTCAGCCTGAAATTGCACCAAAGTGCAGATCAACTGCGAATAGTACAGTGTGATTGGTACTACTCCTTTTCGTGGTGCATTTCACCTTCAATATTTGCAAATGCATATCTCGCCTTTCCCTTATTGCATTTTTGTTGATCTGGTGTCATTTTGCTCATTAGATTTTTCACTATTTTTGAAAAATAGATGTGGGATTTTTATTGTGTTCTGTGTTAACTTTTTAACTGTTTTGTTACTGCTAAATATTTTACACATTTTCCTATGCTAAGCCTGTCTGCTTTGTGCCATAGCCCAAGTTTAAATTACTGAAACCGTGTTTTACCCTGGCAGGTTTTGGGCATTATTCCTTGTGATGGACTCGCATCTACCCCAATTAATAACAAACTTTCTTACACTTCAGATATATGGCTTTCAAGAGGTTACACATGACTTTCCCAAAGAATCTTTGAGGTTCACTCAAGAACATTGTACATATTACCCTTGAAGTTACAACAGATTTACCTGTGAAATCTATGTGGGCCTCTCAGGATAGTTGTATGATAGAACAATGCATGCCTCAAGAACGCATGCCTAAACCACGGGGTCTCCACCACAACTGCGTCTTTACCACGCATGCCTTTACAACAAATTTCGTTGTAAAGGCATGATTGGTAAAGGCATAAGTGGTAAAGATCCAACCCCAGCCCCTGCCCTGAGCCCTTAAAACCAGCCCCCAGCAATCGCCCCCGCCCCAGCCCTAAACAGTACCCAGATCCCTCGCCCTGAGCCCTAAAAACCGTCCCTTAGCCATGCATTGCACCTCACCTCAGCCCAGAAAACTACCCCGACCCCTGCCCCCCGCCCTGAGCCCTAAAACGGCTCCCAAGCCAAAAAACTACCCCGACCCCTGCCCCCTGTCCTGAGCCCTAAAATTGCCCCCAGACCTAAACAGTACCAAGATCCCTCGCCCTGAGCCCTAAAAACCGTCCCTTAGCCATGCATTGCACCTCACCTCAGCCCAGAAAACTACCCCGACCCCTGCCCCCCGCCCTGAGCCCTAAAACGGCTCCCAAGCCAAAAAACTACCCCGACCCATGCCCCCTGTCCTGAGCACTAAAATTGCCCCCAGACCTAAACAGTACCCAGATCCCTCGCCCTGAGCCCTAAAAACCGTCCCTTAGCCATGCATTGCACCTCACCTCAGCCCAGAAAACTACCCCGACCCCTGCCCCCCGCCCTGAGCCCTAAAACGGCTCCCAAGCCAAAAAACTACCCCAAGCCCCTGCTTTGAGCCCTAAAACGGTCCCAGCCCAAAAAACGACCCCGACCCCTGCCCCCTATCCTGAGCCCTAAAATTGCCCCCAGACCAAAAAATGACCCAGAATCCAGCCCCCGCCCTGAGCCTTAAAACAACCCCCCTGAAACTATCCCCATCCCGCCTGAAACCTACTCCCCTCCCCCCAAGCCCTACTTACCAAGCCGCATCTCGGTCCTTCCTCCCCCGATCCTTCCTATCTTCTCCCTGCCCATCCGATCTCTGGAACTAGACTGCTGACTGCCTTAACCATGCATATGCGTGGTTCAGGCATATGCGTGGTTAAGGCATATACATTGTTAAGGCAAGCGGTGTTCCGCTTGCGGGGTAACAGCACACGTGGCTTAGCCTGCGTGGTTAATGCCGTTTTCCACTCAGGATTGGTGTTGGTGCAAACTAGTAAAGCACTGCTCTTCACAACAAGCTCTGATTCCTGCTCAGGAGTGGCGTAGCTGCGACCAGTGTTGTGGACAAACTCGTCAAATTGAGATTGGGACATAAACTAGAAGTTAACAGTGAGGGAGAGACATAGGGGATTCAGAGGTAGGAAGAGCAGCCGTATTGGTTGATAAAGTTGTTGTTTAAAGGCACAGTAGTTTACAGCGAAATGTCTGCAGAAGCATATCTTTAACAGCACTGTTTAGAGGAGTATTATAACATTCATCTTTGTTAGTTAGAATAGCGCTTTTGTTTTAGGAGCTATGCTTAGGGAGGAGAGGATACATTTGAACAAGCAGTACTGATAACGTGGGATGGTGTTCATTCTCACTGGAGAAGGCCTGGGAATCAAGGTCATCGAGCAAGAGCCTGGAAGCACCTCTACTGCATTGAAAGTTACCTACGAGGAGGTGTCCAGCTGGATGGGATGCTCACGTGATGTGACGATGGGTGTGTCCTACGATTTTTGTGTTGGGCTTGGGGACAGAGTCCGGGGGACTGCTGCAGGGACTTGAGAGGAGAGAGCATCTTAGAACAAGCTTTATAGCTTTATGCTACTTGACCCATTCAACGTGAGTGTACTTCTTAGGAAGCCATCACGTGCTGACACATTTTCCTGAACTTGCCTGGGGAATGCTAAGTAGGGATGTCACGATAGTGGTAGTGTAGGGACAGACTAATGCTTTTTACCCACGAACCTCTAATGAAGAGAACTATTGATACTGGTGCAGTGATCTTTTGCGTAATGATACTGGAACTGGTCGTCCTGTGTATGTTACGCCGTCTAAATTTTGCTCATAGATTTGGCTTTGTATTAGTGCCCATGTATTTTTCCACACTCTCGTCTTGAGGTGTTTGTATGTTCAACTTTTCTTGGCTTTGTAATAAATCCACTAAACTTTGGATCCGGAGTCTCTGTTCCTTTAGTAACATGAGCAACTGGAATGGAAATGTATAATTGGCTAACGGTTTTTCTCCCCTCCACACTTTTAAGCAAGCATCAAAAAGCCATCGACCAGGGGTAAGTCTAGAATGTGGAACCTGGCTCCTTCATTACCTAACATCATCCTGCCCTGTGCAGAGGCTCTGTTTGAAATGCTTTATTTTTTTAATAATCAAAGGTTTTTGAGTCATTCCTTTGCACTTTGTTTTAAACTGAGCAGGCTGTCAGCAGCGTGCCATACTCGGGCTCACTGGAATTATGCGATTGTGCTGCGATTTTTCCATAATTATAGATTTGCCGCATTTGCCACATAATCCACCTTCTGCCGCATAATCTGCATGTTTTAACAAAAAAAAAGGTTTTGTTTCTAGCTCAAACGGTTCAAAAGTTACTAGGAATGCAGCAACACGTGTTCCAGCGCGGTGGGAGGCCCTCTTCAAAACTTGACTCGACAACTTTCTGTTGCTTATTGCTATATTTTGGTGATAAACTAGTACTAATGGGGTGCAACGAATGCCCAGACAGCGTTACCAAGTTTAAAGATGACGAAATAATAAAGTAATACTATTACAAAATGTGCTGCATTATGTTGCATAATTTGCCTTTTCATACCGCATAATTTACTCAACTCTGCCACATAATTTGGCCGTCTCCTCCCGCATAATTTCAGTGGCCCTGGCCATACTACACCCGGTCACCCGGACACAGTTACGTATTGCACCAGACGTTGCAAGACCAGGTGGTACACATTACCATTCGAAAGTCTGTTGTATTCGAATGGGCTCGCCCTCATTCGGTGGGTGGCCCTGATTTTGCAGTCATTTGGAAGAAAACACCACTACTTTCTTGCTGTGTCCTGTGGTGGAATGTGCCTACTCTGCTCAGTGAGTTGCATGTGTTTGTTCGAGTTGGACGAGCATTTCCTTGTTGAAGCACGTGCTCTCAATACATCTGGGGGGGCATGGTAGGGAGCGATCCACGCTGCACACAGGAAGAAAAGGCACTCTCATGTCTCAGGAACATAGCATGCAAGTGCTTGGGGCGTGGTGTTTCAATTTTTAAATGGGGCGATGCACCCAGTTTAGAAAATGGGAACAGCTGAACCTTTCAAATCCATGGTGACATATATTTCAGTTTAAAATGATGAGCAACGCCAATATCCAATCATATACCTGGTACAATTTCCATAGGACAGAGCATTGTGTTACATAGCACCAAGATAAAACTAGCGCCCACGGACTCAGGCCGATAGCCCCCTCCCCTTCCCTCAAATAAGGGATGAGGACGAGTATAATCTCTTCTCTGGAGGCTCCCTACCTGTTTACAGTGGCCCCAGGGCTTTAAGTGGGATGAAAAAACTGGGGAGTCTCTCAAAGGGGCGTGACAATGTAAATAAGGGTGTGGCTTTAAAACAGGTAAGCTAAAAATCTGTGTTTAGCATACTGTTCCGCCCGACTGGTATTTTGCTGCTTTTGTCAATACATCCAGATATATAATACAAGAAACATTACACCTACAACAAGCCAAGACTATTGGCTTTGTCAATGGTTGTTAGTTGCTACGGCTTCATTGTATCTAATATTGAAAATGCTTCCGTTCTGAAATTATGAGACTGTGAAAGAACTATTACGAGTCTCTTTGAAGTTACACCAAAGGCAGTGAAGGGTGGTACTGCTGCAGAGTTAAGATTTATTTTCACCGAGGGTGAGTGCAAAAATGGAGAGCCCCCTAGTGACTCGTCTCAGCACTTGCTTTTTTAGAACTGCCATTGCTCAGCACCGGCAGGACCCGGCCCACTCAAAGCCCTGAGTGGCCCGTAAATCCCTCCTCCTTCCCTTGAGCTCCAGGGCCTCCTGGCACAGTGTTCAGAGGTAGCGCCGAGTTGTCACCCCGAGCTGTGACGGGCACCTTTCTCTGCACATAAGACAGCAGATCGCAGGAGCCCTGGCTGAGACAGAGGCAGGATGCTGGGGGTGGGGCTTGTACCAGTACCTGGTGTGGCGCGATCCACTACAGCTTGAGTGACACCAGAGGGGACAAAAACAAACCTCGGCTCCCGGCGCTAAAGTATGCCCTCTGGCTCAGCAGTCATGTGCTTGCGTTCTTGAATAACTTGAGATATTTAACTTACAGAAAGAACAAGCAGAATAAACAGAGATAAGACCGAACTGATGATCCTGGGTAATGCAGGAATACCCAGGCCGTTAGTAAGTTGGCCACGCTGCTTAGGGAATGCCCCAGTTCCCAGTTCCCAGTACGGCCATTAAGAATCTTGGCTTCTGGTTGGATAGGGAGCTGACCATGGAGACCCAAGCAAGGAAGGTGGCAGGCACTTGCCTTGGGTTATTAAGAATGCTCCGTAAGATCCTCGAGCTCATCCCTATACACCTAAGGAAAATGGTCCTACATTCCTTGGTCACCTCATGGCTGGACTACGGTAACTCGCTCTTTTTAGGTTCACCTAAATACGTCATCAGCAAGTTACAGGTAGTTCAGAACGCAGCGGTCAGACTCTTGTGTCAAATTCCTATGAAAGAATCAGTATCGGTTCATCGCAGAAACTTACATTGGCTCCCGATCGAGGCGAGAATTAGGTTCAAAGCACTCTGCCTAACCCACAGAGCTATAAACAACAAAGGGCCCAGTAAGATTAGGAATTTGGTGTGGCTACATCTTCCCAACAGATGTCTGAGGTCAGGCTCTGAGCGCCTGCTAAAAATTACAAGAATAAAAAGGGCCAGATGGGGGGGGAAGAGCTTTTTCCCACCTGGCGCCCAAGCTGTGGAACTTACTCCCGCGGGAGATCAGATTTACAGCCTCAGAGGTAACATTCAGAAAAAACTGAAAACATGGATGTTCACTGTTTGTAACTAATCTCCTGTTCTCTCGCTGTTGTTTCCATTAGTCTACTTGCCTAGCGCTGGGAAGCCTTTGGGTAGCCATGCGCTCTATAAATCCTTTTAACATTAACATTAACATTTGCAATGCAATAGGTCTCGCATTTGCAGGAGTTTGAGCTATTGGCATTGTAAATGCAGCATCTTTTATTTATGTGTTTTGAAAACCTGCAAGCAGTGCGAAAACACGCACTTTGTACTTATAGTCCTTGCTTACGAGAAGCAAGGCTAGCAGTAACTGTGCCACTTTTACTGCCAGCCTTGCTTCTCGTAAGCAGGGACTGTAAGTACAAAGTCCATGTTTACGCACCACTTGCAGGTTTTCAAAACACATAAATAAAAGGCATTGTCATTTACAATGCCAATAGCTCAAACTCTCGCAAATATGAGACCTATTGCATTGCAAATGCTTGTTGCTGAATGTGCCACTCTAGACAAAGACTGAGCATATGCAAGCCAGCATTGGTCCTGATCCAATCTGAACACAATAGCCCAACTCCCAGGCCAGGTCCCCTCTTGGTGGGAACACAGTCAACCACAGACAGGTTTTTACCAACGTGTGTCTCATTAATGAGGTGCAGCTTGAGTCTGATGGCACAGTGAGCGAAGGGCCCACGACTAGTTGTAGTTAGGGCATTTACTAAAGTGGTTGAAGAAATGTTTGCCACGAAGGATTGCACAAGCTGCATTCCAGTCCATTGTTTTTGCCTCTTGAACTACTGAACTACCAGTCCCACTCTAAAAGGGAACACAAACATCCATAATCCCAGCCTGCACACAGACACGTTCAAACACACACAGGCAAGCAGCCACACACAAACAAAGGCCTACATTCAAACAAAAGTAGCAGGCATGCACACAGAATTTAGCTATAAGATAGACAGGCACATGCAGACAGACACACAGAGACACAAACAGACACATATATAAATAAATTTAGTTAGGACCTAGCTCTAAGGAGTAGCAGACAGCTTGCAGAGAACATTTTACTGGAGCAGGTACATCTTGAGAATGAACGGCTGTACATGTTATGTTATGTTACTGTACATTTATAAAGCACACGTACACCAGACGGTCTCTTGGTGCTAGGTAGCCAATCAAACTTGAACCTCACTTAGTGGTAAGCCTGTCTGAAAAGCAGTGTTTTCAGGAGTTTCCTAAGTGTAGGAAGATCCAAGGAGGACCTAAGTCCAAAGGCAGGCTATTCCATACTTGAGGGGCGATAACGGCAAACCTACGCCCTCCGATCCTTTGTTTTTTCCAACGGGGAATCGTAAAAACATAAACATAAAACAGTTTTGTGCTGGGCCTCTTTCAGACTAGATTACAGAAACAAGGAAAACAATTCATTGCTATTATATAGCCTTTTCTCAGTGGTGTAATTAACAGAAGATGCTAATACCCATCTATATTGCTACTCAATTCATTGATCTTTGATAGGAGGCCCACTCTGTATGCTCGGGATCTAAACTCATTTCCTTCCGTACACTCCAAATGTCAGCAGTGAACGTAAACTCTCTGAGCCATCACTCTACAGCTGCATCTGAGTATTTAATTAGACATTTACATACTTTACCTTACACAGGTAGAGACAATTTCATCAAGTTACATACACACCTCTGCCCCTACCCCCACATTATTTTGCTAATATGCAGGAATGTAGTCTGCCACAGTGGGATGCGGCTGAATTGTTTGTCCATACTGATAATGATTCTTGGCTATGTTCAACACCCGTTTTCCTCACCCCACACTCTTGCCCACTTCTCAGATGCCAGATGTAGAGAATGAATAATAATGTCCTCTCAAAAAATTAGCCCTACAGCTTTAACTCCCCACTTCTTACCTGTTGATTCTGGAGTGATGAGGGAGGAGAACCAGTAACAGTGCAGGGGTTTTCAGTTCTCCATGGCAGATACCATTTGTCTTGAGTGATAGTTTAAGTGGTTAAGGCAGAGATGTCTGTGCCAATCAGGTGGTAATTGAACTTTCTGCAGCGATCTGCAAGTATCAAACCTTGGGATAGCCGTACCCTCTACAGATGCCATTTCCGGCCTCTGTAAGACAAAAGGACCAGGTGGAGTGACCATGGTAAGATTCTGGAGCTATTCTGTAGATCTACTTGGTGTCACATGTTTATAATATTTGGAATCAGTGCTAGGTTAAGCCACAATGCCCACAGAATGCAGATGAATCATAGATGCATGCATGTTACACAACATCCCCCTGCCACACTGGACATGCAAGCTGGCTTGTCACAAGGTTCCAGCAAAAACCCCAGCCTGCATTAGGGGTCCCTCTGTGCGTGTGGCTGTTGTGTACACTGCATCACCCTGTGCATTCCCTGTTTGTAGAATACTGTGCTCACTTAATTTTGTAGTAAAAAAAAAAGTAACTGCGGGGGCCCAAAGTTTAGACTATGTCCACGCTGCAGAGTCCCAAGGCTGCCTATTCCCAACGTCATCTCATGCCTGTTTCTCACCGCACTTTCTGTCTCCATATCTCCCTCTGGCAGTTTGTTTTCATCCTTGCTTTCTCCCTTTGCCAATGTTTACCTCCTTTCTCTTCCCTTTTCTTTTCTAAAGTTCTTTCTCTCCCTCTTGGTCAAAGTCAGGGGATATAAAATAAACCCACCGCTGCACACATGAGCACCAATAGTGCAATGTTTTCGAATTACTTCCTTATCCGGCTGGTTACTGGCGTGGATGCCGAATTCGGACCTAAAAGACAAAAATAAAAATAATCCCCCAGGCAGAGACGACCAAGACTTCTGTCTGCAACCGGGCTGGTACTTGTTAGTTCAACCGCAGAGTGTTACGCTTCACGTCAAGTTTCCTGCTGCAGTCCGCGAATAGCGCCTGGGGTTTCAGTCACCCGGCTCAGCGGCAAACAGCACTGCTTTCAAAGAACAAGAGTACGGTGGCCTAGACGTGTCCTTGCATGAACTGCGGGGCGGACATGAGGAACAGTATATCAGTTCCCTCCAGCATGTCAAAAACAAAAAATAGCAACTCCCCCAGTGGTCGAAGGGAATTAAAATCAAGCATTGGTCAATGCAATAAAATATGCTACAGCCAATAGAACTGGAGGAAAAGTAAGTGTCCCGCACAGGAACAAATGAAAAGTCAGTAAAGAAAGGAGGCGGGATGTAAACCCTTTGTAGGCCATACCTAAAAAACAAGCCCAATCCCCCTTAAAAGAAAGCCCAAACCAAGCAAATATCCTACTAGAAAAAGCCCAACTGACTGTGGAGATCAAAAAGTACAAAAAGCCTAATAAAAAAAATACAAGCAACGGACAGGAGCCACGGTGGGGAGGCAGCAGTGAAAAAGGCAGCAGTAACACACTTGTGGCATTAAGAAGAGGTGGGAGGAAGAATGCTATATTTGAATGTAAGCGGCTAGGGCACTGAAGCTAAACACGGATAAACAGTAACAGAGACGGAAACCAAGAAAAAAATAGTCCCCCAAATAACAGATAAAGAACCATAGCGGAATGAGACCCTACTAAGTCCCTGCTCTGTGGGAGGAACACAAGAGAGAAAGAAGGGATAAAGAGGCAGGACTGACCACTAGCAAGCACGGATTTTTAAAGGACACTGACATACACAAATAAAAAGCAATGGCAAGAAAGGGGATGGACTTGAAGCACACAGACTGATTACAGCAGGTCTTGAAGAGATAGCGCATGCGCTGTCTAGCTCGACCTAAAAACAGCATGCTTCCATCTTAGTTTAAACGTCTATATCATTAAAAATGTCAACTAGAAGGGTTAATTATTGTAGTCTCCGTGCCCAGCTTTGCAATTCCTCCTCAGATATGTACTATAAACTTGGCTTGTGGCTTGTTTGAAAAGAGTCCTTAGGCCTGGAAGCACGTTAAAGACACAGATAACAACACATAAATGTTGTCTGTGAAGTGCATATATTTAAAGTCCTCGCAGGTTGGGATCCACTACTTGGCGTTTTTTAACGCTCTCTTTCTTGTTGGCCTTATTTTCATTATCAATGATGACCTGAAATTAAAAACAGGAACAAAACTTTAACATGCAGATGTCTAATCGCAGTAAGGACTGACGAATTATGCAATTAACAATTGTAGAAAGAAAGCAATCAGATATTTTGTTTTTTGACAACTGTGTGTTAAGAGCTATTGGACAAAGGATTCTCCTTTAATGCTTTCCTGGACCCCAGCAAGAATGGCGTAGGATAAAAGTTACAAAATGCCACTATTTAGTAGTCAGAGAAAGACAAAGTACAGACTTTATTATAAATGTATGAACAGGTGTTTGCCAGAAAAACTTTGCCTAACATTTCTTCCTCATCCACGTCTCATCCACCAATATTTACTAACACGTGTGCATCTCCCAGGCAGGCACCCCACTGCCCACCTAACTCAGACATTGCGTGGGTCCTTATGGTGGGAGGTACCTTCCTGAACAAAAATAATCCTGAGAGGCGTTTTCCTCTTTCCATGTGTGCTGCAGAATGCAACACACATGGAGGGAGGAAAAAACAAGGAGAAATGCAAATATTTCTCCTTGTTACGCCTGCTCTGGGGAAGCATAAGGTTTTGGCGCTGCCCCAGGTTTACCTGCTTAGGTAAACCTGGTGCAGTGTCAAAATCCATAGGTGTTGCGTGGGAAAACTCACCGCAACGTCCATGGAACACCTTCCTGGCGCAGAGTAAGGTAACACCGCAACTTGTGCTGCTTTTTCTTACTCCATATCTATGAGGCCATGCAAAGCCACACAGAGTGGCTTTGGATGGCCAGATAGATATGATTGAGAGGCTTGCGCCGCTGGAGCATCAAAAAAAGTGACGCTCCGGCAGCACACGCCTCTTGTAAATAAGCCTCCCAGTGCTAACGATAGGAGCGTTTGAAAATTGTTCGCATGTAAATGAATTACAATCCCCTGGGACTGGGTTTCACTGGGTAAGATCCCTGCACATAAATGAGCTTCGGTGCGGGTGCCACAGGGCTGAGTGTTGGAGCCCCACAGGTTCTAGTATGCCTTAAGAGGGCCCCTCAGGACCATTGCACCTAACAATTGCAACTGCCCTTGAGCAAGAGTGCAGTACAGTTTCTAGGACCGCACAGGTCCTAACTTTACAGTACCTTCCTCCAAACAGCTGCTGCTGTTGATGGCCCCGGTACAGGACTAAATTACTCTGACACCCTGACAGAGGTGCCGCCCACCAGATTTAGAAATATTTCTAGCATTAACAGGATTGCTGTCACGGCGGTTCCTGCAACTGCATTTTTAGTTTAACAAGTGGCTCTGTTAACATGACGGAGCTGTCCATCAAACGTACATTTTTGTTTTATTTTCAAAAAGAAAATCCTGAAGTGGATGTTCTTTTTGAAAATAAAAAAAATAAAAAACAATGCCCCCTCACTATGGAAGTTGTGCACTTTTCAATGTCTCTTACCACCAGGTTTTGCCTGGCGGTAATGGACATTGAAAAATGCTGTATGCCCGCTAGTCTAAATCGGCGGGTGGACCTATAGTCAAACCTGCGATTGCCGTTACTCATTCAGCCCATCAGAGCAGTTTGACCATGGCGAAGACAGTCTTCTCCACCGTTGGCATAAAAATGGTCTGCACAATTTTAAATCGGGCAGTCGGGCCATAATGTTGGTGGGGAAGGAACTCCATCGCCGTTGGGATGAAGTTCACTCTCTGCCAAGATTTAAATGAGGCCATTGGTCTACTGAATAGTATTATTAAGAACGTTTACATTGATAGAAAGTTCACTTGCAGGAAACAACGTATCAGGCACAAGAATTTGCCATCCCTCATTTCCCCATTCTGGTTGCAACTGTGTTGTTTTATTCCAGACCACAAACCCCAGGTCAGGATATTCATCTAAAAATGTAGGTGAATGAACCATCTTGTCTAGAATGAAATGCACAAGTAAGTTGTGCGTAAATTTGGTTATAGAAGTAAGTGTCAGGGCCAAACATGTACTTTGCTGGAGATTTAAAATACAGGAATTTTGAAACTAATCCAGGTTCAGTATTACATATTGGCACAGTGCAGTGTTCACACTGATAATACAGGAATACCTTCCCTGTGGTCTTAGATATATGTAAGAACCAATCACTGTATTGAATATAGCAATAAATATGTTTGTAGTTGTTGATTGTAAGATGAGGATTTGCAGTGTACATTGAAGTCTTGTACTATAGAAATGAAAGCAAGTTCTTTATTGTTTTCTTATTCCAGTTAATAGTTGAATGACCCTGGAGATGAGATATAATCTAGGTTCAAACTGAAGGTGCATGGTACTTGAACAGTCTCTGCTGTGTTGTGTAAACTATGACTCTGACGCAGTTCTACAAAGTTTGCTTTCTCACCCAATTGTGGCACGAGTGAACTTGGTTCAATGCACCAACACCGAATGCAAAAGGCAGGTTATTGTAGCCCCACAGAACCCGACCCAACACATTGTTGGAGTGGAATCATTGCTTTTGGGTTACTAACAATCCTTAAGATGGTATCTGGAGCACTGTGGTACCGGAAACAAACCTCTTTTGTGTTTCACAATATCACACACACACACAAATGACACTAAGAAGAATAGACACTTTTAACTAAAACATTTTTAACATAGTTAAAATGTAATTTAGTAATGAAAGCCCTAAAACCTATTTCTATGCACTACGCTAGGAGAGCATGGAAAGTAGAACTTGCAATCTAGACTTTCTTAGGGAGAAGCAACGCACTACATACCTTATTGATAGTTAAAGGTATGGTTATCAGAGAGGCGTGAAGGTAGTGTTACCTGCGAAAGGAAAGCACATGATGCAGCAGCGCCCTTTCTTCTGGCTTCAGCTTGTTATCTGCATCAGGTGCGATGTATCATCTTCTTGGTGTGCTGGCAGCAGTCATGACCGTCTTCGGCAGTATCTTGTGCGATAATCTGGGAAAAGAATCTCTCCTGACAAGTGGTCAAGTGGCAGCCCTTTTATTCTACCTCTTATCAAGGATTGGAATTCCTGACATAATTTGAGGAATTTATGACATAAGTTCAGGAATTTATGACATAGATTGTATGCATCAAGGTATATGTCCCAGAAATATCCTAGTAAGTAAGTAAGTAAAGGCTTATAAAGCGCACGAATGCCGAGGCGTCTTGGCATTCTGATCATGATCCTGATGATCATTTAGGGTAAATGGACGTCAATTCCGACTGCACTGTTTTGACTATATGTCTGGGTTTGCTCCTATTTGACCTTGACATTGTGATAACTAGTCACTTGTTCCAGACTGATGTCGCATCAGGTGTTATATCTACGTCAATGTCAGAATGACTTGACAATTAGTCCTTGGAATGATAAGATCAGAAGACATCTGCGTCAATGGCAGGCATGACAATTATTCTGCATAAATTGGAAAAAAATGGTGACTCCCGTTATATAAGATGGAGTCAGGACCTACTTAAAATGGAGTTTGAACGTAGGGGCTTTATTTCAACTGGACCCATGATTTCAGTGGAGAGGTGAGGTGCAGCGGCCAGGGCAACTGACTTCGGAGCACAGGGTTCATGGTTTGATCTCCGGCGGCAGCTCAGCTCAGCACCATGTGACTCTGGGCAATAGCTCACTTAATTTCCACTCCGGCCCCCAGCGCCTTGAGAGCCGTAAGGGTGAGTAGCTGCGCTATATAAAAACGGACTTTATGATTTGATATTCCAAGTCCTTCCATCTGACACCATCTTGCAGAAGGTTGGCCATCAGGTTACCCTGAGACTCAATCGACACACCTCTAATGAGTGTGTGTAATTCTTCCTTCTCGCTCAGCTTCCTTCTTGCTAGATCAGGATCCTCAATTTTCAGAACACTATTCTCCATCCATATTAAGAACACTAGCATTGTTAGCCAATTCAGAAACAAGATCAGTGTCAATGCTAATACATCCAGTGAGCCTTGCACAAATCTCCATCACACGCCTAAACTGACCCTATCTGTTTTTCTGGCGGTTTTCTGAACTGTTACTTCAAGTCTATTACTTTGTTCTCCTGTAGCTAAATCACTGACAGCAACTGTACCACACTCTAACAACTATGAATCAGAATCTTGTGAAATTTGAGTGAGTCCTGATGTCACTGGTGGTGCTGATGGTGTAACTATTGAGCACAAAAAGGGGAATGATTCAAATTCAGGAATAGAGAGGCTGGAATCAAATACAAGCTAATAATACAAAAAATACCTCTCTAACCACAAATAAGGCATTAGTCTTTTAACCTCAGAAGTCATTTTTATTAACTCCGAGCTTCATCAATTGATATTCTTTCTCATATTTATAAAGTTTTTCCCTTATTTTGAATTAAAACATACACCTCAATATCATTTTTGATATTCACAATGAACAGTGTAGACAAACATTACAATATTTACACAACACACAAACAATTCATCTGGTGTTTTAGAGACAAAATTGATACGTGAAAAAATCAATAAACCACTACACATTTGATACAATGTTAAACGTAATACATAAACAAATAAAAACAAGCATTGAAAATGCAATAGGTCTCGCCTTTGATTAAGTTAAAGCCATTTGCTTTGCTAATGGTATTGTATAGCAAAGCAAATGGCTTTAACTTAATTAAATGCGAGACCTATTGCATTTTTAATGCTTGCAAATGCGAGACCTATTGCATTGCAAATGCTTGTTCTGCTTATTTTGCCATTGTTGTGACATACCAAGCTCAGTGTTCCATTACAACTCACCCGATCGCCAAACTTTCCAGCCAGGCAGGTTGTATTCAGTCTGAAAAACGAGACTTTTACAAAACTGCATACATTTTTTATATTTTTAGCTCTTTTCTTTGGAGGCTTGGTGATGCAAACGATCAGGTTTTTTAATTTTGAAGTTAAAAAAAACTCGTATCTTTAAAGTCATGACTGTGGACAGAGCCGTGCAAACCACCATCACAAAAGCAGGGAACATGTTTACAATGAAAAAAAACCGGCAGAAACAAAAAAAAAACCTCATGCTGCACCCTTTATAAGGCCCAGATCATAGGGATGGGTAGACTCCGCATTTTATCCAGAAGTGAATATCGTTTACTGCTAAGGCAATGGAGAGCGTAGAGCGCGCTGTACACAATTATTAATACTTTGACATGCCCTAATCTCCCGAGCTCTTAACGGCTCATGTTTTGTTGTGACCCTAGCTGCTCCCTTCGCCCTAATCAAGACGCTTGATTAAGTCAGACGCCTTTGCAGGTACGCAGAGTGTTGAAGAGGCCTAGTCAGCTTTCCATCCTCCTGAGGTCGGTAAAATGAGTACCATTAAATTGGTGAACATTAACACCCGCAATTTACAGCGATTATAAAATGCGTAAGTGCAGCAAGAGGGGCAAAATTTAAAATAAAAATCCAACAGCTTTTCTGTATGCTCAGCGTCCGAGGTTCAATGAAAAACAAGCCCGAGCCGTTCCCACCTCTTATCTCCAAAGCTGGGGGAGGGGTAGTGAACAGCACACTGACCACTGAAGGAGCATTGTAATGGCAACCCTCCCGCTCAACATACCCAGCACTGTTTAAACTTAACACAAGATAAAAGTTATGACTGTCGACAGAGCCGTGCAAACCACCATCACGAAAGCAGGGAACATGTTTACAGTGAAAATAAGGGCAGGAAAAAAAAAAAAACCCTCATGCTGCACCCTTTATAAGGCCCAGATCACAGGGATGCGTAGACTCCGCATTTCATCCAGAAGTGAATATCGTTTACTGCTAAGGCAATGGAGAGCCTAGAGCGCGCTGTAGACAATTATTAATACTTTGACATGCCCTAATCTCCCGAGCTTTTAAAGGCTCACGTCTTCTTGTGACCCTAGCTGCTCCCTTCCCCCTAATGGAGACGCTTGATTAAGTCAGACGCCTGTTACAGATCATCATTGTGAACAATGAGTCGCACCAAGTTAACTATAGCAGTACATTCGTACACAGTCCGGATACATGGACACTGAGACAGCACAATACATCACAGTAGCATCAATGTGGGCGTCCAAACAACATGATCTACCCAGTATGCTCCTGGTCATCTCCATGAGACAGAGAGGATTAACTGTCATCTGTAGTATCTTCAGGAACACCACCCCCAAACCTCCAGATCGGCTTACAGTTTTGCATCAGTTCATGCGGGGGTCATGGTTAAAGTTAGCTGTTGATTTAATTGGTCCTTTGAGTTCCCTGCCACTAATGATGAGATATGATGTAGTGGTTGTTATTGTGGTTGATTATTAAAGTAAATGGTGGGTGGCTGAATTTGTCGATGAACCTATCACCGGGTCAGTCATGAAATGTTTCAAAAATGTTTTTCTGAGGGAGTTGGTTTCTGACAATAGTGTTCCGTTTGTGTCCAAGGAAATGAAGGAATTTCGAAGTAAACATAGTATTACTAATCCTAGCTCCCGCACCTACCTGAGCAAATCACGTACTGTCCCGTGCCTAAAATTGCAAGTGTGTATGTGTGTGGAGTGTAATGCAATAAGTGCAATGTAATATCACCCAATCGATGTACACAATTTCGTATTGTCTCCCAGTGCTCCAGTAAGCCCTGGCTTGGTTTGTGCTAGATGCAGCTATTGAAAGGACATTTGTTGCACCCTAAAGACGCGAGTGCCTCCTGCTCATCTGGTGCAAATAGGAACGTATTCAAGCAAGACATTTATTAACTCACATATGGTTACAACTGATGCAAGAACTCCATATCTTATCTGCCACGTGTCTAAACCATGTTAACACACACACAATCCCATCCATTTCTGTGTCGACGTTACTGCAATGTACAACTGATTCAAATAATCCTGTTGCATAGTAAAAAAAAATCCCTTTACTGTCCGGGGTCTCCAAATAGTGTGGTTAAGGCTGCCGTCTGGGTGAAGCCAGACAGTCCTTTTATGTGCAGTCATCATTGGGCTTGAGGTCACGTGATGCCATTTCCGGTTCCGTAGGATCCTCAAGGGTAGTAGTAGTGAATATTCCTACCTCTCGTTGGACACATAATGATGGCCAGACTGGGGTCGGCCGCCAGTTGGGAGAGTGAGGGGGGCTGGTACCCTCACACACCGTGCACTTATGACAGGGGGTACAGATGACACCTACACCCCAGCCCTCTGAGGAAGTCACGTGACGAGCGCAGGGTCAAACTCAGGTGAGTGACGCGCATGCGCAGAGCCCTTTAGTGGACCTCTATCTGCCGGTAGGGCGCAAAGCGCGTGCGCAGAATTGCAGCTAGTGCCAGCAAGATCTGAAATGCTTTGGTGCAGCTGCACATGCGTATTTGCATCCACCACGCCTCGGTGTTTCAAATCTCACAGTGTCCTTGTCCACCTACCTGCCTGCCGGACCCCACTTCTCCCTGAGGGGCCAGTCATGTCGCTAGCCCGCCGGCCTCCACTACCGCCTTCTTCCTTACCAACAACACCTGTACAAACACAGGAGCCCCATCTATCGAAGCAGCTCACCAATTGCTGCACAGCTTCTCAACGGAAGTCCCGCCATACTCCACAATAATTGGCCCATTCGGTACAGAGGCGGCTCTTGATTGTGGGACAGGGCAGTCACTCGGTTAATCACCCAGCCTACCAGGAGCTGTGGGAGCGGCGAGAGGGGATGCGCAATACAGGGAGAAATGCAGGGGAGCCGGGAGGTAGTTTGCGCAGGTGGTTGGGAAGCGGACGGTCACCTTCAGGAAAGGGGGGAGGGGGATCTAGGGGCGCGAGGCAGTGGGGATACGCGGGGATGATGCTGCAGTCCCGGGAGGCTGGACTGAGTGTTAGCACGTCCTGGGTGCTGACCAGGTGGCCTGCCTGCCGCCAACCAATCACAGAGCTGACTGCAACCACGCTGCCTTCATGCTCCAGGCATGAAGGCAGCGTGGTTGCAGGAAGCCCGGAGCATTGGCTCGTGTGCTTCATGGCTGTTGTGAAGACTTTTCTTATCTGCTTGTTAAAATAAACAAGCAGATAAGAAAAGTCTTCACGACAGCTGCAAAGCAGGCGAGCCAGTCCGGGTGGGCCGGCCAAAAAAGGGAAAAGGAGGCACCCTGGAAACCTTATTTCCGATGGCAGCGCACCGTTTAAAATAAGCGGTGACGCAAGCCAATGGGAATAAGGGGCGGGGCTTCAAGCCCTTTACAGAAAGTACTCATCTGCAATAAATCTCGCCGAGCGAACTGCGCATGTGCGCAGCAACGCTAGGCGAGACCTAAAAAAAGAGACTCCTCTGTCCTACAGTCTTTTATGTGTTAACGGGATCTATTATGTTTAGATCCTCGATACTATGAACTTTGAAGGTCCTGCGGGGGTCAGAGTACTGGTCTAGAACTCTATGTCTGTGCTTATTCAATCAAGCCCAGACTCTACGTTGTTCTGTATATTATTTCCTTTATGGTTACTCTTGGCCTCAGGGTGAAAAAAGCCAACGTGTTTCAACCTTCATGAATGGACCATAAGGTGTTTTTGAGTGAAGGTATTCATCAGGGCGACAAAGAGTTCAGGTAGGACACTGCAACTTTCCTAGGGCAGAAATAATGGAGTTTTTATGAGTATGTCTACTCCTAATTATGTACGACATAAAATTTTACTCATCTTCCTAAAAAGTGCTCATTACATACCGGATGTTGTTGTCTTTCTAGACCTAAGATAACGTAGGTCAAGGAATGATGTCAGGCACCCAATGGACGTGATTCCTAAGCTTCATATCGCCTCGTGGGTCATGGAAACTGCCAATGATGTAAAGGGGGGCAAAAAAAACATTTTTAATTTGGGTCAGGTGAGAGTTTTAATCTTACGGGGCACGGAGCTGAAAATGCAGTGCTGTCATGCTCTATGATTCTGAAAAGACTGTGTACTGAGTGGGTTGTGCAAGTAAGGTGTATCAGGTAGAAATATCTCGTGCCGGAAGTGGCTTCAAATCACGGCTCGTCAAGCGGTACTTAATGTCATGGATGGAGCTCTCCTGTAGCTTGCTCAAGTCATTACTAGACCTTACAATTACGGGGGAAGTGCATTGGTCTGGACTTAAAACTTGTATTAAAAGCACTGTGGCAGGCCGAATAGCGGAACTGTGCTCGACTCCCCAGTGACTTCATGATGCACAGACAAGATGTACACGAAGGCATGTCGTACAGCGTCTTTACCTTCATGCTGGCGGAAGTCAAATCCTTCAATGCGCGATCCCGGGCTCCGAGTTACTCCGTGGTCAGGTCAGTCAGCCGTTATCGCTGGCGATGATGTTTTTGAACCGGATCGCTTCCTCTTCCTACCCACGTGTGGCTCTGGGCGTTTGACGTATATCCTGTGCGTGGCCTGACCTTGCCTGTCTTCCTGTTGTGTACCGACCCGCACTGGTCGTCATGGATACTTTTGTCTTGCAGCTTGAAGTGGGCCGATTCAGCTTTTAACAGTGCTGCTCTCGTGAGTATGTTGTGGGAGTGATTGTAACTCTTGGGGCAACCAACTAGTTCACTGACACGCAGTTTCATCTGTTTGTTGTCAATTCCAGATACCGAACAGCCCACTGTTATGCACAATACATGATCTCATTTATTTCATTTAGGCCATTTTCTGTAGTTCCCAGATACATAATAGTTTTGGCTTCGAATCTGGAAAGCAAACTGTCAGTATTGCTGCCTGTTACGTGTTTCAAAACTGTCCATTTAATGTCGTTGGGACTGTGACCTTTTTCCATACAGTGTTGGAGCATGGGTGCATTGATTACTTGGCATCGTATTCGAGACCGGTGTTGGGTTATTCTTTTCTTTACTGGCTGTGTGGTTTTTCCAATGTAGGCCTTGGGGCACGGACATAGTACACAATATATAACATTGTGTTTTGCAATTTGTAAACTCCTCGTGTTTCACATTTTTGTTGCTGTAGGTGAATTGTATTCCTTCAATGGTACTTGCACAAGAAGCACAATTGCCACATCGTCGATGGCCTTTGATGGGGGGGCAAGGCCAGCATTGTTCGTAATGATGGTGGACATATTTTCACTGTCGACTTTGCTCGGACCAGTTTGTCTTTGATGCTTTTGTTTTTCTTCGGAGCGAAGACTGGTATATTTTTTAATACGTCCAGTCCCTTTACTATGTTCCAGTTCCTTTTTACAATTTTCTTCACTTCATTTGTGTGCCCAGAGAAGGTGGTGATGCAGACCAGTGGCATTTCCTGTGACTTTTCTTTTGGGATCAACAAAGTGTCTCTAGGAGAATACCATGCTCTTTTCATTGAGCGCTTTAGTAGTTTTCTGGGGTAATTTTTTTCAATCAATTTGTTCAGAAGAGTTTTAGCATTATAGAAATAATCATCCTTTTTGGTGCAGTTACGCCGGATTCTTAAAAACTGGCTGTACGGAAGATTTTTGCGCAAATTTTGTTGGTGGAAGCTGGAAAAATGCAGGAACGTATTCTTGTCTGTTTTCTTTGTATAGAGTGTGGTATACAGGGCTCCCTCGTCATGCTTAACCAGAAGGTCTAAAAAATTGATCTCAGTTTTGCTGGAATTCAGTGAAAACTGGATGTCTGGATTCCGCTGATTCAGCCAGATTTGAAATTCTGTTAGGTGTTCTGAACACATTGTCTATATATCAACGCCAGATCTTTATGTGTCCATCATAAGGGTTATTATTATATACCCATTTTTCTTCAAATAAAGCCATAAACATCACGGCCATTTCTGGGGCGAAGGGGCACCCCATCGCGGTCCCTTTGATTTGTAGAAATTGATCATCATTGAAGGTGAAGAAATTATATTTAAGGCATATCTCAGCCAACTCTACGAGATAGGAGGTAGGAACATTATGGGGCCGTGTCCGTTTTTCCAAGAAGAGCTGGAGAGCTTCTAGACCTGCTTCTTGGGGAATATTGGTATATAGACTAACTATATCCAAAGTAACCAATAGCTCAGCCTCAGAATCAAAAGGTTGGCCTTCCAAGAATGTGATGGCTTGCATTGTGTCTCGTATGTAGCTCACTGTTTCACCAACCAACGGTTTGAGAAAAGTGTCTACATATTTGGCTGGTCTCTCTAAAATAGAATTAACCCCAGATATTATTGGTCTCCCTGGGGGATTTTCTGTGTCCTTATGGATTTTTGGAAGGACATAAATCAGTGGGGTCCTAGGGTTATCGTTAAGGAGGTATTGTGCTTCTTTTTTTGATAACCATCCATGTTCTTCCCCAGTTGCTATTAGTTTGGTTAATTTTGACTGCACCAATTTTGTCCAGTCCTCATCTGTTCTTCTGTAATGGTCTTGATTGGATAGTTGACGGATAACTTCGGCTTCATATTTTTCACCCTGCATGATGACAATTGCCCCGCCCTTATCCGCAGGCTTTATTATAATTTCCTGATTTTTCATCAAGTTATCCAATGCACCTTTTTCATTTTGCGACAGGTTCCACTTCGTGTAGTTCTTCTTCTTGTCCAATATATCCAGGTCTCTCATCACATTCTTTTCAAAAATGAGAAGTTCCATCAGCATGTTTGCTGTAGGTGGAAAGAAGGTGGATTGATTTTTTAAACCTGAATAGTTACGTTCCGATAGTTCTGTTTTCTCTGCAAAGAATGCTTTCAGCCGCATCTACCGGAAAAGTTTAATCATTTCTAGTTTGGTTTGTCCCATATCGGGCTTTATTGCTGGTATGAAGGTTAGACCCTTTTTCAGTACTTTAATCTCATCGATTGATAAGTTGTAGTCTGATAGGTTGTATAATGAACTGGTCTCTTTCCCTACCATCTGTATACATTCCTCCTCGTAATTATCTCCCCCTGATATTGGTTGGTGATGGGATTGTACCATTGCTTGACTCTTGTTCTGCCTCGGGGGCGACCGCTGCCTCTGTCTAAAAAAGGTGCCGGTTGATAAAACTGTACCTGTTGGTTACCCCTAGTACTGGTGGACGGTTCAGTGTCACTTGAGCTATCGGAGTACGAGGAGGCGTCCGAAAAGGTAGACATTTTCTTCTGCTCCTGCCACCATCAGTTCTCAAAATCCCTGTGTTGGTGGACTGCTGGTAGTACTCTTTCTCTAGGTATGGATAGGTCGTTTTCTCACAAAAGTTTGCGATGTCTTTTTCTAATTTGGACCTTTTAAAATCTTCTGTGGGCTTCTTAAAGGTCGCGTTCTCTTTTTCCAATTTGGCAAGCAAAGCTTGAGCGTTTTCAATTGCTGAGTTGTTCAAAAATGCTTCTTCTAGCTCTCTTAGAAGATCCAGTTCTTTCAAGCTTAAGCGCTCAGCTATTTTAATAGAGTGGAACATCCAATCTCTAGAGCATTTTGTTCCGATGTGACGGAAACCTTCCAAATATTCGGCTGATCCGTAAAAATAACGGGGACGTTTTTTACCTGCAGTCCAACAGGAATTGTGCCTGCTCTCAAGTGTTCCAGTAGTACTTCGCCGTGGAGGGCAGTACGGATCTGTTTTTTCTTGAGTCTTGTTATCTTTTCTAACTCTGATTGTTGCCCAGGGTTGGTGGTTGTATTACCAGGGTTTAGTGTAGAGGGTCTTTTCAATAGCTCCTCTATCTCCTCCTTCATGAATGGACCATAAGGTGTTTTTGAGTGAAGGTATTCATCAGGGCGACAAAGAGTTCAGGTAGGACACTGCAACTTTCCTAGGGCAGAAATAATGGAATTTGACAACAAACAGATGAAACTGCGTGTCAGTGAACTAGTTGGTTGCCCGAAGAGTTACAATCACTCCCACAACATACTCACGAGAGCAGCACTGTTAAAAGCTAAATCGGCCCACTTCAAGCTGCAAGACAAACGTATCCATGACGACCAGTGCGGGTCGGTACACAACATGAAGACAGGCAAGATCAGGCCACGCACAGGATATACGTCAAACGCCCGGAGCCACACGTGGGTAGGAAGAGGAAGCGATCCGGTTCAAAAACATCATCGCCAGCGATAACGGCTGACTGACCTGCCCACGGAGTAACTCGGAGCCCGGGATCGCGCATTGAAGGATTTGACTTTCGCCAGCATGAAGGTAAAGACGCTGTACGACATGCCTTCGTGTACGTCTTGTCTGTGCATCATGAAGTCACTGGGGAGTTGAGCACAGTTCCGCTATTCGGCCTGCCACAGTGTTTTTAATACAAGTTTTAAGTCCAGACCAATGCACTGCCCCTGTAATTGTAAGGTCTAGTAATGACTTGAGCAAGCTACAGGAGAGCTCCAACCATGACATTAAGTACCGCTTGACGAGCCGTGATTTCAAGCCACTTCCGGCACGAGATATTTCTACCTGATACACCTTACTTGCGCAACCCACTCGGTACACAGTCTTTTCAGAATTATAGAGCATGGCAGCACTGCATTTTCAGCTCCGTGCACCGTAAGATTAAAACTCTCACCTGACCCAAATTAAAAATGTTTTTTTTTTGCCCCCCCTTACATCATTGGTAGTTTCCATGACCCATGAGGCGATATGAAGCTTAGGAATCACGTCCATTGGGTGCCTGACATCATTCCTTGACCTACGTTATCTTAGGTCTAGAAAGACAACAACATCCGGTATGTAATGAGCACGTTTTAAGAAGATGAGTCAAATTTAATGTCGTACATAATTAGGAGTAGACATACGTATAAAAACTCCATTATTTCTGCCCTATGAAAGTTGCAGTGTCCTACCTGAACTCTTTGTCGCCCTGATGAATACCTTCACTCAAAAACACCTTATGGTCCATTCATGAAGGTTGAAACGCGTTGGCTTTTTTCACCCTGAGGCCAAGAGGAAATAATATACAGAACAACGTAGAGTCTGGGCTTGATTGAATAAGCGCAGACATAGAGTTCTAGACCAGTACTCTGACCCCCGCAGGACCTTCAAAGTACATAGTATCGAGGATCTAAACATAATAGGTCCCGTTAACACATAAAAGACTGTAGGACAGAGGAGTCTCTTTTTTTTTTTTGTTATTTGTGTATGTATTACGTTTAACATTGTATCAAATGTGTAGTGGTTTATTGATTTTTTCACATATCAATTTTGTCTCTAAAACACCAGATGAATTGTTTGTGTGTTGTGTAAATACTGTAATGTTTGTCTACACTGTTCATTGTGAATATCAAAAATGATATTGAGGTGTATGTTTTAATTCAAAATAAGGGAAAAACTTTATAAATATGAGAAAGAATATCAATTGATGAAGCTCGGAGTTAATAAAAATGACTTCTGAGGTTAAAAGACTAATGCCTTATTTGTGGTTAGAGAGGTATTTATTGTATTATTAGATGGTGTAACTATAGCATTCTAACTCAGTTCAGTTCTTACTGCTTGATGATCTTTGCTTTGATTCTGTTGCTCTTCATTTGGAGTTCGGAATCAGCCACATTTTACAGTGTTGTCATTGATGGCACAGCCTGCAGAGGCTTCATAGGCAGCACTCGTCGGCTGTAGCGGATGATATCATTTTGCTGAATCAATGGGCACCTTTAACTGCATTCTTCCCCGTGTAAAAGTGGTAAAAGCACCATCCTTGTTGCCTTCATTACTATCACTGGCACAAGCTCTTGATAGGCAGAGTCAAAATCTTCCTTTTCAAAAACCTTCTGCCATGAAATCTCCATCACTGGATAACCAGAAAATCTCAGCTGACAATGACATGGCTGTGGTAGCCTTGTTCAGCCTCTGTCGGTTGAGGTGCAAATCCTGCACCAAATGAAGACATAATTGATTTTGTGCATTCTCCTCTTCTGTAAGATTCAGTACTGACTCTAAACAAAATTTCATAAGATGTAAGGTCACTAAAAACATATCTTAGCATATTTAAAGCTCTTTCTGCACTGCATAGGTTGTTTAGCCAGGGTGCGCCATTATTTAGAACCCTCGCATTCAAGACTTGCTTAAGCATAGTGTAGGCTCTCTTGATGACTCCATTTAAACTGGGTCAAGAGGGGTATGGGGATTGAAGACACACTCCTACTTCGGCATGCACTTCTGCTAATAATTTACTACGAAGTTCAAGTTATTTGCAGCTGCTCAAGCCATGATCTGGTACTGTGGTCACAATCACATAATGCATGTACATGAAACTATCACCACCAATATATATTTACATTTATTTATTGGTTTGAATGGGTAAATGTGATCCAGGTACAACTTTCTCTAGAGGAGTTTGTGGTGGTCTCACTATTTTGGAATGTTTTGTTTGTTGGGAAATCTCACAATATAAAGCATACTGCTTAGTTTGTTTAGCATTAGCTGTGACCAATAAGGTTCCTGCAAAATTCACAGTATAACTTAAACTTCTGCTCTCACTGAGCCCACCCCCTCATTACTTTAATTAGGCTGTGTATGTTTGTTTGGTTAAGTATTTCTCAATAACCAATCTTTGGAATAACGACCCTAAGGAGCCATTCTTGTCACAGGAAGCAGTTTTCCTTCTCCAGGAAGCCAGAAGGTGGGACTTCTTTTTTGTGTGATGATTGGACGTCTGGGTATTTCCGGGTTAATCTTAGTTTGTGACCGAGTAACAGCTGCTACTTTGATTATCTGCACATATACAGCAGATTTCACATTCTGATCAGTTCCCCTTAGATTGGATTCTGTCTCTGTGGTGGGCCAGGGTGTGCTGAGCAGCCACAAACGGAAGTTGATTTTTGAAGATAGCAATCTGCATCAAGAGCTGTTTAGTTCTCATGGTTTTCCCTCGTCTTTTATTAACCATTGGATACTACATTGCCCTCAGCCGACAGCACGAGGCTGCTACAGTTTAATCCCATCGAACCCGATAAACTGTCTCCCCTGATGGCGTCTATTAAGTCTGGCTCTCCGCTCGACCCTGCCTCCCCTGCCATTCTGGAGTAAGGACAAGCAGTACTACTGGTGCTTTGTGCATTACTTAATAGCTCCTTTGTGGTAGTCCCTCTCCTTAAATAAACCTTACTAGATTCAACTAAGCCTGAGAACTATAGGTTGATCTCGCTCCTCCCTTTTTCTTTGAAGGTTGCAGAAAAATATGTTAACCAGCAGCTTCTGATGTTTATCGAAGCTGAGGAGCTGCTGAATAGGTCGCAGTCGGGCTTTCGCCCTCTCTACAGTACAGAGTCTGCCCTGTTGCTTACCTCTGAGTCCATTCGTAAAATTCTTGACATGGGTGACACTGCTGCACTTCTGATATTGGACCTGAGTGTGGCCTTCAACACTGTAACCCACAACCTCCTATTTTAGTGGTTGTGGAGCTGCGGTGTCGGTTATAAGGCCCTGCAATGGTTCGCCTCCTTCTTTCAGTAAAGCACCTTTTAGGTGCTACAAAACCCTTTTCAATCTCAGATTTTTCCGTTGCAGCAGGGGGTGCCTCAGGGTTCTTCATAGAGCCCTACGCTATTAAATCTATATATGCGCCCCCTGGCTGACATCATCGAGCGTCACAGCTTTGACATCATATCGTATGCGGTTGATACTCAGCTTATTGTCTCTCACAGAATGTAGCCAGTACGGCTGTTTTACCCCAGGACCTTTTTGTCGGAGGTCACTCAGTGGATGGACCTCAATTGCCTGAAACTAAACGCAGGGAAAACAGAGGTCCTCATCTTTCGCAAGCAACCCTCGATCTGGTCCCAAGCCTGGTGGGTAGATTCGCTTGGACCTCTAACTTCGTCAAAGACTAGGGTTAAAAATCTAGCCATTTATTTGGTTTGATAAAAAGCTTACATTCAACAGCCAGATCACAACCTTGGCAGGCAAATGTTTTAGGGTTCTAAAATCTCTTAAAAACATAACTTGCCTCTTGCCTGAATCTGCCAGGAAAACAGTAGTACAAGCACTGATTATCTCCAGGCTGGACTACTGCACTGTCTTATACCTAGGAGTATCTGAATCTCGCTTGATGAGACTTCAGCATGTGCAGAACTCTGCAGCTCATCTGTTGTTTTACGTTCCGAGGCAAGCCCCCATGGGTTCTGCACTCTCTAAATTGCATTGGCTTCCTTTGACGAAGCGACTTTCTTTTAAGGTCCTGTGTTACTGCTACAGGGCTTTTATGAATGAATGAATGAAGAAATATTTATTGATCACATAGCTACCCAAGGGCATCCCAGCGCTAATAGCAGTTATGCACGGAGAGTGAAATCTAGCCAGCTAAAGAAAGGAAGAGCCAAGTTTTGAGATTTTTGCGAAAGGCCAAATGATTAGACTCATAGCGCATGTGGAGAGGGAGGGTGTTCCAAATCGTGGCCGCATTGTAAGAGAACAGACGGCCACCCCATCTCGCCCTTTTTATTCTAGGGACTACGGCACGATGGAGATGGTCCGAGCGCAGGCACCTGTTCGGACGATAGGGTAAAACAATAGATCAATTGATGTGCGGACCCTTTCCTGCTAATGACTTATGAACAATACAGAGAGCCTTGAATTTAATTCTCTCCTGTATAGGGAGCCAGTGGAGGGAGTTGAGTGCAGGTTTAGGAGATTGGCGGCTAGGAGTCTGTAAAAGCATACGTGCTGCACAATTTTGTACAGTCTGTAACTTTGCAATAGTGGCAAGAGGGGCTCCCAAATAGAGAGCATTCCCATAATCCAAGTGAGAAAGGATTAAAGCCTGGACCATGAGTCTCCTTGCTAGGGGAGGTAGAAGAGGCAAAACCTTCCGGAGCATCCTAAGGATTCCGTAGCAGGTGGCCGCTAATTTCAATGCCTGGTGTTTGAAATTCAACTCACAATCCAACCAAAAGCCCAGACTTTTTATCTGGTTCTTGGGGGTGGGAACAGGGCCAAGACAAGCAGGCCACCACAATCCTGTCTTACAAATTGAGGAATTACCTAAGATCATCAACTCTGTCTTATCTCCATTTAATTTTAAAAATGAGAGCTCCATCCACCTGGCCTCCAAGCATGGACCTAGACCAGGAGAGAGGTTCACGGAGCAGTAATCAGAATGGTTTAAAGCCACGACAAGTTGTGTGTCGTCAGCATAGGTGACAATCTTAACACCAAACGGAAGAACTATCTCAGCAAGCGGGCTCATATATATGTTAAAAAGGGTCGGGCTCAGGGAAGATCCCTTTGGAACACCGCAACTGAGATGCATCCGTTTCGAGCAACTATCTCCCTCAAACACCTGAAAGGACCTGTCTTTCAGGAAAGATTGCAGCCACGCGATGCCCCCCCCTCCGTCACCCCCAAATCCTTAAGTCTAGAGACTAAGGTTTGGTGGTTAACAGTGTTGAAGGCTGCACTGAGATCCAAAAGGATAGCCGCAGTGCCTCCTTGGTCCAGGATTTTCCCCCCGGACTCTTCGACTACTGCTAAAAGAGCAGTTCCTGTACCCTGTTGGGGTCGAAAGCCGGTCTGTGAAGGGTGAAGAAGGTTGTGAGATTCCAAAAAAGAAGAGAGGACAAAGTTGACATGTTTCTCAATAATCTTACTGATCCCTGGAAGGAGGGAAATAGGGCGATAATTCCCCAGGAGATCAGGGTTAAAATTCAGCTTTTTTAGCAACGCCTTTACCATAGCACATTTCCATGGAGGGGGAACTACTCCAGTGGTAATAGAGGCATTGATCAAATCAAGTATCACTGGAGAGACAGTTCCTGCTACTTGATTCAAAATAGTAGGAGGAGCAGGGTCACTGGGTGAGACAGATTTTATAAGAGTCGAGGTTGCTTCTAAGGACCTAAGGTCCATCAGCGGAAGTTCCTCCAGGCGATCTTCGATGGTCCGCGAAACGGAATCCAGAAGTACCACATTGCTATGAGAGGCCAATTGGGGAAAAGCGGTGTAAATGCTTTGAATTTTATTATGAAAAAACTCTGCAAGATTGTTGCGGCGGGAGCAGGCGTGATCGGAGGTGACAGGAGGAGAAGGTGTATTGAGAAGGTTTTTTGCAATACGAAAAATTTTGCCGGGATAATTAGATGCCAAGCTGATTTTTCCTTCATAATACGTAGATTGTGCAGATTTAATTTCTGCTTTATAAATTTTAATGGCCTCCCTGTATTTCCCTTTATTTACTATGCTTTATTTATGTGCAGCACACAAAGAAAAAGGAAAAACGAGGAGAAATAAAGATATTTCTCCTTGTTGTGCCTCCCTTACACCTCCCCTGGGAAGGCGTAAGTTTTTGGCGCTGCCTTAGATTTACGATTTCTCGTAAATCTGGGGCAGTGCCAAAAAGCCATGGATGTTGCTTAGAACGCCACCAGCAACACCCATTGCATGTCCCTCTAATGCAGAAAACTGTGCTGAAGGGAACGATATTTACGAGGCAGCATAAAGCCAAAAACGTGCTTAGTTCTGCCTCGTAAAAATGGAGCAGGCTCCTGCTCCACGGAAGGTCACAAAAAGTGACGTTCTGGCAGTGCAAGGGGCCTCATAAATGAGGCCCCCCGTATTTTTAATGATGGATCATATTCAATCTGCCTAAACTGGACTTTATTTGCAGACAATGGACGCCTAGTGCATATACAAAGCACAAGCATTCAGCACGCTTGCTTTAAAGCAGTCTTCAGTGATGGTATAGGCGTCACAACTGTTATTTTCTTACCTTGTACAGTGGCCCTTTCTTTAATGATTGCAGTATGAACTGCTGTGAGAACTTTATCTATTGTAGCAAAACCTTCTTCTGCTACAGAATATAAGTGTGATTTGCGCACAAGTGCTATAGTCTGACCTTTCTATTATATAATATATGTGTATTCTGACTTGGAATTATTTTATCAGTAGGTTGTAATTGTTGACTGGTGTTTGCAAATGTGCAGTTGCAGTTGTATCCTTTAGCAGACCTTTAGTGTGTTCTTGACAGATTTTCCCCCATAAATGTAGGGGTAATCAACAGGTACAAGGGATTCACTCTGTCTGCATAATATGGGAGATATGTTTGCCTAAAGTTCATAAATCCCATTATTGCGTACAGTTCTTTAAGAGTATTTGGGGGCTCTACGGTTATACATTTTTCTAAGAAATCAGGCGCTAGCCCCTTTCCTTCAACTGGATAATTCTTATTCCAAAAAGATTATGTTTAAAAAGCATATTTGGATTTTCTGAAGTTCAGTTTATAACCTGTTGTTGCAAGCATTGTGACTATTCTGCCAACATGTTAAAGTTGCTAATCTAGTTCATCATCTGTGATATATATGCCAACAACATAAGAGACCATACTCAAATCATGTTACAAAAATTTGATTATCCAGGCTCAGAAAACCCTCTAAGCTACTCTTATACAGGTGAGGTCATCTTATAAAGCCATACTGTGTGCCCCTGAAATGGGCTATGCTTTAGGTGAAGAATCTATCCACTATGTCTATTGTGGTTTTGTATTTTTGTAGATGAATTGCATCATTAATTCTGGACTATGTGTATTTTATACAGCATAGATTTTATGGTAGTACTTCAAATTGTGATATTCCAGTACTACTCACCAAGATTTGTTTAGCTTTAATATTTGGAAAATCAGAGTATTCATGGTTGATGGCAGGGGGTGACTATTCCCTGATACTGCAACTCATCCAAAATTTTCTTGAGGTTCTGTCTGGTCTCTTCATTCATTGTATACTGCTTTTGTACCTGTGTTTGTGCTGCAGTGGCATTATATGTGGAACTGTGTTTTTGTCCCAGTCTTCTTGATTTTTGAATAGCACTGGAGCTTTTGTAATGCCTACATTGTTGCGTTTGGTGTCTTAAGCTGCTGGGCTACTTAAGAAGAAAAAGCTTCCATCATAATGTTCTCCGCTACCGGTGCATTGATTACAATTTGTGGAAGCCAGTCTTCTTCTGCATGTATCATGTCATAAGAATCAATGAATTGAGTCCAGAAAATCATTGAGATGGTCACCACAATATCCCCTTCAATTTGAACCCAAACTTTCTAAACTACCTCTACCCGCCACGAAGAAACTGGAGCAAGGTCACCGACGAGCAACTGAACTCCACCCTCTCCCGAGGCAACCACACCCATGCATCCGACGCAAACACCGCAGCCAGAGGACTCCACACGTGGATCTCCAACTGCGCAGATGAGCTCGCCCCGCTACGCAACCACGGCAAACAATGCCCCAGAAAAGCTGCCTGGTTCACCACCAACCTCCAAGAAGCCAGGCCCACCTGCAGACGCCTGGAAAAGAACTGGAGGAACTCCAAGACAACGGAGAACTACTCCACCTTCAAGGACCCCATGACGGACTACCACATCCTAATCAGAACAACCAAAAGGAACTTCATCCACAACAAAATCCTCGCCAACTCCACCATCGCCAAGGAACTCTTCAGTGTCATTCAGGAATTCACCAACCAACGCAGTGAAGCCACAGACATCACCCCGTCCCAAGACCTCTGCGACAAGCTCGGAACCTACTTCCACCTCAAGATCAGAACTCTCTACGGCAACTTCACCGACCACCCACAAGAGACCTCAGCCAACCCACCGCCTGCCCAAGACATCAGACAACCCACCATCTCCAGCTGGATGCCAATTACGACCGAGGACACCGCAGAGGCCATGAAAGGCATCCACTCGGGAGCCCCCACCGACCCCTGCCCCCCGCACATCTACCACAGAGCCGCAGGCACAATCGCACCCGAACTGCAACACACCACATCAACACCACCTTCAAAACAGGCACCTTCCCAGATGACTGGAAACGCGCCGAAGTCAGGCCCCTGCTCAAGAAGCCCACGGCTGACCCCACCGACCTCAAAAACTACCGGCCCATCTCGCTCCGCCCCTTCGCAGCCAAAGTGGCAGAGAAAACAGTCAACAGGGAACTGACGCGATTCATCGAAGAGCACGCCGTCCTCGACCCGTCCCAATCTGGATTCCGAACCAACCACAGCACCGAGACCGCAGTACTCGCCGCCACAGACGACATCCGCACCCTCCTGGACCAAGCCCACTCAGCAGCCCTCATCCTCCTCGACCTGTCTGCAGCCTTTGACACCATCTCTCACCACACACTGGTCGCCAGACTACACGACGCCGGCATACAAGGAACTGCCCTAGACTGGATCCGCTCGTTCCTCACCGGAAGAAGCCAGAGGATCAGACTACCTCCTTTCATCTCCACCCCCACGGAAATCACCTGCGGAGTCTCACAGGGGTCGTCTCTGAGCCCGACCCTCTTCAATATCTACATGGCCCCCCTCGCAGACATCGTCCGACAACACGGCCTTAACATAGTATCCTACGCCGACGACACCCAGCTCATCCTCTCCCTCACCAAAGACCCCGCTACCGCAAAACTCAACTTCCAGAGAGGAATGCAAGAAGTCGCAGTCTGGATGACCAACAGCTGCCTAAAACTCAACTCTGAGAAGACAGAAGTCCTCGTCCTTGGAACCACCCCTTCAGCATGGGACAACACCTGGTGGCCCACCGCCCTCCGAATCCCCCTAACCCCCACAGACCACGCCAAAAACCTCGGCATCGTACTCGACTCATCCCTCGCCATGAACCGACAGGTCAACGCTGTCACCTCCAGCTGCTACAACACCCTCCGCATCCTCCGCAAGACCTTCAAATGGATTCCCCCCGAGTCAAGGAACACAGTCACCCATGCACTCATCACCAGCAGACTGGACTATGTCAATGCACTCTACGCCGGCATCAACAAGTCCCTACTCCGCAAACTCCAAACAATCCAGAACACCGCAGCCAGACTCGTCCTCAGCATCCCCCGGCACGAACACATCAGCCAACACCTGCGGCGATTCCACTGGCTCCCCGTGGAGAAGAGTCACCTTCAAAATCCTCACGCACGTCTACAAATGCCTACACAACAACGGACCCAAATACCTCAACGACAGAATAAACTTCCACGTACCCAAAAGAAACCTGCGATCGTCCAACCTCGCACTGGCAGAAACCCCGCGCATCCAAAGAGCCAGAGCAGATCGTTCTCTCACATTGCAGCCAAGACCTGGAACGAGCTACCGACAGACATCAGGCTCACCTCCTCCCTGAACACCTTCAGGAAAACTCTCAAGACCTGGCTCTTCGGCTGAACGGAGTGGCGTAGCCCCCCCCCCAGCGCCTTGAGACCCTCATGGGTGAGTAGCGCGCTTATAATTCCCTGATTGATTGGTTCGTATAAAGGCCTCTTCAGTGTTTCTACCTGAGCTGTCATTTGTCCCTACCACATTCAGAAGGAATATGAGCTTCAGGTGGGCTACTGTTATTTTTGCAGCAATTGTCTAGGACAGCTACTGGCCACTGCAAACTCTTCAACAGAACCCTCTTTCTGTGAGGCATCCTCTCTTTTAGTTGCGGCTGCCTTCTTCTTTTGAACGTCCTAATTTGGCCGTCCTACTCCTGATGCCGGGTTGTCCCCTCTGCCTTAGTGAGAGGCCTGTCCCTTGTGAGGTCCTTGAGAAGAGTGGGCCTCTCTATCTGGATTTGGTCTCCTCTCTCCATGATCCTGTGAAGAATAAAAATAGAGCTCATTAGAGGATTTATATCTCTCTAGAGCCCTAATGTCCCTCCTAACTCTCAAGCTATACTCTCTTTGTTCTTCATTTCCACACTAACATTTAATTTTCCTTTTCTTAAACCAGCTCTGTATTTTTGCATTTTCCCCTTGTGAACGTGGTGTCTCCTGTTTCTTTTCGTTTTATTTGCTCTATTCTCTAAACTGGGTTTTAACTTGGGTTTCTGTGTATTTGTGCTGAAAGTGTCACCTACCAGAGACACATAAACTTGAGAGATAATCTTTCATAATTCCACTTCTTTCGGGTCCTGTGAAGTCACAGTGAATGGCCAACATAGCTGCATTGCTCTTTATATTTCCAAAATCAATATCAGCTATGGGATCAATGTTACTTATTAACTGTATACTCAGGTTCACTGCAGGTGAGACACCATGCTCCTGCCATATTGACTTCAGGACCTCAAGGAAATACAGGTATAAAAGTTATCCCATGTACGGTCATAGGTAAGGTAGATTACTTCCCACAATTGGCACTGTTTTGATTCAGAACCTGCTAAGTTTTCCTAACCATCCAAAATAAAATTCTGTTTCATTTATTCAGGCAGTGCTGCGGCAACAAATGATGGACGGAATGCTGAATGAATCAAACATTCACACCCAGTCAAGAGATCTGTGTTAAATCCATCGTTCGTTTGCTTTCTACGCCACCCCAGTTTGGAGACAGACAAATGCAAATCAGTCATGACCCTGTTCCTCATGGGAACAGTCCAGCCCAAACTGCCAAGTCGGGTCATCCCTGGACCAGAAACAAGCATCCTGGGACTGGTTTCAGGGTAACATCCCTCATCAGCCAGGCTAGCTTGAATCCAGTGGCACAGCAAGCAAGGGGTCCATGTCTGGGCATACCCATCCCACTTTGGACAAAAAGTGCTGTGGCAACAAATGATGGACGGAATGCTGAATGAATCAAACATTCACCCCCAGTCAAGAGATCTGGATTAAATCCATTGTTTTTTTGCTCACTACGCCACCCCAGTCAGGACCAAGCCATATGCAAATCAGTGTTGATCCTGCTCCTCATGGGACTAGTCCAGCCCAAACTGCCAAGCCGGGTCATCCCTGGACCAGAAACAAACATCCTGGGACCGGTTTCGGGGTAACACCAGGCTAGCTTGAATCCAGTGGAACAGAGAGCAAGGGACCCACGTCTGGGCATACGCATCCCACTTAGGGTGAAAAGGGCTGCAGCAACAAATGATGGACAGAATGCTGAATGAATCAAACATTCACCCCCAGTCAGAAGATCTGGGTTGCATATGGCTGGGTCCAAACTGGGGTGGCATAATGGGCAAAAGAACAATGGATTTAACCCAGATCTCTTGACTGGGGAGAATGTTTGATTTCCCAATATCCAGTTGGCGATGTATTGTGGCCATTATTAGGATTAGATTGACTGCATAAAGTGAATTCAGGTGTTTGTATAGAAGTTGATAAACTTTAAATTACACCCTCCCTCCCCGTATAGGTACGTGTAATTAATTAAAGACTCTAAACGAGGGCGCTTTGGTGAATATTGTGACTAAGTTTCACACCCTCATGTTTGAGTGGAGTTGCGCTCTTTCCATTACCTGAATAAAAATAAAAGTATTTTCTTGTTTACATAGAGCTTCATACCACATATCTGCCCTTTGTAAGAACTGTAAACAACAAGGACTGTATCATGATGCTGTTCTTTTGGCT
The DNA here is from genome assembly GCA_963921515.1 of Calotriton arnoldi. Classification (NCBI taxonomy): domain Eukaryota; kingdom Metazoa; phylum Chordata; class Amphibia; order Caudata; family Salamandridae; genus Calotriton; species Calotriton arnoldi. The sequence goes on from CAWUFW010006663.1 coordinate 332,743, forward strand.
GCACAAGCGCAGAAGGGATTTTGCACTTCTTTTGGCGTTTTGAATGCATACTTAAAATTGAAATATCTACATCTTTTGCTGATAACAGAGCTCGGAAACCCAGATCAATAATTGCCTCTTTGTGTTCCCGAACTCTCCTGTCAGAAAAATATGCTTTAACTCAAATTGTCATTATGATCTTTTATTCATTCTGATTTCATTTGATCAGTGTAAAAATGCTTTGACCGCTTTCAGTCCATTATAAATAATTCATGATTCAAAACATAGAGGCTTAAACACAGCATTTTTAAATTGATCGAATGACAGAACACATAAATGATTGTGGAACTGAACTTACTGACTGTGCGGGAGGAGTACTTTCAAGAATTAGTTTGTTTTTGTGAAGTACATGTTTTCATGCTGCATAATTTTACCCTCCCATTATTTGCCAGTATTGCCCTTTTGTTATTCTGACATATACTGCCAGCCTCCAATTTAAAGTGCCATGTGCACAAATGTACCCCTTTATGTTTTTCTCCTATAGACATTTTATCTATGGAGTACAGTCCCATTACCTCATCGAGTGCCGCCAAAAAGCATAGTTACCCTGAAATGAAGGATTATCTTATGCAGTGTCAGACTGTTGGTTATATGTGTGTGAGTTCTATTGTGATGTCCTAAATAGTCTACTTGTGTATGTTCTAGGGAGTTACTGACTGTTATTTATGTATGTGCTTGTGTACGTATTTATATGTATTTGTGCAATTTTAAATGTTTGTACATGCGTAGGATGATTTCTGGGAGTGTGAAATTGCACATATGGCTTGGAGATAACACACAAATCTATTCGGGCGCAAATGCTATTTCAAAGCATTAGTACATTAAAGCCCGATAGTTTGCCTTCAACAATGCACGTTATAAGTGTAACTTGGCCGTATGACAGTTTGTGGTCCATGAATGGCAGCAAACAGCTCTGTTAAGAGATATAATGTTTGCATTAAGAGATATATTATGTGCAACTACTAAATACAAATATGCAGCCCTCCTTATGCCACCATGCGTCATAATTCCACTACACAAATCCACTCCACACCACACAATTCCAAAACTAACAAATCCGAATCAAACCGCACAGTTCCACTACAGACAACACATCCACTTCACTACAAACATAAAAAACAAACAAAATCATTTACAACGCCAAAAACTCAAACTTTCGCAAATGCGAGAACGATTGCATTGCAAATGCTTGTTCTTTCTTCCTTCCGAGACAGATCTTTACAAAGTCTTCTACCCTTGCAGCTCCGGCTACATGAGTGCACCAGAGAAGTAGAAAGATACCTTTTCGGTCCTGTTAGCTTGAACAGTTTCAGAAAACAATACGCTTATAAACAGAAAGCATGCCAGTCGTGTATACATTTGCTATTATTACAGTTCAGCCTGCTTTTCTAGACCACACATACACCTATAACACACATTCTCTATTATTTTACATACCATCAGGCCTGTCTTGTATCTAACATGAATTATTATCATATGAAAGCCCTTACACACATGACAGGATTCAGCTCAGGAAAGGGTTCGTTCGTAGCATGTACATATTAGGCAGTTGGGTCTCCCTGTCCCATTGCTCCCTCCCTCAAAGATGAGAAAATAAGGGCTCACCTCAATGACTAGTGAAGGCTCCCTTACTCTTTTCCACATTACCCTCAGGTGCAGCGTCACCAAGCACTCCCTCTCCTTTACTCTCACTGCTGTCTAAGAGTAGAGGCTGTGATGGTTTTTATTAATTTGTCCCGCTGTCCTTTGTCCTGCTGCCCTCAATAACAATGTGAGAAACGGAGCCAGCAAGGGCTGCCTTTCCTTTTCCTTGGTGCTCTGAGAGTGGAAAGCAAGTAAGGGATTATTTTTACACAACTGCCCTTTAGGAGCAGGGACACTGAGGACTCCTGCCCATTCACAGCAGTACAGTGATACCAGAAGTAGTGAGTGCAGTGGCGGCTCCTCCGCTATGGTGAAGGAGAGTCGCCCTACTGCTTTTAAGCAGTGCAAATAAAGGAAATATAAAATAACAATAACTTTGAGTTATCATTTTATGTTTCGGTGCTGCTTTGCGGCCGGGTGGGCGGGGCTGCTTTGCTCTTGGAGCAGGGCAGGGGAGGAGTGGTTTGCCCACTCCTAAGTGCACATGACTGTTTGGCTGGCCCTCTGGCACTGGTTAAACAGCCATGCTCACTTTCCCTGTTCTCTACGCAGGCTGCATAACAGCCTGCATGGAGAACATGCCCGGGACCCCATTCCCTGGCTCAGCATTGAACCACGACACTCAAATCAATCAAAACGCTGCATTGCAGAGTTGTGATTGGTCAGGGGAGTCTGGGTGCTTACCAATCACAACGCTGCATTGCAGCATTGTGATTGGTCAGGGGAGCCTGGCTGTGCTTCCTGTTCCTGGAGTCCGAAGGAGGAGAGCAGGACCAGAGACGCGAGACCCTGCGGCAAGGTGTTTATTTAAAAAAAAAAAAACATTTACATTGCGCCCCCCGCCACTCCCTGCGTGTCCTCCCCCTCCCCACCCGAACCCACCCCGCCATTTGCGAGCTGTGCCGGCTGCCACTGAGTGAGTGCCTGTTTTTAACATTTCTAAAACATCTTTGCACAAGTACAGACACCAGATGTGAATACAGGGAGACCTGGAATGGAGGCCTGTCCCGAAAGTGAAGTTCTCATACAAGTAGGCAACCCTAGTGTGCAAGACATCCTAGACTGGTCTTGGTCGCAACAAAAAGCAACTGGAAAAATGTAGGCCGAAAAAGCACCACACTCCAACTGAATGCCAAATTAGTGTTTCAAATATCTACACCTATGGTGGCTCCCTCTACTTAGAACAACCCTCATCTATTGCTGCCACTATCTAGCCACCAAAGCCTGGAACACACTCCCCCTCCACCTCCGCACCGCACCCTCGCTGACGGACTACAGGAAGGGGCTCAAGACCTGGCTCTTTGACTGGATACCCTCTCGGGTGACAAGCAGCGCTCTACAAATACTTCTTGATTGATTGATTGCACATCTATCCTTACATTCCCGACCTCCTGGCAAAGCACAACAAAAGGCCCGTTGTAGATAAACGTCCAGCAGCTAGTGCCGCTAGACAGCAACACATTTCCACTACAAGCCAGGAGAAACCCCTGAGAGCGACACCGCTCCAGGTGACTGGGGTCAGCCGCCCTACCACCCCTGTGCAGACCATCTTCTCACAGATGAACGGCAGCCTCTACCACGACCCCCGACTGGCTGTAGGGGCTCATCAATGCTCCCCCACCCCGCCCCTGCACACTTGCAACTCGCATGAGGAGATGGAGAGAGCGAGGCGGCGATGCTGTTCCCGTCACCTCCCCTCTCTGCTGCCAGCCTCCTTCGGCCCGCGGCTCCAGACCGGCCCCTGGGGCCATAATCCGCTCACGCCAGTGGCGGTGGGTCAGAGTAAGAGCTAGTGGGGTGGATTTATAGCCCTGTAAATGTGCCTGGATCTGCAAATTAATTTTAAAAAAAAGAAAAGACAGGAAAGTGGAGAGAAAGAAGAGGGGGGGGGAAGCCATGAAAAAGAGAATGAGGCGGCCATGATGTCCCCACCCCTGTGCTCCTCATCTACCAGCCTCCCGCTGCGCTGAGCTGGCACTGGCACCATAAATTGTTCTCAAGATCCTAGGAGAGTTGAGGCAACCGGGTTAACAAGCGTGGAGGACATCTGGCCGCCACCAGCTTGGGGATACCTACAGGCCCTGGATCACCGCCCGTGAGTGCAACAACACCCTGAAAGCCAGGCTGAACGAGCACCACAAGAACCCCAGCAATGGTGAGAAGATCATGCTCTGTAAATATATATATATATTTGTCCAACCATAATCGCTTCAACTTTTCTTAGAATGTAATCTTGAGTGAATTTGCAACTTGTATATATGTTACTCTAACCACTAGTATCCGTAGTAGACATATGCACTTACTACCATTCTTTGTGAGTTTAGAGTTTATCTGTTCAGTATCTTTTATGTAATTCATGTACTCTGAAGTCCCTATGTAATGTAACTGGTTCTATTGTAAAGCACTCCTTCGGGTAAAGCTTGTGCTATATAAAAACGCATAAATAAATACATCTCAGCAGTTTTGGATAATTTTCAATGTATTTCTTCAAGTCTTTCAAGTGACTTCAAGTAGTTCTTGCATCCAACATGCCCCTGGGATAGGTTCAGGTTGGCAGATGGCCACGATACATGCCGCCAGCAGATAGCTCGGAGCTGCATGGCTGTCTCGCTGGTGCCTCAGGGCACATTGTGCCTGCTGCCAACAGTCAGTTCAGAGGTTACTCTCTGGCTTGGGGCCATGGTGCCCCTGGCAGGTGTCGGCTCAGAGATGCATGGCTCTATATGAAGGGCACACAGGACCTGTGGTGACCCCTCACCACAGCGAGTTCAGAGCTGCATAGCTCTCTGGCTGGGTATTCAGGACTTGCAGTGCCTCCAAGTGGACTAGCTACTTCTAGGGCAATGCTGAACCAAATGCGTGCAACCTAGAAAGAGTTTAAAGTGGCAAGGGCAGACATTTTAATGTGATAGTTTGAAGGCTCTGTTTCAACAGAATCTCTAATGCAGTGCACACCTAATATCAACAATTTGGCTCAGATTTACTATGATTTTGCATCTGACTTGCGTGACTTTTGTGGCTCAGCCCCAACGTAAAATACTTTTTGGCATTTACTAAGCCACGTAAAGCCACTTTGCGTGGCTTTGTGTGGTTTAGTAATGCAAGGCAGCGCATAGCGCTGCTTTGCTTTACTTTGTATTGGGTAGGCGTTACATGGGTGAAGAATGGATGTTCCATGCAAACACACGTGTATTTTTACACAAACCTAGATTCAAAAAGACTTGTAAACGTGGTTTTGAGCCAAATTGTTGCGCCTACCCAACATGCATAAGGAAGAGAACTATTTTTATTTCTCCTTATTACTTCCTCTTTCCATGTGTGGTCCATTTTTCAGCACACAGGTGCACCTTCCTGCACAAAAACAATCCGGCCTATAACGCAAACACTCTTGCAGTATGGTGCTAGGGTGCCTGCGTTGGCGCTAGGCAACACACATTGCACCAGCACAAGGAGAGATCAGAAATGTTACATATCTTTGTAAATATAGAGCATTTTTGCTCTCTTTCTTTCACGCAATGCAGCGCAGTAAGATCCCTTGCTGAGCCTCATTGTGTGAAATAATAGTCAATGTGCCCCACTGTATTTTATGCAGCGCTTGCTGCAGCAGATATTGTACTTCCCAGCACTGTAAATCGCAAGCGTTCAGCAGTAAACTCAGTGATGCCAGAAGGATGAAAGTCTACGATGACAACACTATGGTTCAAGCCCAGGCCCTGCAGGTTACATGTAGATCACTGCAGTAGCATAAACAGAGCGGTGAAAAGCGAGTCGCCTGTCTCCTGTGTGTGGACTTACCTCATGCATCAGGACTGTGAGAAGGAAGGAAGACGAGAGGGTAATGTGAGCCATCCTGGGAGTCTCTAACCTTCAGGCGTCGCCGATCTGTGAAAAAATGTAAATCTCTCTTACCTTTTACCCTGCCTCTTTTCACACCTGACTCACAGTAGCGTAGCAAGGATGCCACCGGCCTTGTTGCAAGCAAGGAAAATGGCCCCTTTGACTGCTGTTCGGATTCTAAAATACAGCAATTATCAGGGTTTAATGGTCCCCTCTGGGCTCCGAACCCTGGTACCACTGCACCTTTAGCACCAATGGTAGCTACGCTCCTGCTAACTCATACATTCTACTCTACCTCCATACCTGCCAACTTGAAGAACAATCTCACCGTGTGAGGAGGGGGTGTGGCCTTGAAGGGCGGCAGGGCTTCGTGCTGGGAAGTACCTACGAGGCACTTTTGAACCCCACCCCAAGCCCCTTCTCCTCCAAAAAAAGGGAAAAAAAAGCTGAGGCTGGTGTCGATGTCCTGGCATGTTTTCACACCCCTCAATGGACGTCGGCAGTTCAAAGCCTCGGAAAAGGAGCTGGAAAACCACTATTTGCAGTGGTTTTCAGCTCGTTTTCCCTGCCACCGTGTGATATCGACTGCTCACCGGGAGACCGTGTGATGGTAGCTGATATCGTGTGTCACGCGGTGGCACCGCGTGAGTTGGCAGGTATGTGCCACTACCAGTGGGAGGAATCATTCATATTACATTATCCCACTTGTCAGCTTTTGAAGCCTAGAAGGAGCTCGCTGCTGCAGGAGACAAGCAGGCTGTCATTTTATTTCTCTTGACTGTGACTCTGACAGCCTTCTGAATAAGCTGTAGAGGTATAATGCTTCAAAGCAGTTTTGTGTCTGTTTGCATGACTCCCACAGGTGACGTCTTATCTTGGTGTAAGAGCCTTCCTGCTGGTGGGAGAGGAGCCAGCATGTGATGGATTCAGCACGTGAACCGCAGCGTCCTCAGCCACGTGCTGCGTCATACAAGCCAGACTGCGGCCTAACGCCACTTATCTTTGGAAGCTCGGGTATCACGCTCAGATTGCAATAACTCTTTTACTGCTGTGTTTCCCAAAGCCACGTCACTTAACCTCTCAATTTTTCCTCTAAGGACCTCTCAAAACATTGATTTTAATTTTATATAATAACCTGATTTGCAGCTGCCAGCCCTGTGCCAGGGGGAGTTGGCTCTGGGCACAGTCAACAGGGCTAGAAAAGGATTCTGAAAAAGTTCTGGTGTTTTATTTTAAATCAGCCCTAAATTGTCCTATTGGTGAGGTTGTGGAAGGCTGAGGCTCTTTCCTTAAAACATTGTGGAGAAAATGCGGCCTTCGTGCATTTTACAGTTCTTATTTCCAAACAGGCTGTTCTGGCAGGACACTCATGAAATATTTGACAAATCCTCAGAGGCAGCTGTTGAACTTGTAAAGTGGTGAAGTGTTAAGAGTCCGAACTTCCCAAGGGCAGTACAGGAGAAGTCCCAGAGGGGTTATCACCCTGAAAAAACTAAGCAAATAGGCTAAATTATGCATTTTAATTACCGTGTCATTTTCAGATAAATTGGCCACAGTTTAACAGGCATTTCTTATGAATGTTCCTATATTTTCATGGTGTACCAAACAAACTGATTCTCTCTGGAAGACAAGAAATGCTTTTGTTTCCAAACAAGGGTTTTAAATTTCCTGAAAATAAACACATTTGCTCCCACATGCCTGCTTTTCATTTTGGGTAATAAAACACATTAACCAAAGCAAAGTTTACTATTTTATTTCCTTTAAATAATACTTTTCATTCAGTAAATCTCGGGTTTTTACTATTCCTCCCCATGGATAAGTCTTCCTCACAAGCACAACTATAGCAATCCTATACAAATGACACCCATCATAACTAGTTGTAGCCACCGAGGCCCATATTTATGAAGCCTTAATGTTGTCCTTACGCCATGCAAGGCGATGCAAGGACAATGCAAAGGTTTTGATATTAATAGGGGAGAGTGTGTGGCCTAACGGCTAGAGCGGTCGACCGCGAGGGGAACCGGGTTCGAGTCTCGGCAGGGACGCTCAACATCCTGTGATTCTGGGCAAATCACTTAATCTCCACGTGCCTACCAAGAATGAATGTGTCCTTGTGTAACATAACTGATGCTCATGTAAAGCGCTCCAATACCTTCGGGTTGAGTTTGCACTATATAAAACTGCAAAAAAAATAAAAACAATATACAAAGCCAGCAAGGCTAGATTTGCGTGAATTTGTAAAGAAATGTACATAAAGCAGCTGCTTGCCCTGCGTGTCGTTACATTTCAACATGGGAGGTGGAGCATGGGCATTTCTATGCATTCACCCATGGATTTTGGCGCATTGCCAGATTTACATAGACTTGTAAACCTGAAAATATATAAAAATGCTGCACCTTCCCAATTGAGGAGTACAGAGGAGAAATATCTTTATTTTTCCACGTTATTTCCCTTTTCCAGTGCGCCACATTCTGCAGCACACATAGAAAGAGGAAAATGCCCCTAAGGATTGTTTTTGTGCAGGAATGCCTACGTTTGTGCACAAAAGCAATCCTGCCTTTGACTCAGGCACCCTTGCACTATGGTGCAAGGAGAAACATCTCACAACTTTGTAAATATGGAGCATTTCTGCTCTCTCCCTTTCACGCAGTGCAGCAACTTTGCTTGCTGCCCTGTGCTGTGTGACAGTTTAGTAATTGTGCCCCCGAATGAACAAATATCGTATGGACAGAATATCGTGCCAAAAATATCTAGGACAAGAATATCGAGAAGGAAAGTGCAAATAGGTAAGTAAAATTTGCACTATTCTTAACTCCAGATCTACGTACCTTGAATATATATATATAGTCACGGTACATATATGTGGAGTTATATATAGTAAAACTTTACTTATCCATAGAAAATGACCTCCAGGATATTCTTGTCCTCGATATTTTTGACATGATATTCTGTCCCAAGATATTTGTGTTTCCGATATTTGTCCAAATACCGTTGTCACACTATGCCAGGGGTATAATAATGGCAATGAAATGGACAACCACAGTATGCCAAGTGAGTCACATTAAGGCAGGTCCACCTAGATACTTAAGTCGCTCACAATATGCCAAGGTGTGGCAGTCACCAATTTCTAGGGGGTGAGAACCACCAGATGCCCGCAGGTGACCAACAGATACCAGGATGCCACCACACACATGTAAACCCCCACACACAGTCATGCATGTGCATATATACAAATACACACACACTTATACAATGGATTCTCCATCCTTTACAGAGTAACTTGTAGGGTGGCACTGTGGCAATCGCTGTTAGCTGGATTGGTACTGCCTTTTCTGTTACCTTTGCCACAGAGGAGGTTTCCGCACCCATGAGTGTTACATTTAGCGCCCGGATAGAAAAAAGGTTATCTGTCACTCCCAAAAAGCATGACTGACTTTCTGAGTCTGGAGTATGTTGGAAGCCACATGGTGAATGACCAATGAGTTATAGGCACTGCACTATAGTGCCCCCCTCCTGGGGTGAAGGGAAAGGGTAAGGAGGGCAAGGAATGAAGGGGAAAATAGTTCTAGCATGGGAGCCACTGAACTCCCCCCACCCTTGCCAGAACAAAAAAAGTTGGCAGAAACCAGGGGAGGAGGGTCGACTGCTTTTGAAGTCAAAGCCTCGTGAACTTTCACCAGCTAGAATTACCGGCCAGTAAAATCAAGTCCAAAGTTCTCGTACCTGAGAAAACTGGGTTTAGCTAAGCATGATCAGGAAAAGTGGAATTTCATGTAGTAATTCAGCTCTGCTTGATTCGTAATCAGGGTCTAAGTGTCATTCTGTCTCCTTTGCACTTCTTCATTTGTGCCCTGCTTCTATGCATAGAGGAGCAGCCTTTACACAGTCTGTTGGAGCTCAGAGGTGGGCCTCAGGCATCTTGGGACTGTACGATTATTGAGTACTAAATGAGAGGGACAGAACATTCTAGATCATTTAGTTTTTAATATTGATCCATCCCCTGCTCTTTGCTCAAACCCACACCGATTTGTGTCTGAGTAAAGAGTACAGGCTGAAGGGGAGACCGCGTTGGCGAAGAACTCTGCTGCTGTCCCTTGCCCTGATCCCTGGTAACTTTTGCGATTTACACACAGCCCCTGGAGGGGCTGCAACACGATAAAGACCCGCCCCGCGGTCCCGGTGAGCGGGAGACCGCATTGGCGAAGAACTCTGCTGCTGTCCCTTGCCCTGATCCCTGGTAACTTTTGCGATTTGCACACAGCCCCTGGAGGGGCTGCAACACGATAAAGACCCGCCCCGCGGTGCCGCGTCGCTGGAAGCGCGCGGGACGTGCCCGGGCGAAGACTGGGCCAAGACGGGCCCGTCTTAGCCCGTCTGAGACCGACAGAGGCTGGGCAGGCCACCCCCCTAAAGTGGATACAGTGACATATGGATAATTACATGCGCAAGTACCCATAGATTAATATATTATTCTTTATTATCTGAGGGGCTTTATGAAAAAACAAAGGAAATGACTAAAAGAAAGCTGGGCCATACAGTTTCAGGGGAAAACTCCGATTTAAAATTGGCGGGTCAAACATCATTGCTGACATATTTGACTGGTGCAATGGGGGCAATTGAAGAACAAATTAACACGGTAGAAGAAACACTGACAAAAGGGACGAAAGGAAGGCAGGGCAGGCTAATGGAAGAGAATAGTGCACTGATTACAGCTGTTATAAACCCAAGTGACAGCCAGATTGTACAGGGTGTGCAAAATGGGTGTAGGCTAGAGTTTTCTGAGCGCATAGATGTGAGTGATTTACGAGATGATTGTCAACCTCCCCTGAAGCGAAGTAAGAACCCAGATATGATGGAGGATAATGCGCGTGGGAAATCGGTGGGAAAGAGTCCGGTTAGTCGGCCCAAAAAATCTAACAATAAACAAAAGAAAATCACAGGGGAAACAGCATTTATCAAAACAACTTGATTGCAAAAATATTGCCAGCAATGGTATACCTTCCCTGAGTAGCCAAATTGATGTTCAAACCATGTTATTGGAAAAAATATCTAAGAGAATAGAAGAAGTGTACTGTCATATGGTTGGAGCCTTAGGAAATTTAACAGATAGAGTAGCAAACTTGGAAGGACATCTAAGTGGAATGAATAAATCGATCATAGGGGGGGTGCCTTTGCGAGGTAGTGATACACTAAAGCTTATACATACAGAGAGACAAACGAATAATCCCACTGAAATGAATGTTAGACCTACCCTTAATAGTGGTATTATCCATGTTGCAACTAGATTATCACCTGAAAGACCTATCCACCCAAGGAAAAATTTCCACTCAATAGAGGGTGTAGATAGAGTGGAATCAGAGAAGATTAGAACAAATACCAATACTAACAGAGGGGTATTTCTAACTAGGTCAAGGTCAAGGTCAAATCTAGAGAGCACAGAGGGCGATCGCCTTGATTTACCACCAGCAGCCACACCCTACGTAGTAATCTTGGCAAATGTACCAACGAGACATAGCTTAGAATCTGAACCTTGGGAGGAGCTTCGAAATAAGTCTCTGCATTGGTTAGGAAGACAATTTGGTTTTAATGATGCTTTGTTCAAATATTTTAAAATGGCAAGAAGAGTTAGGTGGCTGGGAAAGGGTCGAAAAGCTCTACATGGAGATTGTATAGTTTTGACATTCAGTGACCCCATGCTAGTGCATGCAATTCTTGCTAGGATAGGAAATGTATCTTATAAAGACAATGAAATAAATGTCCTACCACTAGGGGCTTTCTATCCCCCCAAATCATTCTCCCCCAAGACCTCTGCGGGTAACCATGTAGGGGATTCTCGTATTGACTTAACAAAGCCAAGGTGTATTCCACTTTATAACCGATATGATCTGTTAACCTCAATGGAAGATTTAGATTGACCAATAGTAAAGCAAGGGGGAGAGGACGGTCAAACCAAGGTGAATTTGATACCTATATTGGGCGAGAACCCGCTTGTACATGATTACGTTACTGATACCGCGTTAGAGGTAGAAAGAGAATACACGCTGTGCCCAAATGAAGAGGAAGGGGAAAGATATGGAAATTGCGACACAGTACAAGACAATAGTGGAAAGGGATCTAGTGAAATAAGAACATTAATCACGCAAGGGAAAGCCAAAGGAGAGACATGACCCTCATTGAATTAGGAGGAGGGCAGACACAACTAAATACTATCATGTTTTATAAAATTTTAACATGGAACATCGCGGGACTAACCACTAAAGTAAAAGATCAAGAGTGGTTAACTTTTATTAATGATTTTTCTGTAATCTGCCTCCAAGAAACCTGGGTAACAGGAGAACATCATATAAATGGTTTTCAAACTTTTAATACACCAGCCATTAATAGTAACCAGGGGCGAAATAAAGGGGGTTTATGTACCTATATTTCCAATGTAGCAGGTTTCACCAATGTGAAACTTGTAAATACATCTGATTACTATCAGATATTAATGATGGGTATAGGGGGAGAAGGGGTTGTAATGCTAATACATTTTTATAACAATATTCCCAAAGCTCAGATGAAAAATGTCATTGTGGATTTTTGTCAAATTTTAAAAAGTATAGAGGGAAAACGCCTGGGGATATGTTTATTTTATGGGTGGGTGATTTTAACTGCTTTTTATGCCAACATAGCCAGCAGGGAATCTGTGGCCTAGGTAACTACAAGGAAGAACTTCCGACACACTTTTCACATACAGTTGCAGGGGATTTGCTAAATGACATAATTTTTCAATTCGATCTGGGATATGCAAACGAACTATGCCGACCGTCCATACCTTTTGAGCCCACTTTTAATGGGAGAGGTTGTAATTCTACAATTGATTTTGTTATAATGTCAAAAGATATTCGAGTACTATTTCCTCCTGTGAAACTCTTGATATTCTAATGAGTGACCATTACCCAATTCGATTGGATCTTAATATGAAATGCTTATTAACAACTATGAGTAATGTTACCACTTGTAACTATAATTACAATATTAACTTAGCGAGTACAAATGGATATACATTGAATTGGGAAAAAGTGGATCCTGTGGCCTTTCTTAATCAATTAGTTAAAAGGTCATTAGATGACATTGAAACTTGCCTATCACAGACGAGAGACGATGCAGAAATTTTGAATGCTTTTATCAAGATAACTGAGGAGGCCCGAGATCTATTAAAGAAGGAACAGCGGCAAGGAACGAATAAACGACAGGGTTGGTTTGACAGAGATTGTAGCAAGGCCCACTCTCACTTGAAAAATGTCCTCCAAAGTAGGAATAGATGCAAAGAAGAAGTAAGACAGGCACGAGCTGCATATCGATTAGCCCAAAAAAAACATAAGACACAATTAAAAATGGAAGCTTGGCAGGCTTTGCACCAAGCATGCCTAAAGAAAGACACCATTGGTTTCTGGAAAGCGGTTAATGCACCCTTCTATGCAAATAGGGAGACCGATATTATAGATCTAGCTATTACTGAGCAGAAATGGGTGGAATTTTTTTCGCGTCTCTATAATGATGAGACTGTTGATTCTAATAAGATAGCCTCAGCCAAAATAGGGACTGAAGAAGATGCGCAGCCAAAAATATTTCCTATAGATATTGATATTTCCCTTGAGGAGGTTAGTAGGGCTATAACCGAGAGCGCTTCAGGGAAAGCACCAGGGCCGGACGGCGTCCCAGTTGATGTCTATAAATCTAACCTAGCGTTATGGGCCCCGCTTTTAACAAATGTTTTAAATAGTTGCAATCGCTATAAGTTTATTTCTACCTGGACTGATGCAGTAGTGATCCCTATTTTTAAAAAAGGAGACAGAAATGACCCAAGTTGCTACCGCCCAATTTCTTTATTGGATGCCTTTATGAAAATTGCAGGGAGGGTCGTCCTAAATAAATTACAGTTATGGGCTGAAGAAAAAGGTGTGCTATCGATTCATCAATATGGATTTCGTACAGGTCTCGGTACGATTGAACAGGGACTAAATTTATCATTAATTATTGCGAAATACACTTTAGCAAAGGAGGGCAAGCTCTTCTTAACGTTTGTCGATTTAAGCTCCGCATTCGACTGCGTCAAACATGAAAAGTTGTGGAGCATCCTTCAAGAAATGGACGTTGATCCACCCCTGCTACTATTTATTAAGGAATTTTATAGGGGGGCAGGGGCGAGGGTGCGATATGGGAGACAGGGGGAGTGTTCAACTAAGTTTTGTATTAAAAAAGGGGTGAGACAAGGGTGTATACTTGCCCCTTTTCTTTTTTCGTTATATATTAATAGCTTAGGACAATTTTTGATTGACCATAGACAAGATTATCCTATTATTCAAAATACCCCTGTTCCCATTTTATTGTATGTGGACGACGCAGTTATTATGGCGCGGACGCGGATAGGATTACAAAGAACTGTGACTAATTTTGTTTCATATATGAAAGAAAGGGGCTTAAAAGTTAACATCACAAAGACATATACAATGAGCTGTGGAACTAAGAAGAGTAAAAATGTGACATTTTTATTGATAATAAAAAAATTGAAAATACGGACAGATTCTCTTACTTGGGAATTAACTTTGATAGGAAGGGGTCATGGAAACCGGCCATTAAGGCAAGGAAGCTTACCTTCTCAAGAGCAATAGGAGCGGTTATGAATTTTTCAAAAAAACTAGGCTGCAGACCAGTCCCTGAGCTACTTGATATTTATAAATCTAAATGCATTACAACCGCGACATATGGGGCAGGTATTTGGGGTATCGCAGAGTCACAAGACATTCAACTCTGCGAAAACGCTTTTATCCGCTATCTACTGGCGGTCCCTAGTTCTACTGCCACATATAATTGCCATAGGGAACTTGGTCTTACTTATATCACGGATATAATTAAGATTAATCCCCTCCTACTGTGGCATAAGGTATGGGCATCTGTGGAAACAGGTTTTAACAGAGACGTAATTTTAGACTGTATTAAATTAGATAAGGCGGCAAGTATACCATGGATTAGTTATATAAAAAGAATGTCGTATGAGATTGGCCATCCAGAATATTTTGATTCCCCAGCCTGTATGGAAACGATACCTAGAAAAATTATAAAAATGTGTTATTTGAACCACCTAGCGGATAAACGATGGTGCATAGAAAGAGAGAAACAAACGGTAATGGAGAACCATCTGATGACAATTTGCCTAGGAATACAACCGTACTTGGTAAAGGTACAGAGTAGTTTTTGCCGTATGCTTTTAACCCGTTTTCGAGGTGGTTCATTTTTCAGGTTGATTACCTTCCCAGAAATTAACGATTGGTCGAAAAATTTGCCCCTATGTCCATGTGATGATACTTCTGCACAATCGACTATGCACTGTACACTGTTTTGTAAATATTATGTTTTACCGAGGAAAAAGTTTTTAATATCAATTTTAAGAAAATGGGGCTTAAGACAATGCAGAATTGCTTTTTTAAGATTACAATCTTTGGAAAATGAACAAATTATTATAGCTATTTCTGCTTTTTTAAGAGCTGTGATCAGGTTTAGGAATACAATGTAAAGTGCTCTTTTAGACTAATGTTATAGTACGTGGTTGTGAGGATAGATATGTATCGCTTTTTAATATTCTGTATCATGGTGTAATTTGTGCTTTACTCTTTTATATTTCTGTGCTTTTATGATTTTTATTGCATCAAAAATCGAATAAAGCGTATTTTGATTTGATTTGACAGGCTGAAGGGGTATTGCTGAGTAAAGAGCACAAGCTGGATAGGTATTGTGGGTGGGTGAGATACATAGCTGGCACACCGGGCACTCAAATTAATACTGAGAGAGCCCGGTTGCTTACTACTGCTGGGGTAAGAAGGGTGTGTGATTTCTGGGATGCTAACGGATCATTCTTCAAATGGAATCTATCATTAGACGAATATCCCTTTGGCATCTCTCACAACCACATCAGGTCAGTCAAGCCTGGCGAAAAGCAGCATCAAGCAATTCACAAAAGTTTTGGTATAGAAGTAATATATATAAGTGTAGATGGATAACTAAATAACAGGGTTGTTTTTTTCCAAGGAGTACTGAGTGACATCAAATAGGCAATGTGAGGATTTGGATATACTATATGATATGGCTGTGGGGCCTTATAGTGGAGTGCACTCGTAAATACCATCTTGGGGTCCAGTCATGCTCGTTTACTTAACCTTAAGCTCAACACTGGGTGGTTGTAGCTGCGAGCAGTAAGGCTTGGCAAAGGACCTTAGTGTGAAGCATTTAACAGCTCCAAACATCGGAATAAGAAAGTCACACAACAAGAAAAAGAAACGAAAACAATTTATAAAAATAGAGCATATTTTAATTCCTTTTTAGAGTCCTTGATCATCAAAATCCACCAGAGGGTTCTGGAAATACACATTTTTGAAGAAATAAATACTTTTAAATGCAACCGCAAACAAGCATTGGTGAACAAAACTTTGCAAACTTGAGAAAAGTTTGAAACTGTTAGTTAGGTGACTCAGACCCAGCGTGGGTGACCAAATCCAACATGGCGGAAGTCCAGGAGTCCAGTAAGGTTACTTTGAACAATTATCTGCCCACAAGAGCCTTTTCCAGTCCAGTTCCAGCCTTTAGGAAACAACTGCCATAGACGACAATGGAGTGGTCCTGATGCTGGGGATGCAGGAAAAAAAGATGCTCCTGGTGCTGTGCGGTTGACGGGAGTGAAGTGTGGTTTACCCCTCGGCCCATGGGTAGGGTGCGGTGACGTTGACCATGGCACTTGGGGTCCCACAGCGTTCCTGGGTGGACACTCTGCCTTACATGCCCTTGGTACTCTGGGTGCCATATACTAGGGAGTTATAAGTTAGCCAGTACTTGCCAATTGGGGACATGCAAATCGACATACCTTTTGTAATGTGTAGGAAGCTCGTTCTTTATGTGATATATCAAAAAATTGACATACCGTGTATAGAGTCCAGGGGTTCCCTTATGAGTGGACAGGGGCTGGCTATGCAATCCCAAAGTGCTCTATCAGAGAGTAGTGTGGTCGAGCAGCCTTAAGCTTAACACAGAGGAGTGCAAGACATTTGCAAATACACACAATGATTAATAAATGACACACACTCAAGAAGGAGATCCACACCAATTTATAAAAATAGCAAGTATCTTTATATAGGTTTAGGCATCAGAGAAAAATCGTTCAGGTAAGTAAGTTTTTAAATATAAAATCTTTTCTCTTTAAAAAGTGGACACAGTGCAATTTCTGAGTTCTGCAATGTTATCATATGGAAGGAAGAACAAGTTCTGTAAACAGGTACACAACTTACAAGACCAATCTCCAGGAGTTAAGGTGAGTGGTGGGCAAGGTCCAAGGCAGCACCAGCAGCACACCACCAGCGGCACAGGGGCGGCCAGGTGCAGGGTGCAAAACAACGTATTTTAATAGCAATCGGTCACTGCTGAAAGAGGCTGCAGGCTCTGGCCAGGAGGCCAGTCGGGTTGAACCAGCAAGTGGGCTCAGGCCTTGCGATGCTCCGGGACAGGGCGGCACCTTTGGTACTTTTCCCTAAGGCCCAGGGCCGACAGGTGCAGGGGTGTCCTTAGGCGTCGGGTTTTCCCTACCGGAGCAGTCACGGTTGAAGGGGCCTGCTATTTCACGACGAGTGGAGCACACTCGTGTGCATGATTAATATGAAGCAGGTGTTATCAAACTGTTGAGCTCATATGCGCACAATATAATATGTCTTTAATTGTGCTAAATAAGCAAAAAGAATGTCGAGTCAGAGACTCCGTACCTGGGCATGTGAGGTTAAGCTGCTGTATCTCCTCACCGGTAAGGACGGCTCACTCCAACCAATCCGCTACGAGACTCAGGAGCAGCCGGGAAGGCAGGACCAACTTGTAAGATGACTCAGAATAATGTACATCGTTTAGCAGGACAGGGCTTCTTATACCAAGGCCCGCCCAAGATGGCCGCTCTTGAAGAGTCACAGGATATGTAGTTCCATCTGCCCAACCTGGAATTAGTAAGTCACACAACAAGAAAGAGACCAACAACAATTTATAAAAACAGAGCATATTTTTATGAAGTTTTAGAGTCCTTTCTCATCAAAATCCACCAGAGGGTTCTGGAGATACACATTTTTAAAGAAATTAATACTTTTAAATGCAAACAAGTATTGGTCAACATAAACTTAGCAAACTTGTGAAAAGTTTGCAACAGTTAATTTGGTTACTCCGTCCCGGCTTGGACACCCATCTGACAGGGCGATGTCTAGGAGTCCAGTAAGGTTACTTTGGACAGTTTCCTAGCCACCACAGCCTTTATCAGTCCAGTTCCAGCCTTAAGGAAATCACCGCTATAGAGGACAATTGAGTGGTCCTGATGCTGGGGATGCAGGAAAAAAAGAAGCTCAGAGATGCTCCTGGCGCTGTGTGGTCGACGGGGGTGAAATGCAGTTGATCTCTCAGCCCACGGGTGGGGTGAGGCAAATTTCACCATGGCTCTTGGGGTTCCACAGCATCCTCTTTGCGACAGTAGAAGGCCAGCTGTGGCTGTGTTACCGATCTCGCAACACAGCAGTCACAGCGAACATCCTTGGTGGGGGCTAGTGTCCCTCTTGGGCAATGAATCCGGTTTTTGGTAGCACTCCTGGGTCCAGCAGACTCGGGTGCAACTTTTGGCTATCACAAATTTGTCTCTTGGTGTGCCCAGTAGCGGGCAGCAGCAATTCCTCAGACGTGGCTACTGCTTTAACGGTTTGGGCTTCTTCAGCTTTGATATCCATGGTGCTGTTCCAGGGGGCCAGCAGACTGACCCTTGGAGTCACTGCTTCAATCTGGGGCTGGGGATCAACTTTTCCCCGAGTCAAGTGCCGCAGCCCAAACTAAATAGCCCAAAGTACAGCAGGTGCAGTCCTTCCAACGATGCAGTCTCTCTTCGTGTAGCTTTAAAGGCAGATGAGCAGTTCTATTTAGATCCTCTCTTCAAATCCAATGTGTACTGAGGTTCAGGGTGTTAAGGGTGTAACCCGGGAAAGAGCTGTGAGGGGGACAGTGGGGTCACTAGCCAATGGGCTAGTAGAGCCCCTCTTTTTTTGCAATGTGTGGCAGTTGGCTATCTCAGAGTGCAATATTCTTGCCACTCTCAAGATGTCTGAACCTTCCTTCGAATGTGAGGAGCTTGGTACCCCACCCCAGAGGTGTGGCTACCTAAGGGCTATAAGCCCAAAGGAAAACTGGCTTAGAGATGGACTTTCCCTCCCTGTCCCTGTCTCCACTTGTAAGCAGGAACAAAAGTCATCCTCCTCGGGTGTGTTGTTACCGGCAGCCCTTCAAAGGCGGCTCCCCCTTTGAAGTTCGCCTTTTGGGCTAACATCTCGAGTGACCTTCCTGGGAGAGGAGGTCACACCTCACTCTACGGCAACTGACTTTGTTCCCAAGCCAGGGAGTCATTCACACATCTCCCCAGGCAGGCAGAAAGCTGTCTGTTGGCTAGGGCTTGTGCAAAGACACTGGACCAGCTGGGGCAAAGCGTGGCAACTTTTCTAAAAGTTGCTCAACTTTAATAGTGACATTAATCTCGATTTGGTCATCAAGTCGGATTTATTGCCAGGATTCATTTGATACCTTACAATACCCAGTTAGGTAATCCCATTCAGAAGTTAGCCAGGCTGGGATGTCAGCCGGTAACCCTGTGGTGTTAGCTAATGAGGCTACTAACGTTCGTCAGAAGAACAACAACTCTAAGGGTTTCGCTGCTAAGACATATACAAACCATTATGCCTTGCTTAATAATATACAGCTCCCTGGAATAGGGCTCAATAGGCCTTCCTTAGGGGAGACTTACCTATATAATAAAGAGAAGGGTGGCTTTGCCATTAATGCTAATGGCAAAGTCGAACTAGCAGTGTACACACTGCTCCTTCAGTCTGCAGTGGCAGGATGAAAGCTATTTTGTCGTTTGTCACACTCAGGGTGGCACAAACAGTGGGCATTCTTGGTGGACACCCTGCCTTACACGCCCTTGGTATCCTGGGTACCATATGCTAGGGACTTATAAGTATCCAGTAAGGCATACCTTTTGTAATGGGTCAGAACACTGGCACTGGGGTCTGAGCATTGCCCTCTCAAAGTCGAAAAAACAGCAGCTAATAGTCCAAATGTGGGCAAAATTTGGGGGAAACCTGCAAAAAGTCCTGTTTCCTGACAGACAATGAGAGCAAAAGCTCTTTAGGCAAGACCTAAAAATGTTACAACACTGACTGCACTGTGACTCATGCACTAATTCAGAAAATGTCCAACTTAATTATATGTGATTTAAAAGTGCAATGTCTTAAAAACAGGCAGACATCAGTGCTCATATCCAGCAGAGCTGTTAACAATAGGGCCGCGGTGCACTTTGGGAAGCCCTATAACAGGACTGGCTGCCACACTCCTTGTTCTGCTCAGTTGGGAGGAAGCTGCCTACACCCAGCCTCAAGGACGGTTAACAGTGACACTGGGGAGACATTGAGAAACTAAGGGTAACAATAGGTGTACCCGTAAAGCCCAGTTTAACATGCTTGAATTTTTAACATATCAGTTACAATTTGCAGCACTTTACCACGCCTCTCATACTTCACGCCAGGTCTCAACATGTTTCATAAACCAAAATACAATGTTCTCACTCTGTTTAGTTTCCGTAAAGTCAATCTGCTTTAGCCGAACAAAAACAGTCTACCTTGTATAATAGATCCGTTTCATAACAGGAGCAGATGGCATAGTACTCCTAGGCAAGTGAGTCACATACCACTGAGAGAATTAAATCCAAGCACTTATCTTTCCATTTATGTAACCATCTTTCTTTCCATTTCTATACACGAGAGTCCCACTCTAAAGCCCGCTTCATATTTACCTTTTGTGTTATATCAGCGAAAATTGCTAAATTTAGGTGGCCCAGCCATGTGAATGCTGTTGTATCTATTTCTGTCACCATAGAGAAGTTTCCAAGCGCCTGATACATTTTGTAATGCAAGATAGTATTTCAGTTTTGTAATACAGCATTTTTACACAAAGTACAAATTATATTTGTTTGTGGCAGCTGGTGAACTTTGAAAGTGGTGTGACACAAGACTGAATCCAAACTTTGCCTGTGCGAGGAAACCTATGTGTCCCAATTTTGGAGGGGGGTGGTGAGGAGGGGGGAGTGTCTCGCCCTAATCAATCAGGGAATTGTAAGCGCGCTACTCACCCGTGAGGGTCTCAAGGCGCTGAGGGGGGGGGGGTCTGCAGATCTGTTTAGCCGAAGAGCCAGGTCTTGAGGGTCTTCCTGAAGGTGTTCAGGGAGGGGGCGCGTCTGATGTCTGCCGGTAACTCGTTCCAGGTCTTGGCTGCAATGTGAGAGAAGGATCTTCCGCCTGCTCTGGCTCTGTGGATGCGCGGGGTTTCGGCCAGTGTGAGGTTGGAAGATCGGAGGTTTCTTTTGGGTACGTGGAAGTTGATTCTGTCTTTGAGGTATTTGGGTCCGTTGTTGTGTGGGCATTTGTAGGCGTGAGTGAGGATTTTGAAAGTGACTCTTTTCTCCACGGGGAGGGAACCAGTGGAGACTTCGTAGGTGTTGGCTGATGTGTTTGTGTCGGGGGATGCCGAGGACGAGTCTGGCGGCGGTGTTCTGTATTGTCTGGAGTTTGCGGAGTAGGGACTTGTTGATGCCGGCGTAGAGTGCGTTTCCATAGTCCAGTCTGATGGTGATGAGTGCGTGGGTGACTGTCTTCCTTGACTCAGGGGGGATCCACTTGAAGGTCTTGCGGAGGATGCGGAGAGTGTTGAAGCAGCTGTAGGTGATGGCGTTGACCTGTCGGTTCATGGTGAGTGATGAGTCGAGTACGATGCCGAGGTTCTTGGCGTGGTCTGGAGGGGGTAGGTGGGCTTCCGAGGGCGGTCGGCCACCAGGTGCTGTCCCATGCAGAAGGGGTGGTACCGAGGACGAGGACTTCTGTCTTCTCGGCGTTGAGCTTCAGGCAGCTGTTGGTCATCCAGACTGCGACGTCTTGCATTCCTTTCTGGAAGTTGAGTTTGGCAGTGGTGGGGTCTTTGGTGAGGGAGAGGATGAGCTGGGTGTCATCGGCGTAGGATACGATGTTGAGGCCGTGTTGTCGGACGATGGCTGCTAGGGGGGCCATGTAGATGTTGAAGAGGGTGGGGCTCAGTGATGAACCCTGTGGGACTCCGCAGGTGATTTTCGTGGGGTCGGAGAGGAAGGGTGGGAGTCTGATCCTTTGGCTTCTTCCGGTGAGGAATGATCGGATCCAGTCCAGGGCTGTTCCTTGTATGCCTGTGTCGTGTAGTCTGGCGACTAGTGTGTGGTGGGAGACGGTGTCGAAGGCCGCTGATAGGTCGAGTAGGATGAGGGCTGCGGAGTGCCCTTGGTCCAGGAGGGTGCGGATGTCGTCTGTGGCGGCAAGTAGGGCGGTCTCTGTGCTGTGGTTGCTTCGGAATCCGGATTGGGACGGGTCGAAGACGGCGTTCTCTTCAATGAATCGTGTCAGTTTCCTGTTGACTGTTTTCTCTGCAACTTTGGCTGCGAAGGGGAGAAGCGAGATGGGCCGATAGTTCTTGAGGTCGGTGGGGTCAGCTGTGGGCTTCTTGAGCAGGGGTCTGACTTCTGCATGCTTCCAGTCGTCTGGGAAGGTGCCTGTTTTGAAGGTGGTGTTGACGGTGCATTGTAGTTCAGGTGCGATGGCGGCTGCGGCTCTGTATTAGATGTGAGGGGGGCAGGGGTCGGTGGTGGCCCGAGTGGATGCTTTTCATGGTCGAGGCAGTGTCTTTGGCCGTGATCGGTGTCCAGTTGGAGATGGTGGGCTGGTTGGTGTTTCTGGGGGGCGGAGGGCCGTCTGTGGCGCCTGGTGGATGGTCGATGAAGTTGTCGTAGAGGTTTTTGATCTTGAGGTGGAAATAGGTTCCAAGCTTGTCGCAGAGGTCTTGGGATGGGGTGATGTCTGTGGCTTCGCTGCGTGGGTTGGTGAATTCTTGAATGACACTGAAAAGTTCCTTGGAGTTGGTGGAGTTGGCCAGGATTTTGTTGTGGATGAAGTTCCTCTTGGTGGCTCTGATCTGGTTGTGGTAGTCCGTCATGGCGTCCTTGTAGGTGGTGTGGTTTTCGGTTGTCTTGGTGTTTCTCCAGTTCTTCTCCAGGCGTCTGCAGGTGTGTCTGGCTTCTTGGAGAGCGGTGGTGAACCAGGCAGCTTTCCTGGGGCGTTGTCTGTCGGGGTTGCGTAGCGGGGCGAGCTCATCTGCGCAGTTGGAGATCCAGGTGTGGAGTTCTCTGGCTGCGTCGTTTGCGTCGGGTGCCCAGGTGTGGTTGTCTCGGGTGAGGGTGGAGTTAAGTTGCTCGTCGGTAACCTTGCTCCAGTTCCTTCGAGGTGGGCGTGGGGCTGGTTTGGGTGCCTTGGGTTTGTTGATGGCGAAGTGTACGCAGTGGTGGTCGGTCCATGGCCGCTGCATTGTGTGGCTGAATTGGACGCTGTCTCCTGCCGCAAATATGGGGTCGAGGGTGTGTCCTGCTCCGTGGGTCGGTGTGTTGACGAGTTGTTTAAGTCCGATGCTGGCGAGGTTGTCACGAAGGATAGTGGAGTTGGGGTCGCTGGGGCTGTCGAGGTGGAAGTTCAGGTCTCCAATGAGTATGTACTTTGTTGAGGCGATGGCGTGGGGTGCGATGAAGTCGGTGATGGTGGTGGCGAAGGGTGTTCGGGGGCCTGGGGGTCTGTAGATGAGGGTTCCTTGGAGTGTGGCTTTGGGGGTGGTCTGGATCTGGAAGTGCAGGTGTTCGGCGGAGGGGAAGGTTTCCCTGGAGGTGGTGAGGAGGAGGGTGCTCTTGTGGGCGATGGCGGGGCCCCCTCCTGGGTGGTTGGGGCGGTCTTTCCTCTGGATCATGTATCCGTCTGGGATGGCGGTGCTGATGTCGGGGGCGGAGGATGCGTTGGTCCAGGTCTCTGTGAAGAAGGCGATGTCAGGCGAGAGAGAGTCGAGTAGGTTCCAGATTTCCATGGTGTGTTTGTGTACGGAGCGTACGTTGAGGAGGATGCATTTTAGGGTGTTGCCGGTGCTGGCGTCGGCTGTGTTGGACGCCGGGGTGGCGATGAGGGTCTGGCGGCAGTGGAGGCAGGAGAACTGGCCGTGGGTCATGTTCGGCGAGGCCTGTTGGCATTCTCTAAGTCTTCCAGGGTTGAGTGCGAGGAGGGTGGTGGTGTCGTAGCGATGGGTAGTGGGAGGTCCAGGGTTCCTGGCGCTGGTCGCAGTCGGGTCGCGGACGGGCGCAGGCGGGCTTGCCTTTGGCGCTCCCGCTGCGCGTGTCTGCTGCGTGACCACGCAGCGGCTGCCATTAAGTAGGGGAGGTGGGAGGGAGGAGAGGCTGGGAGGCGGGAGCGGGGGAATTCCGGGGAGGAGGGGCTGCAGGGGCAGCAGCGGCGAAAGGAACAGGCAGGCACGAGAAAATAAAAAACAGTGGTGGAATTAGAGCAAGACACAGATGGGCACAATAACAGTGGCACAACAAGGAAAAATTAAGAAGAAAAAAAACGGCTGAGAAAGGTTACGGTGGTTGCAGGCAGTCTGGTCCCAGTTGGAGCGGGCAGCAGGCGCAGGAGCGGGCAGCAGCCTCGAACCTCCCATGGAGGAGGTCGGGGTCTGGAGGCAAGAGACGGCACAGCGGAGCGGCGGGGAGAGAGTGGACCTAGACTGAGGGTCGGAGGTCTAAGAATTTGTTTTTAAAAAATAGAGTGGCATGATACATTTTCCAGCTCAAGTTCTGTAATTAATTCACCCAAATGCAAGAATTTTACAAGAATATTGGTAGAGTTACTGTGAGTCTCCCTGTTTGTGTTGGTTGGTGTATGTGTGTGTATTTACATGTGTGTGTTTATTTGTGTATCCTTGCGTGTATGTGTTTGTTAGTGGCTTTGTATATGTGTGTTGGTTGTTTGTGTCAGTGTTTTTTGTGCCTGTGTTTCTGTTTGCATTTGTTTCTGCATATGTGGGTGCTTCTGCCTCTCTGCATGTTGGTGTATTTCTTTCGTTGTATGTGTTTGCGCATTTAACTCTGTGAGTCTAGACTTGAGTGTCTTTTTGGGCGAGTTAGCTAAATTCTTACTTTACAGTGAAGAGTTCTTTTTTTATATTATAAAAAAAGACACAATTTCACTTTTTGTGGAATGTCCAGGACAGATGCTGGTCTTCGGTACGCTGGGCTAATAAGCGTGCTGAGCACTGTCAGGATGACTATGTATGTGCATTAAAAAGCCTCTTCCAAGTTGGAAGCATTTCACAGATTAAAAATAAGCATTTTATATTTAGTGGACGACATTTAAAATGTTTATTTTTAGTTGATTACTTACAGTTACAACACTGTGTGTCTGAAAAACTTGTCACAAACTCACGCGTGTCCCTTCAAGCAGTACCTTCTGGTCGCACATGTGAATATACCCACGAGGTGGATCTGCAGTCAGATTATACGCACACCATAAGCCCGCTCAAGGGGTTGAGGGTTTGCGGCTGAGATCAGAGAGGAGGCTGCAGTAAAGTATACGTGACCTAATCGCTACACACATGTAACACATTCCTAAAGTTAATGTTGCAAAGTGTATTTTGTATTTTAAAATGTTAGTCAGACTGACTGTCTTTGCGTAGCTTGCATATTATTCTAACACAAATTACATACCGATTCTGGTGCTTGATGGGACATCGTATTCATGATGTGTGTGTACAGGAAAGAATAAAGCAGAAAGTGACAGGGCAGGCACTCCTGGACCTATCAGCCGCCTTCGACACGGTCTGCCACCACACACTACGAACACGCCTTCACGACGCCGGGATCCAAGAGAAGGCCCTGGACTGGACCACATCCTTCCTTTCCGGCAGAACACAAGCGTCCGCCTCGCCCCCTTCCGATCCAAGGCCACCAAGATCATCTGCGGCGTACCCCAAGGCTCCTCCCTCAGCCCAACGCTGTTCAACATCTACATGGCACCCCTCGCCCACGTCGCCCGACAGCACAACCTCAACATCATCTCCTACGCCGACGACACCCAGCTGATCCTCTCCCTCACCAAAGACCCTCACACCGCCAAAGCCCACCTCCACGAAGGAATGAAGGCCGTCGCCGAATGGATGAGGACCAGCCGCCTGAAGCTGAACTCGGACAAGACGGAGGTCCTCATCCTTGGTTCCAACCCTTCAGCCTGGGACGACTCCTGGTGGCCAACATCACTGGGAACAGCCCCGCCACCCACCGACCACGTACGCAACCTAGGGGTCATCCTCGACCCCACCCTCTCCATGACTAAGCAGGTCAACGCCGTTTCCTCATCCTGCTTCAACATCCTCCGAATGCTCCGCAGGATCTTCAAGTGGATCCCCACCGAAACAAGAAAAACAGTCACCCAGGCCCTCGTCACCAGCAGGCTGGACTACGGAAACGCCCTCTACGCAGGAACGACGGCTAAGCTCCTGAGACGGCTGCAACGCATCCAGAACGCCTCTGCACGTCTTATCCTCGACATCCCCCGACGCAGCCACATCACACCCCACCTGAGAGACCTGCACTGGCTCCCTGTCAACAAGAGGATAACCTTCAAGCTCCTCACCCACGCACACAAAGCACTCCACAACTCCGGACCAGCCTACCTCAACAGACGACTCAGCTTCTACACCCCCACCCGCCAGCTCCGCTCGACCAGCCTCGCCCTCGCCACAGTCCCCCGCATCCGGAAACGACCGCCGGCGGCAGATCCTTCTCCCACCTCGCCGCCAAGACCTGGAACACCCTCCCCACCAACCTCCGACAGACCCAAGACCTACTGGCCTTCAGAAGACTCCTCAAGACCTGGCTCTTCGATCAGTAGCAGCACCACCCCCCTCTTCCCCCAGCGCCTTGAGACCCTCGCGGGTATGTAGTGCGCTTTATAAGTGACATGATTGATTGATTGATTGACTGTTACCAGTTAGTTTTATATTATTTACTTACTTTAACAGTGATGGACCCAGCCCAGAAGAAAAACGCTGCTCTCTGAGGCATGACCAGTGCGATGCTGCTGGTTGGCCTCAGTGATTCCAGGCCACACGTGATGGGAGAGGGTGGGGTGTGACTTCTCTAATTGATATGTAGCCTCGGAACTTCCGGGATGAAGACTGAAACGCCATCTGGGGAGGCTCCTCACCACGGAAAGTCAAGGCTTTGCTAAGCTGATGTGCTCACAGGCCGCAGGGTTGTGAGATTATCAGCCCAGCAAGTTATTTGTAAGTCTGGGTGGTAAACTCTGCTCCACTCCTGGAGTTTCCAGAGTTTTCCCGCACTCCGCGTTACACGGAGCTTACCGGGTTCCGGAAAACTCCACTCCGCGTAGCGGAGTTTTTTTCCTCGCTCGCGCTCATCAACATCAAGTTGGTGAGCGCGAGCATGAAAAATCAACCTCCTGGCGAGATTTCTCAACGCGGGTGGTCGGATTTCTCATTGCGAGTGGTCGTGTATGCTCGTGACCACTTGCGTTGAGAAACCGTCCGTTCGCGTTGAGAAAGCTGCCCTCGAGTAAAAAATATACTCGAGCAGCAGAATGGAAGCAGCGCCCACGTGCGCCGTGCATGGTGCCATTCGCAATGATTGCACAGTGCGGACAAACACCCAGCGCTGAAAATCACTGCGAACAGCATTTACCTAACGCACTCTGCTGCTTGCGGAGCTCCGCGTGACGTGGCAGAGTTTTTTTTGCACTCCGTGTTACGCGGAGTTTACCAAGTTCCGGAAAAATCCACTCCGCGTAGCGTAGTTTTTTTCCTCGCTCGCGCTCGTCAACATCAAGTTGGCGAGGGCGAGCATGGAAAATCAACCTCCCTGCGAGATTTCTCAACGCGGGTGGTCGGATTTCTCATTGCGAGTGGTCGCGTATGCTCGTGACCGCTCGCGTTGAGAAACCGTCCGTTCACGTTGAGAAAGCTGCCGCTCGAGTAAAAAATATACTTGAGCAGCAGAAAAGAAGCAGCGCCCACTTGCGCTGTGCATGGTGCCATTCGCAATGATTGCACAGTGCGGACAAACACCCAGCGCTGAAAATCACGGCATTTATCAAACGCACTCCGCTGCTTGCGGAGCTCCGTGTAGTGTGGCAGAGTTTTTTTGCACTCCACGAACTCCGTCCAGGCTTAGTTATTTGTACTTTTTTGGCGCTAAATAGCTGAACTCTGTTTGGCTCATAGAAACGTTTATGAAACAGACACCGGAAGACTTTGGGGAGTAGAACATTTTTGACCCCCAAAGCCATCTCACCCTGCGCTTGAAGGGTGTTCCTGTATCATCCATTGTGTTAATTTATATATCTCTCTGTGAAGTGGAAAAATACCCCAGGTGTGAGCTTTACATTCATGCCAAACCACATGTATATTTTAAAGCAATAGTTTTCAAACTATCAGGCATACTTATCCTCTGGGATGAAAAAAGAGGATACACAGGGCACAAAACAGTGGCAAGATGGAGTTATACTTTCATACCCACTTGAAATGTGTTGGGTGTCCTTAATAGTGCAATTGAGTACCATTGACGTTGGGAGAGTGGCTTGCAAGGCCAAGATGTCGGACGCACTCTAAAGAGGCTCTGCACACCAAACCCCATTATCCGTAAACTATCCTCACTTTTGCCAGCCATCTGCCATTACAAACTACCTCATTGTGTTCACAGCCTTGCCCCGCACCAGCCAATATATTTCAGCACCATTTGGCTTCTCAGGGGCGACACCCAAGTACTGGCCTGGCACTGACCTACTGCCACATGGTGGCGGGCGGTGGCTGGGCATTATGGACGAACCTCGCTGTGCAGCTGCGTCGACGTGCCCCATGGATGTCGGGTCGCCCTTTGCCTGCTTGGTGAGATGTCCTCTGAACTAGGGGTGACCTGCTGCGGCGTGAGGGCCGTGGTGCTGCACCGCCTGAGCCTGAGGGGAGTGGAGGGGCCTGACCATGACAGATGTGCAGGCCGGAGGCGTATTGAGTGTGCATTAGGCACCAACCGAGCTGGCAATCCTGCCTGAAACTTCGGATTGCCCCAGTGGAGCGGAGAGGCTGGTACACTGCTGTGGTGCCACTCTACCCCCTTGCGCAGCAGCTGTGAGGGTGGGCGGCCATATTGCAACCTGCGGAGGGGGCTGCATTAAGGGATCAGTGACCCCCGCTGTGGTAACCACTGCCTCTGTCTGCCCACTGTCGGCGGCCACTGAGAAGAAGTCACTGGGTGCCATCGAGCTGCTGTGTGACCACTCCGCCTTGCTGTGCAGCAGTCGTCAGGCCCAGAGGTCGGATCAGGCCTAGGCAGAAATTTACTATTGCAACACATGGCTGCCTGAGGCAGGCAGTGGGCCCTGCAACTATGGCTGATGCACTGGTTCATCTCCCCTGCTGACTCTAAGGGCTAGGACGCAACAACAGGAGAGGCGGGGGACACGAGTCGCTGAAAAGACCTGCAATGGGATTACTTACACCACGCTGCTCCCCCCTGCAGGCTGTCTAGCAAAAACGCCCTGTATTTGCAGTGTGCTCCCCAGTACTATATTACCTGCCTGACATTGCCCTCACTTGCTCTTACTTGTGAGTTGGATGTGCTGCCTCATGTTGTGCCTGCTCTGCTCCCAACTGCACCTGCATTGAGCGGAGTACGCTGCATACCTCCACATTTTCCCTCCTTGGTGATGAGCTGGTTAACTGGTACGGGGGTAATTCTAACGCCCTCCCCTGCTCTGTGTGTCCCATATGCCCACAACCTGAGGTATGACCTTCCTGCTGATGCTCAGGGAAACTGAGTAATGTGGACATGACTGGAAATCCTGCACAGCGGTAGTCAGTAGCCATACATTCTCGTTGCACAGCTAACACTGCCTGCCCTGTGAGCCCACACAGCATTCATAGACTGCGGTCCTGGTACCCTGGTGTGCTCCCCCACATGTATCTGGGGGCATGGTGTGTACTTACCTGCTGGACCACTCTGCGCCCTATCAGGTTGTCACTAACACACCCCACACTCCTAGTTCCCACTAAGGACTCCTGCACTGTCATTAGCGCCTTTTCTATTTGCGACCTTCGACTCCCCGTCCTCCCTTCGTTCGCCGCCCACCTGATGCGACTTTGCCAGCAGCTCCCTACCTACTGCACTGGGCTGCTCGTGCTGCGGTGTCCCAGAGGCAGCTAGATATCAGCAAACGGGCCCTGAGGAGTGTTGGACACAACTACAGCATGAAGGGACTGCTGTGTACACTACAGTGAGATGGGGTGCTTATGCTCAGCCACCCAGAGCATACCCTTGCACCCATCTACGGCAACTAATGAGGCAAACAAAGACCAATGCCATACGGAGACCTCTGACCACTCACTGTCGGTTAAAGACAAATCAGACACCGTACTGGAGGCTATTGAACGCAGTAGGACCTCCCTAGAAGCCAAGATAGATAATGTGGCCACGGATCTCACATTGCTACATGCAGACCACTGCAAGCTTGTTGATAAGGTTGACGCAGCAGAACAGACTCTTGCAGACCTACATCCGAATCCCAACACATGGAATCCTCCTTACAGACCTTATCAGAAGGAGTCCAAACCTTGGAGTGCGGGGCTGAAGATGCGGAGGGGAGTTCAAGGAGGAAAAATGTTTGCATGGTGGGCCGGCACGGAAACCCCTGCCTGGCTCCAAACCCCGTCCATTAGTGCTTCGCTTACTCCATTATCATGAGAAAGACTCCATCCTACGCGAAACCTGGATACTCACTGAGATCAAAGTAGATAAACCCCACATCATGTTCTTTCCGGATTATGAAATGATGGTGCAGCACCAAAGGAACTCCTTTCCTGCTGTGAAGCAACGCGTCCGTGAACTGGACTTGCTCTACTTGCTCCTCTTTCCAGCACGCTTGTGTGTGGTTGTGGGTGGAATCATGCATTTCTTTGACTCTCCTGAGAATGCATGGGGATGTTTATAGACATCTGTAACTCGGGTGTCCCGTTTGTTGCAGCCAGACATTGGAACAACTTGCACCCCCTGTGGGGGTCGCCGTCGTGGGCGCAGGCCTAGACTGCAGCATTTTACGACCCCCAAAGCTACTCCTGACCTGGAGCAGATGATCACGGAGTGCCGGTAGGTGATGCAACATGTTCTGACATTGCTGATGCCACACAGCATTCCAGTCCTGAAGATAAGCCACTCCAATCCTCTAGCGATGAAAGCTTCACTGCCACTTGGCCCTCTCGTCCGGAGTCAGAGACCCTGCCAGAAGAGACTCGCAAATAGCAGACACCCTCATTTGATTCATGTTGCATCGCTTCTATGGCTCTAGAGTTTAAAGTGCTGCTGTGCATTGTTTGGGGGTGATTAACCATGTCCCTTTACTTCACAGGTGGCTTTCTACGTATGTAACCACACAATCTTCTGGTGACAAATGTGGGCTCTGCTTGTAAATTGGAATACTTGTTCTCTGTTGTCACCGCTACACATGTTTAGTATATTACGCTGGCATTTACTATCTTTCATCAATTGGGGTTCCTTAAGCTCTGGCTGTTGTACCTTTTCCCTCCCTATACCGATACCTTAACTGTCTTCTCGACGTACACAGTTTCACGGTTCCGGCGGTCACTTGTTTTGTGCGCTGCTCTTGTGGTATTCACTGTTTGTTAACCATGTCTCTACTGTTTAAGTTTTTATGTTATGTGGCCCGCACATATCCCCTTCACTCATAAAACATCACTCCTACACACACGGAGCCTCAGCTCCACTGCACGTGGTCAGCTGTTTCCGCTACTGTCATAGACAACATGACACACACTAAAGTGATAACCTGGAATGTGCGTGGTATCCATTTCCCTGTGTGCCGCTATGCTATTTACTGTTATCTTAAATGCCAATCCATGCACATCGCATTGCTCCAGGAATCTCATTTGACGCTTCTGGAAGCTTCTAAGCTACAGCGGGCCCGATTCACAGAACTAACTTAAGACAAAATCCTAAACTTACCATTTTGGTATTCACAGAAGGCACTTACTCATTGATGAGTAAGTGCCTTCTGTGAATACCAAAATGAGTAAGTTACACAAAATGAGCAAGTTACTCATTTTGGTATTCACAGAAGGCACTTACTCATTTATGAGTAAGTGCCTTCTGTGAATACCAAAATCAGTAAGTTACACAAAATGAGTAAGTTACTCAAAATGAGTAAGTAAGTGCCTTCTGTGAATACCAAAATGAGTAAGTGCCTTCTGTGAATACCAAAATGGTAGTAAGTTTAGGATTTTGTCTTAAGTAAGTTCTGTGAATCGGTCGGGCCCAGCGTCGTTGGCATGGTCAGACTTTTACTACTGATTGGTCCTCCTTGTCACTGGGCGGTATTTATCCGGATTTGGACAAGGGTCCCCTCTGTGGCGGAAGATGTTGGAACAGACCCAAAGTGTCGCTATATCTTCATCAAGGGCCATCTAGACAGCCACCATATACTTCTAGGCAACATATATGCCCCAAATACTGATCAAGCAACATTCCTGATCGCACTATCTGGGGACCTGTCCCGCTGGAGCGGACTCCCATGGTTACTGGGGGGAGGAATTTTCATAGTGTTCGTAATACTGACCTGGACCATTTTTTCCCCTCACTGCCCCGCACAGGTGCGACTTCTAATGCCCAGATGCTTGGAGATTGTCTGCAGAACGGCATCTCACCGATGTATGTTGTCTTCGCAAGGCCTCCGCCAATCAGCACCCCATCTCCTACACGTCAGTGTAGACAGGTTGGTCAGCACATTGGATATCATCCCATCTGTCACCCACATTGACTACCTGGGCCGCATCCACTCGGATCATAATCCCCAATATCTTCAACTTACATGGTAGACGGGGGCCCCCTATTCATACCTGGTGCCTGCAACCCGCGATGTTGGAAGATCCACCGTTTTGGTTTTCTGTGGGCTCAACCATTGATGATTACTTTGATCTCAATGGCGGTATTGTGGATGCAAGATCGACTGAGTGGGACGCGTTCAAGGTGACACTTCGAGGCCACTGTTTAGGACTCAATTGAAACATAGCCGACAATTAGATAATGGCGTATTGTGCATGGAGTGTAGACTTTTACACCTCGAAACCAAGACAGTATGTGACCCACATAGCAGGCCTCACTTGGCAGAGGCACAGCGTGAGCATGTGACATTCCTAGAAAGGCTGCACTGCCTCAACTATACTGCCCACTCTAAGACCCACGCAATGGCTGACAAAACTGGCTCTCTTCTTGTATGGGTAATGAGACAAGACCAGCCCAGTTGTCCCATTAAGGCGCTGCGATCTGCTGCTGACACTCTACTTTACACACAGCGCGAAAAGCATGGTGAATTGGTGCCCATTACACCTCATTATATCAGTTGATATCTAACCCCAGCCAAGAGGATGTTGCCTCTTTTTTGACCACTGTGCCTCTTCCCTGCAATACGCAAGATCAAAAGGCAGAGTTGAATGATCCTGTCACACCTTTTGAAATGCAGGAAGCTATCCACGCCCTCGCCACCGGTAAGACCCCAGATCCCGATGGATTACCTGCGGAATATTATAAGGCCTATGCCCCGCTTCTGGCACCTCACCTAAACTTCTTATACAAAGAAGCCCCGTCGACTTCCTGCTTTCCAGACTCCCTCCACTAAGCGCTCCTTATTTCGCTACCTAAGCCAGACAAAGACCCTGAATCCTTGGGCTCTTACAGGCCGCTAGCACTACTTAACACTGATTATAAAATCCTGGTGAAAATTCTAGCAGATTGATTGGCGCCCCTACTCCCAACATTAGTACACTCGGATCAAAACAGGTTTGTTCCGGCTTGCACCACCTCACTTAACTTAAGGCAGTTCTTCTGCATCTCTGACTATGACCTGACTCCATTGCCTTGGGCGGGCTGCTTGGTTTTAGATCTGGAGAAAGCTTTTGAATCTCTGGAGTGGCCCTTCTAATTTACAGTGCTACCACAATATGGTTTTGGTGACCGCTTCATAAGATTGGTGCGCCTGCTATACACCCTAGCCTTAGCCAGGGTTAAGAAGGGCGCCCTTATATCTTACCTAATCCACATACATAGAGGCACTCGCTAAGGCTGCCCCTCTCCCCACTGCTTTTCTCCTTAGCTATAGAGCCTCTGGCAGCTGCCCTGCATGCACAGGCATGCGCATGGGCTAAACCCCTGGGAGATGGTATCGGCTCTGTTTCCCTCTCTGCGGACAATCTGCTCATCTATCTCAGAGATATCTCTTCAGTTCCTGCCACAATCGCCCACTCCTTCAATCGGTACGCTACCCTCTCTGGCTTGAAGGTCAATTGGACCAAGTCTTGCCTCTTTCCAATGAATCTGACCACACCTAACCCTGACCTCGCTGACACCCCTCTCACATGACAGTCCACCACGTTTAGCTATTTGGGCATCCTGTTCGACTGCAATCTGACACGCCCAGTTACCTCAAAATGAGCACAGATGGCCTTTTGGAAGACATTGCCCTTGTTGGTGGTGGGATGCGTAGCCCTACTTAAAATGGTCACACTCGCCCGCCTCCTATACTACTTTGCTAATCGCCCGATGCCCGCTACTGCCAGTCCGGCCCTGGGCGGAGAGCGTAGACCAACACAGAGAAGACAATCTGGGGCTTTGCAAATATCCCATAGCCACTAACTGAGACGCTATTAGTGCTGACTTGCACACTGCTACGCACTACACCTCCGTGTCATTGAACACACCACTGACTTACAGAGATATAGTGGGGGGCAGTAACCCACACCCCTCCTTGAGGAGAAGACCCACACCGCAAAATGTTCTGATACCTCACACAACTCCAGAATCTCTTTAAGCAATGGAGACTTCTACAGCGTCTCTGTGTTGTTGCCCTTACGATTCATTGCACTGTAACTGATCAGATGGGTGAGTGATATGATTTAGTAGCCCACATGTTTATTATTATTCTTTCAATTACAGTTACTTCCAGAAATGGACTGTTTACTTCTGACATTGTGAGCTGTAAACCCTTGTGGCGTGTGTACACCTGCAACCGAATTGTGCTCCATGGATACGCTGTCATAATTTTCCTGTAGACTGGATATGCATACCTAAATTCCTGTTTCCATAAAGCCCTATTGTGATATGCGCCTTATGTTCAGTGGCATTGCATTGTATCCTCAGTTGTAATACCAAGATGCAGACACTGTAACATTGTAACATTATTGCTTGTGCAAATGGATTGTAAAATGAAAATGCAATAAACAGACAAACAAAAAAAAATGAGTACCATTGATGTTAAAAATATCACAAATATTAAAGTAAGAAATAAAAAGTGAGAGGGCGGAGCTAACCAGGTTCAGGAGAAATTGCTCTGGAAAGAGACCCAGTTCTGCACTTGCTCTGGGGCCTAGCTGAGTATCCCTCAATGTTGCTTTGGATTGGGCCGCTGGGTTAATAGAAACGGAGGAACACACATTGCTTTAAGTGGAATGTAAAGGTGGGGGGAGAGGTCCTCTAAAAGAAGTATGCCAAAGAAGCATAACTAGGTATCCTTTCCAAGAGGCATTGTCCTTGTGAGTAAGGATGTTGCTTAAAATCCCATGCTTCTCGTGCACCTGAAAAGTATGTGGGTGCCTGTGGGTCTGCATCTATGAATAATTATAACTGAAAATATTTCAATTATGTGAACATGGGAGAGTGAATTAACTTTAGGAAGGTTTGTGGAAGGGGCCGTGGTCTTACGAAGGTCTCAGTCACTCCCGTTCTTTTCTTCACATCACTTTCCTCTGCAGTGTATAACTATGTTAGACCCTTATGTACTTTTTGAACCACATCTTTCTGAAATCCTCCATCTTTTCTCTCTTCTTTTGCATTTATTCTTGCGTCACCTCTGTTTCCTCATTCAAAAACACACACACACGCTCTGTCATCATTTGCAAACAAAGCCCTTTCTTTTTCTTTAGCACTGTTAATATTTCAACAGCTGTGTATAGGTCTCCTTTACACACTTTCACATAAAATTGTTAATATAATTGGCACAATTGAGAGTATTGCTGTGTGTGCTCTGCAGAGGGGCCAACGATTGATTAAGTTTGTAGTCTAAGGCGCCCGGAGCAAGAACTGAACAACGTGGTCCCCAGGGGCTCGCCCCTGGGAAAGGAAGGGCGAAGCTTGACAGAGGCGGCAAATAAAGGCTGGCTGGGGCAGGAAGATATGCGTAGGACCTGCCAAGTCCAAGAAGTGAACTACGGGCGCAATCCCACAGTATAAGAAGACGGTGCATCTGCCACTGGGGCTCATTGGTAACTCTGGGAGGCCACAGGGGGAGAAAACGGCACAGACTGCGCTATATAGGGCCACGCAGAGGAAATAGAGCAACGTTGTGAAGAGAGGCGGAGGGGTGAGGCGAGACTTGTGAGGAAACCCTGAAGGCAGAGGACCCACCAACTTGGCATTGAAAGCGGACCTGAGGCTGCACCCAGATGGAGAAACGACATACCACTCACGGGGTGAGTGGTTGGAGGTTGGTAGAAGAGTGCCCCCTGACTGCATAATATAGGAGAGACACACGAGTCGACTGGCCAGCTGGATGTCGGTCTAAGACTTAC
The DNA here is from genome assembly GCA_963921515.1 of Calotriton arnoldi. Classification (NCBI taxonomy): domain Eukaryota; kingdom Metazoa; phylum Chordata; class Amphibia; order Caudata; family Salamandridae; genus Calotriton; species Calotriton arnoldi. Next base: position 368,884 of record CAWUFW010006663.1, read on the forward strand.
AACCCCCCGGAAAAGGGACTGGGGACAGCAGTCAACACAACGTTGGAGTGGCTTTGGCACACAAAGGGAGGCGACTGCAAAGGATCTGGTGAAACCAAAGGGCCCTGTGACAACACAATCAAACAAAATGGATAAATCTGCAGTGGCGAAACCACTGTCAGCGGACACTGGGGCTCAGAGAGAGGAACCTGGGGGTTCGGAACCCTCACTGGCTGCCATCATGGCAGCAATAACGGATTTTAAAGGAGTGCTGGAGCCCAAAATAGACACTGTCATGATGGAAGTAAACCTCTTGAGGGACGATTTCAGGAAAATCTCTGAAAAAGTAACGACGGCGGAAGGGAATATTACACAGTTGCAGGCCTCCACACAGGGTCTTGAGGACCAAGTGAAGACCCTCAAGCAACAGCAAGTCGCCCTAGCAGCAAAACTCGAAGTTCAGGAAGGGCAAGCGTGATAAAACAACCTGCGGGTGGTAGGTGTGCCGGAAGGGATGGAAGGATCGAGTGTAGAGCTCTTCCTGGAGGGCCTTATAACACAGCAGCTGTGCCCCAAAAGAATGTCAAATTTTTTCACTATTGAAAGAGCACATAGAACGCCCGATTCAGAGATGTAATTCTACAAACAGCCAGAACTCATGGAGATCTACATTACGAAAATGCAACGATCCGGTTCTTTCCGGATTTTACACTCCAGGTTCAAAAGTTACGTCGCAGTTTTGAGGCAGTAAAGAGAGAGTTACGTGCCAAAGAAATTAAATATATGATGTTTTACCCGGCGCGACTGCGAGTAATGGCAGAGGGGAAGTCCTGGCACTTTGCCACGCCAGAAGAAGCCTGGGAGTGGCTAGAGGGATGGCGTGGAGTGAAACAAAAGGCGGCAAGGACCAGAGACGAGCGGAAATCCCAGGGCTCTGGGGATACAGACAGAGAGGCGAGAACTGGTAATAAAGAGGTTGATGTACGGTGATGGCCAGATGAAACACCGCTCGGAGAGAGAGCAACGTGATGACTGATTTTGAGTGGTAGGGGCTATGGAGGGGGGGGAGAGATGACACAAAGAAACCACGGGACCGGGGCATGTTAACTGCGACACTGCTCAAGGTAATAAACTTTAACTGGTATGTAGGGGCTGGAGGCGTGGGCGAGAACGGAGTGAAGAAAGGACTCCAGCCCACCCTAGCGTGAAGCAAGTTCTATGGGACGACAGGCTCTCTGCAGGTTGGGGTGGCGGGTAGTTCTAGACCTGTCAAGCAGGGAAGCAGGGTGGGGGGTGAAGTTAAAAGGGTTGAATGCCCACCAAGGGGGCGTGTTCATTAGTTTAGTTAGTAGTTATATGCTCAGGGAGGGGAAGCACACGATTACACGAGGAAGCAGGATCTAGAGTAGGCAGACACACCGAAGCCAGTGGGCAAGCAGACACAGGAGACCACAACTAAGGACATAGACAAGGCCATTTCCCAGGATGACGCTTACAATCTTGGCTTGGAACGTTAATGAGTTGGGCAGCAAAGTAAAAAGGACGCTAGTGCTATAATACCTTCGTAGGCATGGCCTGGATGTGGTTTTGCTTCAGGAAACCCACCTGCAGGATAATTACTGCAAAGCAATGGACAGATATGGCTATAAGCTGCAGGCACATGCGGGGAACACAACAGGCTCTAGTGGCGTGGGAATCTTAGTCAAAACTTCGACACCACTGATAATGCATAGATGCTGGTTTGACAAACTAGGGAGATATGTACCGATCTCAGTTGGGTGGGAGGGGAGGACCCTGAATCTTTGTTCGGTGTATGTCCCTCCTCGGTTGCATACTGATACCTTTGCACAGCTCGGACGCGCTATCCTTGAGATGCCACTGGGCATGCTGATTCTAGGGGGCGACATGAATGCTGTTATGGACCCGCAAATAGATAGACTAACAAGTGCAATAGGTGCAACAGGAAAGGAACCACTGAGGGGATTCATAGAGGCAATGGGTATGACAGATCTATGGAGGGCACATAATCCAATGGGTCGACAGTACACACATACCTCGGCGGCACATAAAAGTCACTCCAGACTGGACTACATCTTCACCTTGACTTCTCAGGTGGGACAATTTTGGGATACAACACTCAAACCACGGGGTATATCGGATCATTCACCTGTTATGGTCCAACTACAAGGACCACCTAGGAATCACACACTGCCTCCATGGATAGTTCCATGGCATTTCAGAAACAAACACTTCGCCCAGAAGGTAACGACCCATACCACACAATACTTTGAAGTCAATGAGGGCACAGTGGAGTCGGCCTCTACACTTTGAGAGGTGTATAAGACAGTGATTAGAGGGTTCATCCAGGCAGAAATAGGCATACATAAGAAAGAGCAAATCAAAGAGGAGGAAAACCTAGTATTTGAAATAACCCAACTGGAGGAGAAGCTTGGGGAGGATGGGAACATCGAAGATTCAGTGGCTAGATGACTGGCTCATAAGCGACAGGAACTGAAAGAGCTGGGGGGAAATAAGGCAAGAGCACATGCACTAGCCATCGAGAGGAAACTCTACGACGTAGGGGATAAAGCCAACAAGATGATAGCATGGCTGGAGCGAAGAGATAGAGACAGAAGCTGGGTTCCAGAAATACAAAACCCTGGGGGAGAAAGTAAACACACAGGGAAGGAAATAGCGGAGGAATTTGCAAATTATTATGAGGGTATTTATACCTCCACTACGGAGCGGACTAGGGAGGACTGCGACGAAGTGTTGTGCGAGATCAATCTCCCATGGCTAGGGAAAGACGACATGCAGACTCTGGAGCAAGAAATTACAGTGGAAGAGGTAACAAGTGCTTTGACAGATCTGCAATCAGGGAAGGCAGCTGGCCCCAATGGGCTGCCGGTTGAGCTATGCAAAAGTGTGGCGAGCAAGGTAGCTCTACACCTCTTAAATATGTATATAGACTCAAGGGATAGGGGGGAACTCCCATTAGATCAACGTACAGCTACAATCGTAGTAATTCCCAAAAAACATAAACAACCACCTGACTGTGGGTCATATAGACCAAAATCGCTTTTAAACGTAGAGGCGAAGGTGTTGGCTAAGGTGCTAGCCAATAGGCTAAGACCGGTAATTTCCTCATTGGTCTATCCAGATCAGTCCGGGTTTATGCCTCACAGGAGCACGCGACTTAACCTAAGAAGACTATATGGGGTACTTCATTGGACCAAATCGTCGCTGGACAGAGAGGCAGTGCTCCTATCATTAGATGCCCAAATGGCGTTTGATAGTATTGAGTGGCAGTTTATATTTGCCACTTTGGAAAGACTAGGCTTTGGGCCTGACTTCTGGTCCTGGGTAAAACTCCTGTATCAAGACCCACAGGCTAGAGTAAAGGTAAATGGAGAGGTGTCTCGCTCTTTTCCCCTCAGTAAGGGTACGCGGCAGGGATGCCCACTGTTGCCAATGATCTTTGCCCTGGCGCTGGAGCCTCTGGCAGCATGGGTCTGCAATGACCCGGTGATACAGGGGGTTCCAGGAGGGGGGACTGGGAGGACAGGATATCCCTCTATGCTGACAACATACTCCTATATTTGACAAACCCGTAAAGGTTAGTTCACAGGGTCCTACATATCTTCCAGTTGTTTGGTAGCTACTCGGGATACACAATCAACTGGACAAAATCCCTCATGTTCCCGCTATTGGGTAAGATTCCGCAGAGACTGACAGATAACACTCCCCTACTAATCAAAACAAAGTTTACATACCTAGGCATACAGATCTCTACGAAGGATGACAATTTCCTGGTTTGCAACTTGTATCTCCAACTACAGAGATTTTGCAGTGACGTGGAACACTGGAGGAAACTGCTGGTGTCCTTGATGGGGAGAGCAGTTCTTTTTAAAATGATGTCGCTGCCTAGATTATTATATGTGATGCAAAACACTCCTTACACGATACCCAAGAAGGTATTCCAGGATATCAACAGCGAATTGCGTAAACTCCTTTGGGATGGCGGTAGTGCTAGGATAGTCTTGGGTAAGCTTCAGAGGGGAGTCTACGAGGGAGGATTGGCTGTCCCGGATATTACTAAATACTATTGGGCCTTGCAATTGATAGTGGTCAATGATTGGATATTTGCAGATTGTAGAGACCCGGCATTCAGAGCGGATCACTGGGCGATGGGAGAAAGGGGATCCCTAGCAGCAATACATGGTAGAACCATGGAAAAGCAGCTTCCCCCGCAGACGCGGTCAGTGATACGGGTCTGGAAAGAAGCGACAAAGCACACTGGCTGGAAGGGTAAATTAACAGGCAGAACGCCATTGTGGGATAGCGATCAGTTGGCAGAGTTGGGGGCACTGAGAGAGACCTTTAAGAAATGGGAAGTGCTTAGGATTGAGAAATTAGACGACATATGGAGAGGTCAGAAACTACTCACTTTCCAGGAACTTAAAAGCGAATACGACCTGGCGGAAACTGAAGGATATAAATATTTGCAATTAAGTCATGCTTTACGCCAACACCTAAGAGAGGGAGAGACCCTTCCAGACTATTCACCACTGGAAGACAGGCTAATGATGGACCCGATGGAGACAAAGGCAACCTCGTTGACATACAAAAAACTGCTCTATAACTCTCCCAACCTGATAGATCCCCTCCGGATGGCATGGGAAGGAGATTTATGGTTGCTAGAGGACAATGACTGGTGCAAAGTCCCCGGGAAGTGGCAGTTAGAGCCAGGTTCCGCTTAGTACAATTGCGTATATTACACAGGTCTTACGCTTCCAGGACACTACTACATAGATTGGGACACGGGTTGTCTGACTTTTGCGCTAGGGAATGTGGCAAAATAGGTTCTTTTTTTCATATTTTATGGGATTGTAAATATATTAATGAATACTGGAAGGAGGTGACGAGTGTCATGTCAGAGGTTACGGGGATAAGAATCCCAACAGAGCCGCGCTGGCTGCCACTATGTGTAACAGGGGAGGAAAAATGGCCGAAATACACAACTATTTGTCTAAGAGTGGCTGCGATGGTAGCAAAACGAAACATAGCAAGAAGGGTGGGGTGCACGATCTGCGCCGGAATGGAGAGAATGGGAAACTGACTTGGATTGGTGCTCCGATGCAGAGAGTGTGATATACAAAGCCAGAGGATGTCCACACAAATGGGATAACATTTGGAGGGATTGGCAGAAGAATCGTGGGTACTAAGGCAATCCGGGGGGTCGGGTTTCAGATTAGACTAGAGACGTCCTGATGATTACTATGGGTTTGAGAAGAGACTTGCAAATGTTGCTTCATTGATAACAAAAATGATAATATTTGATTGTGTAACCTCGATATTGTGATTATGTGACTTACACTGAGTTTTGTTCAATAAAAAGAGTTTAAAAAAAAGGTTTGTCGTCTAAACACCTCTATGATCATATCAAAGGCACTGTGAGAGAACCACACTGCCTTCAGCCTAATCTCCAGTTGTCAATCGTGCCCTGTCATGATCACCCACCCACAACCTGAACTCATCCAGACACTTAGGGGCCGATTCCGATCTCGGCCGGTAGGGCACCGAATCGGATTCGGCTTAACCGGATCCGATTCGGAGCCCTCTTTCCCGACCGATTCGAACGTGCGTCCGGGCGAGCGAGTACGATGCGAGCGCATGCGAAATCGCCGACCGACTCGTACGTGGGTCCGAACCGCTCCGACCGACTTGCACGGACACGACTCGCACCGCGCAATGGAGACGTTCCCCGGCCGGACAAGTACGATGCGCGCCTCGAGCAGTCCGACCGACTCGCGCCGTCCGGCTCCAAAGGGCAGTCGGAGCCGGACTTTGGGGGTCCGTGTCGGACCCCCCTGTACGCGTAGCCGCGCGAGTCGCACACAGGGGGGACCCATGGGTCCCCCTTACCTGTGCATGTACGGCGCGATTCGCATCGACGCGTACCCGCTGTAGGGGCGCCCTTGTGCACCTCGCACCCATTGAGTCAATGGGAGCCCGCGTACGCGTTGTACGACCGGCTCCCATTGACTTCAATGGGAGTCCGACCGAATCGAGTCCGATTGCATGCGTACGCATCGTACTCGTTCGATCGGGCTGCTAGAGTCCAATTCGGTCGGAAATCTCTCCGGGTCCGGCTCGGTCGGAGTGATTTCCGGCCTGAATCGGAATCGGCCCCTTAGATGTGACTTAGTTCCCAGTATGCAGTATTCGAGAGTTATACGTTACAAACAAAACTACAGAAAAAAATTCCCCGAAAAAGCAAATACTCTCAGGCAATGCAAGATGAAGTAAAGCATGAAATATATACAAGACTACATCTGACATGGTTTACATTAGGGTTTTAACAGTTGTTGAGAAATTCCCATTATGGAAGCATTTCAAAGTCAGTTTTTAATTACTTCTGGGTGAACATCAGCAGGACCTACCCAACTTAAAGCCCTTGGGAAACCCAAGCTGATAGTGTCAGGCCTGTGCAAAACCCGCTGAGCTGAAAAACTGAAGATACAATGGGCTCCTCCTCTGCAACAGCAAGATGGCGCAAGAGGTGGAGCAACTGTCAACCTAGAAATTGACAGAGATCCTTGGACAAGCAGGGGACAACCCAAGATTTCTTCTGTACCATTTGTGGGGGATCTGAGCCCTTTGGAGCCCACTAGATGTTCTCGCAGAATATCAGCTTTGTAAGTCAAGTGTCACAGCCAGCCTGCTGGGTGGGGAACAACGTGGGACAGGAGGATGGCCATTCATATGTGGGGTGGGGTGTCACCTGGTGTTTTTCATTAATGCATGACCCCCATTTGTTATGAGGAGTGCTCCTACTTTTGAGGTTGGCTTTGAACTGCTTAAAAGGTTTATTCTTTCCTACTATCACCTCTGCATAATGCAACTGAAAGAAAACAAACGATGGTCCACTCGTGATAAACCGGAGTAATTTAACCAACGTCAGGACTCAGCTGTACAACAAAGTGACTAGTTTGAATCTTACCATAGGAGAATCCCTCCTGCTTGAATGGTCTAAGAGCCACCAAGAAAAATATGAATAGAAAAGTATCTGTGATGGATGGAAAATTAGAGGGCCTATCATCAGAAGGGAACATGCTGAGAAGGTGGTTCCTGGTCTGAAAGAGAAGATGGCGAGTTTAGGGGCCAAGACTTGAGAACAGTGTTCAGCCCTACAGGACCATGTAATATTTAAAGACTGTAGAGATTTCTCTATGGCACATTTAGAACAACATGTAAAAATGCTGGAACACTTTGAAATTGAGAATAGTAGAGTTTCACCAATCCCGGACACAGAGGACATTAAAGTGACATTGTCATACTTTTTTCAATTAGAGGTCCTGGGAGGGAATGGCACCAGAATATTATCAGAATACCATCTGTACTGTGTCCCAAATATCAATTATATAGTTCATCCAGTCCAGTCGGGCTTGATGTCTGGTAGTGCAACTAGACCTTGGAGTATTCTTCACTCAAATAAGTTAACTGTTGACTAAAGCAGGCACACCCAATGCCCCATGCTGTATTCTGTGATGGGTGGTATAAAAATGTGATTGGCACAATATCGGATCAATGATTGAAGAAGTCTGGCTGAAATCCTCTATAAGTATATTGTACATATCATTTTAGCAAAATCAAAAGATTTTGACTAACACCAAACCTAATTTAGATAAAAAAGAAAAGGTAAACATTAGCATCAATTTCTTCGACAATATATACCTGATGATGCAGTTCTGTGTACCTCACAGAGAACCCTGAACACAGACCTTCTCAGGATGTATTGGCATGGTCAAATCTATATTTAGGCTATGGATAGGCCTAAACTGTACTTAAAGCTCTCATTTGGAAGGAGGTTGGCGACAATTGTTAATATTCTTGCTATGCCAACTTTATTAGTACTTAGACTAATTAGAAGTTAACAACTATGGGGCTTATTTACAAGCCCCTTGCGCCGCCAGTGCATCACTTTTAAAATGGGAAACAGTGACGCACTGCGGCGCAAGTGGCTTGTAAATAAGCCCCTATATGTTTTTCTGGTACATCCTATGTACAATCTAAAACAATTTAAAAAATAAAAACTAGTGTCATCATTATATAAATCTTTATTTACACAGAAACAGCACAGTATATAAAATGCATAAAATCATGAAAATGCTAATGCAGTAAAATAAGGTAAAAACTATACAATTCGCTTAATTACAATACAATGTGCACATCCCATGCAATTGCCCAAATGCGTAGATAGTAGCCTACTACACCGATAGTGACCCACAACCAGTACCTGTTGTAAGTCCGGTCAGGAGACCGGTACAATCTTACATATCTAAAAGAAGAAGACCCCAGAATATCCATCAGTCTCCTGGTGGGCACGCTGCCATTCTGCCGGAATTTCATATATGGTGAATTGGCTTAAGGAGGTTCTATCTCATCCAAGAAACCTTCTCTGAATTGAAGAAAATAGGCTGAAAGGGTACCTACTCTAGAGTGCCCTAAATTTGATTAATCAATTTGCCGCCAGTTTAGACCCTTTAGCATTGCTTTCGATACCCCAGTGATTTGGGCGGGGTGGACCATAAATTCCCACACCCAATCTGAAACAGGCGATGCTTTACGAACCTAAGCCAAAAGATTTTAGATGCCCCAGGCAGCCCCAAAACATCCTCCAGGCCCTGTTGGTAAGGCAAGAGTTCGGGAGTTGCCCAGAATTTACGCCAATACAGTATAGTTCTCAGTCCAGTTTTATCAACAATAGATCTGAGACCAAGATCGAGATGTAAAGGAATCAGCGGGGTAGTAACGTAACAGGGAGATTGACTAAGAGTCGCATGAAGTGATTTTCTACTTTCCCCAGAGGTTTTAGATGAATATGAGCCCATATCTCCTTGCCATAGAGGGTCACCCCAAGGGCTTGAAGGTTGTACATTTGAAGGGCTGGAGATATAGGACCAGTAAAGAAACCTCTTTGCGACCTCACAATTCTTCCTGAATATTGTTCTAATTTTAGCCTGCATTTTAGAATATGAGGCATCCAATCAAACTGCTCAGTGAGCGTGACCCCTAGATAGTCAAAAACATGGACTCTCTCCAACAGAACCCCATTAAGAGATGGATTAGATCTAGTCGATGTACAGGGATTAAAGCCCATACCTGGTTTTTCAGATGTTAATCTCTAGGCCCCTCTGTTTGAAGAAAAAGCCAAGGTGATCTAGAAGCTTCTGTAACCTCATGGGTGAATTTGAGATCAGAAGAGTATCACCTGCAAACAGAAGGGCTGGAACCTTTCCCTCAGCTAGACTCAGGCATCATTATCACACTTCTCTAGGTATTGCATTAAAGAACAGTGCATAGTAGGGACATCAAATATCCTTATCGGCCCTGAAGAGATCTCCTGGGATTTTATCCAATCCGGGGGCTTTGTGCAGAGTAATCTAGTCTAATGCTTTATTAATTTCAGCACTAGAAATATGACTAGCATCTTGGGCTGCAAGTCTCAGTTAGGGGAGTACCAAGTCAATACTACCCACACCACAATCAAGAGCTGTATCCACCAGCCCAACGGTCCCACTGTGGACAGATTTTGACCCTGTGGCAGAGGAGTATTGCTTTGAAAAGCAGACAAATCAGTTAGCTGTAGAGATTTTATCGATTGGGGGATGATCGTCAGGGCATCCTTTGTCAAGGATGTGCCAGCAGGAATGATGGTCTTTCCCTTTAATGGTGCATAACATGGATTTCCACTTCACGTACACCCAGTCTCTTTTTGCACTTAATATAGCAGCTTTATAGGTGAGCCTGGTCTGATCTCTAATGAATTTTGATAGTGCTCGCCTGGCAAGTCTATAGAATTTAGAGTACCAGGGGGCCTCTTTTTTTTCTTTTGGGAATGGTCTTGGACTCCACCGAAAAAAAGATTCCTTAAGGATATAAATATAGAATTGTGAATTACACTAATTCTCATCAGGGAATCAGTTTCCCGCAAGGTCACCCCCGCGATCTGCACAGCTTCAAGGCCAGTGGTTTTAACTGCTTCATACACCTTCCTCAAAGTTTCCGGGATTGCACCAAAGAACCCCATTTTAACCTACGTGGGTTGTTAGTGGGTATAAGCCTTCTGTCGAAGGGTTCAGTAAGAGAGATATAGATATACCCAAGGCTCACAACTTTAGATCCAAAGCATTGTGGTCACTGTCCTGCCGTGGAGTCACCAGCACATCAACCAATTTAGGCCAAAGTCTAATATCCAGCAAGACATAATCAATGAGACTGGTGTTGTGCAAACGACTGAACATCTGCCTCTCCTCTTTATCTGAAATTGATCTCCCATTACAGCTCAGAGAGTGAGTTCGCCTTCATTCTGTAAAGACAATGCAGTTTTTTTTCTAATAAAAAAGCTTTTGACAATTGCTGGACACTTCCGGCGGATCACTGACAGAATATCGACAACACTAATATCGACCTACAGAAATATCGGGACATAAATATCGTTGTCAAAAATATCGACCTCCTATCTTCATAATGGTAAGTACAAAAACATTGGAAAAAAATATCGTTGTTAAAAATATCGAAGTACAAAATATCTTTTTTTTATATGTATTATAAATAATGTAAAATAAATTAAATAATACATTTTACTTAAAAAAAATATTTAGATATATTTGTAAATTTTAACAATTATAAGTAATAAATGTAATTTAAAAATAAATTAAACATACATATATAAAATGTAATATATATATTTACTTAAAAATAATTAATAAATAATAATTTTAATTAATTATAAAATGTTAGAAATATATTAAAAAATAAAGATAAATATATATATACATACACCTGTAACATAAAAATAAAAAAAATATATATATAATATAAATTAAAATATTAAAATATGTAATATTTTTTAAACCTACATTTTAAACTACATTTAGTGCAACAGTAGGGAAAGTGTTGGATAGCCGAGGGTAAAAAATCACTATTCCCACTCCAGCGAGTGCAACAGTAGGGAAAGTGTTGGATAGGGGAGGGGAATAATTTACAATTCCGACTCCAGCGATTGCAACAGTAGGGAAAGTGTTGGATAGCGTGAGGGGAATAATTTACTATTCCCACTCTGAGTGCAACAGTAGGGAAAGTGTTGGATAGCGGAGGGTAAAAAATTACTATTCCCATTCCAGCGAGTGCAACAGTAGGGAAGGTGTTGGATAGCGGAGGGGAAAGAATTACTATTTCCACTCCAGCAAGTGCAACAGTAGGGAAAGTGTTGGATAGCGGAGGGATAAAAATTACTATTCCCACTCCAGCAAGTGCAACAGTAGGGAAAGTGTTGGATTGCATAGGGATACAAATTACTATTCCCACTCCAGCAAGTGCAACAGTAGGGAAAGTGTTGGATAGCATAGGGGTAAAAATTACTATTCCCACTCCAGTGAGTGCAACAGTAGGGAAAGTGTTGGATAGCGGAGTGATAAAAATGACTATTCCCACTCCAGCGAGTGCAACAGTAGGGAAAGTGTTGGATAGCGGAGGGGTAAAAATTACTATTCCCACTCCAGCGAGTGCAACAGTAGGGAAAGTGTTGGATAGTGAAGGGGAATAATTTACTATTCCCACTCCAATGAGTGCAACAGTAGGGAAAGTGTTGGATAGTGGAGGGGAATAATTTACTATTCCCACTCCAACGAGTGCAACAGTAGGGAAAGTGTTGGATAGCAAAGGGGATAAAATTACTATTCCCACTCCAGGGAGTGCAACAGTAGGGAAAGTGTTGGATAGCGGAGGGGTACAAAGTACTATTCCCACCCCAATGAGTGCAACAGTAGGGAAAGTGTTGGATAGCGGAGGGTATTAATTTACTATTCTCACTCCAATGAGTGCAACAGTAGGGAAAGTGTTGGATAGCGGAGGGGAGAAAAATACCATTCCCACTCCTGCAAGTGCAACAGTAGGGAAAGTGTTGGATAGCGTAGGGGTATAAATTACTATTCCCACTCCTGCAAGTGCAACAATAGGGAAAGTGTTGGATAGCGGAGGGGTAAAAATTACTATTCCCACAGAACTAAATTCAAATTTAAAAACAAACAAAATATCAACTACAATACAAAATATAATAAAAAACCCAAAAACAAAACATATATAAAAATATAAAAATTAACAAAACATACAAATATTTTAATGCAGCAAAATCTAAAGTTGCCATAAAAATATTAATTTTGGAAATTTAACAAACAATTTACAAACAAATAAATATTTTGTAATAGAAATTAATCTTAATCTAAAAATTTAAAATTACATAAATGTAATATTTATTTTCCTACCCTATAACACCACACAATTTACAACACACATCTAAATTAAACAAAAATGTGTACCTCTATAATTAACACAATTAATTATCAATTAAACAAATAATAATAATTATAAAACACATTTAAAAATGTAAAAATTAATGTACAAACCAAACGTTACAGCTATTGAATCTAAGGGGCCGATTATGATGGCGGGCGGATCGCCCTCGCCGGGCTGGCGGTGGTCACCGCCGGCCCGGCGGGGGCGATCTGCCCGCCATCCAGACAGCAAAGACCCCCCGCCATATTATGATGGCTGGGGGGTCCGCGGCGGACGGAAAGACTGTCCGCTGCTTTTCCGCCGACTCGTCGACCGGCGGAAAACGTGTTTAATATGGTGGCGGTGTCTGGAAGGCACCGCCATCCATATTACGATGCAGGCTGAGAGCAGCCTTTCCATGGCTGCATTGCCGCCATGGAAAGGCTGGCGGTTCCTGCTGTTGGGGGGTGCACATGGGGGTACCCCCCTGCATTTGCATGTACAATGTGGCAGGCACCGCGCGGTGCCTGTCACGTTGTGCATGTAAAAGCACGACATGTATATTTTACAGTGCGGCGGGTGCTGCTTGCAGCACCGCCGCCGCAATGTAAAATATACGGGATGCGTCCGCCAGTGTGGCGGGCGCATCACAATTCGTATGGCGGGACCGCCGCACCTATGGCGGGTGGTCCCTTTTGCAGCTGCGATGGCGGGCGGACTTTGTCCGCCCGCCATCGTAATCGGCCCCGAAATCCCCAAACAAAATAAAAACTAAACAATTACCAAAAATATTTATCAATTAATAAATTAATATTAATGATCAAGTAATGATTAATTAATGTAAACTAAATTACTTTCCACCCTCTACCCCAATAGACACCAAAACACACACCTAAAAATATATATTTTTTTATAACCAATTTTATTGATTTTTAAAAGGAGAAAATAAAATAAAAAAACAAACAATACAGCATGTCAGGCAGTGGTGTAACATGCGCATCCCAGCATATAGTACAGGTACAAGAAGTACAGTGTAAGTGCTCTCCCCCCCTACGGCATAGCAGTGGATCCCCACAGATGTGAAGATGGCCTTCAATCCAGCACACCTAGCCATTTGCCCCAGACTTTCCGGTGTTTGGCGGGGCAGCCCCTAGCCTCAAACAACGGGAGCTCCTGCGCGGCACACCACACCTAAAAATATTTACACAATTTCCATAACTAATTTTACATTAATAAATTAATATCAATTAACAACAAATCATTAATTAATTTTAAAAAAATGACACCCCACCATTTACCACTATAAACCCCACAACTCAAACATCAAAATTATTACACAATTGGCATATTTAAATTTTAATTAATTAATTAGCATTAATTAACAAATAATTAATTAATTATAAATAAATTACCTCCCACCATATTCCCCTATAAATGCCACCACCAATTTCGTAAAACATGACACAATTAACATAATTAATTAACAATTAATTAATTAATAACAATTAACAAGCAAAATATAAATAATTATTAAAAAATTAATTCACACAATTAACACTATAAAATAAAAATTAATTAAATATTATATTAAAAATATTAATAAATGTATTAAAATTAAATTACTTCCCACCCTACTCCCCTATCAACCCACAACCCGCTCCTAAAAAAATAACACAATTAACATAATTACCAATTAATTAATAATAATTAACAACCAATTAATAAATAATTAATAATAATAAATTAATTCCCACAATTAACACTATAAAATCAAAAATAAATAAATATTAATTAATAAAAAATATTAATAAATTAATTATAATTCAATTACTTCCAACCCTATTCCCCTATAAACCCACAACCCGCTCCTAAAAAAATGACACAATTAGCATATTTACCAATTAATTAATCAATAAAAATTAACATCCAATTATTAATTAATTAATAATACATTAATTCCCACAATTAACACTATAAAATCAAAAATAAATAATAACTAATAAATAAAAATTAATATTCAATTTATTATAATTAAATTACTTCCAACCCTATTCCCCTATAAACCCACAACCCGCTACGGAACTAAAACGCAAAATTGAATTAAAATAAAATTAATAACTTCTAAAAATTTAACACATATATTAAAAAACAAATGCAATACTTAGACAAAAAAATAGAGGACATACACTTAAAATACATACTAAAATACATAACACTAACTAAAAAAACGATATTTTTTACAACTATATTTTTGCAAACGATATTAATGACTTCGATATTTTAGAAAACAATATTTCTTACCTGAAACTCGATATTCTTGACCACGATATTCTTGCAGTCGATATTTATGTATATCAATATTTTGCACTCAATATTAGTGCAAGTCGACATTTCCTACTCAATATTCTGACTCTTTAGCACTTCCGGCTTATGGGATCTGCCCTCACAGCTGTATTCGACTTCTACTTTATCTGGTAATGTTAAAAATAAAAAAATCATTCAAGATTTCTTTCGCTCCCCATTAAGGCTCCGAAGCTATTGTGGGAAGGTTCTATTTCCATTGTGGTTCCTGTAGGTTATTTGGGGACTTGATAGGGTTTCTTGCTGGGCACTGGGAAAGTGTTTGTCAGCTGAGGTGATTAAACGGAGACAGGGAATTTATTGAATTAAATACTTGTAGGCAAAGGAAAACTCTGACAGTCTCTCGGTGACAAACCTGTAACGTGTAAAAAATCAGTCTAGTTGATTTGATTCACTACTTGAGGACAGAGCCCGTAGAAAAACTACGGAAACTAAACAGTCCGTCTAAATAAGGGATGGTTCTCGAAGGGCATAAAACAAAAACTCTACACAGGACAAGCAGAAAGGAAGTGTAGAGCTAATTACGCAGAGGCAGAGTTACAAAGTACAAGCATCAGTTGTAAGTCTGCAAGCAACCTCTTACAACTGTCAAATACGAGTTCTATGTTAAACAGACCATAGAAGCAAGATCCCCCTCCACCCCCCCCGTCAGCAATTCAGTGTCATCAAACACTTCCTCGCCGTGCTTAGCAGTGGCGGCTGGTGACATTTGAAAGAGGTGAGCGTAAAATGAATGTTGTACTGCACTGCAGCGAGCGTGCCCGAACAACCTACGGTGGGTTCGGGGGGGTTCTCCCCCGAGAAAACTTTGAAAAAAAGAGTGGACAAATGGTGCATTTTCAAGCAAATTTGAGAAAGCAGGAAGGTTAATAAAGCAATTGTGAAAGTGCAGTTATTACATTAGTAAAGAGATGTCACTCAACAACATAGGTAGCTGCTTATTCAGTATACCCAAGGTCATGCTGCCCACTGCTCCGAGCATACGTGCTCGTGTTTCTAAAACTAAAATGCTGTAAAATATGTGTGTGACGTGCAGCCTCACATACAGTCAGTTGCACACTGTACTATCTGTGTATTGTGCTTAGTGCAGCAATACAGATATAAATACATAAGGAAGTCAGCCACACAGACTGAAAATCGTTCCCTTATAAGTTATATGTATCATGTGATTGGGGTAAGCAAGATTCAGAGCTAACAGTGCACTATTAATGCATTTTATTTTAACATAACTGTCCCTTCAATACCTGGTCAGGGGTAGTAAAGGCTATATATATACACAATTACAATTAAAAGCACACACTTACTTTACAGCTCAGTTGTTAACTCTTTGCACTGATGCTCAAAAACAATAAATATTTGCCACAAACCTTGGAGTGATTTGATCAATTAATGCCAATTTCCCAATACCCAGCTCCCAACCACCCTTTACACTTGCAGATTAGCCTTAACAATTGCAGATTAACTCGTTGTAGTGTACATTTGAATTTCTTTCAGGCCAGCAAGTACCCTGGGAGGAAGGCTTGATTTTGATTAGCTCAGCTGTCTGTCTGGCCTTCGTTTCACAGAACAGGAAACACACTTAATGACACTATGGAGTATTTAATTTAAACTATTGAAATTCAGCGTCCTGCAGTGATTGTCACTACTGCTGCTACTAGAGAGGCCTAACCAAAAAACAAATTAACGTTAATATCTGCATATTGTTTGGAGCCCCTGCTGTTCTAAATCCCTGTTCTGCATTGCAGCCCGTGTCTGTTTCACCCAGAAGCAAGCGGGTGAGAAAGCAGGTTGGCGGGTGAGAGGGTGTAAGACATCGAGAGGGGATGTCACTCGCTAAAGTGGGTGAGTTTGCAGCTGTGCAGGCTGCATTGCCGAGGCAAAGGTTTGCACAGCCTTGTGTATGAATATGAAGCACAGGCCTTCCTCGGAGTATGTTTAATGACAGACTTAAATACTGCTGGACCGGTAAATATGCATTACGACACTCCATGATGCCTTTCACACACAATGCAGCACCCAAAATCTAGTCCATAGTCGAAGATGGCCCTTTGTTGCAAACCATGTTTGAAAAGCCCAAACACATAGCCCAATCAACCGAAGCCTTTGCTTTATTAATGCAGCTTCCATGTTGCAGGCCATGTTTATGAAGAGCTGATAGGTAGCTGAATGACCTGCTCCCCATCATTAACCAAAGTAATGGAGGAAAGTGCTGAGCCTTCCTTGCTGGAAAATTGATTAGGCAAACTTCCGGCTGGTAAATCGGCACACAATCAGGCTACCTTTTTCCATCTTCCTACCATCCTTTGTAAAGAGAGTGTGTTGGGGAGAGAAAACAGCGGGTGAAAATGAGAGAGCGACAGACAGGTCAAGGGCAGTGCAGGGTAGGAAGAAAAAAGACAGGATGAAAGATTAAAGTGAGCCCGACACTACAGCAAGTAAATACAACAACACTTACCCTCAGGAGTCTTCCAATCGGTGCACTTCAACAGTCCACGGTGGCATTTTCAACGACGAGGCCCAGCTGCTGCAGCTCATAAAAATCACCTCTCAGGCCCTCTCTGCTGGCGCTAGAAAATAATGCTCTAAACAGAATACACACGAGGCGCAGAAGCATGCGCTGTGTAGCTGTTCGGAGCACGTGAGGCTAAACAGGTAATGCTGCAACCCCTCCCTTTCCAAGTCGTCATGCTGTGATGACATAGGAAAGGGAGGAGTGGTTAGGCAGCTGATGATAGACAGGCAGTCCCGTGAGTACAGGGCTGACACTGTACACGCCCAGGGCTGCTTTAGAAAGTGACGTTTTTGAAACGTCATTTCTGGGCGGTTCCAGAAGACCCCAACTATTGCAGAATCGGGCTGGCAGCATGTCAGCCCGTACTGCTGCCAATAGACACCTGCGTGCGTAGTGCGCAGGTGTCTAAATTAAAACTGCCTGACTGCCTGACATCCGTTTTGCAGAACGGACTTGGCAGGCCAAGGCAGGGAATATTTAAGGTCAGTTCAAAATGGTAATTGCTTTTTGCAGTTACCGGCGGTGGCGACGATATCGCATTTAGTTGTAAGGCGTAGCCCCTCCGCCCACACCCAGAAACCACCGCTGGTGCTTAGCCTTGCTGGTACCATGTCAAACACTCGAATTCTGCAGTCATCTGGCAAACTTTTTCCGGCAAAAACTCAAACGATTGGTAGGGAAATGACGAACAATACAAATTTCCGAAAAATTATCTTTATTCTGTACAGCAGGAAGAGTATACACAAGAATAGGCCTGGCAGAGGGGAAATGAACCCTTCTTTGCTCTATAACATCCGGCGTCCCATCATGTTTGTCTACCAGCAGAGTTACTGTTCCTACCCCAACCCTATCAGCCAAAATACGTGACCTCCTTAATCTTTCTCTAATGACAACCAAGGTACCAGAGGCAAGGACAAAGGGAGTTGTGTTCCCTCTTCTAAAACAAAACACTTCTGAAACGCAAGGCTGCACCATATTTACAAGAATGTGGTGCAGCCTTGCGTTTCCCCCTGCGATGGCGCTAAGTTTAGCAACTTAGCGCCAACGCAGGCACCCTTGCACCAGAGTGCAAGGGTGTCTGCGTGCAGGGGAGGATTGTTTATGTGTAGGAGGGTGTCCCTTCCTGCACATAAACAATCCTAAAATGCAATCCTGTCACTTTCATGTGTGCTGCTTCATGCAGCACACATGAAAGTGACAAAATGGCATTTTTTTAAAAGGTTTGTTTATGTACAGGAAGGGGGACCTTCCTGTACATAAACAAACCATGGTATTTTGCTTTTTCCATGTGTGCTGCACAAGGCAGCACACATGGTAAAAGCAAAAACGAGGAGAAATAATGCATGTCTCCTCGTTTCGCCAACTTAAGACCAGGGTTTTCCTGGTCTTAATTTTGGCGCGGCCTCCTATGTACGCCACCCTTGTACATAGGGGGCAGCGTCAAATACAATGGGTGTTGCGGTGGAACGCCCACCACAACACCCACTGCACACCCCTTTCACGCTCACCATAGTGTGAAAGGGTGCCTTATGTACAAGGCAGAGTTAAGCCACGTTAAGTGGCTTAACGCTGCCTTCTACATAAGGCGCAGCCCCTATCACCACCACGACGTCAATATAGGTGACGTCAGCGGTGGTTTGTGGGTGGGGGGGCTACGCCCTTCCAACTAAATGCGATATCGTCGCCACCGCCGGTAACTGCAAAAAGCAATTACCATTTTGAACTGACCTTAAATATTCCCTGCCTTGGCCTGCCAAGTCCGTTCTGCAAAACGGATGTCAGGCAGTTTTAATTTAGACACCTGCGCACTACGCACGCAGGTGTCTATTGGCAGAAGTAATAGTTAAGCAGTACGGGCTGACATGCTGCCAGCCCGATTCTGCAATAGTTGGGGTCTTCTGGAACCGCCCAGAAATGACGTTTCAAACACGTCACTTTCTAAAGCAGCCCCGGGCGTGTACAGTGTCAGCCCTGTACTCCCGGGGCTGCCTGTCTATCATCAGCTGCCTAACCACTCCTCCCTTTCCTATGTCATCACAGCATAACGACTTGGAAAGGGAGGGGTTGCAGCATTACCTGTTTAGCCTCACGTGCTCCGAACAGTTACACAGCGCATGCTTCTGCGCCTCGTGTGTATTCTGTTTTGAGCATTATTTTCTAGCGCCAGCAGAGAGGACCTGAGAGGTGATTTTTATGAGCTGCAGCAGCTGGGCCTCGTCGTTGAAAATGCCACCGTGGACTGTTGAAGTGCACCGATTGGAAGACTCCTGAGGGTAAGTGTTGTTTTATTTACTTGCTGTAGTGTCGGGCTCACTTTAATCTTTCATCCTGTCTTTTTTCTTCCTACTCTGCACTGCCCTTGACCTGTCTGTTGCTCTCTCATTTTCACCCGCTGTTTTCTCTCCCCAACACACTCTCTTTACAAAGGATGGTAGGAAGATGGAAAAAGGTAGCCTGATTGTGTGCCGATTTACCAGCCGGAAGTTTGCCTAATCAATTTTCTAGCAAGGAAGGCTCAGCACTTTCCTCCATTACTTTGGTTAATGATGGGGAGCAGGTCATTCAGCTACCTATCAGCTCTTCATAAACATGGTCTGCAACATGGAAGCTGCATTAATAAAGCAAAGGCTCCGGTTGATTGGGCTACGTGTTTGGGCTTTTCAAACATGGTTTGCAACAAAGGGCCATCTTCGACTATGGACCAGATTTTGGGTGCTGCATTGTGTGTGAAAGGCATCATGAAGTGTCGTAATGCATATTTACCGGTCCAGCAGAATTTAAGTCTGTCATTAAACATACTCCGAGGAAGGCCTGTGCTTCATATTCACACACAAGGCTGTGCAAACCTTTGCCTCGGCAATGCAGCCTGCACAGCTGCAAACTCACCCTCTTTAGGGAGTGACATCCACTCTCGATGTCTTACACCCTCTCACCTGCCAACCTGCTTTCTCACCGCTTGCTTCTGGGTGAAACAGACACGGGCTGCAATGCAGAACAGGGATTTAGAACAGCAGGTGCTCCAAACAATATGCAGATATTAACGTTAATTTGTTTTTTGGTTAGGCCTCTCTAGTAGCAGCAGTAGTGACAATCACTGCGGGATGCTGAATTTCAATAGTTTAAATTAAATACTTCATAATGTCATTAAGTGTGTTTCCTGTTCTGTGAAACGAACGCCAGACAGACAGCTGAGCTAATCAAAATCAAGCCTTCCTCCCAGGGTACTTGCTGGCCTGAAAGAAATTCAAATGTACACTACAACGAGTTAATCTGCAATTGTTAAGGCTAATCTGCAAGTGTAAAGGGTGGTTGGGAGCTGGGTATTGGGAAATTGGCATTAATTGATCAAATCACTCCAAGGTTTGTGGCAAATATTTATTGTTTTTGAGCATCAGTGCAAAGAGTTAACAACTGAGCTGTAAAGTAAGTGTGTGCTTTTAATTGTAATTGTGTATATATATATATAGCCTTTACTACCCCATACCAGATATTGAAGGGACAGTTATGTTAAAAAAAAATGCATTAATAGTGCACTGTTAGCTCTGAATCTTGCTTACCCCAATCACCTGATACATATAACTTATAAGGGAACGATTTTCAGTCTGTGTGGCTGACTTCCTTATGTATTTATATCTGTATTGCTGCACTAAGCACATTACACAGATAGTACAGTGTGCAACTGACTGTATGTGAGGCTGCACGTCACACATATTTTACAGCATTTTAGTTTTAGAAACACGAGCACGTATGCTTGGAGCAGCGGGTGGCATGACCTTGGGTATACTGAATAAGCAGCTACCTATGTTGTTGAGTGACATCTCTTTATTAATGTAATAACTGCACTTTCACAATTGCTTTATTAACCTTCCTGCTTTCTCAAATTTGCTTGAAAATGCACCATTTGTCCACTTTTTTTCCAAAATTTTCTCGGGGGAAGAACCCCTCCGAACCTACCGTAGGTTGTTCGGGCACACTCGCCGCAGTGCAGCACAACATTCATTTTACGCCTCACCTCTTTCAAATGTCACCAGCCGCCACTGGGTGACGTTGTGGTGGCGATAGGGGCTTGTACATATGCTCCATAGTTTCTGGACAACTGTCGGAGTTCGTGGAAGGAAGTAATGTGCTGAATGACTTCTGGATAAGCAGAGACACAGACGCAGAAAAGGTGTTGGTTACCAAGACAGATGAAATCCTGGATATACTGGATGAAGGCAATTCAGGGGACGAGCCACTCCTAGATCTTTCCTCTGCCTTTGTTACGGGCAGTGGTCTCCAACATTTTCTGTAACAAGAGCTACTTAAGTTCCAAGAAAATTATCCAGAGCTACTAATATTATTAATGTTGCAATAGTGACCATATCAGATAATATTCCATTAGAAGCCACCCTATGCAAAATTATCAGCAGTGATCACCACACTGAATCAGGCAGGATTGTCAGCAGTAATGTAAACAACGGCTTTGACAATTTGGAATGCCTTTGCATAGGTAATACATAACAGCCATAGCTTCAATACTTGTGGCAACAGTGTAATAGCATTAGTAATAAGTCTCCCCTGTGCCGCATGATTTATCACTCAAATATCAGCTTTAAAAATATTTTGGAAGCTCAACCATTTTTTCTCCAAACATGTTATGAGTTCTCAAAATGCACACTTTTTTGTCTGGAATACAATCTTCAGTTGTATGATAAATATATTAATTCATCCAAGCAAAAGCTACAAATTTAGGAGGTTGGGCTGCACACAGAGAGCTACTCTTAAGTTGCAGGAGAGCTACCGTTAGCTCACAGGCTACTAGGAGAAGCCTGCTAAAGGTGGACAACTAGGTGTTCCTCAATAGGCTTGTGGAGACATGGTTCAAGAGTATGGTCTGGAACTGGATTAGAACTTTTCTTACAGGATGCTCTCAATCACTCGAGTTTGCCACATTTTGTTCTCCTAGTATTCCAATCACTTGTGGAGTACTTAAAGGCTTCTCACTGTCCTTAGTGCTTTTAAAGCTTTGTGAAACTTTTGTAGTGAGTCAGCTGTTTGGATGCTGTGCTTCCTTCTAATTGAATGGTATGCAGAGTTTCATCAGGCTGGACCAGCAAGCCCCTAGATAAGATTCAAAGTTTAATTATTACATGGGGGCAGTGCAACCGTGAATAGACAACATTTTTTAGAGCTAAATGCTGCTCCTCCTGCTGGGCAAACAAAAATGCAAAAGAAACAATTGATGGACGGAATCCTGAACAATGCAAACATTCACTCCCAGTTACAAAGATCTGGGTTTAATCCATCGTTCTTTTGCTCACTGTTGTATTCCGCTTTAGGTGTCCGTATATAGGTTTTCCTGAATCATGTCCTTATATAGGCACAATTCGCATTGCCCTTATATAGGCATAGAATCCCTGTCCTTATTTAGGCATTAACCGTGCACTCCAAATACAGGCATGGTCACCGACATCCATCCACCCTAACGTCACAACGAGTTCTTAGAAACCAGACCCTTAAGCTTCGGGAGTTCCCCTAGCACAGGACTATTGATTTCTCCAAGAACTCATCTATTATGTATGAACCGTTATACCTTAAGGGTTCATTCCTGACGTCTTCCTCTGTCCGACTTCACGTCAATGCTAACATTCCGAGGCACCTATCAGGTATAAATATACCTTCCCTCGCCCAAGCAAGTTAGAGGAGACCTCGACTTCAGAGGAGCCCGTATCCCGGCCTGACGCACTGAGAAGACGCTGTCATTCCTGCACGCAGACGAATCCAGCTTCCAGTGTTCTGACTCCCTTCACGGGGTGTTAGAGTTCCAGATCCGGCAAGAGACTCCCACCTCTCTCATTCTCAAGGTATGGAGCTGACTAGAACCTAGAGGGACACTTGGCATACTTGGCATACTATACTTAACATACTCTTAGTATACCAGACTAGAGAATACTCCACCTACTTTTACCTTTCCCTACACCTAGACTAGGTTAGGTACATCGGGGTAGAACTAGCTTAGAGACGCATCGTATGAGTACTCGAATTTTTAGCTAATGTTATTTATGTACGTGAATATATGCTAAAAGATAATGCTAGCGCAGTATTATTTATTTCTACTGCTTACTCTGTACATTATTTATCTTGCATACTGTCTTGTGATCATAACAGCACATATCTCTTACACGAGAAACAAGACTGTTCAATAAAACCCTTTTATTGAAACGCCCGTCTTTCCTTTCTGTGTAACTCTGTAGAAACTAAGCATGCACGATTGACTGAGTGAAACTGTTATCTATTGTTTCCACGATTCTGAGACGTGTTCCGATTCTAAAGGGAAACAAAGTTGTCATGTTTTTCGGTTGCCAGACACTACTCCTTTCTTGTTCTCAAGGAGTTTCTAGTGGCCTCTGAGCTAGCTGGCACAAGTAATTAAGTTTAATATACTCGATAGGGACATACCGACCTTAGTCCTATGTCAAGCCTATAGGTTATATTATTCCAATGCGCAGAGCCTATTAGGGAAATAGGAACTACACTACATGGCGCCCAAACGTTTGGTAAGGCAGTAATTTAACGCTAGATACTGAGTAACTCAGTCGTGCTTTTCTCAGAGACCCATACTCACATACTCCATAAGACGTCTGGAGTGGGTAGGGTTAAATATCCGCCATAACTAATTAGGACAAAAAACCCTATATATTAGTTGTTTGGTTTGTTCAACGTTGAAGGATACAGTGTTCCAAAATATTGTGCACCTTATCTTTTTGTTTCCTTGAAACTTGTTCTACATTTTTCAAAAAACAAATGTCCACACGGGACAATGCCACCGAAAACGGTGGAGCTGCGGCTGACCCAGTCGTAACAGTTTTTAACTTTACAGGTTTAAATGAACCTGAGGAGGGTGTTATAGACATCGCTCCAAACTTAAGAAGAACCATCACTCTAAAACTTATAAAACACGGCCTACCACCAAGAGGCGGTAGAGCAGTTTTCGTGATAGAGGCACACGAATCCTTTCAGACAGAGGTATTCTATTCATGGGTAATATTTCCTGAATCAAATTCAGTAACAAGACTGTTTCACTTCTACAAAGAAGATGAACCACCAGAGGAATATATTCCTTTCGAGGATATTGAAATTCTACTAACATACCAGGAGCATCAGCTCTGGTTTAAAGCGCCCTAAAACATCACAGAAACATTACCAGGCTCGGTCCACTAGGTAGACCAGGAGCAACATGGACGATTCTAGCCGGCTACACTCCTCATCCTGACATCGATATAATGTCAGACGAGGAACTACTTACTCAACTTACAGAGTTGATAAAAATTTACAGACAATTAGTCCAATATGTCATGCAGACTTTTACAGTCCAACCACCATTAACACTTCCAAATCAGACCCCTCAACAGGGGAATACACTAAAAATTACACCACAGACTCTATACGCAGTCATGGGTAAAATGCCCACAAAACATGAGCAAATTCCATTCTGGATAGCTCAAAAAATAACTCAGATAGAAGCAGTATTTCCTAATACTAGCCCTAATGAGAAACACAGAATACTAACAATCTGTTTACCAATGGGGATCACACCACAACTGGAAGACTGCACCACTTGGGGCTCAGTCTTTGCTGCCATCTATACTAAAACATGTGGTATTCCGTCAATTGCAGTAATACCTGATGTCCTGAAACAAATTCAAAACGAATACGGGGCAGAGCCTGCTCTGAATTTAGGTATGAAATTACTGAAAAATGTTGACCAGGTCTCAACAATAATATTATCTAATATTAAAGGGGAGGCAGCAGCAGTGGCAATCCGCCAACGATTAAGGGAATTCGATGTTACAGAACATCAAACTGAACTACCCAGAATAATAGAACAATCTTATGCAGAATTAGGCAGAGATAGTTTGGGTGGAAGACCATTGAAGCCAAAACTATCTGAAAGTCCTGAGAAGGACTCTATTAAACAAACTCCTACATCTTCTAAAAAGAAGTGGGAAACTAATAAACATAATTCAAACGAGAAACGTTCTTAATCCCGAGGTAAGTCTCCTCAAAAGGAGCCCTCTGAAAGGAGGTATAACCTCAGGAATAGGGATAATTTGAAAAAACCTGACAGGTATCAAGATACTGATACACGTTCCTCTTGTCCCTTTCAGATATCGTCACAGACATCGGAAAGAAGAGGACGGTCAGAACATAGAGAAGAAGGCGTGAAATCGAAAGACGACAAACACGTTCCGAAAAATAAATCAAAACCTCAATTCTCAAAAAAGAAGGTAGCAGGTCTGAAGGTCAGACATGCCGAGGATACTGAGAACACAACTCAAGAACGGAGAATGGGCTCAGACAATGCTGGAAAGTGCAGCAGAAGTCACAATAGCTCGCCAGAACCTGAAGGAACTTCTGGAGACAGTGGACTTGAATGAGTACATCACAGTTGAGACTGTAGACATCAGGGTTAGTGCTCCACAAAAGTTATATGAAATAACACTCCGGATGGAGGGAGACATACCAAGACAGGTGAAAGCACTCTTTTGGGAAAAACTTTCAAGGGGCTATGACATACTTCTAGCAGAAAAAGACTGGCAACCACAATTTGTCAGGGAGTGCCCACATGGCGAGGACATTATTATGCCTGCCTTCTCCAACCATATTCCAATTTACCTAAAATATACTTATGCCAGGAAATGGGCAGTTGCCCAGGCCCCAGCATTATACAAAAATCATGTAGGATGGGATGAGGACTCACCTCACCATAAAATACATCTAAAAAATGAACCTACTGCACAGAGGCAGTACCCAATAAAGCAAGAAGCTAAAAAACAGGTCAGGGAGATCTTAGATCAACTTGAATACCAAGGGGTGATTGAAACATGCACCTCTTCAATGAACAATCCTTTGTTTCCTGTCTCCAAACCAGACAATACATATCGTCTAGTTTTGGATTACAGACACTTAAACACTTGTTCTAAAACATTTGCAGTGCAAAATGCACATAGTACAGCATTAATGAATAACATTGTGCGTAGAAAATATAAAACCACATTGGACATCTCAAATGGTTTCTTTTGTCAAAACATAGCACCTGGAAGCAGGTACTTAACAGCTTTCTCAGTAATGGGGACCCAGCGTCAATTTTGTCGACTCCCACAAGGGTTCAAGAACAGCCCGGGGTTATTCTCAGCGAGAGTAACGGAGTTACTACAAATTTATGATAATGAGGCATTGTCATATGTCGATGACATCTATCTGACAGACGATGACCTGGATAAACGCTTGAACAGGGTAAGCACCATTATATTGGGCTTCGCCTCTGAGGGCTATAAGTTCAACTTTAAAAAATCCAGAATTGCCCATCTCAATGTCCTTTTTCTAGGATATGAGCTTTCAAGTGAAGGCAAGAGCTTGGCAGCCAACTTTTTAGAAAGGTGTGCGCTGCTCCAACCTCCAAAGACGCTGAAAAATTTACAATTCATCCTGGGTTTCCTAAATTTTGGAAGAACTTACATTCTAAATTACGCAGAAAGTGTTAAACCTCTCTACGCATTAATCAAACCTGATTTTTCAATCAAAAATTGGACACAGGAACACACAGAAATCTTGCGTTCACTCCAAGCTAACATGTTAGCAACAAATCACTTACAAACACGCGTAAGTCAACGCAATTTAGTCATCCGAATAATTTCGGGTCAATGCGGATTCACCTACTTAACATTTAATGAGGGTGAAAAAGTACCAATTGCATACAAATCACATTTGTATACACAAGCAGAAATGCGCTTCACTTCAACAGAAAAAATACTGACAGCAGTTCAAACCGCTGTAGCAAAAGAAAGAGCTCTAGTCCAAGGGAAACGCATTATTATCGTAACCCCAGTACCGGCTTTAGAGGCGGTCACAAAAGCGAGCATTCCAAATACAAAAGCATTACATCCTAGATGGATATAATGGGTTAATTCTCTTGCTGCAACAGATGTTGAATATATTTTTGATCCTGATTTAAAAACACAAGCGTTCCTGCAATATGAACATGAATGTCCTCTGCCCACTGAGATTCTGCCTCTCGATCAGTACAAATTCATAATTTACACTGATGGATCTGCACAACCCGCTACAGGGAGTAAGCAAGCTTACAGTGCAGCGTGCGCAATCGTTAAAGGTCGCATGCGCGATGGCAACTTCAGACCTATGGTCACTAAAACTCAATCTCTAGGAGATTGTACAGCTCAGCGAGCTGAACTACAAGCATTCAAACTGGCACTTGAAAGTACAGATTGCGAATTCCCCACACTCATAGTGTGCGATTCTTTCTACTGTGTGCAGTCGTATAATGAATATATACAAACTTGGCTTGAAAATGGGTTCAAAGATGCAAAAGGTGGCACAATAAAGCATAAAACGCTTTGGGAACAAGTAGTTCAGTTAAAGAGCGAACTACCAAAGGCTCACGTGATCCTGGAATATTTTTCTTTCTGCTTTGGCTAGCTTTGGTTATGACTATGAGCGTGCTTATAAATGGCAGATATATCCATGTGAACACTGAAAGAAAAGAAGTGAACTTACTTTTGAAGCCTCACAAATCATCCCATCGTGAAACAAGAGACTTGTCTGCAGTGAACATCACAGCCGTTCCTACACAGGATGGTATAGTGTGGGACAAAACTGATTTCGATATTTTTGGCCCTACGGAACATTTGAACATTCCACATTTATTTAAGATTTCACTAAGTGATTTTGTTTCATCCAGTACCTATTCTGATGATTGGGACTTTGAAACTGTAAATGACATGATGTTTGACCTAGAAAAGTCTGCTGCATTTTCTAATAATTAATATTTAGAGGGTTCATCAGACTATGAACAGCTGTATTGCTACAACCAGTATGGTCATCATTTTTTGCATAAATCTGCAACACCTAGAAATGTGTTTATGTTTAACCAATGGGAGCATTGTCCTACACCACCAAAAGGTAGTTCAAAAACATTTGCTAAAAAGTTTCCATATTTTTCAGGATACAATACATCTGATCAAGAAACATTTTACTATAAAAATGTAAACAAAACAGGACTGAAAATTATGTTAACTAATACAAAACAGATTTACTCTGCAGCATTTATTGCCCAACTGTCTAGACATGGTTTCGACTTATGAAAGACGCAATAGACACAAAATCTGTCTGGGGTACTAAAGATTGGCAAGTGCAGGGGATAGAAGCTTTGTTTAGAGCCTGTATCGTCCCTCAGCAAATAATGTTTTTGAATGACACTGTGCAACAAACGTCTTGCCTTGGTTTAGCCAAGATTAAAGACCTGAAAACACCTTCTGTACCAACACCTGCAAGTGATAACAATACACAGGCAGCGGTTACAGTTGACACAATACTACAACTCAACAGAACAAATCCTGATTGGAGAAAATGGTTGATCTGGCCCACAGACACAAACAAATGTCAAGAGAGATTCCTGAATAAAACACAGGGGTTTACTATTCACAGGCCAGACCCACGATACGTCCAAAGACAGCATCCGGGGGTAGTAACAACATACAGTGTAGGAAAATGATGCCTCGATTGGCTGCAAAAATCCACACTTAAGGATGTGAAACAACACTTATCTTTACTTAAAGAAGACGCAGACCTTAGGGAATTCTTGCTTGAACCAAGAAAACTGCGTCAAAAACGTTTCATATATGCCGGCATCTATGCTGCTTATAATGAAGCATGGAAGGTGTCACAGATGGAGGCCGCAGAACGAATACGTGAACTTGATCGCATTAACTTAGAGAAAACTCTCACTGTGGTCGACAATGGGTTAACAACTTTGTCCTCCAGAATTTATTCATTGGACAGTATTGTATCCTCTGCTATCGACATACTGGAACAAGATTTAGCCATGTTACAGCAAGGCCAGTCTCAGTAACGTTCTATTATGTTATTAAGCTGGACGCTGCAATCTTTACGTGCGGGCTATGTGCCTTGGCGTTTATCAACACGTCGGCTCTGTTTGCAGAATACAATCTAACTGATAAACAGATCGAACTGGCACAAAGGGGAGCAAAGTATACAGTACTGAGCATTGAAAAACTTGAAAAATTACCATTCACAGTGGCAGGAAAACCAGCTACGGAATGGCTTATTCATGGCAAAATTAGTCTACCTGTGACTACTTTTCAGTTTCTGTATTGCCTTAAACAGATGCAAGCAGGCAAATATGAAAGGTTGGGTAAAGAATACATTAAGACATCCTGGAATTTACCTTACACATATAGATGTTGGAGTGGGGATCGTGAAGTGTTTCTAAGCGGTACACACTGTGAAAGTGCACTAAGCGGTTCACTGATTTGTCAGGACATATCTTTACACGGGGCTTGTAATGGTTCTGTGGCAAATTTGTCCTGCCACCAGCAGGGTACACCAGCTGCTGTGATTAATCCAACGTTTGGACAACTTTCTAATGGGAGTTACCTCATGTTGAATGATCAGAGTTGCTGTGGCATGTTGCCAGGCATTCCATATCTAGTAACGGTCAACTCCAGGGTCACTTGCTGTATGCAAGTATTGTTTGCCCCAATAGACTCAGTCAGGGAGTCGCCTTTATGGCCTTCGTTGAATGTCTCTTTTATACGATTTGATACTTTAAGCAGAATGAAAGCCATGCTTATACAACAATCAGTGCCTTTGACCTCGGCCAAAAAAACCTATGATCTACAAGTTGCAAGGACTTTGGCAGAGATACAGGCTTTAATTCATACAAACTGCCCTATACATTTCGTAGAAATGATAGGACGTATCTTTAACATGTCTGATACAAGCGGAATTGTACATGTATTTAAGACCATCTGTTCCGGACTATTAGCACCTTTCCAGGCTGTCCTCGGAATCATCCCAAACTTTGCACATTCGGTGTTTGGTGGTGTGCCGTTAATTCTAGCACTTGTTGCAGGAATTCTGTTTCTATTCCTCCTACTACGCTATGGCAAGCCAATTCGCCAACATCACTCCGAGCGATGTGGAGAAAGCACTCCTTGAACGGAAATGCCGTGAGCGAATAGTACAGCTTTTGGGCATGCCTCGTCTACGGGAACTTAATACAACGTGGTTCCTGTCATTCAGACCAATCTGGCAAGATTGCATCTTACCTGTTCTACGCTGCCTGTTTTGCGGTGAAGAATGCGTGCTAGACACTTATCTAACACTCCCATCAGTCATGCCAACGGATGTCGATGCTCTGCTGGACCCGATAACGGCCCATGCTGTGTGTTGTCCCCAGAGGCTTCCAATCCTGATGACGGCATTCATTGAGATCTCACAGACGCTTCCGGCAGCTGCTGAGGTACGAGATGGATCAACAGGCGCACAGGTAACAACGGACGCGAACATTGCATCTTCTGCTGAAGGCGATGTTTCTCATCTCTGTGCAATTAACCTTCTGAACGAGGTGTTCCAAATGTCACCAACTTTGGTGACGATATTTTGGCTACGGAAATAGATGATCTCATGTTTACGCCAGACCCATACACTGACTTTGATTCGGCTCACAGTGTACCAGGGCAACAATGAAATTTGGCCTTCATATTTACAAAACTTGGAACTTTTCCCAGAAATTGAACTTTTTCTTTTTAAATTCTTTTTTTTTAAATGACATGGCAAATGAACAATCTGCTTACAGTAGAACTAGTCTTATAAAACGGACTTCTTTGAATACTTCCAGGGACACATTGTCACCTTACTTATCTAAACATTTCATTTCATTCCATGATATGCAATGGCTTTGATTTTTGAGAACTTATCGACCATTTCATCATATGTATATATTTCTGTTTCATTCACGTTGCATTATACTTCCATTATATGCTTAGAATGAAAACAATGCTTTAAATGTACAGTACCTATTGCATTTCAACAGTTTTGAGCTTCTTTTAAAATGCTTTTAGAAATGTTTTTAGCAATATGTGGTACTCAATTTTATGTTTAGCATTTAAATGTTTAGCATTTAGTATTATCGTTCATTCGAAAGTGGAGTGGGTGTTGTATTCCGCTTTAGGTGTCCGTATATAGGTTTTCCTGAATCATGTCCTTATATAGGCACAATTCGCATTGCCCTTATATAGGCATAGAATCCCTGTCCTTATTTAGGCATTAACCGTGCACTCCAAATACAGGCATGGTCACTGACATCCGTCCACCCTAACGTCACAACGAGTTCTTAGAAACCAGACCCTTAAGCTTCGGGAGTTCCCTAGCACAGGACTATTGATTTCTCCAAGAACTCATCTATTATGTATGAACCGTTATACCTTAAGGGTTCATTCCTGACGTCTTCCTCTGTCCGACTTCACGTCAATGCTAACATTCCGAGGCACCTATCAGGTATAAATATACCTTCCCTCGCCCAAGCAAGTTAGAGGAGACCTCGACTTCAGAGGAGCCCGTATCCCGGCCTGACGCACTGAGAAGACGCTGTCATTCCTGCACGCAGATGAATCCAGCTTCCAGTGTTCTGACTCCCTTGCAGGGTAGTTAGAGTTCCAGATTTGGCAAGAGATTCCCACCTCTCTCATTCTCAAGGTATGGAGCTGACTAGAACCTAGAGGGACTCTTGGCATACTTGGCGTACTATACTTAACATACTCTTAGTATACCAGACTAGAGAATACTCCACCTACTTTTACCTTTCCCTACACCTAGACTAGGTTAGGTACATCGGGGTAGAACTAGCTTAGAGACGCATCGTATGAGTACTCGCATTTTTAGCTCATGTTATTTATGTACGTGAATATATGCTAAAAGATAATGCTAGCGCAGTATTATTTATTTCTACTGCTTACTCTGTACATTATTTATCTTGCATACTGTCTTGTGATCATAACAGCACATATCTCTTACACGAGAAACAAGACTGTTCAATAAAACCCTTTTATTGAAACGCCTGTCTTTCCTTTCTGTGTAACTCTATAGAAACTAAGCATGCACGATTGACTGAGTGAAACTGTTATCTATTGTTTCCACGATTCTGAGACGTGTTCCGATTTTAAAGGGAAACAAAGTTGTCATGTTTTTCGGTTGCCAGAAACTACTCCCTTCTTGTTCTCAAGGAGTTTCTAGTGGCCTCTGAGCTAGCTGGCACAAGTAATTAAGTTTAATATACTCGATAGGGACATACCGACCTTAGTCATACGTCAAGCCTATAGGTTATATTATTCCAATGCGCAGAGCCTATTATGGAAATAGGAACTACACTACACACCACGCCACCCCAGTTTGGAGCCAGCCATATGCAAATCAGACTTGACCCTGCACCCAATGGGAACAGTCCAGCCCGAACTGCCCAGCCAAGTCCTCCCTGGACCGGAAACAAGCATCCTGGGACCAGTTTCGGAGCAGTTGGTGATGGTATTAGTGGATGATCATATACTTCACAATCGATAACTGCATTGCAGTATGACTCAAGCAATCATATTGGTTGAATGACTTTTCTCATGTTGAACAATACTAGAGGGAGTAATTTAAATGGAATATCGCAGCAGATTGGCTCAAAATAGTTCATGCACCAAAAGGAGGGTCTCAATCGGAGCTTGAAAGGGTGCAATTTGCACTCATCGCATTCAATTATTTTCCACTGAAGTAGAATGCTATATTTTTACGACATTGTTGTTCAGTCGGATAGCTGTCATTTCCCATTTACGTTTGCATTGATGCTGGGTTTTTGCATCACTAGAAGAAAAATGATAATTACGTAACCAACTATCAGCAATGTAGTTGAAAATCCACCAAACAGGCTCGAAAAACAATGAACTGAAGAATGAAAGAATCAGTCCAAAAATATATTTAAAGCCAGTCGATAAGCCAGATCCAATAATTTTGAAGATTTGAGTTATACCTGTTATGTTTGATGAATGAAAGATGGTGCACAGTAAGTCAGCCAAATGAGTTGGAAATTCTGTCTGCAGAAGTCTTTGAATTTCACATGCAGACTGGACTGTTAGCAAGGCAAAGGTTTCTGCTGCTGAGATTAAAGACATCCCTTTCTGTGAGCATATCGCAACAAGCTTATTTAGCTTAGCATAATGGGGCATATTTACGTTCCCTGGCGCATCCCTGCATATCAGCAGGGATGCGCCAGGGAAAATGCGTCACGCAAGTTTACCCTTGCGCCACGTCCGATGCGCCGCATTTACAATGCGGCGCATCGTGGCGCTAGGATAAGCAGATGCGTGACGCATCTGCCGGCGGAAGGTTGGTGCAGTGCTGAAGTTGTGTCGCAAGCGCGACGCAACTCCAGCACTGTTCCAACCTTCCTATCCTAACATGGTGCGTCAATCCTTACGCCTGCTTCTAGCAGGCGTAAGGATTTGACGCACCATCGCCGAGAAAGTGACTGCGTGAAATCTTGTAGATTTCACTACGTCACTTTTCCGAGGCGTTCCTGCGCCGGAACGCCCCCTGCGCCGGTACGCCCACATGAAACCTGACGCAGTTTCATGTGGCGCAGGGGTTTACTACGTGACGCATCTCCCTAGATGCGTCACGTTGTAAATATAGCGCAACGCGGCGCATGGTTTGCGTCACCGCTGCATCACATGCGTGACGCAACGGCGGCGCAAAAGTGGCGCAAGGGGCTTGTAAATATGCCCCATTGTATATTTATTTTCGACAATGGAACACTTTCAAACAATTTTCTTGAAGGAGGATACAGCGTAATCACAACATTTCACTGTTCTTTGAATGGTTAACAAGAAGGTGAGCCGAGGAGGTATCCCACAACTGCTCTCATTTGTATTGTGTATTTCTTCTTGCGAACCTAGGGATGTGGGTTTTTGGTAATCATAGAAATTAAAGACAGTAAGTGGCACGGAAAATACTTCATGTAAGAGTCACACAATGTGTGGGTCTTCTGACCTAGAAATCGGGGTGCTCTCCATTTCTTTGATGCTCAAGAGGGTGCAC
The DNA here is from genome assembly GCA_963921515.1 of Calotriton arnoldi. NCBI lineage: Eukaryota > Metazoa > Chordata > Amphibia > Caudata > Salamandridae > Calotriton > Calotriton arnoldi. The sequence goes on from CAWUFW010006663.1 coordinate 403,010, forward strand.
GATGCATCTTCATTCACCATCATTCTCTGTCTTGAGGTCAAATTCTAAAGGTCAAACATGGTATTCTCATTTATGAGCTGCCATGGCACTTTATTGGCTTTCAATGGTTAAAATGCCCAATTTAATTTCATTACAAGACCGGAGGCTACAGAAGATTGAGGACTGAGGAGACTATTGTTGAAATTGTGTAAACTCGCTTTGAGAGTCTCTGGAAGCCATTATCTATGACCTTAAATGTGATAGACATTATTTCTATATCAATCTCACTAATTCTTTTTGCGCCTTCTCTTTCTGAATATGCCTGCTCTTCTTTAATAAAGCCATATATTAAAGTTGATACAAATCTATTTATTTTTTATAAGGCATGGACCCAGAATGAAATCATTAAAATTCATGTGCTCACATATCTTGGACTGGTATTCTTTTACAGCACTTAAACTGGAACCCAGCAATCACTGGCACACCTTACCAACACTTTTTGTGGTTACCATAATGGGGCAATATATGTTATTTCGAGCATCTGGTCTGTTTGCTAAGGGAACAGGAGCTTTAGAAAGAAACCTGTTCATATATGCATCAGTATCTATTGACCATAAGGCAATTTCATTTGAATCAAATGCAGTCAAATTTTAGGTAACGTTTTGAATCATATCATTACGTTCTTCATCTGTAATGATGCCTTTGTATTGCCAAACTAGGAACTGTGCAAATTAACATTTGCAGTAGACGTGTCTTTAGATCTTTAGTAGATGTAAACCCTATGCATGTAGTCTACTGAATAGTTATGTTAAAAAAAATCCTTTCTCTAGGAATCATGCATGCTGTAAACAAAGGCTCTGAACCTTTAATTTTTCAAAACGTAGTTCCCTAAATACTTTTTTATTTATATTTTATTTCTAATATTCATACCCTTGAACAGCAAGTGATTCAATAAACAGAATATATGAACCTGTGATTGGTAATCAGCATCTTTAGAAGTCTTTCTAATTTTTGGGAAAAATAAAAGGTAGGGGGGTCTGACCTGTCATCGCTGTTAAAATAAGGGAACCTTTTCTGGAAATGCCTGTGAGTGTTAATGGGTGGGGCCCTAAGATGCTCCCACGGTGTATGAGTATATATTTCGGATGTATGACAGAGGCACGCATGGCTAAACCACGCGTGCCTCTACAACACAGCCTGAACAACGAATGCGTCTGAACAACCCATTTGTTTAGCAATCAGTTTCGGAACAGGTGGTCTGTAAGATGTCCCAAACACCTGTTTATCAGGGATCTTTTCTTTTACTACCTCTCCCACTTTGGGGATCTACCCATCAGCAGCTTTAAGAATCTTATCTTTGTCAGTTGTAGAGTGAGAATACTTTACATTACATAATTTAGGGCCAGATGTACAAAGCATTTTTCCGGTCACAAAGAGCCCGATTTCCGGAATCGGGCTGCTTGCAACCGGAAAAATGCTTTTTCAAATGAACAAAATGCCAAATGAATCACGTTACGCATTTGCAATTCAGTATTTGGAAGGGGCATGTTTAGGGGTCCCTTCCAAACACAAAATCAGTATTGTATGTATTACTGTTTTGCAACTGAATTCTGGTTTAAAACTGGTGGTAACCCACTTGCAAAGGGGAAGCATTCGCTTTCCCCCACCTCTATCTCCCCCTTCCCTGGACACAGAAGGCAGCTGCTGAGCTACCCACAGACACCGGTATTGGTTTGTCCTTGGTGACATTATGGTCCTGGAAAGATTGGAAATACTCAGAGGTATTAAATTTCTGGAAATCAGCCATTTCCATTCGAAGCCATGTGTTGTTCTTTACCTCGTCATATTTGCTCATACAGGAATTTGGGGACAAAGTAGCAGATATATTTAGCCCTGCCTTGCCTATAGGAGTAAACCCATGATCAAAACATATATAATCAGTCACAGTGCGAGAATCGGCAGGTGTCATAACCAAAGTGGAGTGGTGGAAGTGGTAGTGCACCATAACAAACAATTCAAACCAGCCCTCACAACTTCCAAGGCATGACAATGGCATAGACAACAAATTATCACTTTTATGAGTAACTGAGGGAAGCAATCCACAAACCCAACAATTTGTTGTATTGGACACATCATGAGCTTGATGCAAAATTTGTATTAAAACATTATCTGTATAAGACTTTCGGTGCTCTCCTTTGTGAGGGGCCAAAGTAACAAAAATGTGTTCAGGGGGAACGGGTGTTGTATCAACCAAGGAATGGACAGGATACCTCTCCTCCAGAAACCAGGATATTCCCAATACAATTATTAGTGCAATCACAACTATTGATGCGAAAACATTTTACTTTTTGTGGACCAACCCTGCACTGGACGCAGAGATGCAAATGGCTGCTCCTCCTCCTCAATGGGCCGACCAAACAGATACATTGTGAAACAAGGAAAAGGGGAATGCAATAAGACTGATGGTAAGGGCAGGGGCAAGTGTTCCTAGTGTCCGTCAGAGCCTCACTGGTAGACTCCTATTGTTCATCAACGTTGGCGGTCTTGAGCACCGGCGGTGGAGCTGCTCAGTCCTAGCTTGCGATGAATCCCACGTCGTACAGGATAATTTACCCCCCTCCAGGGGAGCACGTTCGATCTATCCTGTCCAATGTCAGAACAATGTACCAATCTTGCCTCACCCTAAACTAACACCGTTGGGACTACTGACAAAGTACACCCTGACTTGCACAGTCCATCCCTAACTAATCTGACTTCTCCTTTGGTGCACTGTCCTTCACCCGAGGACGCAAATTGTACTTGGTGACTCCAGGCACAGAGGGGTCAACGAAGAGGGGCTCAGGCACAGAGGGGTCAGTGGAAAGGGGCTCCTTAATGGCTCTGATCTCCGGAGGGACTGCTGCATTTCTCGCCTAATCAATGGGCTTTACTGGGACCTTGCCAAATGCCTATCTAACATCTGGAGCCCTTCTTGGATACAGGATGCTGCTTTGAATCACTGACAAAATATCGAAGGTCAGAATATCGACCTACAGAAATATTGACGCAAGAATATCGAAGTCAAGAATATCGACATCCTAGCTACATTATGGTAAGTACAAAAATATCGGAAAAAAATATAGATGTCAAAAATATCGTTGTTAAAAATATCGTTTTTATTTAAGTTAAAAAAATAATGTAAAATAAAGTAAATATTACATAAAATTAAAATAAACATAGTTAAAATATTTTTAAATGTTTAAAAATTATAAGTAATATATATGTAATGTAAAAATTAATTAAACATTTACATATAATATATTATATATACTTACTAATAATTTTTAATAATTATTTTAATAATTTATATATTTTTTAAATATCATATAAATTATAAATACATCTATACACATAAAACAATAATATAAATAAAAATTAAATAAATATATATAACAAATTTAAAAAAAAATTTATTTTTAATCTTTTTAAAATTAATTATATACCACATTAACTAAAATAATACAAAAAATATTAGATAGCGGAGGTAATAAAATTACTATTCCAACTCCGAACAGTGCAACAGTAGGGAAAATGTTGGATAGCGTAGGGGTAAAAATTACTATTCCCACCCCAGTGAGTGCAACAGTAGGGAAAGTGTTGGATAGCGTAGGGGTAAAAATTACTATTCCCACTCCAGTGAGTGCAACAGTAGCGAAAGTGTTGGATAGCGTAGGGGTTAAAATTACTATTCCCACTCCAGGGAGTGCAACAGTAGGGAAAGTGTTGGATAGCGTAGGGGTAAAAATTACTATTCCCACTCCAGTGAGTGCAACAGTAGGGAAAGTGATGGATAGCGTAAGGGTTAAAATTACTATTCCCACTCCAGTGAGTGCAACAGTAGGGAAAGTGTTGGATAGCGTAAGGGTAAAAATTACTATTCCCACTCCAGTGAGTGCAACAGTAGGGAAAGTGTTGGATAGCGTAGGGGTTAAAATTACTATTCCCACTCCAGGGAGTGCAACAGTAGGGAAAGTGTTGGATAGCGTAGGGGTAAAAATTACTATTCCCACTCCAGGGAGGGCAACAGTAGGGAAAGTGTTGGATAGCGTAGGGGTTAAAATTACTATTCCCACTCCAGTGAGTGCAACAGTAGGGAAAGTGTTGGATAGCGTAGGGGTAAAAATTACTATTCCCACTCCAGTGAGTGCAACAGTAGGGAAAGTGTTGGATAGCGTAGGGGTTAAAATTACTATTCCAACTCCAGTGAGTGTAACAGTGTGAAAAATGTAGGATAGCGTAGGGGTTAAATTAACATACTTATTAATTTAATAATTTTTGTAAAATAAATAACATATTAATAATTAATTAACAAAAAAATTAATAATAAATACCAATAAAATTAAATTAATATTTACTTAAATAACATTAAATTACTTCCCACCCTATTCCCCCCTAAACACACAACCCGCTACACCTAAAAAAGTACACAATTAATTTAATTATCAATTAATCTAATAATAAAAATTAATTACCAATTAATAATAAATTAACAATAAATTAATTAACAATAACAATAAATAAAAACAATAATAAATTAATTATAATTAATATAATTATAAATTAATCAATTAATAAAAATTAATTACCAATAATAATTAACAATAACTTATCAATAACAATAAATAAAAAAATATTAATTGATTAATTATAATTAAGGGGCCCATTACGATACCCGGCGTAAAAAATCCGCCAGGCATGGAAGCGGCAAAAATCCGCCCGCACACACCGCCTGAACACCGACCACGCCATTACGATTACACAAACCGAAAACCGCCATCGGCGGAAAAATCACACAAAATACCGCCCGCCATCGTCCGAGTCGGAGTCAAACCGCCCGCCACGGACGGAAACACGCACGACAACACAAAACCGCCCGCCCACACGGCCGACACACCGCACGTGAAATTACGATCGCACCGCCATGAGCGCGGAAAAACAACAAATATACCGCCCGCCAGCGCAAACAACGCCGATGAGAATCGACACGGCAGAAGCCATGGCGCCCACGTACCTGCACAGAAACCATCCGCACACAAAACCAATAGCACACAACATGGCCAACAAGTCCACACAGCAAGGCACACACAAATACACAAGCACAGTACACATCCCGAAAACACCCCCGGACAAACAAAAAATACAAAGGCCAGAACCCCAGACACAACACACCTGAAAACAACAGACCATGAGGACACACCCACATAGGTGAGTACAAAAGCAGCACTCCCACAGACCACAACCCCTTGCTACATTGCAAACCAGAGAGGAGAGGAGAGGACACAGTGACACAGCAAGGACAGCAGCACACCACAGAAACGCACACATCACTACCACCACCACCACCACCACCACCACCACCACCAAACACCACCACCACAACCACCACCACCACCACCAAACACCGGCACCACAAACCCCCTGCACATTACACAACACACACCGCACCAGCACCACAAACACCATGGCACCACAAAGGATGCCCAAGTTCACGCCCATGGAGCTGACGGTCATGGTCGACGAGATCATCAAGGTGTACCCACAAATCTATGGGAACATGGTCCAGCACACACCACTAGCCACCAGAAACAGAATGTGGACCCGGATCGTAGACCAGGTCAATGCAGTCGGGACCCTGCCCAGGAACAGAACCGAGATAAACAAACGTTGGAATGACGTAAAGAGCCTGGTCAAGAAGAAGGAGGGCAAAAACAGAGAGCTGGCTGCCGTCACTGGCGGAGGGAATCCCGCGCTCTTTAAGACCTTCAAAGCGTGGGAGGAGAAGGTGCGAGTCGTAATCCATCCGGAGATCCTCGCCGGATTAGCAGAGGGAGTGGAGGCTGGTAAGTACAAACTAATGTATACCAGCACACCGCTATGTACTCACATGCGCAACTACCATGCCACAGCTCCCAGGGACAAACACCCCCATGTCCAGCACACAATACACAACACATCACACACACATGCAACAGACACTACCACACACAGCCCAAACCGAACAACTGTAAGATGCGTGGGGACATGTGTACACTAAGCCAGCCACGTAACCACCAACAGGTCCCCAAATATGCCAGAAGCGCCACAACGAGCACCCACCACACCCATGTGTCCGCCACAGCTGCACTAACCGACAAGTAACAGGTAAGTGGCAGGAACACAAAGTGCAGTGGGTGGGACGGTGGACAGCCCAAGTACAACACACACCAGGCCCCAGTCCCACAGCACAGCAAGGAGGAGCATTCCCCACACCCCACAGCCACGTGTCAGCCACCGCAGTGCACAACGACAGCCGAAAGGCAGACATCACGGTCCACAGCAATCGGTGTCAGTGGGTGTACAGCCACCCCCACGACCCACTACACCCCCCCACCCCCACAGACCTGCAACATGGAGCACCCCCGCTTAGAGCCATGTGGCATCCAGTACAGTGCACGCACGAACAACTTGCAGGTGGGAAACTGGACAGGGCTGGATTACTGGAGGCATGAGGACCATAACACCACCAACACATGGGACATGTCACGTAGCACACGGACACGCAGCACCGCCCACCGTCACGAACAAGTGAACAATGTGCACACGGACATGAACAGCAGACTCACACCCCACATGACCCATCACAGACATAGCAACACCCAAGGAGCCACGTCTGCATGCACAAGCCACACTGAATATAGTCCCACACGGCAGCCACTGTGCAACTCATCACACACAACCGAAACACCATTGAAGTCCTGTCCATGTAGCCCCCACTGCCTGTCAACCCCACACCCCACAACTACGCCTATGTAAGACAAACAACACTAGACGCAACAGAGCGGAACAACAGAAATGCACACGAACACCACTGAACCCATCAAACTCACAGACACACCATGCACATACAACATACCATCCATCCCATCCGTCAGCCCCAGTCACATGAAAGGCATGTCATCCGCACAGCTGCCACACATACAGCAGTCATGCTAAGACACATGCCCATGACCAACCATGTGCCAGAAGTCAATTAAGCGCACGACACACTGTGAGCAACAACACACAACATGGGCCACACCCCCCGAGCACTGCAGTGATGCACATGGCACAGGGCAGCACGCACACCAAGGAGATGGGACAACTGCAATACGTTGGCTGGCACACAACCATCACTCACTCATAACGATGCGTCCAATGCCATGTCCAGTAATCACAACAGACAGCAAATATGCAGGGCATGTCAGGCATGCACACACCTCAGACCATGCACTGTCATGCTGCCACAACACATGTCACGTTCGGCACCCATGGCTCACAGCATGTACCCCAAAAGCATAACCCCTCCCAAATGCGAATCTGGGGCATGGCCCCCATGTTGCCATATGCGTTCCTAAGCGTCCCATTTGAACCCCAAAAGCAAAGTACAAACCAGACCCAGGATGGGCCAGGAGCCCGCATACACCAGAGTCACAATGAGTAGGGGCAAAGCAACACACCCATCGGCATGGCCAATCCGTCCCATGCCACATGTGCACAGCACACAGTCCCATTGCCTAGCACACACAACTACAGATGCCACAGCCACACACTCGCCTCCGGGAAACCCATGTACGAGATTGCACGAACTGCCAATGTCAGACGACTAATACATACTTCGCCAGGTGCAACACAATAACAAATCTCATTCTCTCCACAGGTGACGAACTGCTGGACGCTGGGGATGGAGACAGCAGCCAGCACAGCCAGCCTACAAGCCCCCAACGAGGACACACGGATCTGGAGGATCTGTCCACCTCTTCGGACACGGACCACCAAGCTGGCCCATCTGGCGTGGCAGGGCCCAGCCGCTCCCAGGACCCCTCCTACCCACCAACCCATCATCCAGGGATGCTGAACAGTCCCAGTCCCCTGCTGCCACTGTCGTTGCGGCCACACCCACGGTCATTGCGGCCACTACCACTGCCGCAACCGCCACCATCGCCGCACCGACCACCACCGCCTCCACCACCACCACGTCTTCGCTGGCACCAGCCCCAGCGCAGGTGGTGGCCCGGCCGACTGGATCCACCCTGGGAGCCACAGCGAGGACCGTGGTGAGCAATGTGGCTAGTGGGCAAGCCGGTGGCAGCAGGACTGGTAGGAGGAGCAGGGTCAGGGAAACGCCAGCCTCCCTGGGAGCCATGCCCTGCCTCAAATGGCCAGAGTCCTTGGGGCCTATGAAGAGGCCCAAGGACAATGGGCCAGGTCTGCTACTGACACGCGGGAGGTGCTGGGGGTGCTGAGGTCCATGGACGCCCATATGGGCCAATTCGTGTCCCGTATGGACCAACTCGTGGACCTCATGGGCCAGCTGGTGGTGGCGGTGGGGTCACAGGCAAGGCCAGCAACACCACCTCCGCCACCACCTGCTAGGGCGCAGGGTCGGCCAGCAGTGTCCACTTCCCCTGCGTCCACAGCCAGTGAGCACACCTCACCCACCACCAGCAGGTCGCCACCACACACCCCCTCCCAAACGTGGAAGGGGCCGTCCGAAGAGGAAACAGATCTCCCGGGAGGACTTCGCACGCTCCAGTCGCAAGTGAGGCAGCCAGCCAGCCTTCCGCCAGCCTTCCTTGACCAGCCACTGCATTGACTTGCTCTACGATCCCACTCCACACAGCCAGCTGGATGGCATGTGTGTGTTGGACTATGGACATAGAACCAGTGGGTACACCCTGATCATCACGCAGCCATGACCGACAGCTCATTGTCACTGCACGCACCACTTTTGTCATCACCTTACACACAATCACATGTCACAGTTCGTAATAAATGCACCTTTTTCACTAACTGCTGTTTGTGCCCTGTGTTTTATTTGTACGGAATACAACGGCCACCTTGGGCGGAAGGGCACCTGATGCGTGGCATGGCAATGGAATCCGGAGGGCCTGTAGGGACCTAGGGGTGGGAGACAGAACAGGAGCACATTCAATGAGTGTGTCACACACCCATCACACAGTACATGTCAACAACTACAAGCAATGTACACACATCGCACAGAGCAATAGGGCACAATGCCACAGTCACCAACAGTGGCATACTACCCTGGCCATGGAGCGTTGACACACTGCACGCAGTGAACATACGGCCACCCTGACACAGCACACACACACCTGCATAGATACAGACACATCATCCGTCGTACATGGACACTCACCGTCAAGTGAAGTAGCGGGCGATGAGCTGCTGGCGCACATTCCCAGCTTCCTCCTCTCCGCTGTCCACCTCACTCGAGCTGTCCTGGTCTGCGGGCTGGGGCCCTGGTTGATCTCCGTCATCCACAATGAGGGGGATCTGCTTCCGAATGGCCAGATTGTGCAGCATGCAGCACGCCACCACTATCTGGCACACCTTCTGTGGGGAGTACGCCAGTGCACCCCGGTGCGGTCCAGGCACCTGAACCTGGACTTGAGGAGGCCAAAGGTACGCTCGACCACACGTCTGGTCCTCCCATGTGCCTCATTGTATCGATCGTCTGCTGGGGTGCGAGGATTCCTCAATGGACTGAGCAGCCATGCCCCATTCGGATACGCAGAGTCACCTGGGTGTGAGGGACACAGAGAACCGTTGCTATTCCAACTGGACAGGGGACAGCATCGCACAACCAGCACGCTACACCACTCCACATACTCACCGACAATACAGCCACGATCCTGTTGCAGATTGGCCATCAGTCGTGGCAAGATGCTGTTGCGCATTATGTGTGCGTCATGGGCCGAGCCTGGAAACTTGGCACACACGTGGGTGATCACCATGTCCGCAAGGCACACCACTTGCACATTCAGGGAGTGCGTGTGCTTCCTGTTGCGGTACAGGTGCTCAGTGGCCTGTGGTGGAACAAGGCCGACATGAGTGCAGTCAATGGCTCCCACGACGTGTGGGATTCTGCCAAGGGCATAGAATGCACCCTTCACTGCCGCCAATTCACGAGCCCTGGGGAAGCGGATGTACCTGTTCCGGTACAGCATCATGGCTGCCAGTACATCCCTCAGCACCTTGCTGAACATGGGCTGGGACATCCCTCCTCCACTGCCCACTGTGTGCTGGAATGACCCAGTGGCGAAGAAATGCATGGCGGCCATCACCTTAGCCGTGGAGGTGACAGCAGTCGGATACACCCTGCGGGGACGGAGATGGGGCTCTAACATGGCACACAGTCGATGCAGAGTTGGCCTGTCCAGCCGAAACTTCCTGATTACCTCTGTATCGTCCATGTCCGCCAGCAATTGGTATGGGCGGTCAATGTTCGGTCTCCGCCTGGGGATAATGGCAGAGGACACATGTCAAAGCAACACGGCACATAGCAATTTCGCATACACATCACTGACATGACTGAGCAAGCACATGAGCCACAGCCCAGCTGTCAAGCTGGGACGGCACGGCCACAATACACTTACACAGGTCTCCCAACAATGGCAATGGCAAGTGAGACATACCACTGCCATGTGCATGCACATGGGGATCTAGGCCCCAATGACTTGCGGGCGTGCTGATGGGGACTGACTGCATATTCGTCAAGCGGCAACGCCACGGCAACATGAGTGTCTGCTGAGCATGGAACTGCTTCCGAGGCTGGATGAGTATGGCACACGACGACGACGATGTGGGCACGGGCTGAGCGGCCAATACAAGTGGGACCTGTGGCACGAGGGGATATGAGACAGTAGTAGGTGTCAGCACTGCACCCTATGTACAGCACTGTACGGATCACAGCTCCCGAAACATTGACTGGTGTCCACATTGACAGCCCCATGCCAAGACGGCTGTGTGCTTGCAGTCACACGTCACAGGTGAGAGGTTACATTGCACGTGCCAGGTGGCAGACGTACATAGTGGGAGCTGGCATGTGTGTGCATGTGTCTCCTGTTCAGGATCCACCAGATGGGCGCTGACTCTGTACTGACCATTGGACACAGCATGTTCCGTGGAAGGCTTGTGTGTGTGGGATGGTGGCACTGGATGTGCCTCCGTTGGGTGGGGGGCCATGCACAGGGCGGGTACGTCGATGATTGCGCATTGTTGGTCACGGTGGGTGCACCAACTAAGATGTGTTGCCCTGTGTTCAATTCCTATGTCCGCATGATGATGGACTGTGGATGTGGGCAGACTACACATTGGTCGATGTGCTGTCTATATGCATGTGCCTTCACACCAGGCACAGCTGCCCCTGCACATGTGACCCCTGCTGGACTCGCTGCTGGGTCTGTGGAGCTGATGCACCTTCTGCGCGTGGGGCGGACAGCTCTCCTCACTTCCCTCATTGCGCATGTCATGTCTTTGCCGCAGGTGACATGGATCATGGAGGGCCCACATGTACGCGTGGGTAGGCTACACATGATTGTTCACTGGTCGCCACCCCCAGTCAGTGTTTCGAATGGGAAGGTTGTCGTGCTGGTGGTATGTTCGATGTGGCGGATGGGCGGGCCTAGGTGCGGGCTTACATTCCGGACATGGGGGGTAGTTGGATTGGCGACTAGTTGCAGTACACACGGGACACGTCTCTTCCTTTCCACATCTGGGTCATCCCTTGTACTAACTGACAGTGATACAGTCATCTTCGCCCCAGCCCTCATGTCCTCCCCTCGCCCCCAATATGCATGCTCACCTGCGAGGCTAGCGCTTGCACAGGCAGCCCCAAGCTCGCACCAGAGAGGGCAAGGAGTGTATGTGTGGGTCCAGTTGCACGAGTGGGCTGTCTCAGGGTATGATGTGTGGCGGGACGCCGTCCACCTGCGTGGTGCCCCAAATGGAGACCCGGCCTGCATGGACTATGCATCACAGTCTTCGCCTTCCGGATCCGCCACCTGCGACACCCAGTGGCTGTGGCTGCCCTTGCGGCCAGGCCGCGTCCGTCTGTGGCTGATGGCCCACACATTCACTCTTTGGCCTCTCTGGGGAGGGCTCGGGGGTGGTGGCGCACGCGCTTGCACTTAGTCGCAATGGCATGTGTCGTGGTTGGTATGATGGGCAATGGATGGGATGGTGCGAGCCACCTCCCGTGACGTCAGTGCTGCTCGTGCTGTGGTGCGTCCCCCCTACACTTCCATTTGACTTGTGCCATGCTAGACGTTGAGGTTCTATTGCCTGCGTGATATGACCAGGAGGAGCGCGAGGAGACCTCTCACACACCATGCTCCACTGCCATCCCGTGCCCTGTATCGCCTGTGCGGATTGACTATGTTGGGGTTACACCTGGTCGACTGGGGCTGTGTGTGCCTTGTCAAGGGGCATGGCGGGCGCACAACAGGATCCAGCTTGTCCACAGAGGGTGGGCTGAGGTGCGCCTGGTACCGCCTTGTACGTGTGCCCGGCTGCTGTGCACACACGTGTTCACTCCCCCCGACAGGTGTCCTCTCACAATGCCCAGGGAAGCGGTGGTGTACTGTTCATGAGCCCTCCCAACACGGCGTGCTCCAACTTGGCATGTGCGCATCTACCCGTCGCACCCACCCACCTGAGCACTGCGTCCATACGACTTCACACGACACATGTGTGTCTTCCACAGTAGTGCTACTCATTTGCGTTGACATCCAATACCAGTGGACTACATGGTCATGTCACGACTGCCGTGTACTTCACATACTCTCATCCTCTCTCATTCGTACTTGTGAAATGAGTCAGCGGAGACAGTTTTGGTTTCAAACATTATATTGAGTCTTCTGTCCTCTGTGATGCAGTATAGTGGACACTACTGGCAGCGGAATACATGTTGAGGATATACTGAGCATGATTACAAATGGGATAGGGTGTGGGGGTACATCTGCTTGGCCAAGGCTGTGCTAATGTACATTTACGTATAGCTGCGGAGCTGCGGACTTTGACACAGACGGTATACATGTAGCCTACCAGACCGCTCGGCATCATGGGCACAGTCCATATCAGTTCCATGTGACAGGTTTGCTGCGGTTGTTCCTCATGCACGCGTGCATGTGAGATGACATCAGGGCATGTGCTTGCGTGCATGCAGCGGCGTGCCACTTGTTGTTGCACTGTGGTGGTTACTGGACATGTCACAGTCACTGGGGTCGTGTTGTTGTTGTATGCACTTGTCGTCCATGCAAAGGTCCTGGTATGGGATTCCCGGGGCGGGGGTGGGAGGGGTGCAGCACCCACAGACTCCAGGCGACCTATTCATGTCCACTGAGCGGTGTGTGTGTCCATGTGCGCTGGATCCATGTCGTGTCCTGGTTGTTCGTGCAGTTCCGTCCATGTGGGTGCGATGCACAGAGCCCATGCCACTGCCTCCCACGATGCATGCGGTGTTCCTGGATGTGATGGGGAACAGTGTGCATGTCCCGGTCATATCCGATGTCATGGCGATGTCGTTGATGGTGTGGTTACAGTTGCCGGTCGTTTGGTATGGCTGTTGTGGTGGTGACTGGCCAGTCCGTGCGGAAGCTGAGCATGGGTGCGGGGTTGGACTTCATAGGTCACTCGGGGAACCTGCGTTGTGGTCCGACGTATTTACAGGTTGTCAGGTATGCGATGCCGTCCAGCAGGGCTTCCATGTCATTGGTGGTGTACATGTTTGCCAGCCAATGAAGCGGATGGTGGCTGTCAAGGTGTTGTTCGTAGGTTGTCCCTTGGAGGACCATGATGGGGCATGCTGGGTGACATTCGATGTAGCTGTTCTCGATGATCCGTCGTGTGGAGGCACAGTGGTTCCATTTCAGTGCGCGTGCGATGTTGGCCACATACGCCATGCCCCCATAGGCAGAGCAGGCCCTGTCGTGTGCGTCCAGAGGGAGGAGTAGTGGTAGCAGGTCCGCCTTCAGACATGCCGGGTTGGAGAGGCATATCTCGACGGGATGCTGGTAGGGACACCTCCGACAGTAGAAGACGGGCATGACGCAGCTGAACAATGTGATGCGGTAAGTCAGTCGGTAACTTACGTTCAGCAGGGACAGGAGATCGCATACCAATGTATGTATCGTGTTGGTTTGGTACAGCTTGAGCTCTTCGGCGTAGTTGGGTAGGTGTGTTGCGGTTGCCATTTCGCAGCGGTTCGTAGGGGTGGCGTGCTCCGGCTGTGTGTGCAGTCTGCAATGTGCACGCTCCGGGGTTGCTGTGAGCTCTGTGTAGTCGTGGGGAGACAGGACTTGTGTTCTGTTGGCTTGTTTGGAGGACACGGGCCCTCTTCCCACATGCTTCTCAGACAGTTCAAGGTCGGTGCTGTGTGACTCCTTCCAATTAACTTGCATGTGGCCGACATGGGGGAGTGTTTTCTTCTTTCTTCCCCGTCCGTTGTGTGCTTCTGTGATATGCGCTATCTGCCCTGTGGTCGGTCTCCTCGGCATGCCTGTGTTGGTCTATTCTTGGACAATGGCTGTATTCACCGGCTTCTGTCGTAGGGCTGTGGTTTCGGTGTTGGAATGGAAGGTCATTCAGTGCTGTCTGCTCTCCCTTGTGTGGGCGGCAGGCTGCCTTTCCGCTCTGCGTTGGGCCTTGTGTGTGGATGTAATTCTTGGGCCACCTGTTGTCGGTCACCGGGCTCTTTGGTGTTCCGTTTCATGTGTCTTGTTCATATGTGCAGGGTGGTATGGGTTTTTCAGTGTGGTACTGGCGTTCCTCTTCCCGAAGGGGCCCTGCTTCTCCTAGTTGGTGTTGCCGCCGCTGTGTGCTTCGCCATGTTTGTTACACTGGGGTGTGTCCTGCTGTTGCGTGACTTCACTGACATGTGTGCGTCGGTTGTGTGGCGTTGGGTGTTGTCCGTGAATTGGGCGTTGGGGACATGTCTGTGGCCGGCCTGTCACGTGTCATGTGCGTTCGGGGTGGGGCTGGTGTGTGTGCTGCTTGGTTGTGTCCCTGTGTCTGTGTGCGACGCATGCATGGCGCTGCGGTTGGCCTCTGCGTTGTGCGCATGTGTGGCGGCGTCATCGGCGCTTTGGGGCCGTGACGGGGTGGTTGGTTCCTAGTCCCAGGTGGTGTGTACACATGTGTTCTGCGATGTTAGGATTTGGCCTGTGTGTCATATGTGGATGCGATGGTGGATGTGTAGTGTGCACGCGCTGGTGGGGGTTGTCCGCTTTTTCCGCCCTTGCACTGTGTGCGCTGTTTGCGTGCACTTGTTGTGTGTGTGCCTACCTGCGTCTCCGCGGTACGTTGCGTCCTTGGTGGTGCATCAGCAGAAGCATGGGAAGGGCCTGCAGTGCTGGATTCATGCCCGGGGTGCCGCTTCTTCGTTGTCCGTGCTCTGCGTCCGTGTTTCCGCCTCTCTTTCACGTGCGGTGTCTCTTGGCCGTGGGAGCCGTTTGTTTGCGGCATCGTAATTTATGCGCCGGGCGGGACGTGTTTCGTCGGACGGTGTGTGTCAGTTGGGCTGCGCCGCTACGTGTACGGGCGCACTTTGATGGCGGACGGTGTTGCTGGCTTGCCGGCGGTGTTTGGCCTGCTTTTCGCATCGTAATTGGGCGGGCGTGTGGACTGCTGCATGCCGGCGGTAACTGGTAGTTTCTGCATCCGCCAGCACGGCGGTTGTGCTTCCGCCCGCCATCGTAATGGGCCCCTAAATTACTTCCCACCCTTTTCCCCTATAAACCCACAACCCGCTACACATAAAAATTAAGATAATTAATTTAATTATCAATTAATAAAAATTAATTACCAATTAATAATTAATTAACAATTAATTAATTAACAATAGCAATAAATAAAAAATGTGTTCATTATAATTAATATAATGATACATTAATCAATAAAAAAATAAAAAAAATAACAATTAATAATTAATTACCAATAAATTAATAATCAATAACAATAAATAAAACATATTAATTAATTAATTATAATTAAATTACTTCCCACCCTATTCCCCTATAAACCCACAACCCGCTCTGATACTAAAACGCAAAATTAACGTAAAAAGAATTACTAATTTCTAAACATTTAATACATTTATTTAAAAATAATAAAAATACATTACAAAAAATGTTAAACATACATATAAAATACATACTAAAATACATAACACTAATATAAATATCGATATTATTAACAACAATATTTTTGCTAACGATATTACTTACTTCGATATTACTTACTTCGATATAAAAAAAACGATATTACTTACCTTAAGGTCGATATTCTGGTCACCGATATTCTTGACATCGATATTCTTTCCGTATGATATTAAAAACTCGATATTAGTGTAGGTCGATATAAAAAAGTCGATATTTTGACTGCGCACCATTATTTTCGGCATCCGTTTGGGTCCACGTTAGAATCGCATTGCTGAATGGGATGAACTGAAGCACCTTCTCATGCTCAGAGTCCCCAATGCCCTCCCTTACCCACTGATCATAGGGCAAGGGCAGGGGTACTCTGCAGCAGTGGCTGGAATGTATCCAATGCTTTTGGCCAGTGACTTTTACGGCAGTGCGGGTAGCAAGGAGGACCTGGACAGGTCCCTTCTAGTGAGGCTCCAAACTCTTTTTCCGCTGGAAATTCTTCACCAGGACAAAATCGCTGGCCCGAAAATCATGTCCTGACACCTCGGGTACAGGTGGAAGAGACTCGTGTATCTGTTGGTGAATAGAACGCAAATTTTCAGTTAACTGGTACAGGTGATCAGTCAATAATACTCAATGTGAGAGGATTTACGTAGATGCGGGACGCCCCAGACGTTTGCCAGGCGTCCGAACACGACCTCCTAAGGTGACAACCCTGTCCTAGAATGTGCTGTTGTTCTTGTGGACAAAAGAGCTAGCGGTAAAGCATCTGGCCATTGCAACCCTGTGGTCTCCTGAATCTTTGCCAATTTTAGTTTGAGAGTACCATTGTACTTCTCAACCAAACCTGCTGACTGGGGGCGATTCGCAGCATGAAACTTCTGTCTGATGTGCAGTCCCTCACAAACTAGCTGGTTAACCTTGGCATTGAAATGACTTCCGTTATCAATCTATATCAAACAGGACAAGCAGAAGCGAGGAAAGAACTCCTTCAGGAGTATCTTTGCAGTCGCAATGGCTGTATTCTCTTTAGTGGGGTAGGCCTCAACCCATTTACTGAACGCACAAACAACCACCAACTCATACTTCAAATTATTGACCCTGTCCATTTAAAAAAAATCAATTTGAAGGACCTCAAAAGGAAAAGTGGGAGGTGCAAAATTACCGGGTGGTGTAGGGGTACCCTTGCCAGGATTGTGCATCATGCACACCATGCAATATTTCACCAAATGTGTACCTGTCTTGGAAATGTTGTCATTTTGCCATACGGGGTCTAACAGTTTGCAAATACCCTTAGCACTGATATGGGCTGGGCCGTGGGCCATTGTCACTACAGGAAGAACATATGCATCTGGCAACATCCATCTCTGCTTCCCTGACTTATCAATTCAACATCCATCATCATTCAAGTTCGCTGTACTTTCTTGCCACACTGCTAATTCCTCCACCGTGGCCTCACTCTGGGGCATATTATCAAGAACGGCGTTAAAATTATCGCCGCTTTAGCGGCAGAAAACTGCCGCTACAGCGGCGATAATGGGCTTGATAATATGCCCTGGAGAATTCCAATAGAAGCCCATGTTGACACCAGAACATGGGCTTCTATTGGAATTCTCAAGGGCATATTATCAAGCCCATTATCGCCGCTTTAGCTGCAGTTTTCTGCTGCTAAAGCGGCGATAATGTTAACGCCGTTTCTTGATAATATGCCCCTTTGTATCTCCTTCACGTTCTCTAGTGTATCCTCAAAGATGGAGAACTCGGGCACCCACCTCGCGAGACCTGCTACAAACATTATTTTCATTTTAGTTTGGGCTGTCTCCTTAGCTGTCTGATCTGCAAAAGCGTTCCCCTTACCCACATCGTTAGTGACTTTCTTATGGGCGCTGCACTTTATTATGGCCAATTTCTTCAGAAGTGTCAAAGCTGACAGAAGCCTATGTATAAGAGGACCATGCTGAATGCGTGTCCCATGGGACGTAAGGAACCCTCTCTCTGCCCAGAGCCACCCAAAATTATGGGCGACCCTGAAGGTGTACTGGCTGTCAGTATAAATATTAACAACCAGTCCCTCGCTCAATTCACAAGCTCGAATAAGGGCGACTAACTCAGCTGCCTGGGCAGACTGATAAGGAACTTGTGATGTCTCAACTACCGTGCGCAGCGTAGTAATTGCGTATGCAGCAGTGGTGGTGCCATCTGGTAACTTGAAACAAGAGCCATCGACATATAGTTCCCCTTGGGGGTCAGATAAGGGAACATCAGTTAGGTCTACCCGTCCTTTCGTCTCTTCTTCCGCCCGGAAGATACAATCATGTATGTCAATTTTCTCATTCTCAGAAGGGAGGGGTAGTAACGTGGCTGGATTCAGAGTGGCACAGCGCTTGATCGTAATGTGCTTTTGAAAGAGCGTTAGCTCGTAACCAGTCAGACGTGCACTGGTGAGGTGCTGTGTCCTTGTCTTATTCAAAAGTGTATCCACAGCATGGGGTACCATGACTGGGAGGTCGGTATCAAGTACGAGTCCCGCCGATTGTCTTATTGAGACAGCCACAGCCGCGACCGCTCTTAGACAGCTCGGGAGGGCTCGTGCGATAGGGTCAAGCACAGCAGAGAAATAAGCACACGGTCGTTGCTTATTGCCGAATTTTTGTGTTAAAACAGAAAGCGCACAACCACCCAGCTCATGGACATATAACACAAAGCATTTTGTATAATTAGGGGTACCAAGCACTGGAGCCGAGCAAAGCGCAGTTTTCAATTGCTCAAAAGACTGCTGACACTCTGGCGTCCAAGGCAGGGGCTCATGCACATCTTTTAGTGTTAGTGCAAGCAGAGGCTTAACAAGCAGTGAGTATCCAGGTATCCACTGCCTGCAATAGGAAGTGATACCTATGAAAGCGCGCAGTTTGCGGAACAGGCATTTTCACAATGGTACTGATGACCTCAGGGATCAATCTCCTACCCTCCTTCGACAGTAGGTGACCTAAATAGGTGACCTCCTGTCGACAATACTGAAATTTGGAAAGGGATACCTTATGACCATGGTCAGCTAGATGGAGCAACAATTTAACCGTACTATCTCTGCATCCTTGTTCTGTGTCTGAGGCGATGAGCAGGTCGTCAACATATTGAAGTAATACATTACCTGGAGGGAGCGACAAGGAATCTAGCTGACTTTTTAATGCCTGACTATAAATACTCCGACTCTCTGTATAGCCTTGAGGAGCGCGACAGAACCTAAAGCTTCTACCAGCTAGGGTGAACACGAAAGGATACCTGCTGTCAGGATGAATGGGGATACTGAAGAAGGCATTTTTCAAATTAATGACGGAAAATAATTTAGCAGAAGAAGGAATCATCGTCAAGAGAGTCGTAATGTCAGGGACCACTCGAAACTGGGGAATCACTATCTTGTTAACTTCACACAAATCAATCACAAAGCGATAAACATCTTCGTGATACTCAGAGGAATCCAAAGGTGTCCTTTTGAGAATAGAGAGAATAGGGCTAACATTAGCAGTCGTCTCTTCAACCACTCCTTTCTCAATCAAATCCTGCACTATTTGCATCAAAGCTCGCTCACCTGCCTGTGGTATTTTATACTGGGGAATGCGGGGTAAAATAGCACCTTCCTTAACACGTATCGAAACAGGCGATATCTGCAACAAACCCACATCTGTGTCGCCCGTTGCCCACAGTGTGGGTGGCACATCTTTGAATTCAGCAGGGAGGGGCGCTTCTTTGGACAGACACTGCTTAGCGCACACCACATCAGGACCCATTGTCATATAGACACCGGCTGGGGAGCAGTAAATCGTAGCATGTAATTTCTTCAACAAGTCCAAACCCATAAAATTTTCTCCACAATTGGATCTCAACAAAAATGGTGAATCCACAGTGAAAAGACCAATAGTCAATGCAAGAGGCTTTGAAATGGGGCTCACAACCGGTACACCAGAACATCCTACCAAAACATTATTATGGCCAGACAGAGCTGTCTCAGGGACCAAGGAATGAGAAATAGAACTGTTTGTTGCACCTGTATCCACCGAAAACTCCTTAGTCGAATCATACACATCCGCACTAACGTACGGACCTCGTTGGTCTACAGGTATCAAAACTGGTCCCTCAACCGGTCCCCGGCTGTCCTAGCTGTAAGACATCCCGGTCACCTCATCCGTATCATAGTCATCATGATAGTACTGTTTGCCCCTAGGGTCGTCAAAGTAGTTCTGATCAGTACGACTCTGTGATGTCCCAACGGTCCCAATGGTCAGAGCCCTGTCCAATACCCTAGCACAGTGGTTCCTAATCTTTTAACTTCTGTGTACCCCCACTTAATCACTCCTGTAACCCGGAGACCCCGACTGAACATTTATTGGAACTCAGGACCCCGACCTAATTATTACTGGAAGCTGGGGACACTGGCCATAGCATTTTGGAACATTTAAACAGCAAAACAATACACAAAACATACAGAAACAAACATTCATCAAACAAATACACAAGTAATTAACATTTTTATTTAATTCACCAAAAAATATTTTTAAAAATCAACATTTTAATGGGAAGGTCTATACTATATCTTGTTCGATGCACTTGTACTGCTCCCACAAATCAATCTGAGGATACTAACTTAATAGTTAGTTTCCAATTTTACATTTTGCTTCTTTATTTATATACACTTTATTAATCTGTTAATATTATTTAAAGACCCTTTAGTAGGCTTCGTGGACCCCCATAGGTCCCCAGACCACATGTTAACAACCCCTGGGCTAGCAGTCAAGGCTCGTTTGAGCGTACCATTGTCTGAACAGGTGCAACTATAGCAAGCATATTCCCACATCAGATATAGCATCCATAAATGCCTTATCAGTGACTGCAGGATCATTGTCTGAATGAAAGGTATGAATTGCTCCCATTGCTACTACACACAACATCACACATAGAAAAAGAAAAATCCCTTCAATAATTGTTTTTGTGCAAGAAGATGTCCCTTCCTGCACAAAAACAATCTTGCTTGTAACGCAGGCATCCTTGCACTATGGTGCAAGGGTGTCTGCATTGGCGCGAGGCAACACACTGAGGCATATTTACAACAAAATGTCAGAGTGCAGAGCTACACCAAATTTGGCAGCGCCGGGCTCCGACATTTCCAAAACACAGGGTTGCACCGTATTTACTACAATACAGCGCACCCCTGTGTTCTCCCGTGCGCTGGCGCTAAAATTAGCTGCCTAGCGCCAAAGCTTGCACACTTGCACCATAGTGCAAGGGTGCTTGCATTGCAGGAAATGATTGTTTATGTGCAGGAAGGTTTCCCTTCCTGCATATAAACAATCCATAATGGCTATTTGTTACTTCTATGTGTGCTGCCAAATGCAGGACACATAGAAGTAGCAAATCGTAATTATTTAATGATTGTTTAGGTGCAAGAAGGGACACCTTCCTGCACATAAACAATCATTAATGGCGTTTTGCTCTTTCTATGTGTGCTGCATTCTGCAGCACACATAGAATAAGCAAACACGGGGAGAAATAAAAGCATTTTCCCCAGTTTTGCCATTCTAATGCCTGCTCTTGCATGGCGTTATTTTTTGGTGCTGCCTCAGATTTACAGATCCTTGTAAATCTGGGGCAGTGTCAAAAAGCAATCGGTGTTGTACAACAATACCTATTGCATGCCCCTTTCACGCAGATACCTGTGTGAAACGTCGTTAAAAGTGACGCTCCTATGGCACAATGCCCTTGTAAATATACCCCAATGTGTGCCTGCACAAGGAGGCAGCAGAAATGTGCAATACCTTTGTAAATTTGCTACATTCCTGATGTCTCCTTTTCACACAACATAGAGCAGCAAGTTGCTTTGCTGCACTGTGTTGCGTGAAGTGTTAGTAAATCTGGCCCTGTAGGTCTTTTTATGACCGCTCATGCAGTGACAGTCTTTTGTGGCAAAACCTAAAGGCATCTGGAGCATGAATCAACCACAGTCAATTATATATTTATACCTGTCTACACTCAGGATTGGCTCGATGTGGTCGAGAAAAATTACCCAAAAATGTTTATCATAGACAGTGAGGGGAGTCTGCAATTGTCTTGCAACAGTAGACAGTTTTATCTGTTGGCAAATGTTGCATTGCTGCACTTATTTTTTTGTACGCTTTGGCAAATATGGCCACCGGTATAGTTGCTGTGGAATTGATACAGCAGCACTAATACCAATGTGTGCAGTGGATATCCTCTCATGAAGTGCCCTGATTAAATCTAAGCTAGCTTTCTCATTAGGAATATGTGTCTCTCCCACACCAGGTATAAAAACCATAGGAACATTGTCTTTATTAAGAGTATAGGAATATTTAGAGAGAAAACCATCAGAATATTTCTCCCATTTCATTTCTGCCTGTATCACTTCCAAAATATTTTCAGCGATCTCGGTTTGAAATAGGGTTACAGCAGCCACCTCACAGGTTTGCACCCCTGTCTTCACAGCCAAGTCTGCTGCACAGTTCCCTTTAGCTTGAATTCCTTCACTTTTATGGGTCATGGTGTGCTGTGTCGGCACCAACAAAAGCTTATACTGTACGACAGCTACCTTTCCCCAAAATTGCTTACTTTTTGTTGAATTCCCTTTTGAATCTTTGAATCCATTCAAGTGCCCGTGTGGTAAGTCCGCATTATATCCTTGGACACTGAATGCTGAATCTGACAAAATGGGTAGTAACTGACAGATCAGCCTTCTGTAGGGCAAGTAACAGAGCATGTAGTTCTGCAAGCTGTGCAGTGGAATCACCTAAACGTTTTGTGTGTGTGGTGTGTGTGTTTGTATGTGTGGTGCATTTAAGTTGCATCTTCAAAAATTCCTTCCATTGCAGCACAAGCTGCCGAGTATTTCTGCTTAGACCCAACTGCAGGCTGTGCACAGCTGTCTGTTTTCCACTCATGCATAGGTAAAACTTTTGGAGTTCATGGTATATTTTGTGTATCTTTTCAAACTTAACATCAGCATGGCCCACTACACCCAACACAACTGAAGAGTGTAAGCAAAAGGAATTCTTGCTTTTGTTGCTGCTTCTAGTGTAAGTATTCAAGAGACTATAATGATTTGTTTCCCCTGCGTCAAAGAGTGCCCTTTCAATACTGTGTACTGCAGTGAGAATTTTTTCAGTGAGCGTGAAATGATCCTCAGCAGAAGAGTACAGATGTGAACTGTAAGCTATGGCAGCTATTTGTCCTTCATTGTACATGATGTATGTGTAGCTTAAAGTACCGGGAACAACTATAATTACTAGGTTTGTTTTATTATGTTGACTATATGTCCAAAGTAATTTCCTACTTTTTCTCATTAGCTTCGTCATTAGTTCTGTGCAGTCAGCATTTTGTACAGCATGTGTACATTTATGTGCATTAAAATCTCTATAATCTAATATTTTTCTATATGAACCATCAGGCTAAATATTGGAAAGGAGGGGTATTCATTCATTGTGGAACTACACAGCACTGTTATACCTTAATATTGTAGGTCATCTATCTAAAATAGATTTTATGTTGCGCCTAGCCTCTCGTTTCAAAGGATACTGAGCCTGCACCTTAAGAGAGTTAAATATGGAACAGATCCTTTTTCGCAGCCTGCTTAATTTCTACACAGTGAAGGATCCTGTCTAGAGCCTACTCACATGCATATTTGTTCCTGCGTTCTTCAAGTACTAAGGAGACATCCCTTACAAAAACCGGAGGCCAGTCATCTTCTGCAAGAATGATATCATAGGCATCCGATAAATGAATCTAGCCTATAGCCTTTATTATGAGCAGTAGGCCTCCCTCAATCTATATTTCTACAGTATGAATGCCATTTGGAGGCTTTGCATGTCCATCTGGTGTCTCAACTTGTATATTTTCTTTATTTGGAGTCACCACAGATGCTCCTTGAGAGCCTGGCAAACTATCATCCATTCTACTGCCCTGTCCAAAAGCACTACTACCCAAGTCTTGTTCCTCAGCAGGATCTGTAGTTTGCAGGGCATGTTTTTTTGCTAGACTAGCCACATTCTTTTTCAAAAAATGAGTATTAGAGTCTGAACCTTTCTCTTCCTTCTTTACACTAACCTCAGCTTCATGTCTTGATTCACTTTTCTACTTGATATACTCGTCTTTTCTGTGATACTTTACTGCACCTAGAGTCCTGAAAGGAATGGGAAGAACAGCAATCAGGATACTGCTACCAGTCTGCCTTTTCGATGTTGTCTCAGTCCCTCAAATGAATTAATGAATTAATGAAATCAATTTGCAAAGGGCACAGCTATTCCAAAAGAGTCTTCCTGACACTACTCTACCTTGATCAGAAAAAGCCACTCGGAGTCAGTCCAACAAGAAAAGATGCATTTTAATTCTTTCCTGAAATGGGCCTCACACTGAATTGAAAGTAAACAGGATGAAAGCTCATTCCATGCCTTGCCAGCCAACACTGAGAAAGAATGACCTCCCGATCTAACCAGACAAAACTTAGGGATTGTAACAAGCAAAGCTGTGGCTGAACGAAGAGTTCTAGAGGGAGTATAATGGAGTGTTCTCCCGAGCAGATAGCTAGGGCCGATTGTAGAAGCCACAATGAATGATGGTTAAAGCTTTATATAGAATCATTTTCTTGATGGGTAGCCAATGCAGTTCCCTCAAATGAGAGATAAAAGAATATCTCCTAGATAAGCCCAGAATTAGCTGGGAGCTCGCTTTGCTGAACAGAAGAATCTCGGTTTTGTCTGTATTGCATTGGAGATAGCGATTTTGCATCCAGTGCAGGACATCCTTCAAGTAGGCAACACAAGATGACATTTTATAGGAAGTCGAATGATCGAAGGTGAGAACAGTTAGGTATCATCAGCATATGATAGGTTGCCACCACATGGGATTCAATTAGAGTAGCTAGTGGGGCCATGTAATATTAAACAGAGTAAAGCTCAAGGATGAGCCCTGTGGCACTCTAGAAGCAAGCCTCTTCTGTACCAAAGGATCTTTGCGTTCTCCCTTCAAGGAAGGATTTAAGCTAGCACTAAGCTAAAACACCAGTGCCTATAGCTGTCAACCTCTGCAGGAGCACTGGATGGGAAAGGAAACCATGTCAAAAGCAGCAGAGAAGACGAGCAGGAGGAGGGTGACATTCTTCCTCTCATCTAGAGCAAATTTGATGATTTCAGTGAAAACGAGGAGGGCAGATTTCATGCTATGTTGTAGTCGAAAACCAGATTGAGTACTATGAAGAAGCCTATTAGTTTCCAAATAGTTTGATAGTTGGGTGTTAACCATTTTCTCTAACATTTTGGTAGCCACAGGTAGCAAAGAAACCGGCCGGTACTTAGAAAGAATAGCTGGGTCAGTAAACAGCTTTTTTAAAAGAGGAATTCATTTAGCTCTTTTACGGCAGGCGGGGACAAATGCTGCATCCAGAGAGCAATTGAGAAGCTCAGTTTGCAATGTAGAAATTGACGTGCCAAAAAGCCTAAATAAGGATGGAAGAACCAACTCCAGAGGGGAGCCAGAAAAACAATGCAATGGAGCCAATTGTGTTTCGTCAAAAAAATAGGCTCAAAGTTGTTTAACGAGCAGGTCACAGTCAGCTTTAAGCTGGGGTCGGCAGCTTCCCACAGATCACTGTTGCCATCTGGCTCGTCCAGGCCATCCTAGATTCTCAGAATCTTATTCTCAAGAAAAGAGTATAATTGCTCACACTAGGCATCAGAGATCTTAATGGGCTGATTACATCATGCTGGGTGCAACTATGATTTTACAATTTTAAAGATTTCCTTGGAGGAATTTTCAGCAGCTTCAATGCAGACAGTATAGAAGGAGCACTTAGAATTATTTATAGCTTTATGGTAATCCTTCACGGCTTGCTTGTAGTGAACTTTACCGGCCAGGCAGTAATTCCACGCCACTGTCGCTCTAGTTGCTTGCACTGTTTTTTAATAACCAAAAGATCTGGTAAGAACCAGGGAGCAGAGAGACCTTTGGGTTTAGATCTAATTTGCTTGGTAGGAACAAATAAAGCAACCTCTTCCTGCAGCCTTTTGTTAAATGACATAGGGGCTGATTACGATGGCGGACAGACTGGAGTCCGTCCGCCATCGTGGTGGAGACCAGGACCATCCGCAATATATGCGGCGGTCCCGCACACCAAATCAGGATGCGACCGCCACCATAGCGGTCGCATCTTTCATTTTAACATTGCTGCGGGTGCTGCTGACAGCAGCACCCGCCGCGAAATTAAAATGGCATGTTGCGCATTTCCCTGCACTACGTGGCAGGCACCACACGGTGCCTGCCACTTGGTGCAGTGAAATGTTGGGGGGTACCATGGGTACCCCCCCAGTGCACCCACACCTCCCCCCAACACAAGGGGGGCCCGCAACGGGCCCCCGAAACCAATCTCCACCAGCCTTTCAATGGCGGTTTACCTGCCACGGAAAGGCTGGCTTCCGCCAGCATCGTAATTTGGCGGACGGTGCCTGCTAGGCACCGCCACCATTTTAGGCATGCTGACCGCTCCGCCAGGCAATCGGAACGATTGCCTGTGGCGGTTCCGTGGCGGACGGTCTTTGCGACCGCCGCGGTCCGAAAGCGATTCCCACCGCCATCGTAATTTGGCGGTGGGAAAATTGCTGTCAGATGGCGGAAGGAACGCCACCGCTGGGCTGGTGGTGGCGGTCCTTCCACTATCGTAATCAGCCCCATAGCGTCATCATTCAAATTCCCAGAAAAAGCTGGTTGGAAGGACCTCAAGAATGCATGCATATCAGCTTCCTTAACTATAATCCAGCGCTTCACTTCTGATAGGCCCTGGGTAGCATGCTGAAATTTCCCTGCCTCCCATTGAAAGGGGACCACAAAATGATCCAACCATAGCAAGGGCGGGGGGGGGGCTCAAGGCTTAAAGGAAGTTTAGAAAAAATGAGGTTGAGCCTGTGATCTCTTTGATGAGTGGCATGCTTAACAAACTGGGAAAGGATGAGAGATATGGCAGACTTCTACCAGAGCCCTCACGGCATTGACTGTGGGCACATCCACATGTAAGTGAAAGTCGCTGAGCACAGTCAAATTAGAATACTTAAAGGGCATAGTGCTCAGCACCTCATCCCATGATTCCCAAAAATCTGATGCCAGCCCTGGAGGGTGGTACACCAAAATCCCAGAAAAGGAGAGTTGTGGGCAAGCAAACTGCACCTTCATCCGCTCTCTGGTCAGAAAGAGGAAATAAGCTGCAATGAAAACCCCTACGAATGACAGCCGCTACCGCTCCTCCTTTTTTTTTTATCCAATCTCTACGATACAAAGCACATTCTAGAGGGATAGATTGGCAAATATCCGGGCCCGGCTCTGACTGCAGCCACGTTTCAGTTAAAAATAGGACAACCTAATTAGCATCCACAAGCACGTACGTGATAGAGAGGGCGTGTTTGGGCAGAGACCGCACATTCACCAACCCTACTTTAAAATTAGAATGGTGCGCTGACCTCGTGCTCTGCGTATCCATGGGCTGATACCTAATAACTCTTCCTGATGTACAGGTGGATTCGTAAAAGGAATTGAGGAACATAAGATCAGCAGCTACGCAGGCTTGCACAACTCACAGAACGGCCCCTAATACTTCAAAGGAACTGTTTAAATTAGTGAACAGTTTTATGAAGCCAGCAAAAACTCAAAATGAGCCCACACCCTCAGTCGAGTGGTGTAACACACTAGCTGAATTGTTTTTAGGAAAGGTGAATAACATCCGGATTGCCCTTCCAACAAACACTAACAAGAACCAGCATACTATCAACAGATTGGGTGCTTCAGGTAGCCTTACACTTACAGCCTTCCCCAAACTACACACTGAGATAACTAAGGAGATCCCCAACACAATAAAATCAGGATCTCCTCTGGATACTGCTCCTCCTGACATCATAAGAAAAGGAGGGAACATAATAATAGTTGAACTGATAAATCTTCTCAACTACTCACTGGAGAGCGGCAAGGTTCCTCGAGCATGGAAAGATGTGGTAGTAAAACCTCTCTTGAAAACACCTTCCACCAGTCCTTTGATGGTGGAAAACGACCGCCCCATATCACTCCTCCATGGGATGAGTAAGGTTCTCAAAAATTATGTGAACAAACTCCTCTCCACCCACCTGGAAACTCATTTGATTCTGCACCGTAGCCAGACAGGGTTCACAACAGGTAATACTGAATCAGCTCTTTTAGTGGCAACTGAAGAACTAAGATCAATCCTGGATCAAGGAGGCTCAGCAGCGATGATCTTGCTGGACCTGAGTGCTGCCTTCGATATCGAATCCTACCCAGTCCTCATTCAGAGAATGAAGGAGGCAGGAATAAATGGAAATGCCCTCAAATGGCTAACAGATTTTTTAAAGCTGAGAAGCTTCCAAGTACAAGTGGACACCTCCTTATCTACAAACTGTGCATTAAACTGTGGAGTACCCCAGGGATCCTCATTGAGTCCCACCCTTTTTAATCTTTATGTACGCCCTCTGGCAGAAATTGTGCAAACATATGGGTTTGCGCTTGTCTCGTTTGCAGAGAACACTCAGATTGTCGTCTTGCTCTCTACAGATATTACGAACACCTAGCAGCAGGTAAATGCTTGTCTCAAGCATTTTACTAGCTGGATGTTGGACAGTCATCTAAAATTGAATGGAGACAAAACAGAGGTGTTGGTGATAGGAAACAACCCCTCCCTTTGAAATGAACTTAGCTGGCCGAATGAGCTAGGGTTGCTCCCGGCACCTGCTCCATCAGTGAAGAGTTTAGGTTTCTGGATCGATGAAAAGCTCACTATGGAAATCCAGGCTGAAAAGTTGGCAGCATGCTGCTTCAGACTTTTGTGCGCATTAAGAAAGTTCCTGAGCTGGCTTCCTATCAACCTGTCAGAATAGTAGTTCAGGGCCTCATCAACTCGCGCTTGGACTACAGGAACTCCCTTTACTTAGGCAGCCCTAAATATGTTACCAACCGACTGCAGATAATACAGAATGCAGCAGCACACACGCTTTTCAGAATCCCAAAATGCACCTCAGCTGCCCTTTCTCTGGCAGCACTTCACTGGCTGCCAGTCCAAAAAAGAATACAATTCAAGACCCCCTGCCTGGTCCATGAAGCTGTACACAGAAAGGGACCCCTGCCAATTCAACATCTAATCTCTCCCTACTTCCCCAAACAAACCCTACGTTCCGAGGGTCAAAACTTTCTTCTGGTTCCTAGGATTAAGAATGTAAGGAGAGGTGGAAGCTCCTTAAGTTCTGGAATGACCTCTCTTCCCACATTAGACAGGAGAAATCAGAAATTTCCTTTAGGAAACTACTGAAACCCCACCTATTTTAGTGACTCATGGATATCCTTATCCAGAGCGAAGGTCTTTACCAATGTTGGGAGGCCCATTGGGTAGCCATGCACTGTATAAATCCTGGAAAATGAAAATAGGTCCCCTGGCATCATCAGCCAGATGACTCTTACATTCATTTCCAGGAGAATTAAGTGCCCAAAGCTAGTCCCTCCAAAACCGGCAACTTGTCATAGGCCAGATCTGTGAAATATGAAGGGTATCTTTGCTGTGAGATGCCTCAGTCTGAATGATTTTTGAGGCCAGAGTCTGTAGAACCTGTGTACTCTAGGGGACATCCTTGCTGTTTGATATCTTAGCCTATAAGATCTTTGTACACTGAGTGATAGGTATGTTGTCATAATCCTGAGCCATCATGTATGTTAAAGTGTGGGCCTATTAGATCTGTGGAACCAGCTCAATAGTCCATCTGCGCAAACACTTAGATTGTATGGCCGCTATAATCTAACATGGCAATAATAATTTGTACATCACTTGATACTGCACTTTCCAAATGCTGTACTTACCCAAAGTATTGGTATTCACTTTATTGACCTCAGAAGCATGAAATACCATGTTTGGCCTGCTAAGATTCCGAGCCATGGCCTGCAGGTTGCACCAGATGTCAAGAACATGAGAACCAAGACAACCCATCTTTTTCTAAGGATATCAAGTCTAAGAAACAGAGGCGGGAACAAAAGAGAATATTACCCTCCTAAAATGCCTTAGTAGTAAAAGACTGTAATACCCTTTGAAGAGTAGGATTAGTTTTGATTGGTCCCCTGTTCTGCTCTAGTTATGGATATAAGTATGTGTTAGTCCTAGTTGACTATCCCACCCGTATTCTGGAAGCTGTTTCACTAAGATCAATTAACACCAAGGGTATAGCCCAAGCCATAATTGAAATCTTCTCTAGAATGGGTTTCCCGAAAGATTCTGACCGTCCAGTGTACCCCCTTTATCTCTCGGCTAATGAGCCAAATCTGTAAACAGGTAAATATTAAACACATAAAAACATCGGTGTACCACCCGCAAACTGATGGGTTAGAGGATCGCTATAATGGTAGATTAAAACTGACTCTCAAAAAAATGTTAACAGGGGAAGGGAAGAATTCAAAATCAACTACTCCCATAAGCCCTTTTTGTGATCTAGAACCAGACTCAAAGTAGTCTAGAATGTCATCCATTTGAGCTACTCTACGAGCGTAAGTCTCGAACCTTACTCGAAATCACACGGGAGGCATGGGAGAGAGAGTCTTCCAGGACAAGGTGAATCTCTTAGACTATACAGTCCAATTAAAAGCCCGACTAGGGGGACTAAGGTAATTCACCCAAATCAATTTGGAAAAAGCACAAGAGAGACAAAGATATTTTTATTATAAAGGGAAAAAAAAGAGAGAGTTAAAAGTTGAGTACTGGGTCCTAGTACTGTTACCCTCCAAAGAGAACAAAATGAGATGTGGATGGTACTGTTACCCTCCAAAGAGAACAAAATGAGATGTGGATGGCCCCTATAAGATTATAGAAATAATCGGATATGTTACAGCTTACAGTAGGATGTGTGCAGATTAATCATATAAATTTGTTTAAAAAAGGGTTAGTGCCTATTCCAGTGACGGTACAAACTGCTATACAAATGAAATCTCCCGATAGTACCCTTGAAAATGTTGCTGTAAGTGATGCTATATCAATAAAGCCAAAGAAAGAGCTCTACAATTGCTTACTCCCTCTTTCAAAAACCTTCTCTGATCTTCCAGGGAAAACCCATCTCTCAACTCATGCCATTCATACTAAAGAAGGAACAATTGTCAAGCAATATCCCTATTGAATCTCTGAGGCCAGAAGCAGAGCTGTACAGGAAGGGATAGAGCAGATGTTAAAGCTTGGGTTCATTGAACCTTCAACCAGTGAATAGTGTTCCCCCATTGTGCTTGTTCCCAAACCTGATGGAACCATCAGGGTTTGCATTGACTTCCGAGCAGTAAATAAATTCACCAAATTCTACAACTATCCATCACACCGAATTGATGAGTTGGTTGAACAGTTGGGATAGGCCCAGTATGTATCTACCATGGACCTCACGAAAGGTTGTGGCAGGTTACCCTATGCGAGAAAGACAGGGAGAAAACAGCATTTTCTACACCCTTTGAGTTGTTTCAATTTACAGTTCTCCCCTTTGGGTTACATGGGGCTCCAGCCACTTTCCAACGTTTGGGGAGAGGATGTAGCCTTACGGCTAGAGCGGTCGACCTCAAAACTGGGGAACCAGGTTCAAGTCTCGGCAGCGACGCTCAACATCCTGTGATTCTGGGCAAATCACTTAATCTCCCCGTGCCTAACAAAAATTAATGTGTCCTGTAACAAAAAACTGGTGCTCATGTAAAGCGCTCTGATACCCGATATCTCGGGTCTAGTTCGCGCTACATAAAACTCAAAAAAAAAAAAAAACGTTTAATGAATTAACTCCTTAAGAAGAATCAGGAGTATGCCTCAGCGTACTTAGACAATATTGTGACAGTCAGTCAAACCTGGGAAGACCACCTTAACCATTGACAAGCAGTTATATCAGAACTACATTCAGCTGGGCTACATATTAATGCAAAAAAATCCAAATTTGCTCACAATAAAGTTAAATACTTAGAGTACGTGCTAGGAAATGGAGGGATTGAACCACAAGAAGAAAAGGTAAAAGCTATTGTTGATATCCCACTTCCACAAAACAGGAATGATGTCAGAGCTTTCCTAGGTATATTAGGATATTACAGAAGTTTTTTTCTTCCCCACTACTCAAAAATATCTGTCCCCTTACTGATCTCCTTAAAAAGCACACAACCAATAGCGCTTTTAAAAAATCTTCTAGTAACGCCCTCTGTGCCTTCAATCTGTTGAAAAGACTGATCGCCTCCAAACTTGTACTGCAGTCCTCTGACTTCACCAAACCCTTTTTGCTTCAAAATGACACCTCCGAAATCGGGATTGGTGTTATCTTGTCTCAGCAAAATGAAGCCGGCGAGGAGAAGCCCATTCTATTTATCAGCCGTAAACTATTTCCCATGGAACTACATTATCCTGTGAGCAAGAAATATTTAGCCATAAGTGAGCAGTAGAGAAAGGGAGATATTATCTAGGAGGACGTCCCTTCCTTCTCTAACCTGACCTTGCACAGTTAACTTGGTTAAGCAGGAACAAGGGCTCTAATGTTAAGGTTCTCCACTGGTTTCTGTCCCTTCAACCCTTCTAATTTGAGGTTCAACATCACCGGGGAAAAGACCAAGACAATATGGATTTCCTTTCTAGGTGTCCCCTTTTTCCCAATCGGGAAAATCTAAGGGGGGGGGGAGGTGAGGGTCCTGGTTATTACAACAGGAAGAAGGTACCAACGAGGACTTACCTGATGTCCCTCATTGGTCTGCACTGGGTTGGTGAACTATAATACAAACAGAAAAAGTATGTGAAACAAAAGAAGGATACAGGCAGGAAGTACAAAAAAGCCCAGAAACAAAGAAAGGACTCCACTCCCAACAGGAGAAAGATGGACACAGTGAAAGAGAGGAAGGACTACAGAAGGAGAAGGAGCCAGGATGAGCAAAGGGTCTGAAAGACGAGATGGAGACACTGAAGGTCTGGGTGGACAGAGAAGCAACAATGCCAGCAGGGAGACGGATAGACAAGCAGGAGACCGATGTGCTCACCGAAGGCTCTCCTGAGGACAGACACCTCCGGTGCGGCCTTCGGTCCTGCTGCGCTCCTGGAGGAGTGTGGCTAACCCAGGTGCATAAAAGGGTGGAGGCCATGCATGGGGGGAAAAAGTTGGGATAGTTAATCAAAAAGGGGGAGGGACGGTAAATCCTGCAAGGAGAGTGCGCAAGGGAAGTTTGACATACCAGGCCACGAGAGCCTAAAGAAAGAGTCAGAAAAAAATAGCGGAAACCCTGTGACTAAAGGACAACGCAGGTTACACCAATAGAAACAGAACCAATTAAAGGTATAAACCAAGAAACAAACGGTCGTGACAATTTCAATTGTTTTTTTTTGTTGTTTGAAGAGTTCTTTAGGTTTCTTCTCCTCAACAAATTGTGGCGAAAGTCTTACGTAGTGGAAGGGAACGAAACAAGCTCCCTGTAGCCAAGATCAGTAAGGAGATAAGGTTACCATTGAAACCCAGAAGGGACCAGGATGTAGAAAAGTCCATTAACCAGGAATAAGATAAAAAGGAAAGAGTTCAGAGAGAAGGTAGAAGGTAGAAAGAGTAATTGAAACTACACCAGAATAGAATACTTACATGTGCTTTACTTGCTCTTCCTGAGGACTCCGGACGGGATACTTCCACCTGAAGGGGGAAGACCAGAGGGAAAGTGAATAAAGGAATGACCACGAGACCTCTTCCAGATGAACTTCTGGAGAACCTTCCTATAAGGAGAAAAAGAGACTTATCATTACGGTGAGCGGTCCTACTGAAGTGAAACTAAAACCACAAAGTAGCAATCCTTAAACAGAGCTCTGTGTCATCCGTTGATATCTATTCCATGCCTCCCAAACACTCCCGTTCTAAGAAGCTCTCCTAATGTCTTTGGTGACATATGAAAAATTAGAGGCATAAGCATAGATTAAGCGCAGTTGCAGCTCACTAGTGAGCACCCCACAAGCTAATTAGCAGATCAGTACAAACTGTTCTTGCCAAAAGCGATCACACTAGCAACAGTTAGTGTTCTCATGACAGATTTACCTCTGAACGATAAGTTCAGTCTTTCACACTTAGGATCAGCTTTATCTGCTCACAGAGATGTGGTTTGTGTGGTGCTGGCATGTGCCCTCATCGATCGAAACCTCTTGCGCTGGCTTTAGTGACCCAGAGCCACAATGAAAGCCTCGCTCCAGACTGGACCACAGGGGTCTGAGCAGCACACCAGGCCTGCTCAGCAGGCGCCTGCCTTCCGCAAATGTGGTCTCCTGCCCAAGATCAAATGGATGTTCATCTTTAGCAGAGGAAGCCTCAGGCCTGGTTGAAGATGGGTGCTAATCTTTGGCAGTTGTGACCTCCATGCCAAGTACAGGGCTACAGCTTAGGCAGCGACAACAGCTCCCTCACCAGGAACACTAACATTGTGTAGTAGCAGCACCAATCATTCCAGCATGCTGCAGGGGTACCGGACAGCATGATGCTGTTTTTAGGCTTGGTTTCTTGGACGACCATGGGAACTGTACTGGGAAATTGAAACCACCTTGTGACGCAGGTCGGCTATGCTTCCAATGGAAGTCAGCTGTTTCTGGGAGTTAGTCATGCCAGGAACAAAGATGGGTTTCTTCTCCTGGATAGTCTCTATTCCTGCAGAGGCAGGCAGCCTCCTTCCCTCTCTGAGCAGACAGGATTCTAGGCACTAGTCAGATCATCTGCTTCTCCAGCAGGCTGCACAGACTTTAGGTGATCGGCCCTCACCTTTCGGAGACAGGCTGTCATACAGAGACCAGCTTTGATTACACAGCAGTTCTTTGAGTACTTTGCAGAACACTCCCTTCCTTTGTCAAGAAGAACTTGGAACTGGAACAATGTGGGATGGTTTGGGTCACCGTTTTATGCCCATTTTCCAGGCAGGGCACGAGGATCCAATGTCCAAGGTTTTGGAACAGGTTGCGGTGGTTTCTTTTCGAATTTAATTTTCTGGCGGTAGTGCAGACACAGCCTTTTTGGAACGTAATGGCTCCCACAGCAGGCAGTGATGAGGCTGGCTACAAGTAGGAGTATTCAAAACAAGAACACAATGAAGAGTGAGTCCTCTGTACCTGGCTGCCATCAGCCTTCATAAAGCAGCAATAAGGGAAAGACAAAAGAGCAGACCCTGCCTCCCCTTTAACACAAGAAACTGCTGTCCCACTCCTCACAATTAATGTCCACCAAATGGTAGAGCTCAAGAAAATCTAATTAGCAGCCCCTTCCAAAAAGGACCTTATTGAATGTCAAAGGGTACCAACCATAGGAATGGAGTCAGTACACTTCCACTGTCTGGGTAAGCTGTATCCACAGGTTCTGGACCTTGGGATTATAAAGAACAAGTCTAGGCTACAGCGCACACTAGATTAGTGGGTTGACAGGACTAACAAAAAGTCAGGATACCAGTTTCACAAGCTTTTGGGTCAATCGGGGCATGGTTACACTCCAGCATACCATGCAAGCGACATTCCCATTCCAACGTGTTGTTCTCATAAAATGTTCCTGAAGGAGACAATTAGACCCCACATTTTCCTTGAATGAAATAAATAAAACTCCTAGATATCTACAAAAATATCATTACTTCTGTTTATTCTGGCTGACATTAAAGTCTGTCACCCACATCTTTAGGTTTTTTGTCCACTAGCCCCCTAGTTAATTGGATTATGGGGCAGTTGTGCCACTCAATTACAAACACCTCCTACAATTATCAAGGGATGCAGCAGTAATACCAGTAGTTCGCCCACTAATACTGTGCATCTCCAATTATTATTGGAGATGTCTGCAGCTGCATTTTCCTACTGGAGAAAAGTAGTAGTGATGACTGGTGTTTTTGCCAGTTATTCACTAAATTACCGCTCCAACAAAAAAATATGGTGATAATGACGCTTGCATTTTTGGGTCTGCAACTTCCACCATAGTTACCCAGCCAAGTTCTAATCGGTGTCGAAGTCTAAATGTTTACAAACAGTTTGCTCCAAAATATTTGTTGTCCAAGCAAGTACTGAAGTGTGTAGGGGACAATCAGCCTTAAGATGACAGAAAGCAGGATGGGGCCTAGACAAGATGGTTGAATACAAGTTTTAGTTTCGGGTTTCTGCACCCGTAATTGAATTATGTGTAACATGACCTCATCCACACAGCCACATATAGCTGTGGAGCAGTGAGTGTAGTGCCCCGGGTGCTGTGGATCCTATTGGGGAAGTGAATAGGCGTCTATAGAGACTGGTGCCCAGGCTTGCAGCTTTTAAGGAACAGGGCTCCCTACGGAAAAGAAATTAGTCTCAAATAACAAAACTTTGTTTAAATTTGGCACAATGTATTGATATATAAAATTACAAATAAGGTTTAATTGGTAGTCATAATAGTGGGTAGTTAAGAAAAACGTGACAAAATGGTGTGCTCAGGCAAGCGAAAGTGATAAAAGTGGCTTAAAAGTGTTTTGAGTATGTCACAATCAAAATTACCTCAAAGCCGCCCAATCAATTTAAATTAAAAGAAAAAAAGGGTCTGCATGCAATGCCGTTGACATTTCGATCCTTTCTAAATGTGAGGATCATCATCAGGACAATTATGAATGGGCGCCTGAGGTGCATTTAAATACAAAAATATATATGCATAGATGACATCCACCAAGATGAAGCTAAAAAATGCAGAAAAAAGGAAAAAAATAATAAGTTACTGTTGGACATGGCCTTCTTAGAGGAATTTACCCCAAAACCTTTCTCTTTTTCTTCCTAGTCTTTGCCAACTTTCTCCGCACGATCGTAGGAATCTGGGCACCTTCCCACTGTACTACAGAGGAAAGGCACCCACCTCGACTGAATTGGGCAGGGGGTGCATATGCAATGGGTTTAGGTGCCGGACCTCCATGCGCCTCGTAACCAGGTACACCACATACCCAGGGCGGGTACGGCACTGGCTAGTAGTAGGACATAGCATTGAGTGTACCACCCACCGGATAGCCTGTCAGCCCTGTATCGGGCCTGCCATGGCAGGCCTGTGGGGCGCCATTGCGCCTCTGCCTAGGTTGGCATCACTTACGCCTCAGCCAACCCTCAGTGGGTCGTCCCATACCATGAGGGCATCTTCCCCAGGAAAACCTTGATGGGCACGGGGTGTGGTAGGCTGAAGACGGGTACATATGGATGTTCCCTGCCCGGGTAGTGAGGTACCCCCCACGTGGGGCTTTCCCTGCCTTGGAGTTTGACTCTTCCCAGGGGATATTCCTGGGGTGTTGCTGACTCTATTGTGTGGCCTCAGGGCCCTGAGCACGTCCTCACCATCAAGGCAAAGTGGAATTCAGTGCTTAATTTGAGCCGGTGGCTTCCGGTGCTCGGCACCGGCACTTAATTGTCAACACCGGCACTTATGACAGTCTGCCACATGGTGGCACTGCTTGTGTAATTTAGAGATGAGCAGAACAGTTGTTTCTTTATTCGATATACATTAAAAACGACTAATACCTGCCGCCGAAGCCATTCTTATATCTTTGGGGGTCTGAAACAGTCTGAATTGCCACACTTGTAGTAGTGTAATGGTTAATAGTTGTGTAGGTACTGTCGTTGGCAGTGCTGGCAGGGGCAATGGGTGCTGCAAGCTGCAGTGGCCTCCTGACGAGGGCCCTGGCACTTATTTGTTTACGAATTAAGCACTGGTGGAAGTGGGTGCGCCTTTCTACACAGGCTAGGAAGAGGCGCTGACACGATGTTCTGGACCATGGGCCTGTCTGCCAACACAGACCTGGGAGTGCCCTGGGCGTGTGCACTCGCACCCGTGGGGTGTTAACTATGCACCCAGCCTGTCATTACAGGCCTGGGTGTGTGCACCAGCCCTTATGCTGTTTCGTAAACGTGCCCGGCCTATCGTCGCAGGCTTGAGGATGCACCCTGGCACCTATGGCATTTTGGATAGGTGCCGGCCTGCCATCGTGGGCCCGTGAGTGCATACCCTCATCACCAGTGTTCGAACACCAGGGTCAGGCCAGCCATTGCAGGCCTTTGTCCACGTGCTTGCACCTATGGTGCTAGTGGCAAGGTGCCAGGCCAGCCGTCGCAAGCCGGGTGTGCGCAATTGCACCCGTAAGGGGAATAAACCGTTTCCAGCTGGCCTGGGCAGGGTGGTTTGTGCATGCTCCCACCTAAGCTACTAGGGCCTGGGTAAGCCCCTGTGCCCGACTTGTCATTACAGACATTGTGCGCACTGGCATCTACCGTGAGTAAACTCATGAGCAGCTTGCCATTGCAGGCTGTTGAATGTGTGCACCAGCACCAATGGTGTCCATGATTGCGTGTGCAGCCTGCCATCGCATGCTTGTGCGTGCGCATTGACACACGTATTAGTTAAACCCACGTCCCATCTGCTGTTGCAGACTGGTGGGGGCGCACTTGCACCTCTGGTGCTGGGGACTATGTGTCCAACCAGCCATCGCATGTCTGGGTGCGCTCTAGCTCATGTGCGCCCAGGTAGTGAGGAATACCTGTGTGTGTATTCCCTACCTAAGAGGCTCGCTCTTCCCATAGGTTAACATGGGGAAGTGGTTGACATTACTTCGGGCTGCAATAGTAGATTGCAGTGGATCAGCCTCATAATGTATCCTATCAATGGATTCGACATGCCAAACTCTTTCCAATGGGAAAGGGGATTTTGACATAACTCGCTTAGAAGTGGCACTTATAGAATATGTATCAAAATCAAAAAGAGTCCTACTCTTAGTAAGTAAGTTTAATATGATGCGCACAGTCATTATGGCACATACAAATGACTGTTTTAAAACATTGTAATTTAGCCTCAGTCCTCTGGCAGACTAACTCTCCTATTGTGTTTTTGCAGAACCATAAGCAGTAGCACCAAGTAGGTGCTGCATGAATGTATTTGTTTTGGCATGCAGAGTGAGTGCAGCTATTATAAAACAACAAGAGTAGTATCAGGGAGTTAGTTTCCTTGGTCCTGAAGAAAAGCCTTGGGGTACATCTTGAAACATGTTGACCTTTTAGAAAGGTAGGCACATTATAACCTACACTTTCTTATTGCATCTGTTTCTGATCATACTGACTAAAGGCCTGAATAAATAGTAATGTACTTACTAAGCAGGTATTTTTAATATCCCACTCTTTACACATCCGACTGCTATATTTTGTCATTGATTCACATCATTTAAGGCTAAAAAGTGCTCCCACCGAACACATAGGTTGAAGCACACCCCGTTCCACAGCGGAACAGTATGGACCCAATGATGAATCATGCCACCAAGGGGTAACCCTGGTGGTTAAGGGTTATCTATTAAAGTTATGCATTTTCTTCACCACGGAGAGTTAGTTCATACTAAGAGTAGGGCTCCTTTTGATTTTGATACAGTTGATAGGAGGACAAGTCCCTCTGACCCAAGTCTCCTCTTTCTCCCCCTTTGTTTGATAAGTAACTTTTAGAATATGGACATTTCTATGCTCAAAGAGTCTTGTGTGCCATGGTGCTGGCTCCAGTGGATACCAGGGGTCGGGGGAGCACATCTGTGCATTCTCCAGCGACAGTCATAAACCATGGGCATACCACTAGAATGACAAGACCTCTGTCATTTGAGGGCCGGACCGGATAGATTGGAGAGAGAGATTTTGACACTTAGCCTTTCGGGCCAGAGCATGGGCCCACTAAATATTAAGATCTGCATTCCACGGCCCCATGGCAGACAGGCCTACAATTTAGGGGAGACATCTGTAGTTCAAAGGGAAACCCCTTAAACCACCCCTAATTTAAAAGAAACACAACAGTATAACTACTGGTGCCATCCTTCAGCAAAGGGTGAGATACGTTTGTGGGGATGCAGGGCCGGAGAACCTGGACTACGTGGTGCACCCTGCCAGAGGATTCTGTTATGCACATGGAGGATTACTGCCCGGTGCCCTTTCTGAATAGTGGCTGGCCTGGGCTGAAGACCTGCTGAATTGTGGCGCCCTGAAGTGTGCTCTCCGAGGGCCTGTCGGCAGGCCTCCTGTTTTCTTGGAGATCTCAGGGACATCAAAGTTCTCCCGCAAGTGACCAACACTATCTACCTGTGACATCTGGACATCGATGCACTCTCAAGTACCCACATCAGCTACTGAATCCCAATGGGTAGCTGTAGTGATCACACTGAGGCAGGTAAGTGTGGAAACACTAGGTTTAATGTCTGTTCATCTCCACAGCTTCCAGGGATGACAATAACTGCCCCCCTGTATTCAAAGATACACATTCCATCACCATGACAGTGACATCATAGAAACATAGATCTAATTACTATGAGAGACTAGAAAGACTACTTACT
This sequence comes from Calotriton arnoldi, assembly GCA_963921515.1. NCBI lineage: Eukaryota > Metazoa > Chordata > Amphibia > Caudata > Salamandridae > Calotriton > Calotriton arnoldi. The sequence goes on from CAWUFW010006663.1 coordinate 443,368, forward strand.
ACAACATCTCCTTTCTCTCAACACAATAAAGAAAAACATTAAATATAAAAAACAACATCGTAAAGAAATGAGAACCTAGAACAAAAAGAAAAGGGTTAAACATACAGAAATGGTGAAACACAAAAGATAAACATTGCATAAAAGTATCAAGTACAAAGCAATAAAAAAAACAAGAATCAAAAGTCCAAGCGCTTTGGCACAGTAATTCTCCTGCCACTTCTGCGAGGAGAAACATACTCAAGAACCAAATTGCGAGGTTGAGAAAACGATGGAAACCTGCTTCTCTGAGACAACTGGGAACTGTTCCCAAGAGATTGTGGAGGAACTTGACCAGAATCTCCAGACTCAAGACCCAATTGTAACACAACTCTTCTGGGAACCGTGTAGATCCTAGAAAGATTCCACCAACTCCTCCCATTGACCCGAACAGCAAAACGAGAAGTGGCATCCACTCTAACAGGAGGACCAAATTTTGAAAGACCTTTTGCCACATTATGGGGTGACTTAATTCTAACCCAATCACCCACATTGACCCCTGAAGCAAACTCATCCGGATCACAAACAGGAGAATTGCTGGATGCATCAATATTAGAGTTAGGAGCATCACTCTTAGCACATAAACCCCATCTCTTCATCCAAGTTGGACACATATGGAAAGTGGCAATGCTTCCATGAAGAAGTTCAAAAGGAGTTGATCCCGTCACAGAATTGGGAGTGGTGCGATGGGCCCACAACATGCTTTGAACAGCCTCTTTAATCTTAATTCTGGAAGACACAGCCCACTGAACACACTCAACCAAAATGTGGTTAGTGCGCTCAATAAAACCATTGGCCTGTGGCTGATATAAAGCAACACGGCGATGTGTGATACCAGATTGCGATAAAAAGTCAGACATCTCTTTAGAAGTAAATTGAACGCCATTATCAGAAACAATGTCCTTGGGGAAACCTTCCCTTGCAAAAAGTGCTTGAAAAAATGTAATGCCTTCTTGAGTATTAGGATCAATCATAAAATGAACCTCCCACCACTTGCTGAAATAATCAGCCACAACCAGGGCAAATGTGTACTTATTTGGACGAATATTAAAGGGACCCACGAAATCAACAGCCAATTTCATTCATGGGCCATCAGGCAACTCCACACTCTGGACTGGAGGTTTGACAATCTTAATGACTTTATCGCTGGTAGAGCATGTCACACAACCCCCAACAACATCATTCACTTGACGATCCATAGAAGGCCACCAGTACACACTACGAATCCTCCTTTTGGTATTCGTTTGTCCCAGATGACCCTCATGCCCATAATCAATGATAAGAGATCTCACGGCAAATGGGGGAACAAATTTATCACCACGCATCTCACCCCCCTCTAAAGTAAGCTCATCCGCAATCTTAAAGAAAGGTTGCAAATCACCATCCAGGTTTTTTTCTTTAGGCCAACCTGAAACAATGTGACTCTTCACCTTCCTAAGAACAGAATCAGACTCCATGGCACTAAACCACTCCTGTTCCGTAAAGCAACCAATAGAACAAGCATCAACCACAGCGATCAAACATTCTTCGTCCGCATCCTGAACAGAAAAATCACTCTCATCTAATGGCAAAGGTGATCTAGAAAGATAATCTGCCCTCGTGTTCTTTCCACCCAATATGTGCGCCACCTCAAAATTGTACTGAAGTAACTTTGAACTTAATCTCGCAATTCTAGGAGTGTGATCTTTGACAATATTCCCATTAAGAATGGGGATAAGAGGCTTGTGATCTGTAAGCAATTTAAAGGTCTTACCCCACAAAAAACACTTAAACCTCTCAACGGCCCAGCAGCACGCCAACAACTCCCTCTCGATGACAGAATAATTTTTCTCGCACTGAAGTAAGGCACGAGAGGCAAAACCAACAGTATACTCAATACCTTTCTTGAACTGAGTGATTACACAACCCAACCCATCCAAACTGGCATCCACAGACACCACACACTGCACATAAGGATCAAAAGGGGTAAGAATACCACAGGAACCAAGGGGCTCAATATGATGGCGGGAGGATCGCCACCGCCGGGCCGGCGGTGGCGATCCTCCCGCCATCACAATGTGATTCACCCACCGCCAAATTAGGATGGCGGTGGGAATCACATTGGTACCGCGGCGGACGGAAAGTCCGTCCGCCATGATCCCGTCCTTTTCCGACCGCCTTGCGGAACCCGGAACCAGGGCATCATTGCGGCAGTGCCGTGCAGGCACCGCCGAAGTGATTAGGATGAGCCCTTCCGCCTGTCTTTTTGCGGCGGATATCCTGCCACAAAAAGACAGGTGGAGACTGGCTTTGGCGGCCCGTTGTGGCCCCCTCTGTGGGGGGGGCATTTGTGCACTGGGTGGCAGGCACCGCGTGGTGCCTGCCACATTGTGCATGGAAATGCACAACATGGCCATTAGACATTGCGGCGGGTGCTGCAGCCAGCAGCACCCGCCGCAATGTTAAATTGCCAGATGCGACCGCAGCGGTGGCGGTCGCATCATGATTAGGGGTGCGAGACCGCCGCATGACAGGCAGGCAGTCCCGTTACCGCTGGGATGGCGGGCGGACTCAAGTCCGCCCGCCATCCTAATGACTCCCAAGTTCTTGTTTTATGCGCAAAAACTCATCCTGGCACAATTGATCCCATACAAAAGTGACCTTCCTCTTTAGTAATCCTCTAAAATGCACTGTTTTTGCTGCAAAATTAGAAATTAATTTAGTATAAAATTCACACACACACAAAAACGAAGAGACTTGTTCCTTGTTGGTGGGACAAGGAGCATTCACAATAGCTTCAATGAGCCCATCTCTGGGTTCGATACCTGCACCAGAAATACGATGCCCCAAATATTCAATTGACTCAACACCAAACACACACTTAAGTTTGTTTGACACAATCCCTTTTCCTTGCAACCTACCCAAAACTTCACAAAGGTTTCTGTCATGCGTCTCTCTAGACTTACCAGCCACCAGAATGTCATCTTGGAAGACAACTGTGTCCTTCACACCTTCCAACACTTTCTCCATTACACGTTGAAAAACTGAGGCTGCCGAAGCCAACCCAAAAGGCATCCTTTTAAACTGGAAAGTGCCCACAGGAGAAACAAAAGCGGTAAGATGTTTACATGAAGGATCCAACTCCACCTGGTGGTAGGCAGATGCAAGATCAATTTTTGAAAAAAACTTTGCACCAGAGAACCTAGAAAGAATGTCATCGATGCGGGGAAGGGGGTGTGAATCAATCCAAATCTCTTTATTGAGACTGCGCAAGTCAATGCACACTCTCAGTTTTCCATCCTTCTTGCGTGCGACCACCAATGGAGACAACCAAAGGGAAGACTCGAGGGGTTCAATGACCCCAGATTCACACATCCTTTTCAGCTCGGCAGACAAATCCTCCCTGACACTAAACGGCACATTCCTAAGCTTGTGCTTGACAGGCACAGGAAGATTCTTTACTTTAATAAGTTGTTTAAATCTTTTAATGCATCCCAAATTGTCTGAAAATACACTCCCAAACTTGTGGGACGAAGATAACAAACTTTCACCTTGAACAGAATCACCGACCACTGACACCTGAACTGACGTCCCAGGTCTAAGAGTCATTCCAAACAGACCCTGGTGGTACCATCCCAAAATATTGAGACCTTTTCTCGCAACATAAACCTTACCCTGTATGGATCTATTCTTAAATATAAGAGTACTCTAAAAAAAAAACACTCAATTCAATTTTCCTGCCTTCATAGGAAACGGGACTCCTGTCTGGTGGTTGAAGCGGTTTGTTAGCCCATTTACATTCAAACAATTCTTCAGTGACCATTGTCATGCGTGCTCCAGAATCCACCAAAAGTTGAACACACTGACCATCCACAATGACATCCACCACAGGATCAACACAATCTTCTGAATCATCTTTGACTACAACAATAACATCCGTCAAAGAACTCACAACTTCATTCACTGAGTCACTCTTATCCTCCTCAGAATAGACAATGTTAACATTCCCTCGAGAAGCACACATTTTAGCAAAATGTCCTTGCTTACCACACTTCCTGCAAGAAACATTCTTTGCTGGACAAATCCGGGCATTCGGAAAATGAGGAGGAAACCCACACTTAGGACACACATTCTTATTTGAAGAGAATTTCTTTTCATATCTGACAGGGTGATTGGTACCCTTGGGTTCAACAGAAGACTTGTCTTTCTCCACTTATCGCTTGGCGCCTTGATCTTTGCGCTCATTCACCACAGCAACAACATTTTTCTCTGGCTTAAGTTCTCTTGAGGCCTTTTGGGATAGTTCAATACTTTTTACGATGGTGAAAGTTTCTTGCAAGGATGGGTTTTTTAGAGTCAAAAGTTTTTCTTGAACTTTTTTGTCTCTTCAGTGAACAACAATCTGATCTCTAATTAATTGGGAAGTAAAATGTTCAAATTCACATTCAGAAGCTGAAATGCTCAAAGCCGCAACATAAGACACAATACTCTCATCAGTGTCCTGTTCTCTCGTGAAAAACTTATGCCTAGCTACCACCAAACTGCCTTCAACATCAAACTGTTTCTCCAACATTTTTACCGCCTGATCAAATTCATTCAATTCATCCTCTCCTTTGACCAGATCAAGAGGAGGCAAATGCTCGAGAACAGCTTGCCCCTCAAAACCTAAATTGTGCTCTAAAATAAATCTTTTACGTTCAGCACTAAACCTTGTCCCCCCCATGGCACCTAAATATTTAACAATTGCCCTATACCACACCTTCCACCTAACTGGTGGATCACCTGGAAGCTGTAAAAAGGGAGGAGGAGGCTGAACGTTTTGCATGTTAGATTAAAGATATGGAGCAACACAAACAAATCTCTTCAGATGAGATACTGGTACCTGTTGAGGAAAAAAAAAAAATTAACATGCACAACAACCACAAAAAATAAAACAGTGAATTGGACAACCAAATCAGACTTCGTCACTATTAGCTCTTTTAGCACTGCTCCCCCTGGACAAGAAACATGCAGGCTAAATACAAAAACGTAGATTTTAGATAGTAAACAAAAAACTGCAGTGAAAACACTCCCCAAAAAAAAAACTGTTCCCACTTGAGGTCTTGAAGCGTAGAACCAATACAGTCAAACTGGCTCGCTGAAAAGAAAAAAGAAAAATCATGCAAAGTACTTTCCTTGCCACCAGGTGAAGACGAGATTGGCACAGAACTAAATCGAGCCCTCTTGAGAGCGTTGTTTGAGGGACGCGATTTTCCTAACCCGAGATGAAGGAAATCCACAAACGCGAGCAGGAAATGCAGAGCAGGAAAGCGTCTGGCAACCGTAACCACTTCGGCGTATCCAGGGAAACAGCGTTTGAGAGACACAGCAACTTGCGTGTGACAAATGAAAGCGTGCGTGTTCACGCGCGTCGCGAGGAACAACGTCGTCAAGGGCAACAGCTCGAGTAAAAGAACAATGCGGTATCCAGGGAAACTGCGTCTGGAAGACGTAAAGACATCCACGTGACCAATGAGATAATGCGCGCTCACATGCGTCAACAGGAATAACGTCGCAGAGGGCCGCAGCTCAAGCAGAACAGGAGTGGAGAATCCCACAATGTCTCAGCACTCCATGCAATCACCAGCACCGACGGGGCATTCCAAGGCGTCATCAGTGTCTGATCGACACAACTGTTGGACGGACCCTCCTAAGCCTGGGCATGGCACCCAAACGGAGGTGAATCCCAGGCACACAACGTAGCTCAAATACCAGGACAGGCAAAGCAGCCGCAGGAGGATCACAGCAACACGTAGCTAAGCAGCCAGAACAAACTTGCAAGGGAAAAAGAGTGAAGAAAAACTCAGTTTGAACCACCATTTGCGAGAGACGAATTTTGCTCATAACAGGAAAACTGAGCTACGTCGACCAGACTTGAAGATATCCAGAAGAAGCTTTACATAGTGGGATGACAAGCAGCACAAGGAAAAGAGCAACCCGCCGATAAAAGAACCAGGATGGTGAACTTGAAATAGATCAGCTATGTGGCCACAGATGAAGCAGGAACACGACCAGGGAGACTGCAGCACACTTGGGTGGAGAGAGGAACAGACCAACTCGTCGCCAATTTTGTAGTGATCACACTGAGGCAGGTAAGTGTGGAAACACTAGGTTTAATGTCTGTTCATCTCCACAGCTTCCAGGGATGACAATAACTGCCCCCCAGTATTCAAAGATACACATTCCGTCACCATGACAGTGACATCATAGAAACATAGAACTAATTACTATGAGAGACTAGAAGACTACTTACTACAGTAGCGCAGTGTGAGTGTGGAATTAAGATTTGTGTCCGGGGACTGGATTGTCTAGTGCACAGCCCCAGAAATCTTGCCCGCATCGAAGGCTTGTGGTTCCTGTACTGCGGGCCCCTGACACGCATAAGCATCTAGTTGGTGGTGAGTGGATTCTCCTGTTGTGGGACCCCTAGTGGCCTGTTTCATCGATTGTGCTTCATCTCACTTGTACAACACGCCGACTGCATGCTCATTGAAGGAGGTGTCCGATTCACAGGGTGCGACCTTCGGAGGTGGGGGTGTACCCATAAAAGTGCCTCATTCTACCTCACGTGGCTCTGCTGAACTAGCGCCTGTGTGTGTGACCAGACTGGTCTGGTGCAACCTGTATCATTGTACACCAGACGTGCCTCCTTTTCAGGGAGGTACAGAATTTGCAGCCGTTCATTGTGTGTGACCTGAATTGATTGGTGCAGCCCCTCCTACCGAGCGGCACCTCTGTGTTACTCCTCATTCATCTGTTGTTCCCGGTGGACCCTCATCCCGGTAGACCAACTGCCCTCTCCACACCTAGCCCCTTCTAAAGACATCTTGGCGCCAGGTAGTAGTGAGAGTGATTGGGTTGAAGGAATGTTTCCGAGACAGTTCGGAAGCGGGTCAAGAGAAACCGTGGCTCTATTGTGTTTTGTGACCTGTGGGTGAACTTCCCGAGTGGCTTGTTGGCACCCGACCGTGACCAGTGACAGGGCCCCTGGTCCCCCGACCCTCCCGCCACTACGACCCCAGCACCCTCCACGCACTCAACCCTGGATGCAACAACAACTGCCAGCTCTCGACACCGAGCAACTCACCAAGGCCCGTTCTCCTGCCGCCACTACTGCCGCCACACCTTCACCCACCTCCAGACCCAGACAGTCACCTCCAACCCACCGGATGCCAGCGTACACAAACCCCATAGCTGCATCCTCCTCAACGTGTGCTCCCTGCACAGACACTCGGTAGATGTTTAGGACCTCCTCAACACTCACTCAACCGATGTCGCCTTCCTCACAGAGACCTGGACCAACGCAAGCTCCGCACCCGACATCGCAACCGCCATTCCTGATGGATACAAGATCCTGAGGAAAGACCGCCCCAACCGCCCCGGAGGAGGCCTCGCCATCATTCACAAAAGCTCCCTCCGACTGACAACCACCAACTCGAAAGACGCCTCCACACCCATGGAACACATCCACTTCCAGATCCAGCCCAACCCCAGAATGACGCTCCGCAGAACACTCGCCTACAGACCGCCCAGACCCTGCCCCCCGTTCACCAACGCCATTGCACACTACATCGCTCCCCACGCCCTCGCCTCCTCGGACTACATACTGCTCGGAGACCTGAACTTCCACCTAGACAACCTCAGCGACCACAACACCACCGCCCTCCTAGAGAACCTCACCAACATTGGACTGAAGCAATTCGTCTCCACTCCCATCCACATGGCAGGACATACTCTCGACCCCCATCTTCACCGGAGCAAACAACATTCACTTCAGTCACACCATGGAACCGCTCTGGACGGACCACCACTGCATCCATTTCTCCTTCTCGAAACCCACCGCACACAAGCCTATGCCACTTCTCCCTTTAAGAAACTGGACAAAATCACCGAAGAACACCTCACCTCCGCCCTCAGCTGCACTCCTCCCCCTACCACGACAGATGCCAACACAGCAGCAAATGACCTTCACCAATGGATTGCCAACTGCGCCAACACTCTCGCCCCCCTCCAGAACTCTGCCAGAAGACACAACGCGAAAGCCACCTGGTTCACCACGAACCTCTGAAAATCCAATCGATCTTGCCGACGACTGGTGAAAACATGGAGAAACAGAAAAACCCCGGAAGCACGCTCCGTCTACAAGGCCACCACCACGGCACACCACCAACTCATCAAATCAACTAAGAGAAACTTCATTCAGGACAGAATCCTCTCCAACTCCCACAACTCCAAGGAACTCTTCGCCATCATACAAGTATTCACCAGACCCAACAACGAAACTACCAACGTCCCTCTCTCCCAAGACCTCTGCAACAAACTCAGCTCCTTCTTCCACCAGAAGATAAGGACGTTCTACGACAACTTCAGTGACCAAGACCACAGCACTAACCCCACACTCCCCACCAGCGACGCCACCCAGCCGACCCTCCTCACCTGGACCCCTGTCACCACAGAAGCCACCGCAAAGACTATAAAAAGCATCCATTCCAGAGCACCCACTGACCCCTGTCCGCCGCACATCTTCCACAGGGCCGACCTCCGCCATTGCTCCCGAACTGCGACAAACAATCAACTGTGCCCTCGAAACAGCCACGTTCCCCGATGACTGGAAATGCGCAGAAGTCAAACCCCTCCTCAAGAAGCCTTCCGCAGACCCAACAGACCTAAAAAACTACAGGCCCATCTCTCTTCTCCTCTTCGCCGCCAAAGTCATTGAGAAAATCGTCGACACCCAGCTAACGCACTTCTTAGAAACCAACAACATCCTCGACTCCTCTCAATCCAGATTCCGCAGCAACCACAGCACCAAGACTGCCCTCATAGCCGCCACTGACGACATCCGCACCCTCATCGATCAAGGCCACACCGCAGGCCTTATCCTCCTAGACCTCTCAGTAGCCTTCGACACCGTCTCCCACCGCACACTAGCAGCCAGACTCCATGCCACCGGCATCCAAGGAACTGCCTTAGACTGGATTCGATCTTTTCTCTCAGGCAGAACACAAAGAATAAGACTCCCGCCCTTCCTCTCCGAACCCACAGAGATCAGATCCAGAGTACCCCAAGGATCCTCCCTCAGCCCCACGCTCTTCAACGTCTACATGGACCCCCTCGCAACCACCGTTAGAAAACACGGACTCAACATAGTCTCATATACTGACGACACCCAGCTCATCCTCTCCCTCATCAAGGACCCTGAAATCACCAGGCACAGCTTCCAAGAAGGGATAAAGGACGTTGCATCCTGGATGAGCAGCAGCTGCCTTAAGCTCAACTCGGAGAAAACTAAAGTCCTCATCCTAGGGTCCACCCCATCTGCATGGGACAACACCTGGTGGCCCCCCGCCCTCGGAAACCCACCCACCCCTACGGACCACGCCCATAACCTCGGCATCGTACTCGACTCCTCACTCACCATGAACCGCCAGTTCAACGCCGAGTCCTCCACATGCTTCTACACCCTCTGCATTCTCCGCAAGACCTTCAAATGGATCCCCCCCAAACTCCAGGAAGACCGTCACCCACGCACTCATAACCAGCAGACTGGACTACTGAAACGCGCTCTAAGCCGGAATCAACAAAACTCTCCTCCGCAAGCTCCAGACCGTCCAGAACGCCGCAGCCAGACTCGTCCTCAGCATCCCACAACATGACCACATCACCCATCACCTCCACGACATCCACTGGCTCCTCGTCGAAAAAAGAATAACCTTCAAATTGCTCACACACACCTACAAAGCCCTCCATAACACCGGACCCCAATACCTCAACGAAAGAATCTCCTTCTACGCCCCCAAGAGAAACCTCCGCTCTGCCGACCTAGCCCTAGCCACGGTCCCTCACATCCACAGGGCCAGAGCAGGTGGCAGACCCTTCTCCTACCTCACAGCCAAGACCTGGAACGAACTCCCCCTCCACATCAGATGAAGCCTGACACTGCACCTATTCAGAAAAGATCTCAAGACCTGGCTCTTCGGATGACCACGGAGCTGCCCGTACCCCCCACAGCGCCTTGAGACCCTCATGGGTGAGTAGTGCGCTCTATAAATCCCCTGATTGATTGATTGATTGATTGATTGAGTGGCTTCTGAACTCCCCTTGTTTACGCCTACCTTCTAAAACTTGATACATATCCCCACCTGCTTCCTGAGGACCTAAGTGTGACTTCGGCCGCGTGCGGCCTAGTATCCGGGAGGCAGGGCTGGTTATCTTCCAATAAGTGATCTAGGACAATCTGGGTGAACTAGATGGTGGAGGGAGGCTGGGGCCACGGAGTCTTCAGGGTGTTATCCATTCACCTGCTGGGTACCAGTAGCACAGCATTAGGGTGCTGAGTGCGTATGTGGGCAAGAGCTTCCGTACGGACTGAGCTGATACCTGTCGCACCGTGTAGCGGTGCTGCGTGAGTGGGTGGGAGTGATAGTCTGCAGGCGGCATGTGATTCATGACACTGGCCGGCAGTGCCACTTTATACGTTAATTTCAAGCCAAAAGCACAACACATTTGACATTGCGTTTACCCACATGGCTCCGGCCTGCAGTGCTGCTAAAAAGTGTTCTTGTTTCATGTATGTACATATTGTTGATATCGTTGTGACATGGGGTGTATCCTATAACCATGTGGGATTGTATTATCAGGAATGCTGGGGTGGACCTGGGGTGGACAGCGTACTCTCTCTCTGTGCAGGGGGGTTTAGATTAGGAATTGTCCACAGTGTGCATACTATTGAAATCATTACAATATGAGTGGGCCTAGTACTGCTAGTAATATTTTCAAATGTGTTTTATGCACGAAAGTATATAATGTCCATGTTATAATGATTGAATATGTGTTGAATACAAACTTTTTTATATACATGCTATGTGAAGTCTCCTTTGTGACGCTCAGTGTATTTATCGTGTGTGATTGCTGTGCCTTTGCTTTACATATTGCCTCTGGAATAAGCCTGACTGTTCAGTGCCAAGCTACCCAAGGGTGAGCACAGGTTATACAGCGAGTGTAATCACCCACTCTTGACGGGAGTGGTAGGAGCTGTCTGGCTGGGGGCATCCCTTCAGCCAATCCGAAAATGCTGGTTCCAGCAGTTACAAACATAGGTCACAACATAAATTAAATCCTTATAAACAGACTCTCAAGAGTTCATAAAATTCCCTTAAAAGAAAAAATGTAAACATTACGCATATCGTTAATACACGCTCATCAATGTGACATGGTGTAGAGGAATATCACAAATGTGAGGTTCATGGGAAAAATGACATCTATTTATAAAAAGTGTGTATGAGGAATAATAAATTAAATAGAGACAGGTGGTCCACAGCAAAAAATATATAATATAAAATACTTGAGTGGCAGGTAATGAAAAAGGCCCAGGCTTACTGTGTTCCAACTGTGCGTCTTAATTTCCTTGAACTTCAGACAGAAGTATTAAGATTCTTTAGGAAAATCAGGTTACGAGCATTTTTCTCAGCACATTCTACAACACATAGATCTGACAATATGCTTACCATCAACTTTTTCTCCCCCTAAAATTCATACATTTGAAAAACTTTTTTGAAATAAATTTCTAATATGGAACAACAAATGATTTTTTCTCCATACAACATTTCATTAGCAGAAAAATCTGCTCTGTAGGCACTTAAATCCAATAATAGTTTGGTTATAAAGCCTGTTGATAAAGGTGGAGTAATAGTACTACAAGATATCAATGATTAGAAGAAGGAAAGTATGAGACAGTCAGCTAATTCAGAGCTTTACATTAGCTGACCTCAGACCCGAAAAACAAACTCCAAGAAATAATCCATACTATTACATACAGAGGCAAATCAGAGGGCTTTTTAAACCAGAATGAAGTTCTTTTTTTTTAATACCAAAAATCCTCGTACTCCAGTATTGTACACATTACCTAAAGTACATAAGAATCATGAATCACCCCCAGGTAAACCTATAGTTTCAGGCTGCGGCTCTATCTTTGAACCGATTGGAAATACATTGACTGCTTCATTAAGGATTTTGTCCCTTATACTACTTGTTATGTGAGGGATAGCATGGATTTCATAAATAAAATATAACATCATCCTTTTTATCAATCAGATTCACTTTTGGCGAGGATGGATATTGAATTCCTTTATACTAACGTCCCCCAATTAAATGGCATTCATGTAATAAAAAAAATGCTTGATAAAAGATCAAGACCTCATCAAGTTCCAACATCATTTATCATTAGGGCTCCCGGTCTTATGGTATTTATTGGCCATTTCCGTCTGCATTTATCCATATTTATTTTTGGGACATTTTACTAGTATTTATCCATATTTATTTTGTGTTTTGCGTATAAATGAAGTTGTAAAACTGTACATTTCCATATCTATTTAACTGATAGACACACACTCATGCTTTGATGTATGTTGTGTTTTAGCTATTTAAGCTGCCAAATATTACATTACAATACATCCACTGGTAAATACTAGCATTATACCATAAATAGTGTTGACTTATGCAGTTCAAGTCAAGTCAAAATAACTTTATTCGGTTACAATAACCATAAAAGTTTGACACAAATACATAGCTAAGATAAAATTTACATATCATGATTATGGAAGCATAAATAAAAACAGACGATAAAAACAATCAATAGAAAAGGTACATACATATCATCTTTAGAATCACCCATACAATATAGGCCGTGTAACTAATTTGTAGGAAAGGATTAGTCAATATATCTTCAGTTATGATAGCTCATAGCATTTTCTTATTGACATTGCAACTCAAATAAAATTCGAAACAGCAGTGCAAATAGGTAGAGTAGACAAAGACAGTAGTAAATTAAAACGGCCAATATAAGTATATGGCCTTATTTCCCTCAGTAATGGGATTAAAAATTGCCCCCTTGGGTCTTAATAGAGGGGACAAAACAAAACAAAGTGCAATGTGCTCTGTGCTACTAAATTGTCACATGGACAAGGCGATAAGCTATGAACCTGATTGTTTAGGGAATGCCACTAAATAGTGCAATGTGTTTAATCGAAACCTAGTCAGGTAGAATCGTGCTTGTACGTTAGTGGTAAAAGTTAGATAGAATTTCTGTTCTCCGGGGGATGAGTAAAGGAGATCTGGTGCTACCAATTGTGCACAGCGCAGGTGAGCCCTGGCAAAAAATGCCTCTTTTATAACTTCTTTCGAGTTTGTGTTAATACTTGCAGGATTGTCGTAATAATGCCCCAAACCTAGCTCATACAGATTTTCCTTCACAAAGCGAAGCCAGGGAATGGACAGTGCACTATCTAAGTTAGTACAATCTTGGATTACATCTCTCGAGAACATTAAGTCCTCAGATAACCAAATCTTGGCCCATAAAAGCAATGGAGCAATAGCAATTCGATCTTCGAGGTAGGCCAACCCAAGCTCCTGATGGCAAAAGTATTTGGGGGCACTATTCGGAGCCAGTAATAATCTCTTTATAAATTTATTTTCCAGGACCTGCATCTGTCGGGTGTTATAGTAGCCCCAGACTCCCACCCCATAGGATGCCACCGACAAACATTTCGCTTTATAGAGGGTAACCAGTTCTCTCACTGGTTTATGGCAAAGCTTGCGGGCAAATCGAAATAATCCTTCCACAACCCGACCAGTGTGTTGAGCCCCAGCTGTAATAAGATGGTCCCATTGCATAGTATCGTTAAAAATGTTCCTTAACTATGTAAAACATTTCACCTTATCAATGGTCTTGCCTCTAACCTCAAATTTTCTTGTTTTAGTACCTTTAGGGCCACAGACCATGACGTAAGATGTAATAAAATTCACTTTTAAATCCAATGATGCCATACAATCAGTAAAAGCATTAAGTGACTTTTGGAGGCTATTGGCTGTCAGTGCCATTAAAACAGTATCGTCCGCGTACGATAAGAATGGGATCGATTTGCCTCCAATTTTGGGGAAATCAAATTCCTTCTCTATTAAAAAAGCCTCTAAACCATTTGTATACAATAAAAAGAGGAATGGAGCTAAGATACAGCCCTGCCGGACACCTTCTGTAGCTGGAATTGGGCCCGTCTTCTCCCCCCTAGGACCATAACGTACGGCAACCGTTGTAGAGGTGTGAAGCCTACGTAGAAGGGATTTAAGAGCTTCTTCAAAACCCATTTGCTCCATCAATCCCCACAATTTCTCCCTGTTTACCGTATCAAAAGCACTGGACAAGTCCATGAAGGCCAGATGGATAGAACCCCTCCTGGCCTTCATGAACTTGCCCATAATAAGGGACAGGTTTAGGCAATGTTCGGTAGTACCCATCCCCTTTCTAAATCCATATTGCAGTCTTGACACAATCCCTGTACTGGTCGCCCAGGTCTCAAGACGCGCAAGGATAACCCTCCCCAGTATTTTAGCAGTAGCATCAATTAACGAAATTGGCCTGTAGCAGGCAGGATCATTCCTACTACCTTTCTTATATACTGGAACAACAATTGCCTCCTTCCAGCTTAATGGAATGGGACCGATCACTACAGCTTTACACATTTGTGAGTATGGGTGCCCATAATTTAGAATTGTTTTTAAACAAATCAGGGGGACCCCCATCAGGGCCAGGGGCCTTCATACTAATTCCCTTTGTTAAGGCCTCCTCTACCTCTATCACTGTAATTGATAAACTTAATTGTGAGGCCAAACTTAATTCAAATAACGGTTCCCCACTTGCTTCGACTCTTGAGACATTTTCCGGGTTAAATATGGCCGAAAAGTGAGATTCCCAAGTAGACCCCAGAATCAGCGAATCCACAGGTTTAGGTTCATTCTTAAATAGAGGGCGATTAATTATGTCCCAGAAACTCTTTATTTGATTTTATTTATTTGAAGAGTTTTATATAGCGCTGGCTAGACCCGGAGGTATCAGAGCGCTTTACATAAGGAAGTGGTTACAACAGAATATTGTTACATAGTTACATAATTTCCTAGAATAAAAACATAGCATGGAGAAAGACATTATTACAAAAATACATCCGTTACTAGAGCATAAGAATAAAATATAAACAGGTCCAAGGAGCAAGGATGGTAGAGGGGTAAAAGTAAAGGGTTAAGAGTACATAGCAAGTCAGGACGACTGGTAATGGAGAAGAGAACTTTTGTGGATAAACAAAAGTCAGAAGACAAGTTGAACAAAACCGGAGAGGGTCCAGGGATCCACAAACAAACCGGTGCCGGACTTCATCACTGGGTGGGGCAGAGAGTTGGAAGTGGACGGGGAGTCCCATCAAGCCGAAACACGAAGAGCACGGTGAAGCCGAGCAAGAGGGGCAATGACCAAACCAGAGGCAGAGGGAGCTGGCTAGTGGGAAGGAACAGTCAGGGGCACAGCCAAAACCACAAGATGGAGGCACCAAGGACTCGGACCCCAAGAGTTACAAAGACAAGATGGCGGGCTGCATGAATGCAAAAACCTACCCCAAAGGCAGAGCTGAATGGGGAAGACAGCAGCTTGGCACTGGAGGGAGGCAAGGTCGAAAATCGCTGCTCTCTCCCGGGTAATCCACTGCAGGGGAAGAGAGCGCGGGCGTCCAGGCAGCAGCCCCAGGAAGTGGAAAGGCAACAGCCGGTCAGGAGGACCAGCAACTCTGCACTCGCGTTGGTTCTCGTTCCAGCGCAGCAGAATGCCCAGCAACCCCGTCTTCGATCCGGAAAGACAGGCGATGGCCGGAGGAGAGCGTCCCCGCCAATTCCCCAACAGCCACCACGGAAGAAAGAAACCCCTCATCAGGGCATCATCAGGAAGACGGGGGAAGAGGGAGGCACGCAGGAGAGGCGAGGAGAGACTATGCCCGATGCCCGGCTGGGTAGGTGACGGCCGCGGCGGCAAAACCGGAGCCAATCTCCCCTACAGCTGTCTGGCAGCTCCACCGGGCATCGGCCATGTTTGCTCGAGCTCCGCAGCCTGAAAACAACGATCCCGCAATCCTCTGAAGATCTCGAGCCGATATGCGGGAGATTGGAGAAGATGAAGACCGCTGTCGAGCAGGACCCCAGGTGAGCAAGAGGGTCCAGGGGGAGGAAGAAATCGGGGGATTTAAGCCAAAAAGGCAATCCCTGGCCGGGAGCTCCCGGCCGGAGCTCCTCATCCGTCGGCCATCTTATAAATTATACCCCTTATTATACTCTTTGAATCTTTCAGAGCACTCGCTCTCTCTAGGCCCTCCCAAGCCAAACTCCTCAGTTCATCTTGTCTTTGTTTGATAGTACGCTTATAAATCTACCTTATATTTTTGATTTGTGTTCTATCACGTGGGGTAGTGTGAAGGGCCCTTTTAAGATTCCTATGTGCTCTAGAACACTCCGCATTGAACCATCGCAAACCTCCTGAGATTCCCTTCTTCGAACCGATTTGGTCAGAACTTTTGCCACATCTGCACAGATCAGTTCAAAGTCATAAACCACCTCATCAGGGGAAGTGTCATCATAGAGGCAATTCATAATAAGATTCAAGTTTGCCTTAATAATGTTTTCTTCAAATTGGGTGGGATCAACTTTACCCCAATTTAGCCTCATTCCTTTGTTATAATTAAAGTCAATAGGGCATCCATCACATTTGGTACTACCTCAAAGTCACCAACAAAGGAGGAGTACTTCCGGGTAATAAACATAAAATCAATTGTGCTTCCTCTGCCTCATCCCACATATGTGGGGCACTGGGGTAGAGAATTACAGTCCAAGTGATTAGTATTAATGAGACCTAGATCGTTATCAATGATAATGGAATTCAAGGCCTCACCCTGTACAGTATGAGTGAAGTGTGGCTGAGGCTGAGGCTGATCATCTGTGTCTAACAGCCCACAAACTCCAGTGTTGCTCAGTGCGCAAATGGAACAATTGAAATCCTCTACCCACAGGATGCATAGGGGCTGCACCTTCCCCGCAATGTTATTAATCTGCACCTGTAAGTCCTCAATCACGTGACTACTATTCTGGTCAAAGATATTATAATACCAATTTATTAACAGTAACTTAACCCGAATTAGGTTGGAAATAAGGACTAACTGATACCAGGGTGTAGTTTTTACAACATGAGTTTGTATGTGCCCATATTTGACTGAAATTAAAATCACAAGTCCCCCTTTCGCCCTTCAACAAATTAAAGGAAGCTCAGTGGGAGCAGTTCTTACTCCAAATTTTGCCATTTTGTTTATGGATGATTTGGAATCTGAGGTAGTCTTATCTCACCTTAATCCCTTCCAGAGTCATATTACAATGTGGAAGCGATATATTGATGATATCGTCTTTATATGGCATGGAGAAGAAGATAGACTTTCTGAGCTGCTCAACTGGTTAAACAATGAATGTAAAGGTCTCAAATTTACCCTACATTAACAACAAACCTGAAATAGCATTTTTTGACTTGATGATTAAATCTGACAATGGGGAACTATAAACTGCTTTGTATCACAAACCTACAGAGAGAAATACTATCCTGGCTTATTGTAGTCATCATCCCAGAGCCTTACAAGATTCTCTTCCTTATTTCCAATTTCTGAGAATTAGAAAAAATGGTATGTATAAAAAAGATTTCTTTGATGAAGTAGAAAAATGATCACAGAAACTTTTATCTATAGGGTACCCCAGACAGATAGTGAAAATATATCATAAAAGAGCCTGGCATTGTCCTAGAGACACATTGCTGACCCCAAATAATAAAAAAAATGGAACTTGAAAAGTTGGTTTGTATTACTATGTTTTCAACAATTTCAGACAAAGTAAAGAAATGCATTTTGAAACACTGGAATTTATTAAATTCCGATGGCCTTACACTTGAGAGACCTGTCTGCATTTCTCAAGAATAGAAGTATTAAGGACCATCTAGTGAAGGGCAGCCCTTCCATCTCAAAATAGTAATTGTACACTTAATGACCTATGGGGGCTACCACCCATGATGGGCCACTTCGATGGCGGTCTATGTAGTTAGTGTGCATTTACTACTGAAGCGAAATAATTCATCCATAAGAATGTCAAGATCATTTTGAAACATTGTTCTAATTGTAATGCGGCCAAAGTGGTTTATGCTATTAAATGCCCATGCAATCTTATACATATTGGATAAGCCACACAAAAAATACGTATCAGAATATGTCAACATAGGAGCACCTTAGGTGTAAGATCATGACTGCTCCATTGGTAGAACATTTTGTACAGCACAACCATACCGAAAACGAACTGCGATGGCAAGTAATGATCTATTTCTTTCAGACAATTTTTATGGATTAGTGTATGTATTATATACTTTTAATTGCAGTACAGATTTTTTCACACCTCTGGAATGTGTCTCTTTCCTCTCCTTCAGAATTAAATTGCATAAATGCAGCCACTAGCTCGTTTTAGTGTATGTTTTGAAAAGTATTGCTACGTGCCACTTTTTCGGTTTGGTGCACATGAAATCCAGCAGTTCTGTGGTGGAGTTGGTCATGCTTCTGTGTTCTCAGGTGAGTTGTTGCCAGCAATTCACTCAGCAAACACAAGGTTGCCTCCCAGTACATCAATGCGACTGCTTTTCATGACAAAGTGGTATCACTTAGGACCTTTTGAAGAACAGTGTGTACTGGATGCGATAGGCAATTCTATGGCACTGAAATTAACGCTGGGACGGCCAGCTAGGGGTAGGTCCTGCACTAGGAGCCATCCGGACTAAGTTGGTCTCTCTCGCAATGCCAGCGAGCAGCCCGGCCTGTCCCTAATGGGGCAGAACCCTTCCTCCATTTAGGTGCACTCTTTTCCAGAAGGTATAATATACCTCTTGTTCTCACCACACATTAGGACCACCATTGAGCCCTGACATAAGGGGACGTGGCTTTTCCTTTTTTCTAAACCTGATACACGCCACCCCCTCTGAGTGGATGAGAATACTTAGGTCCTGGAGAAATGCCTCTATTCACACGGACTGAATAGGGCATGAAACATGTCGACCCCCTGCACAACTCACTCGCTCAAAAACTGAAGCGGGTTTAATTTTCACTCTCCAGTCTACAACTCTTTAGTCTGCGTTTTTACTCATGGCCCAGGTACTCCGCGAATAAATTATCATTGGAGAATCCAGTAGCCATTTTTAACCACACATACACCATCCCACCTCTACTCACCACACATAGGCTCCCTTCACAATATCTTTTAGCTTCACGACGGCAAACCGAGAAGACCTCTGGCAAAGAGTCCCCCTGTGGGGCCAGTTGGGCATTGCAGGGCCGGCCCAACGAGGAGCTGCCCTATGATGAGGCATGACACCCCTCGGGGTGTGTGAGGGCCCTTGCTCCTTATTGGAGCTATCCCTGTACAATCACGTATTGTCCTATCCAGCACCTGTTCGTAACTGACACAAAAAGTTTGGCCTGTCGCACTCCTTTCCCCCTTCCCCCCATAGGAACAGCGTACTTTCTTGTTTTACCACTGAAATTAACAGGCAGCGACGGGCGGGAGGTGGTGGTGGGGATGGGATGGCACGGGGATCTTAAGTGGCAGCAACGGGTGCTGAAGCACTGAAAATAACAGGCAGCGACAGGCGGGAGAAAGAGGGGACCACGTCATGGGATATTAAGTGAAGGCGAAGGGCGTTCAAGCATTGAAAATAACAGGCAGAGGGAAAATCCTCAAAAGAAAGATTTACAGGCTTGTTTTCAAGCCTGGGCCAGTGCTCACGCAACTTTCTTTTTTATTGCAATACAAGACTGAAATATGAAGCACAGAGTCCGTGAAGCAGGTACCGTGCTGATACACGAGCCGAGGCAAACAATTAAAAAAAGTTGTGCGCACAAAGGAACCTAAATTTAAACAAGCATTTGCAATGCAATAGGTCTCGCATTCACGCCAGTTTGAGCTATTGGCATTGTAAATGACAATGCCTTTTATTTATGTTTTGTGTTTTAAAACATAAATAAAAGGCATTCTCATTTACAATACTAACAGCTTAAACTCTTGCAAATGCAAGACCTATTGCATTGCAATAAAGGGCCTTCTCGACCCCGTGTTAGATTGTAAATATCAGAGGAAGAGACCGGCCTGCGACGTTTTCAAAGTAGTGATAAATAGTTCAATGAAGAAGATGTGTAAGTGTTGTAAATTACACAGACACAAAGTGTGAAGTGAGAGTTACATATGATCTGAGCTATAAACACTAACAAAGCGCTCCAACACCTTTCGCTCTGTGATTACACTGTCGCGGCTCAGGAGGAAGAGCGGGAGGGAGGGAGCTATTTCCTGCCCTCTCCGTGATTTGAGTGTGCAGTGTGGCATTGCGTAATGTCATTGCTATCTTTGGCCTAATAAAAAACACTCCAGCTGTAGCAGGGCCCTGGCTTCACCTCCTGGTGCAGGGTGGGCTGTGCTTTGTGGCAGACATGGAGGGAGGGAGGGATGGTCTCGGCTGCAGCTCCGGCCTCGTAGAGTGCCCCTGCTATTACTAGTGAGCGAGAGGTGATGAGGTATTGGTATTGGTGGTATTGGTGGTGGTGGTATTGGTGGCGGTGGTATTGTATTGGTGGTATTGGTAGTGGTGCTGGTGGTATTGGTGGTGCTGGTATTGATGGTATTGGTGGTGGAGGTATTGGTAGTATTGGTGGTGGTGATATTGGTGGTGCTGGTAAAGCATTGGTGGTGGTGGTATTGGTGGTGGCGGTATTGGTGGTGGTGGCGGTATTGGTGGTGGTGGTGGTATTGGTATTGGTGGTGGTATTGGTGGTGGTGGTACTGGTATTGGTGGTGGTGGTATTGGTGGTGGTATTGGTATTGGTGGTGGTATTGGTAGTATTGGTGGTGGTGGTGTTGGTATTGGTGGTGGTATTAGTGGTATTGGTGGTGGTGGTATTGGTGGTATTGGTGGTGGTGGTAGTGTTGGTGGTATTGGTGGTGGTATTGGTGGTATTGATGGTGGTATTGGTGGTGGTATTGGTGATGGTGGTAGTGGTGGTATTGGTGGTGATGGTATTGGTGGTGGTGGTATTTGTGGTGGTGGTGGTGGTATTGGTGGTGGTGGTATTGGTGGTGGTGGTATTGGTGGTGGCATTGGTGGTGGTGGTGGTATTGGTGGTGGTCGTGGTGGTATTGATGGTGGTATTGGTGGTGGTGGTGGTATTGGTATTGGTGTTGGTATTGGTGGTGGCATTGGTGGTAGTGGGGATGGTGGTGGTATTGGTGGTGGTGGTATTGGTGGTGGTATTGGTGGTATTGGTATTGGCGTGGTGGTATTGGTGGTGGTATTGGTGGTAGTGGTGGTATTGGTGGTGGTATTGGTGGTGGTGGTGGTATTGGTGGTGGTGGTGGTATTGGTGGTGGTATTTGTGGTATTGGTATTGGTGGTATTTGTGGTGGTGGTATTGGCGGTGGTGGTGGTATTGGTGGTGGTGGTATTGGTGGTGGTGGTGTTGGTGGTGGTTTTGGTGGTGGTGGTGGTGGTGGTTTTGGTGGTGGTGGTGGTTTTGGTGGTGGTATTGGTGGTGGTGGAGGTGGTGGTATTGGTGGTGGTGGAGGTGGTGGTATTGGTGGTGGTGGTGGTATTGGTGGTGGTATTGGTGGTGGTGGTATTGGTGGTATCGGTGGTGGGGGTACTGGTGGTGGTGGTGTTGTTGTTAATAAAACAGGCTTTTGAAAACAACCCATCAGGTGGCTTTAGTGCAGATGACATGTAACACAGATGTGCTGTTGTCAGCTTCAGCCCATTAGCACGCTACCTGGAAATCACATGACTTAATTCGCAAATCATTTCTAAATCCATTTTACTTGGGGGGGTTGAAACAGACACGAGATAATGCCGAGTTAAAGTGATTGAAAGCAGGCACCCGTGTTACGGGGGCGGACGTGCTGCTTAAAAAAACACAAGCGGTTTCAGCTGAAGCAGCACATGTCCGGCCTGCAGTAAGAGAAACTCAATAAAGTAAATAGTGCTAACAGACTAAATAACAGGTCCCGTGCAACAACCGAAGTAAAGGGGCCAGTAGCCATGGGAGCTTACAAATGAAGACAAGGCTGTACGAAGGACGGACTAACAAGCCTATTAACGAATCTGAAGGCAGCATTTACGAAAGACAATGACACAAGCCAATGAAAAATATGGGCGGAGAGTGGGCGCGGCTTCTCTTCCATACTCTACTACAGCAGTCTCGCAGAGTGAGCAGTGCGTGTGCGCTGCCGCTAGGCTTGACCTAAAAATAGTAAGACCAAATGTAACAGGGGCAGTCTCCTGTGAGGGTCAGAAACACCAAAAGGCAGAACTAATGAAGCATACTGACCAAACAAAATCAGGCCGTTATGAATGGCACAAACAGGAACCAATGGAAAATATGGGAGATGCTTCAAGCCCACAGTCTAGATACACCATGCCTCGCAGAGCATGCGCTGCCGAGGCTTGACCTAAAAACCAATTGCTGCCTGGCAATATTTTTCTATTTTTTCTACATCTGGTGTACTGTTTTAAAATGGTGCCTATTCAGCCTAGTCAGAGGTTATTTCTATGTTTTAGGCCCACACACCTAGTCCTTCCTTTAGGTCCAATGCTGGTTTTGTTTCTACAGTCCTCTTTTTATTATTATTTTTATTATTTACATGGTTTCCTCTGTCCGGAGCTCGCACACCATGGACAACTATGGAGCGTCCTGGGTTTCTCCTCGACATCTATTGGAGAAGTGACTTCAGATTCTCTGAGCTTGTCTTCTTTTGACAATTTAGCATCTATTGTCGGCATAATATTGAGCAGCAGTATTCCATGTCTGTGACCTCCACTGCAGATGCTGCCCTGCATTATCCGGATTTTACCATTTTGCTACTAGCGTTTGTGGTTAACGGGATATTAGAATCCAGGCTTCTCACCAATTAGGTATGTTTAACCGGCTCCCTCATCTGCTATTTTTCACGTGCCTTCTCTGACGTGATCCTTAACCCTGTTCCTATATTTCTACAGATTACCTTGTGGCCTTCATATGCCTGGATCCTTTTCATTACCTGCTACTCAGTTATTTTATGTTATATATTTTTCTTTGTGGCCCACCTATCTCTATTTATTTTATTGTTCCTTATGCACACTCTCTTCATATATAGATGCCATTTTTCCCATTTGTGATATTCCTCTACGACAGTCGTACTCAAAGTACAGGCCGGAAGAGGGGGAGGGGGCGCATGCGGCCGTCCTAACCTTCACATGCGGCCCTCCTAACCGTCACGTGCGGCCCTCCTAACCGTCACGTGCGGCCCTCCTAACCGTCACGTGCGGCCCTCCTAACCTTCAATTGCGGCCCCCAGTTGAACGACTTCACTTGGCTGCTGTTTATTTCAGACAGCACTAACATTCAGAAATATGTTAAATAAACGGGCAAGCATTTTACATGCTAACTGAAGAGTAAGAAAAGAAGCAAATAAGATGTACTGCTCAACTTTAGGAACACTTTAATTTATATAGTCATCTTGTAACAAATGTGTAAAAATGTGATAAAGTCTCTTCAAAATTTAAAAAGTGTTATTCCATTAGCATGCAGAAGCATTTCACCTTAGTACATCAAATTATATCAGTGCATTCAGAAGTATTCTTTAAAAAGTGATAGTTTTCAAAAATGAAAGTAGAAAAATGAATGCCTCCTCAGGCCCTGACAGTAATGTCAATAGTGGACTAAAAGGCACGTCAGTTGTCACGTGGCACTCTCTGGGTGGTTGGGGTTTGTTATTATACTTGGACACCAATATCATTTATTACATCAAACCCAAGAGAAGGTTTTGTACAGCATATATCCTCATCTCATGTATTTCAAGGTGCTCTTATATTTGATAATGAAGAAAGATGAGGCAAAGTGAAATTCGCAGTTGCCTAGGATCACAAACTTTGGTCAAGTGTGGACACCGGGATTGATCCTATATTTTCTGGTTTCACTTTGTACAATTGTTTTTCATTCCAATTCATTAATCAAGTTATTTCCTTTTTACACTTAACTCTCCCAAGGTAGCAATAACAAGCAGAGAAGGCTTACCCCAAATCGCGGTAGAGGGATGGCAATTCAGATACAGCATGTACAGTATTGTCAAGTCACACTCTTCTACTGGAGGCAAGGGGCTTCATTTAGGGGGAATTCAAGGTATAGGTTGCAGTAAATCTATTGGAGAGTATATACATTTTTAAAGATCCTGCAGCCAAATGCAGTCATCTTTCCTCCTTTTTTGTAAGCCATATCAATGTGACCCTAGGCTCACTTATTGCAAATGTGTTACCCCTTCAAGGATGTGTCTGATTGTGTAATTACTGTTTGTCCTGTTTAGCTGTTTTTCCTTTTATTTTGTATTCCTCTCCTTTTTTTTGTTTTCCTGCATTTAATTTTAAATGATTCCTATTATGTTCTTATAAAACTCAAAATATTTTGAGTCTACTCGCTTCAACAACTGTATCTGTCATTGGTGCCTTGAGTCTGTCTTTCTTTTTCTATTCTGTCTATCCTTTATTTCTATTTTTACTCTCATTGTGGTTTGGAGCCCAACCACTTCTTAGCGGGTTAAATTGGACGTAATTAATCTCCCGCGCCCTCGGCCATTGATGCTTCCTATGGTGCTTTGTTAAGATAGGCAACTCTGCATGTCCTTGTGGCCATGCCGATCTATGAAATGGCACAGATTTGATGCGTCCCGCACTGTCATATTGCACCTTGCTTTAGTTTTGTATTCAGGTAGGATTTCCTTAATTTGTCCTCTTTCCATTATTCTGGAAAGGGTTGGTGCTCGAACAACCTTGCTAATTCTTTCTCTATCAGGATTCGTAAATTTCTTCTGACAGGACTCCAATTAGACGACCCTTAATAATGGTATATAGGTGCAGCAGATTCTCATGCCCTGTTACAATTGTGATACTATTCTGCATCTACGCATTGTTTTGTTTAGCCTCATTTTATTTCAAGAGAAACGTACGGTTCCTAATATTATTACACACATTCTTTTTAGGTTCTGCCGAATGAAGTCATTGCGGACGTCAGACCCCTCACATGAATGTGTTTCTATGGCTCAATAGGTAGCACGTGCTCCTTTTACATACATGGGTGCTCAGCAGGGTATTCACCTCAATTTTGTAACCTTATTGTCAGGCTCAGGATCTCCTCAGTTTTAGGCGAGGTCTAAAAACCTGGCTTTTCTCACAGTATTCAGCTGTCGAATGGGTGCTTGTACTGCTCGGTCACTGGTTCTCTTTCTCAGCGCCGGGACACTCCATGGAGTAGCCGTGCGCTTTACAAGTGCCCAGTAACATTAACATTAACATTAACAATTGGGTTGTGTTGTAGCCTCCACCTTATTTACAATTGAGTAACCTTTAGTTTTATTTCTTATTTCCCCCTTTTTGTTTCTCGCTTTTCTCTTGCTTTCGTTCATGTTGATAAAGGTTGTGTCTCAGGTATTTCAGTTGTTATGTCCTGATGATGACCCTGGTATTGCAAGAGGATCGAAACGTCGTTGACTGCACACATTGACCCTCAGTGGCGGCTGGTGACATTTGAAAGTGGGTGAGGCGTAAAAGTTTTGGATGAGCGGTTGATCGGCATCCAAGTACTTCAGTGCATTGGAAGACTGGGGTCAGTGTCTATAATGTA
Organism: Calotriton arnoldi; assembly: GCA_963921515.1. Lineage (NCBI taxonomy): Eukaryota > Metazoa > Chordata > Amphibia > Caudata > Salamandridae > Calotriton > Calotriton arnoldi. The sequence continues at coordinate 468,999 of CAWUFW010006663.1, forward strand.
GTACTTTATTCCCATTTGTGACGGGAGGAAATAACATTGCTGTAATTGTGTGTGCACAAGAGCAAGATGGGCACACAAATGGGAGGCTCCTGCAGGCAAGGGACATAATCCAGCATCCTCTGCTACTAAACGCTCGTTTTCAATCCCCATGGGGCCAGACACATTATCCTAACGTGCCGGGGCATCTAAATCTACACGGAAAATATATTAGAGAGAGGCTCAGAAAGACTGCCTTGGGTGTTGGCTGGCGATGAGGCCAGAAGAAAATACATCGGGAGGGGGGCAAGGAGGCCTGGGCCTTGTGCTTGCCCCTCCAGCAGCCACTGTCAATATGGGACCTTAGCGTGGCCCACTGTTACCGTGCTGAGAGGTGTCTTGTCCCGCATCTCCAGCGCTGGACTTTCCCTGAGGCCCTCGGCTGGTCACCGGCCAGTCCTTCCACTCTGTTTGGCTATTGGCTGGAGGCCCGATAGGGGATAATTTGTTGATCCTGCTCCCCACTCTTGTAGGCCTGCCAACGAACCCCATGGGGGGGCTGGTAGGCGCGAACTCCCCTTTGGCCTGGAGTAGCTGCATGGTGGGACCGGCTGATGGCGAAACCTGTGACAGCTCATCGGAAGGAGGACGGAACGGCCCTGGATCTGCTTGTGCCCCACTGCGGCCTCTGACGGTCCGGGGTGAAGGTGGCACCTGTCGTGGCTGGGAATCCTAGGGGTATGAGTGAATGAATATTCGATTTGTAAAGCGCTAACTTAGCCCAAGGGCATCAAGGCGCTGCAGAGGACTAACATTCAATCGGATAAAATGCTCAAGCCAAGGTCTGAGTAAAAAGCCAGGTTTTCAAGGCCTTGCGAAAAAGAGAGTATGACTCAAGGCCCGATAGACCGTCCGGAAGAGAGTTCCACAGCCTAGCAGCAGCAGTGGAGAAGGCTCTGCCTCCCCATCTGACCTTCTTAAACCTAGGAACCACGAGCAAGTTCTTGCTGGCAGACCTAAGCTGCTTGGTCGGGATATAGCGTTGAAACATAGCTTTGATGGCATCAGGGCCAACTCCATAGAAGGCATTATGAGTCAAGCACAAAGTCTTGAACAGGATTCTTCGATCCAGAGGTAGCCAATGCAACGAAATCAGGGAGGCCGAATCAGAATGATACTTCGGCAACTCCAACACCAACCTTGCTGCAGCGTTCTGTACCATCTGTAACCGTCTCACCAAACCCTTGTTGATGCCCAAATAAAGGGCATTACAATAATCGAGTCTGGACAATATCAGAGCAATCACTGCCTGCTTTCGTGATGAAAACGACAGGAACTGTGAAATTTTCCTAAGCAGCCTGATTATGCCAAAACAGATGGAAACTGTTTTGCTAACCTGTAGGTTCATGGACAACGAAGTGTCGACCATAACCCCCAGGTTTTTCCCATGGGAAATAGGAGAGGGACAGCTGCCCATGGAATCAGGCCACCAGTCATTAGACCAAATATCATGTTGGTTACCAAAAATCAAGATCTCAGTTTTTTCTCCATTCAATTTAAGGTAATTCTCACCCATCCAAGATGAGACTGCCTGCATACAATCTTTAAAATTTGCGCCAGCTTCACTGATGCTGTTAGTAATAGATACCATGATTTGAGTGTCGTCGGCATAGGACAATACCTCAAATCCAAAGGCCCTCACCACCCTCGCCAATGGGGCAACATAGATATTAAAAAGGGTGGGGCTTAGGGAAGATCCCTGAGGAACTCCACAAATCAATGGGTTGGGAGAAGAATAGAATTGGCCCAATTTCACTATTTGTGCCCTATCACTAAAAAGGAGGAGAGAAGCTCAAGGGCCGAACCCCCAATCCCTATCTCCTTAAGGCGTTCCACCAACCTTAGTGGAGACAGGGTATCAAAAGCTGCTGTAAGGTCAAGAAGGACCAGCAGGGTCGTATACCCTGCATCAACCTGGACCCGGATGTTATCAAAGACAGCCGTTAGTGCTGATTCAGTGCTATGAAGGCGCCTAAAGCCATGCTGAGAACCATCAAGCAACTGGTGATCCAGTAAATAGGAACTAAGTTGGGAATTCAAATATTTTTCCATAATCTTAGCTGGAACCGGAAGCAAGGAAATAGGACGATAATTTCTTAGTTCCATAGGATCTAAAGCCGGCTTTTTTAACAGCGGTTTAACAACAGCAGTTTTCCAAAGAATAGGATACTGCCCCTTGGTAATGGCTATATTTAGTACTGAAGTGAGAAGGGGAACAATAACTTCCCTTCCTATTTTTAGGACCTTAAGGGGGCAGGCATCCAGGGGAGACCCCGAGGTAACTCCATCCAAAAGATGACCAGTAGTTTCATGAGAAAAACAAGGGAAGGTAAGAAGCTTAGGTTCGTCTACCGTAGTAGCTGATAAAACAAGGTTAGTTTTAGAGGGAGCAAATATATCCTTTCCAGCATTAAAATCCTCCAGGGTGGAGTATATGTCTGTAATCTTAATGCGGAAAAACTCTGCCATTCTATCACAGAGTTCTTGGGAAAGGTCAGATAAATCAGCAACAGGAGGGGAGACAAGAGAGTTAATAACCTTAAAAAGCTCTCTAGAAGATTTTATAGATTCAGTGGCCTTAGAATAAAACAGTCTTTTCTCCTCCATAATCGCCATTTTATAGTCCCTCAGGTACTGTTTGTGTAGCTCTCTACCAGCCGGCGCAAGATCAATACGCCAAATCCTTTCCTGTTTACGGCAGGATTGTCTCAGCTTTCTAAGTCTATCAGAGTACCAAGGTGCAGAGGGTGTTTTTCTCGCTACATAGTGTTTTTTAACAGGGGCCAAAGTGTCTATGGCTCCTAACAACCCTCTAGACAGTTCATCTGCAGCCAAATTAGCATCTGAAAGCTCAGAAAACTGAAAGTTCCTAAAATAATTAGCAAGAGAAACATTACTAATTTGGCTCAAATTTATCTTTTCCTCCCCTCTCCCTTTACCAGCTGAGACAATGCTTAATGCTGAAGTCGAAAGAGTAAAAGGGATAGCAAAGTGGTCCGACCAGGAAAGAGGTATGGGCAGTCCCACCTTGATCCTAGGATCGTTAGAACATATGCCATCCAAAATATTTCCTGCAGTATGGGTAGAACTGGTAACCAATTGTGAAAAACCACAGCAGCCTAAGGTTTCCAGAAGAGTGTGGGTATCTTTACACTGAAGTTTATCTAAATGAAAATTAAAATCACCCAGCAGAGTGAAATTAGATCTTAACAAGTAAGGTTCCAAAAGATTACTAAAATCTTGACTGAAAGAAGATCTGGATCCAGGTGGTCGATAACATAAGACCCCAGAGAAACTTTCAGTAGGAAGAGTATTAATAGAGAAATATAGTGCCTGGTATTGGTCAGAAAGTGTGGTAAGAGGTTCAATGCGACAGATATAAACATCCCTATAAAGAATGCCCAGCCCTCCTCCCATTTTACCCACCCTATCCAGTCTAGCTAAGCTATAACCAGAAGGGATTGCTTCCACAAGATCAGGACCAGAGCAGTCCCTTGCCCAGGTTTCTGTGATAAACATCCAGTCAGGTTTACGAAGTGAGACAAAATCCCTAAAGGCAATGTTATTCTTAATTAGTGATCTGGTGTTAACAAGATATCCCACGAGCATCTGCTCATGGGAAGAAGAGGTAGGTTTACTTTCCTCCGGAAGGGCGCAATCACCGCCTACCTGTGCTAGAGTAAAACTGCACATGGGACAGGCAAAATAAAAATTAGCAGTTAAAAACTCAGGGTCAACAGAATGACAACAAGAACCTCCACCCTGCCGTAGGTCCAGAAGCTCCTCCCTGAAGTAAGTCACAGTTGCAGTCTGTTCAGGTGCACATTCAACAGCTTCCCCTGCACAAAGCACGGTCTTGGCGCGGACGGGCGCAGACGGGCTTGCCTTCGGCGCGCCGGCGGCGCGCCCGCTGCGCCCGCTGCGCGCGTCCGCTGCGCGACGTGAAAGGCATCCGATATAAATAGTCAGCAGACTAGAAAGTCAACCTCCCAACTCCGCCCACAGCAACCGGAAATGAGTTCAGTAGAAACGCTCGCACCCTCCACATCAAGCGGGAAAACCCGTGGTGGACCGGGGCGCGAGCGAACAAGAAGAGGTAAGTGCAAAAATGCGGGAAAATAGCAGCAGTCAGATTTTTTTAAGAAAGCACACTAAGTTAAAAGCAATTAAAAATGGTACAGGCGCAATAGAAAAAGATTATAGCAAGCGTCCCACAGCGTTATTGAAATTAGCAATTTAGCAAGCTACCGTAACAGAACGCGTCCGCTGCGCGACGTGAAAGGCATCCAATATAAATAGTCAGCAGACTAGAAAGTCAACTTCCCAACTCCGCCCACAGCAACCGGAAATGAGTTCAGTAGAAACGCTCGCACCCTCCACATCAAGCGGGAAAACCCGTGGTGGACCGGGGCGCAAGCGAACAAGAAGAGGTAAGTGCAAAAATGCGGGAAAATAGCAGCAGTCAGATTTTTTTAAGAAAGCACACTAAGTTAAAAGCAATTAAAAATGGTACAGGCGCAATAGAAAAAGATTATAGCAAGCTCCCCACAGCGTTATTGAAATTAGCAATTTAGCAACCTACCGTAACAGAACGAGTCACCTTACAGAGTAGTTGCGGGCGAAATGACGGGTGGGTGGGGGGGATCGTGTGGGGGGTTGCGCGTGGTGGGGGTATGGGGGGAGGCGGGATGGGTTTAAAAAAATAAAATAAAACTTACCTTCCCCCGGGTCCCGTGTTTTCCTGCTGCCGCAGCTCTCTTCAGACAGGAAGCTGCCACCCACAGGCAGCCTCCTCCCCTCCGCCAATCACAATGCTGCAATGGCAGCGTTGTGATTGGTGCGGTGCAGGCGCACAGCGCCCCAGCCGAGAGCCTAATCGGAGGCCCTTTTCTCTATGTAGAAAAGGGAGAGTGCGCATGACTGCTTTGGTCGGCCCCAGGCCGACCAAAACAGTCAGGGCCCACAACATTGGGCAAGCCACTCCCCCCCTGCCCTCGAGCAGGACCGCCCACCCGCCCACAACCAGGCACTTCTGCTTTCTCGCAGTGCGAGAAGCAGAAACATAAAATGGTAGTTTTACCATTTTATGTTTCTGCTTCTCACACTGCGAGAAAGCAGTGGGGCGACGCCCCCACACCCCTATGGAGGAGCCGCCACTGCTGACCCTGTATTATATATATATATAATAAGATTGGGCTGGTTTGTGATTTTGTGTATTATGACATATAAGGATTATTGTGTTTTTATGTCACTTGTAAAGAATTGCCTCAGTTATAAAAGGAAAAACCTTTTCCTTTAGCACTACCCACTATCTTTTGATTATGAAATAAAAATTATTTCTTAAAAAAGAAGCTGAGATATTGACATCTGTGATAATAGCAATTGTATTTATCCTAAATTAACTATGCTTTTTGTAGGGAGCATTGCACCTTTAAAACAGCATATACCCATGTTCACTATGCACCCTTGGGTTCCCATGTTTGTTTGTACAAGGGCTTCATTTAGAGCACAGTATGGAATGAAACCCTCAAAATAAGTCCATGACTTACTGACTACATCATGTATATTATTTGCTTCCCCTATGGCCATCTACCCCTCCCCCCAAAACCACACTCCCACTGCGCGGGGATCAATGCGACTCTTGAGCACACCACAGACCATACTTTGTGGCCCCTGGGGAAACGTTTGTGAATAACAATGCCCTAAGCCATGGCACATTGGTAAGCTTGTATTAACGATATGGGTTATGTTTACATTTTTCCTTTTAAAGGAATTTGATGTACTCTTGAGAGTCTGTCTATAAGGATTTACTTTACGTTGTGACCTATGTTTGTAACTGATTATCTTTGTCTTTTTTTCTTCCTTTTTTTGTCTTCATTTTGGTGGATATCTTCTATGCATGTATATTTTTGTATTTAGTTGCCCATTCATAATTGTCCCGCTGATGATCCTCACATTTAACAAAGGATCAAAACATCTCCGACATTGCATGCAGACCCCTTTTTTCTTTCAATTTAAATTGATATTGCTGCTTTGCAGTTATTTTGATTGTGACATAAACAATACACTTTTAAGTCACTTTTATCACTTTTGCTTGCCTTAGCACACCATCACATCACGTTTTTCTTCACTACCCACGATAATGAATAGCTCCAAGTGCTGATAGATGATTATATCGCCTTTATGCATGACCTTGATCTAGAAGTTAACCTTCTAAAACTTTTACAATATGTGGAGCAAGGCCTAGGAGAATATCAGTGCACTTTATTAAAAATAGTAAAGTGATGGAGACTGCAACATTCTCGTATCTTGGGATCCTATTTGATGACAAATATGTCTTGAAACCTATGGTTGCAAATAGGGCAGCCATGTTTGAACAGGCTATACATGGTGTACACAGATTTGTGAAAAAAGCTGGGTTCCAAACCAATTAAGGACATTTTTAAAATCTGTGCACGTAAATGTGTGACAATTTCCACAAATGGGACTGGTATTTGGGGAATTCAGAAGGTACAAGTACAAATCTTTTGCCTGTCCCGTTAAGTTGTTCAAAAGCTATAATTCATGATGAACTTCGTGCCCCTTATATAACGGATAAAATTAATATGACACCCTTGTTACTTTGGCACTCCTTTTGTAGAAGGAAGGAAACGACTTTAACTAAACTGATTCTGAAGGATTGTCTTCAACTGCACGCTGCCCAGGACATTCCATGACTCGCTTATGTAAAAATCGCTATGTGCGGAGCTAGAATGCGCCAATTTATATAGTGATCCGGATTCTTGTTTAAAAGTCACCAAGTTATCTCTGAAGCATATGTTTTTGAATAAGGCACAGTCAAAAAGGTTTGAGGGGGATAAAGTGGAAATCCTCAGTAGTTGCTTATAATCGTTTACATTCTCAAGAGGGTCTACCTCCATATCTATTTCAAATACAGAATATACAACATCGCTATGTGCTGACAAGATTCAGTTTTGACCTTTTACCTTTTATGATTGTCTATCCTGTGAATTGTTTTTCTTTCACAGATTTGAATTTGTGACCTTGCGATAGAGTTTCTATTCAATCCACTTTGCATATTATGTTTTTCAGTACATTTTATAATTCCCTAGAAAACAATTTTTAATCCCCATTCTTAGAAAGTATAAATTTAGACTGTGTTGACCGGCGCTGTTATTTTTACAAAACCAATATAGCCCTTGGGTATGTTATCAATCGCCTCGTTTATCTGGCAGGTATTTAAATTACGGAACCGAGTAATTCCTTAAAACAATGATTTTACTGATTTCATAATCTATTGCTGCTAGCCCATCTGGGTATTGTGTGTATATTTTTATAGTCCTCTTTTAACTCTTGTTCACCCTGGATGCAATATATGTTTTTATGTTTTTTGGGGATGTGCAATCTCTTGAAATTCAGATTTTTCGTGCACTTTATAATCTTTGCTGCTTGTTCTTGAGCACTGTGTTTATGATTTTATGATGCACATTTTAGTTTCTTGACTGCACAAGATGTAATATGATATGTTTTACTTACGCATGTATTATCTCTATTGTGCTGTATTTTACGCTTGCTGTGCTTTTATACTACAGAAATGTTGTGAAATGAAGAAATTGATTGAATGTCAATAAAACCTTATTTATAATTTTATATAGCAATACATTGGGTAAAATGTAAACTAATTTTTAGGTCGAGCATCAGCGCGCATGCACTGTATGCAAGACCTGCTGTAATCAGTACACAGAGTGTAATCCCACCTGCTGCTTGCAATTGGTCTTCTCTGTTGGCTCCTCATTGGTTGGCACTCCTGAGACATCACTTCCGTTCTTTGCTCAGGAGCACCGGCCAACTACCATTTTGTTATGCTGTAAGTGTACATATGTTTATTTGGGAACTACTTCTTTTATTTTCACGCACGCATAACTTTTTTCTACACGTGCATGGCGCCCGCTTTTATGTTTCCTCTTTATAGTTACTGTCCAGAATTTGCAAAGCCACGCATAACTTTTCTCGGGCGCCGCGCTCCATGTTACAGCATGGTGCCCCATTTTATTTTTTTATTTTGTATGCATGCGCCGCTTGTTACATTTTGTTTAAGATTAGCGCAGTGCCCGCCTCACGGCCGTCGCGCTACTCTTAAATCATGGCAGCTGCTTCCAGAGGCTGCACTGCTTTCTTTTGTTCAGCCGGGGTTCACACTACCTTCTTCCCGGCTTAGCGCCCTCTGTGCCTTTTTTGAAATGCATAAATATTCTTCAGGGAGCCCCTTTGCAGCACTCTCTAATGTCTGGTGAAAGTTCGAATTTCTTGCATACAACAGTCTTGGCTTCTTTGACACTAGCTTGTTATGGGGAGGAATGTGTACAATTCGCATGTGAGATGACGGCCTGGGATATGCACTCAAAAGAGGTAGAAAGGAACAGTTGGGTGAGACCTGTCTGTATATTGTCTTAAACTGCTCTTAGGACTGCCTAGACTCTGAGGCAGCTGGAAAGAATTTAAATTGGTCACTTCTTTTCATCTGAAAAATCAGATGAATGTTTGTTGCCCAAGCACAACTTATGGGGCTTGCCTCTAGATTGCATCTTCATTTCCCCATCTCACCTGATGAATGCATTTATTTCCTCTCTCCGTTATCAGCGTGGACAGGACTTTGTATTTTCATTTGTTTATTCTCTAATCTTGGGATGGCATGGCAGTTTTTGTGTCGCTGTCAATTCTCCAAATGTTTTGTAGTTTATTTGCCCTCATTCATAATTGTATGCGTATGTTTGCAGATTGAAAACTGTGAAGGGAATGCACTATAAGTCTATGCTGTCCTTATGACGTGGCTGTAAGAAACAATAGTTTGTAACCGCTGGAGTTCCTGTGATATGGAGTCTCTGGCGCCTCTTTCCCAGAGGTCCATCCACAGAGAAGTGAGCTGCGCAAACGTCACACGAGAATGCTTAAGTGCGATTAGTTTTCATGTACGTGTTAATAGAAAACGTTGTGATGTTTATTGTAAAAAATCCAGAGCTTTCTGCGAATGTTGACTTAACAGTTCCCCGCTAATAGCCCATAGAGTGCTAAACGAAGCAGTAGAGTATACATTTTCGCTGTGCAGCTTCTCCGCCAGACATAGCAAATGCCAATTGTAATATCCTTTGTGTAGCAGCAGAGGGGGGCTGGTGTTATACCGTTATGCCTCTCAGATCTGCTGGCAAGGGAGCATTCACCGAGCCAATGCATTTTTTTTCATCAAACTTTCCGACCAACAAGCCCTTAGTCAGGACGCCAATCTGAAGTCATCATTTTGGGAGTGACTTTGGGGTATATTCACAAGAATGTGCGATAAACATCGCCAAAATAGCTTACCGCAACTTCTCACATCGCAGTCCATCGCGTGCAAATAACGCCGTGTTAACGTGGCATTCACAACACGGCAATATCATGCAATAACCGCACGATAACGCAGCGAATATCCGCGAAACAACTACCGCGACTGCGATAAAAATGCAAACCTTAACGCGAAAAAAGGTGCGATGGGCCCAATCGCGAAGAGACAATCCGCGATAAGGCCTGCAATACACACACGTCAGGCGGGAAAAATCACCACAAAAACAGATAAAAAAAACACCAAACAAAAAACACCAACAGCGAAGCATGATGGAGTCAGGCGGAGCTGGCACAGGGGATGATCGGAACCCCACAAGCCCCCCGGAGCCCCAGCCAGGGCCCTCGGGGACAGGGAAGGACAAGAAGAAGAGGAAGCCGCGGTTCAGTCCGCAGGAGAATCAGATCCTGGTCACGGATGTGATAGGACACCATCAACAACTGTTCATCACCTCCACCGTGTCACTGGGCACAAGAAATGGAATATGACAGTCCATCTTGGACAAGGTGAATGCTGTCGGAGTGCAGAGGAGGTCAATGGACGAGGTCAAGAGGCGATGGACTGATATTAAGCGCAAAACCAAGAGCAAACTCGCCAAAAACCTCAAAGCAGCAATGCAGACTGGAGGTGGGAGTCCTGCGCCGCAGGAGGAGCTGGACAAGATGGAGGAGATGGTGTCGACAGTCATCAGTGTGGATACGGTGGCAGGAGTTGGGGGCCCGGACACTGCTCTACAAGACCGGACACAACAGCAACAGGGTGAGTAGCGACCAGGGACTGGGGGGACGGGGGAGATGGGCACAATGGCACACATGCACAAATAAGCAGACCACACTGCACTCCCACAATGACTACGGATCATGTCCCTGATCCCCTTGCCATACTGCAGCACACATAGGAACACCAAGTACGTCACCCTCGACCATCTGCCCAGAGTGGGCCCACCCCACACATCACACAGCTCACATACAACCCATGCACATGTGCTGAAGCCAGCCAACCTGCTGCTCCGTGAGCCACACTGACAACGTAAGTGACACAGCATGACGAATACCATGCCTGCAGTCCGATTACCATGACATGGTGCACTCAACGACACCGAGGTGGCTGAGTGTGGACCACATCCGTAAAGGAGCATGTCACACTCTGACACATCCACCTGCACAATCAACCCCTGACGTCAACAACACAGCTGCGGACAAACCATGCCCCAGTGTCCCCACTCCCACCAAGACACACATCCACCCAAGACTGGTAACGTCTCAACACTGCATGGACACAGAAGTCAAAGGCACACCGCCTGCAAGGGACAAGAGGCAGCAAACTCAGAGCTGCAGGTGCGACCCCCACTAAACGGCAGCACACACATATGACAGTCAGAGCACAGCAGCATAGACAACAGTGTGGGACAAACTGCAACACGGGAACAACAGGACAGAGGGCAAAACTGCTGCCGCTTGTGTGAAGATACTGGCCAATTAAATTTGGCATAGCAGGGGTATGTGAGATGAAACTGCACAAGTACAACCTCACATCCCTGATGGTGTTGAAATGTCAACTGTCCCGCATCCAACAGGCATCTCCACCTACACAGCCACAATGTACCTCGTCATGCAGTCTGTATGTGAACTTGTACAATGCCTGTACAAACATGTCAACACGATGTAATGCAGCATCTCCCCTTAACATTGCAGAGGGACCATCAACACCACCTGCAGAGCAGACCCAACAACTCTACACTGATGACGAGGATGACAACCCCATCATCGACACCGAAGCCCTCAGAGAGCTCATTGGCCGCATCAGCTCCTCACGTCTAGGATCAGGGCAGCCCAGCTGCATTGAGGAGACCCCACCCCCTGCACAGACCACACAGCAGGCAGCACCTGCCACACCGGCTGTCTCCCGAGACCCCCACGGAACACACCTGGCCTTCCAAACCCGTGTGTTAGAGGCCCAGGAGAAGCTGGCTGATCAGGTGCGGGTGGGGTTTGACCTCCTGGCAGCCAAACTTGATGCCATCCATGGGTGTCTACATCCCTTCGGGGACCACTTACAGTCCCTGACGGACACCCACAGTCCGCTCCATGGCCTCCAACGAGCCCTGGCCGACATTGCTGGAGTCCTGACTCGGAGACAAGAACACCTGTCAAGTCAGAGTGGCTCCAGCGATCTCAGCAGTGACTTGGCACATATGCGGAGGCTCATGGAGGACATGGTGCGGATGGAGGCGGAAAGGTTAGCTGTCACTGCTGCACATCAGCAAAATGTAGCTGGGATATACCTTGCCCTGCAGATCCTCGTCATGGCATTGCTGCCACAAGGCCTGGCGCAGATGGATGCTGCTGCCCCTACACCATCCCCATCTGCGCCCCCTGGTTTGTCACTGCCTCACAGTGCCGCAGACATTTCTACTCCTGCACCTGATGTGTCACTGCCACACGGTGCGGCCGACAATCCACCTCCGGCCCCTGATGTGTCAGTGGCACACAGTGCTGCAGCCAGAACTGCTGCACCCACAGGTGAGGCAGAGCACACATCAGAGGACGAGGACGTGGATGATCCAGACTTCTTGATCATGAGGCGGCAGTAGCATTCCTCCCACCCATTTGGCCTGTTTCATCTTGGTTCTGCCCTTGGCATCATGACCTTCCACTGCCCCCCGATGCACTCATTGACTCTCACCTTGGACCTCGACATGGACTGCCATATTCTGTTAGATGACCGATGACACAGCGATCAGACTGCGGTCTGGACTCTTCCTCTTCCGATGTACTCGTCATGCCCTGAAGGACTCTGGCTGGCCCGCCACGTGCCAACGATGTGAAGTGGTGTCTGCATGGCCCTGTACTGCTCCAGCTGCAATACTCCACTGGGTGACAATAAATCATTCACTAATGCACAGTTGTGTCATGTCTTCGATCATTCAAGTATGTGACTGTGGATGTGTGTTGGGTCAGTAATTCCCACTGACGTCCATGTTGCACACGTCGTGGCACATGAGTCACAGGGTGCTACATTGCCGATTGCGTTCCGTGCGGCGTAGTCACGACATCAGGGACACACGCATTTGTCACTTCCTTGTCCGGACAAGGACTGAACCAGCGCACACAGCCCCGGGATCATTCTTGCACGCCCGACGCAGGTCCAGCGTATGCCAGGCCAGACCACTGGGCTTACGCTCCGAGGGGGGACGACATAGCTACATGTCCCAGGATTCCACGCTTGGGATCTGCTGGTCACTGTTCTAGTTGCCAGCATGCCACGGCCACTCCCTGAGGGCAGGTTTGCACACACACCACACCCATCCAGCAGATGCATCACGGTCCATGTGACACCGCCAATAAAAGGGGCCTGCAACGTCACATTCCCCACTGCCGGAGGTGACCTGACGACGTACGCGCAACGTGGCTCAATCATGGAGGGTCCATGACTTGTGGCGCACAGGGTTAGTCCGGCGGCCGCCACGGGCCTACCACCACGTGGCGCTGGCTTGAGTTGCACAGGGTTAGTCGCACCTATGAAGCTGAGCGGGTGTGCAGCCTGCGATGATGACGTGTGCACTGATATGGTCTCTGCCATTTCTGACTCAAGACCCAGTATCAAGTGTGTGACCTGCTGGACCGCGGGGGGTGCCGCATGATGTGGGGACTGCCAAGGCTGCGGGCCCCGGCCTTGGACTTGGCACCGGCATGTGGTGTGCCCTGTTGGGGACACACCGGTGGCAGCAGGTGAGCAGTGGGGCCTGGGTGCGCAGGGGCGGACATTCACCGCTGGGCGGTGGGAGGGGCTGTGGTGCAGCAGCATGTGTGCGCAGGGGCGGACAGGCGATGATGCCGTGTGCAATGATTTGGACTCTGCAATTATCTGTTGTGTACTCGTTTCAGATAGGGGACCTGGTGGATTGCAGTGTTGGCCTGAGCCTGCGAGCGACGTGGGCCTACCGCAACGTGGCGTTGCCTCAAGGTTCACAGAGTTAGTGGCACCTCTGGAGCTGAGCAGGTGTGCAGCCTACGATGATGACGTGTGCACTGTAATGGACTCTCCCATTCCGAACTCAAGGCCCAGATTCAGGTGTGTGACCTAGTGGGCCGCGTCCGCGTGATGTGGAGGCTGCCAAGGTCGCGTGTCCGGGGGTCGGAGCGTGCACCGGCACGTGGTTGGAGACACACCGGTGGCGGAAGGTGAGCAGTGGGGCCGGGATGCACATGGGCAGCGGTCTCTCTCCCTTTCTTTCTCTCTCTCCCTTTCTTTCTCTCTCTCCCTTTCTTTCTTTCTCTCTCACTCTTTCTTTCTCTCTCTCACTTTCTTTCTCTCGCTCCCTTTCTTTCTCTCGCTCCCTTTCTTTTTCTCTCTCTCTCTCTCCCTTTCTTTCTGTCTCTCTCTTTCTTTCTCTCTCTCTTTCTTTATCTCTCTCCCTTTCTTTCTCTCTCTCTCTCCCTTTCTTTATCTCTCTCCCTTTCTTTCTCTCTCTCCCTTTCTTTCTGTCTCTCTTTCTTTCTCTCTCTCCCTTTCTTTCTCTCGCTCCCTTTCTTTCTCTCTCTCTCTCCCTTTCTTTCTGTCTCACCCTTTCTTTGTCTCTCTCTTTCTTTCTCTCTCTTTCTTTGTCTCTCTCCCTTTCTTTCTCTCTCTCCCTTTCTCTCTCTCCCTTTCTTTCTTTCTTTCTTTCTCTCCCTTTCTTTCTCTCTCTCCCTTTCTTTCTTTCTCTCTCTCCCTTTCTTTCTCTCTCTTTCTTTCTCTCTCTCCCTTTCTTTCTCTCGCTCCCTTTCTTTCTCTCTCTCCCTTTCTTTCTCTCGCTCCCTTTCTTTCTCTCGCTCCCTTTCTTTCTTTCTCTCCCTTTCTTTCTCTCTCTCCCTTTCTTTCTCTCGCTCCCTTTCTTTCTTTCTCTCCCTTTCTTTCTCTCGCTCCCTTTCTTTCTTTCTCTCTCTCTCTTTCCTTTGATGAGCGCATGACACACCTTCTTATCTCTGATTTTTTTCTTGCAGGCTGTGACTTCCAGATTGTCCGGAGTGGATCCGCATGGACTCTTCTGAATTGTTGTTTTGTGTTGTGTATTAATAAAGTTCTGTTGTGTGATTTCTAAGTTGTATGTTTGTTTCTCCTTATTCTGACCACACATGTAGGTTTGTTGTTGTATTTGTGCGACATCAGGCTCTTATTTTTCTCGTGATTTCATAATTTGCTGTGGCACATCTTTGTCCGGGGTGGGTGGGCCGGGGGGGGCTAGGAGTGTGGGGGGCTCCTGGGGGTGGTGGCGCTTGGTGTTGTGGGCCTCAGGGGTCTCCGAGCTGCATGGGCAGTGGCTCCATGGCATCTGTTGTTCTTCAGGTGTGGCTGTGGGCTGGGCTCCCTTTTGTGGTGCAGGTAGTCGTCCTGCTTAGCGCCAGCAAAAGGCAGGTGTTAAATACCTGCTGCTACCGCGGCTTATCGCCTGTTTTTGACTCGCATCGCAGATCTGGCTGTCCGTTGTGAATCGCGCGGTGTTGTCTTTTCGTGTGTTTTTGCACGGACACGCCTATTCTGCATCTCATTAGCGTTAGTTGGCGGTGTCGGCCGTGGCGATGTTTTTTGCGGCAGCTATCGCGGGTTATGTGGTGATGTAGGCAGTTAGCACCAACTTGCGAAAGGGGCGGTAATTCTATCGCCACTTTTGCTGCGCTAAAGTGCCGATAACTCGGCGATAAGTCCTTGTGAATATGCCCCTCTGTGTTTTTTGGTGTCCCGGAAATGATGGCTGGTTGAGATTTCATGTGCCCCTGACGTACCTTACTGAATTATTTGTGTATAGCTTTTCAAAGAGATTAATTTTTATAAAGTGCTTATACTAGCCTTCCATTAGGGACTGCTTCTGTCCTTGTCGGCTGGTTGTTTCTGTTTGTGGTGGGTGCTGATATCAGAATGGGTGCTCTTTGATTTTGCAATCCAAGTTAGTTTTGAAGTTCTATTAAAGGGACTTTCCTAATGTAAAGTGAGTCAGCATGATGAGGTACTCCAGAGACGTACCATAGACTTCTTAGTATGCAACTGTCAACATTATGTGGATGGCCCTAGTTGAGAACCAACTTGCTCCATGACGAAACAGAGTGCTGGGTGTGTGACTTGGCAGGTTGAGATGGTTCTGGTAGCAAAGCTGAGAACTTTAAGTGAGAACCAGGAATATTGAGGAAGGGCCACGAGCAGGTTCCAGGAATAGTCTAATTTACGTAGTGTGGGTGGATTAATTGACAGCCTTGGTGGGTGTATTCTTTTCTTGTATTTCGTACTTGGTACTATCCTGCCATGTCAGCGGTGAATTGTGAAACGAAATGCAGAATATTAACCGCTCCAGTGTATCCCGTAAAAATATACTGTTACTTAATTGTAAAGATTAAATAACTGGGGTGTTATGCCAGTCAGGAATATTAATCTAATTTCACTTCAAGCACTTTCATGTGACAATGTTTGTTTATACATTTTTGAGATTCGGTTTATTCCAGAACCAGTGGTATATGTTGCATGTAACGTCATTGAAGTGTTTTGTTCCTCTTTCTCTGCCTTTGCTTCTCTCCTTACTCGATTGTGAAGGCAGGCTAGTACAGAACTGAACGTATGTGCTGGCTGACAAAAGCGAGTTTAAATTGGATACTTTCAGCTCAATGTAGGAACGCTTTCCACCACCAGTACCAGACATTTGCCTCTGAGTGCTCTGATGCCTTACAAAGCTGTAAGTGCTGCCTTGCCATGTTTACGTGCTACACTGATTTATGCATGACTGATTCCCCCGCTCCTTTTCCAAGTCCCCGCGGTCCCCCTTTTTTAGGTTGAGCCTGGGCAGCGCATGCACTGCTCTGCAAGGCATGCTGTATTGGAGTATGGACTTGAAGCCCCGCCCACTCCGCCCATATTTGTCATTGGCTTGTGTCATTGTCCTTCGTAAATGCTGGCTTCTGATTCGTTAATAGGCTTGTTAGTTCCTCCTTAGTACCGCCTTAGCTTCATTTGTAACCTCCCATGATAACTGGCCCTTTTACTTCCGTTGTTACACGGTACTTCTTATTTAGTCTGTAAGCACTATTTTCTTTAATGAATCCCCCACAGCACCTGGAGTTGGTGGTAAGCACTGAAGCATAAACTGAAAAAGATTGGCTGAGTGCTTCCTGGGGCTAACTGCCAGCAGTGCCCCCTACTGGATTCTGAGGACCCAGGGGATGTGGCGTGGCTGGAGACAACACTTTGTGTAATAAAAAAGCACAAAGCCAGGGAGTAGTGCTGGAGGTATGCTGTCTACGGGGTTCAAATAAAAGCTGTGGGGAGGAAAGTGGTAGCATCGTGCGGACTGCGCAGGGTGTTGCGCAGTGTAATACGTGTGGAGCCTGGTGAGAGGGACATTGTTGGACTTGGCCCTTTTTGCAGGGTCATCCCTGAACTTTTTGTCTTCCTCCTGTATTTTCTCTGACCTGTTTTTGTTGGTTTTATGACTCTGGGCACTTTACCACTGCTGATCAGTGCTAAAGTGCATATGCTCTCCCTATTGTAAATTGATATATTGATTAGTGACTCCATGATTGGATCATTTGATTTACTTGTCAGACCCTAGTATAGTGCACCAGGTGTGCCCAGGGCCTGTAAATCAAATGCTGCTGGTGGGCTTGCAGCACTGGTTGTGCCACCCACAGACACAGCTTGTAAAGTGTGTCTCAGGCCTGCCATTGCAGAGCCTGTGTGCAGCCTGGGACTGCCATGTCGACTTGGCAAGTGCACCCACTTGCCAGTCCCTAAACCTTCCCTTATCTTCATATCAGACACCCCTAAGGTAGGCCCAAGGGCAGGGTGCATTGTAAGTATAAGGTAGGACATGCCCTGGTGTGTGTGGCATGTCCTAATAGTGAATTACAGCCATTTTCGTTTTTCACTATTGCAAGGCTACCTGTTCCCCATAGGCCAGAATGGGCAGTTTTGATTATTTCATCTTATAATCCTAACTGACCCAGGGAACATGGTAGAAAAACGAATTTAGTATGCCTGAACTCAGAATGATAAAATACATCTTTTAGTGAAGTTGGTTTTAACATTCTGTGTTTGAAAATACCACTTTTAGAAAGTGGGTATTTTCTTGCCTAACTATCCAAGCCTGCCTCTGCTAGGTTGTGTATTGTGTGTCTGGTTTTGTGAGTGACAGGGGCTGGGGGATTCCAGGAGACAGGGTGAGTCAGCACAGGGCTGAATAGAGAGATCTGCATGTAGATGGGTGGGAGGAGTTGCACCTGGGACCTGAATAGGGCTGTGCCTTCCCTCCACAATGCTGGCTCCACCTCCTGTGGTGCGTCTCATGTCCCTGGCCTACACGGTGAAAGGAAAGAAGGAGTCTTGTCAACAAAGTGCTCCAGGACTGACAAGAACTGGTTTGGACTAGGCACAGGCCCCTCTGCCTTCAGAGGACAAAGGATTTAGGGGTATAAATATTGGGGCCCTGACCCCAGAACTTTAGATCACTTCTGGAACAACAAGACAAACCTCTGCCAAGGAGAAGAACCAAAGGAAGCTGTAGGAGTTGGACTGCCCCCCTGCCAGTGTGCTGGGTTGGCCTACAGTGGTGTCTTCAGTGCCAAGGAGAGGAGAAAGGAACTGTGTGTGTACTTTCATCATCTTCCAGAATATTACTCCAAGGGCTTGATTTGAGCTTGCCTCCTGACCGAAGTCTCAGGGATACAAGACTTCACCCCCTTCTGTTTGCCTGCATCTGGAACTTGCTGTTCTGGGGCTACAGAAGGAATTTGCAACACCGACGCCGGCGAGCGACGCCGTCTCCTGCATCGAAGCCGTGAGCGCTGTTCAGACTTGCAACGAAGAACCGACGCCGACCGCCGTGCCACATCGACGCCAGCGAGCGACATCGTAAGCCTGCCATAGCCGTGAGCGCTGCTCTGACTTACGACGCCGGCCCGACGCCTGCTGCTGTGCCGCATCGACTCCGAGGCCGACATCATCGCGGAGCCGATCGTCGACGTGGGTGGTCAAGAATTCATCGACATCGTGACATCGTACGGAACCGTGGCTTCGGCACCATCGTGACGTCACCTCCTCTCCGGTCCGGAACCGACGCCTCCCCTGGCTGCGCAAGCATCCAAGTCCTGACGCATCATCTCCTCCGAAGCAAGGAACCGACGCCGCAACGCACCAACGACGCCGCACCTCCCCGACGCCGTGAGCTGTCTTTGTTTTCGCTTTTCCAAGGTACTGTTCTTTGTGGGTCTGTTTTGACTCCGGGCCCGACGCCGCGCACCTCGCCGTCGGCGCCGTACTTTGGGATTTCTTTGACCTCGACGTCGTGATAACTCCATTTGGGGTTATTTGTTGCTAAAGACTGCTTTTAAGTGAAGAACCTATTTTAAACCATTTCTACCATCCTGAAGTATTACTTGTGGATTTTTGTCGTTTGTGGTCTTGTGATAAATCTATATAAAGTATACTTATTTTTATAAAACCTGTGTGGTGTCCATCTGTAGTGTTTTCACTGTATTACTGTATGTGTTCACAAATGCTTAACACACTGCCTCTGAGATAAGCCTGTCTGCTCGTGCCAAGCTACCAAGGGGGTGAGCAGGGGTTATCCAGTAGTGTAATCCCCTTTCCCTGACTTAGAAGCAAGGGTCCTTATTTGGTCAAAGGTGCATACCATTGCCAACTAGAGACCCCAGTTCTAACATTGGTGGTCAGCGGTGAGGATTCTGGACTTGCATTTGTGACTCATGTACAGTAATTGGTGTACACTACTAGTGAGTGCAGACCAAACGCAACCACATACCTTTTTGGTAGAATTTCTTTTTTCCTTGTACTGTTATTTTTCTGAGAACTGCCAATTCTTATTGCCATGAGTCCACCAGCATCTATTGCCTCTATGGATCCAGAGTTTGAGGAAGAGAGGTTGGATACCTATAATGCCAAACAGCTGAAAGCCTTCTGTAGAAAATGTAAAGTTGCTATTACAGGCCTCACTAAAAAGGATGAGTTCCACAAGGCGCTGAGGGCCTGGGTGGAAGCAAGAAATGCATCTGAAAACGTGGAGCACCCTGTGGAGGAGGCAGAAGGGCAGCTAGATGGGCCAGTGGGTCCAGGGGGAGAGAAAGTACCTACCCCGCCAGGCAGCAGTGTTTCTTCCAAAAACCTGTCCCCAGGAGAGTTGGAGGATAGGGAGAGAGATAGAAGGCATAGAATGGAGCTGGCCAGACTCAAAATGGAGGGTCAAAAGGACCTAGAGAATAAGAAGCTGGAGTTTGAAAATAACAAGTTAGCATTGGAGAGAGAGAGAGAATGATATTGGAACATGAGTTGAGAATGAGAGAGCTTGATTTGGAGCTCGAGAGGCTTGAGGCCATGAGGGTCTCAGCCCAGCAAGAAGAAATTTGGGTAGCTCAAGAAGTGAGCTTTGCTGAGTTGGAGGTGGAGTCCAGCTCAGATGGTGGCAGCAAAATTGAATTGTCTAGTGCTGAGGGAGTAGTACACACACCCAGAGATGTGGCGCCTGACTTGGAGGGTGAACATACACCAGGAGGTTCAAGGATCTGAGGTAGCTCCAGTGGTGCGCAGTGTCCCGGAAGTAGATTGGGGCACTGGCGCAGGGGTTCATGGTCCTAGTGTTGGGAGGGACACTCCACTGACTCTAGCTGAGAGGAGCAGGGAGGGAGGTTCCCCCATGGTTGAAGTCCTGGTGTGTGAATGTGGAGACCGCCCAGAAGAGTGTGGGTTGAGTGACAGAGACAGTCAGAAACTGTCTTGCCAATCTCAGGAGAGTGGTGTGGAGTACGTGTGCGAGGCACTGGATGGTGAGGTGAAGGATAGTTTGGTTAACCCTTGTAGGGGGCTGGGTGATCCAATTGTGGGAGAGCATATTGTAAGTCCCTGTTTTCCAGAGCTATGCCAACACCTGTTGGAGAGTGAGTTCTCTGACCCCAGGGAGCTCACCAGGGAGGCAGACCTTTTGGTGGATTCCAGAGGGTCTGAAGAGGCATTGGGGAATGACCCTAAGGGGAGTGGCTCAGGTATCTTCCAACCCAGAGTGGTGGAAATGGTTCAGAGTAGCCCAGCTAGGTCCCGGTGTAGTGGGAGGGGTGTAGGGGCTCACGTCCTGTCTCAGAGGAGACGGAGTGAGTGTGGGGCTGCGTGTCCCCAGGTGACCAAAACCCAGTCTCAGGGCCTGGATGGTTCTTTAAGGGAACACCAGGTGGGGAGCCTAGTCTGTCCTGATGGGCCGCCCGTTGAGGGGGATCCCCTAGTGTCTGGTGAACTGGGAGTGTCTGTAAGCAGGCCTCCATCAGTTCTGGTGTCTGGCAGTGCCACTCCTAAGTGGAGGGTGCAGAAGTCCAGATTGAGGGGTGAGAGGGGGAAAGAGTCCCCAGTGGAAGAACCAGTGGGTCAGGAGCCAACCAGAAGGGCTGAGTCACCAGTGAATGACCATGGTGACACCACTTCTGTCCTGGGGGATCTTCACGCACTGTCAGATGGACAGGGGTCGGAAGATCTGCGCCAGGCAGACTGTCACATGACACCTGAGTTGTGTGTCACCCTCGGGGGGGGGCATATGTGCTCCCAATGAAGTCCTGGTGCGCCGGGCAAGTGTTCAACCGCAGGGGTTGGTCCCTGGGTTGGGAAGCCAGGTTCAGGTGTTGTCTGACCTGGAGGGAGGGACAACTGTAAACAGTGTCCTGACCGGTTGGTCTTCTAGGGGTACCACTCCAGGTGGGAGGGTACAGCACTCTGGAAGGGGGTGCAGAGGGAGGGAGCCCTCGCCTCTGACCCCGGTTCAACTGGAGGGTCTAGACCCTAGGTTGGAGGGCCAGGTTCGGGGTGTCCCCCCTGACCTGGACGCCCAGTTGCAGGATAGAACCCCTGAACTGGTGGGCAAATTGTGCAGGACACCTGCCACAGGTGCCCTGGCAATTCTGGGAGGGGGTACCACTCCAGGTGGGAGGGTACAGAGCCCCAACGAAGAGAAGGAGGACCGGGTGTGGGAAAGCCCACCCCAGTCTCCTGTCCAGCCGCCAGGTACAGGCCCGGGGCTGGTGGGTCAGTGCCAGGATGTCATACCTGACCTGACAGGAGGGAGAGTGGACAAAGGGTGCCAAGCACCTGGGGCTACTGCCCCCCGTTCTCTAACGCCACAGAGGTTTGAGGGCCCTGAGAGGCATAAGGTCTGGGTCTCATCACTGACCACTGTCAGTGGCCACTGTGGCTTGCTGTCTGTCTGTTGGGACACACCTGTGAGCAAGCTAAGGTTAGGTGCTGCACAGATGGTGTCCACAGGTGAGGAAAAGGGTTCCCCAGGGGTTAGCTTGGTGGGCCCTGAGAGTATGGACAGAGGGACCCAAATAGGCTCAGATTGGCATAGAACTGGAGTATGCCCCTGCTGTTGCGGGCCAGGGTCCATGTTCTATCGCCCAAAGCAGGGAATCCCATCAAGGTAGTGATTGGCTACCCTGCGTTTTGGCTGGAAGGGGGTTGTGTTGGACTTGGCCCTTTTTACAGGGTCATCCCTGAACTTTTTGTCTTCCTCCTGTATTTTCTCTGACCTGTTTTTGTTGGTTTTATGTCTCTGGGCACTTTACCACTGCTGATCAGTGCTAAAGTGCATATGCTCTCCCTATTGTAAATTGATGTATTGATTAGTGACTCCATGATTGGATCATTTGATTTACTTGTCAGACCCTAGTATAGTGCACCAGGTGTGCCCAGGGCCTGTAAATCAAATGCTGCTGGTGGGCTTGCAGCACTGATTGTGCCACCCACAGAAGCAGCTTGTAAAGTGTGTCTCAGGCCTGCCATTGCAGAGCCTGTGTGCAGCCTGGGACTGCCATGTCGACTTGGCAAGTGCACCCACTTGCCAGTCCCTAAACCTTCCCTTATCTTCATATCAGACACCCCTAAGGTAGGCCCAAGGGCAGGGTGCATTGTAAGTATAAGGTAGGACATGCCCTGGTGTGTGTGGCATGTCCTAATAGTGAATTACAGCCATTTTCGTTTTTCACTATTGCAAGGCTACCTGTTCGCCATAGGCCAGAATGGGCAGTTTTTATTATTACATCTTATAATCCCAACTGACCCAGGGAACATGGTAGAAAAACGAATTTAGTATGCCTGAACTCAGAATGATAAAATACATCTTTTAGTGAAGTTGGTTTTAACATTCTGTGTTTGAAAATACCACTTTTAGAAAGTGGGTATTTTCTTGCCTAACTATCCAAGCCTGCCTCTGCTAGGTTGTGTATTGTGTGTCTTGTTTTGTGAGTGACAGGGGCTGGGGGATTCCAGGAGACAGGGTGAGTCAGCACAGGGCTGAATAGAGAGATCTGCATGTAGATGGGTGGGAGGAGTTGCACCTGGGACCTGAATAGGGCTGTGCCTTCCCTCCACAATGCTGGCTCCACCTCCTGTGGTGCGTCTGATGTCCCTGGCCTACACGGTGAAAGGAAAGAAGGAGTCTTGTCAACAAAGTGCTCCAGGACTGACAAGAACTGGTTTGGACTAGGCACAGGCCCCTCTGCCTTCAGAGGACAAAGGATTTAGGGGTATAAATATTGGGGCCCTGATCCCAGAACTTTAGATCACTTCTGGAACAACAAGACGAACCTCTGCCAAGGAGAAGAACCAAAGGAAGCTGTAGGAGTTGGACTGCCCCCCTGCCAGTGTGCTGTGTTGCTGGGTTGGCCTACAGTGGTGTCTTCAGTGCCAAGGAGAGGAGAAAGGAACTGTGTGTGTACTTTCATCATCTTGCAGAATATTACTCCAAGGGCTTGATTTGAGCTTGCCTCCTGACCGAAGTCTCAGGGATACCAGACTTCACCTCCTTCTGTTTGCCTGCATCTGGAACTTGCTGTTCTGGGGCTACAGAAGGAATTTGCAACACCGACGCCGGCGAGCGAAGCCGTCTCCTGCATCGAAGCCGTGAGCGCTGCTCCGACTTGCAACGAAGACCCGACGCCGACCGCCGTGCCACATCAACGCCAGCGAGCGACATCGTAAGCCTGCCATAGCTGTGAGCGCTGCTCCGACTTACGACGCCGGCCCGACGCCTGCTGCTGTGCCGCATCGACTCCGAGGCCGACATCATCGCGGAGCCGATCGTCGACGTGGGTGGTCAAGAATTCATCGACATCGTGACATCGTACGGAACCGTGGCTTCGGCGCCATCGTGACGTCACCTCCTCTCCGGTCCGGAACCGACGCCTCCCCTGCCTGTGCAAGCATCCAGGTCCCGACGCATCATCTCCTCCGAAGCAAGGAACCGACGCCGCAACGCGCCAACGACACCGCACCTCCCCGACGCCGTGAGCTGTCTTTGTTTTTGCTTTTCCAAGGTACTGTTCTTTGTGGGTCTGTTTTGACTCCGGGCCCGACGCCGCGCACCTCGCGGTCTGCGCCGTACTTTTGGATTTCTTTGACCTCGACGTCGTGATAACTCCAGTTGGGGTTATTTGTTGCTAAAGACTGCTTTTAAGTGAAAAACCTATTTTTAAACCATTTCTACCATCCTGAAGTATTATTGATTACAGTATTGTGGATTTTTGTCGTTTGTGGTCTTGTGATAAATCTATATAAAGTATACTTATTTTTATAAAACCTGTGTGGTGTCCATCTGTAGTGTTTTCACTGTATTACTGTATGTGTTCACAAATGCTTAACACACTGCCTCTGAGATAAGCCTGTCTGCTCGTGCCAAGCTACCAAGGGGGTGAGCAGGGGTTATCCAGTAGTGTAATCCCCTTTTCCAGACTTAGAAGCAAGGGTCCCTATTTGGTCAAAGGTGCATACCATTGCCAACTAGAGACCCCCAGTTCTAACAGACATGATGGCACGCTAAGGGATCTCCCCCTATCAAGGAAAGAGAGAGAAGAGCACTCTGGTCTGCCGCGTGGATGCTGGTGTTGCTGGAAGGTCAATAACATGGTGCCTATTACCTGGCAGCTTCGGCCTTAGGTGGTTCGGAGTCAATGACTGGATGATGCCATGCTGATCTGTGGGTGATTAGTGGAGTCTCTCATATCATATCCAACTTAGGACCTGATTTTGAGTTTGGTGGATGAGGTATGTACCGTTGCCCTGGCAGAGTGTTTTACTCCTACCATGGAGAGGGTACTCCACCCAACGAATTTAGAGCTGTCTCCAGGCCCACTATCTCTTGCATTCTAGAAACCGCCGTCATGGCAGTTCCTGTAAATGCATTGAAAGTTTGACTCACGGCTCTGTCAACATGGCGGAGCCCTCTGTCAAACTTTCAAAAAAAAAATATTTTCTAAAACAAATCCCAAAGTGGGATTTTGTTTTTGAAAATAATAATTTAAAAAAAACAATGACCTTCCTTGTCATGGGAGTTTTCTCCCAAGGCATCATGGGGGGGGTCATTAAAATGTTTTTGCTTTCACATGCTGCTCCATTTTGTATGGCAGTATGTGAAAGCAAAAACTAGGCATGCTTTCACCCACTCTAAATAGGGTGCGTGGGCACATGGCCAAACCTCTGATGTCCCTTACTCCGTCGGGCTGTCGGAGCTGTATGTAGATGGCAGACGGAGTCGTCATCCCATGTACATGCTGAAGTTCCACGACATTAAGTGAGCTGGGTGGAACTTCGCTTTGGCAGAGAGGGTGGTCCGTCACCTTTGCGACAGAGTAACCTCTCTGCAAAAATCTAAATCAGGCCCATACACTGCTGTGTTGCTCCCCGTTGCTGGATTCGCCCTGCCTGCTGCCACTTTCGGGGGCCATGGTGCTGATTGTTTGGGAAAAAATGCCGGTAGTGCTAAGTGGGAGACGTGACCTGTTGTGAGGAGAAGTTGCTAGGAAATGGGAAGTGTGCGCCCTACGTGCGTCACGACGGGTACGTGCCATGAGACGTCACTGGTGTAATGCTGAGGCTGGTGAAGCTCTGTGCGACGGAGGTGAACTGAATAGGACAGGTATCTGCTGAAATTAGTGGTAAAAGATGACGCCAGGCTGCTATAGAGGTTTGGCCCAATTAGTGTTCTTTTGAAACGTATACAGGCAGTGGGTAGTAGTAATCGGTCTACAAAAATGTGTGTTGTGCCTGGTATCCAATCCTGATGATGTGTTATTGAAGCCTGTGTGTGAAAACTCATTAAAACTGTTCTGTATGACTTACTGTTACCATGCTCTGTTGTAACATAGATCCTCTAGGATTTTATATATTGGAAAATGCCGTCTGTTGGAAAATATGCGAACACAATCACAAGTTGGTTAGTTGTATACAGTACTCATAACATAAAATGTAAATATAAATAGTTTTTTTTAAAAAGATGACAATGTAATGGCCGCAACTGTTCTTCTAGCTATCGCCTGCTTGGACAGGTGATGTTCCATTTGCTGTTGGCCAAAAACACAACTGAACTGTCCCGTTAAAACCTCAAACATCAACAAATGTCCAGGGAATGAAGAATTTTCAGCAATGGTTATAGGGTGCTTTAAATAGCCTTGTGCGCTACTGGCTGATTCAGGTGGAAGTTTGATGGAACTTTACATAAAATGAGAGTTCTGTCTTGCTGAAAAATGCAAGAAAAGATCCTTAATGGTAAAAGCCTGTATCCCAGGCTGATGTCTGGACCTACAACAACTTTTTTCCAAGAGATGTACTTGATGTCAGCCTTATGACAGGCTCAAACGGCTCCTCCATTAGTTGACTGAGCACTGTGTCAAGTTCCTACCTCCTTCCTGGGATACAAAATTGTCTGTGCCCCAAAGAGGAGTGAGACTCTGTTTGGATTTCTCCTAGGGTAAACAAAATGCAGACAGCATATGGCTTCTTTCTGTGGCTTAGACACACAGCCCCTTCCTCTTCCAGTGCTTATCTTGGGCAGAGAATCATTGGGAGACGAAGGAGCTGTTTGAAACTGAATCAGGAAGTGTGATTGGAAGGGGAGGGACTGGCAACAATCCTAGCCCACCCCCTTCCAATCTCCACTTTTTGGTTCATGTCTTCTGTCGCTGGAGTGACAGTAGTGGTGAGAGAGACTGGGAGAAGTTGAGCTGCTCTTCCAACCCTGTCCTACTACCTCCTTCCCACCCACAGAAAAAAAGGGGCTTGAGCAGGTGAGCATGGCTAGGAAGGAATTGGAGGCAGTAATAGCTACCTTTATGCCCTCCCATAGACCCACTCATCAGCTTAATCCTTGAATGGACATGGGAAGGGCTAAGGGAATCCTTTACAGGCCCACAGGGGCGACTCCTCCGGTAAGGCGGAGGAGCGTCTCCCCACAGGAAAAATAAAATGATATTAACACCATGTTATTATCATTTTATTTTTCAGAAAGCTCTAAAAGTGAGGGGCGGGGCTGCCCACAGAGCAGGGGGAGGAATGGTGAGCACTTTCTAAGTGCGCATGACGGTTTGGCTGGCCCACTTAGCATGTTCTCCACCCGGCTGTATTGCACAGCCTGGGTGGAGAACATGCACAGGCTCCCACTGCCTGTCTGAGCACCGAACCATGGCGCTCAGGCCAATTACGACGCTGCTGTCATGCTGGTGACAGCGTTGTGATTGGCTGCGAGAGTCTGCTTCCTGCGTCGACCGAAGAGGACGGAGGAGAAGCGGCAATCGGCAGGTAAGTGAATTTTTCTATTTTTTCTTAATCCGCTCTCTCCCTCCCACCCCACCACTACTGCCCCATAGCAGCCGCTACTGCAGGCCCATCCGATATGAGTGTTACAACACTAGTTACATAGTGACATTATATGTATATTAATGATGCAGCCCAGAAGTGAGCATTAGGCCATCTCATTTGGGAGTTTGCAAGTGCCATAAGGGAGGCAAATAGAAATTTTAAACAATGTTCACTGGGCGCGGGGTATTCCTTTGCCCTATTAATGTATTCATACCTCATAAAAGCGTCCTGTGGTCATCATTTCATGACATATATATACACATCAAAAGTGCACTGAAAGTGTTAAGAAACCTCGATGATTCTCATAGAGAAGAGAGATATTGAACCTTAAGACTGCCAGAACCATGAGCTAGCTGCCAGATAAACTTTGATCAAGGCATCCTTGAGACCCACTGGGTCAATTCAAAGATGTATGGCAGGACTTGATGAGGTTCAGATGTTACTGGAAGTAAGCCTCTGGGGGGACACCAGACACAGAACCTTTTCCATTTAGCTTGGTATGTCTTCTTTGTCAGAAATGCTTGGATGTAAGTAAGAATACTGCAGCAGAAGTAGGAGAATGTCTAATCAGGAAAACTGCAGGTATTCAGGAGCCATGCTTATGAGCTCAGTGTTGTAGGTTTGTGGTGGTGACCTAACCCTCTTTTCCGTGCAGAAGACCCAGGGTCCTTCCCAGGGGAATGAGGGGAGTTTTCAATAGATAAAAATGGCTTGCAAACTAGTACCGTAAGGTCAAGCTGGGGCTTACAAGCCTCCCTCTTGATCTTGCTGATCACTTGCAGGATGAGTGGAAGCAGTGGAAAGTCCTTTCAACATTGGGTGCCATGGCATTTCTTGCTTTCGTGCATTACAAAGAGACCCAGAGCCAAATGTACCCAATTGTGAAAGTTTTGGTGTACAGGATCTTTGTTAGGTTCGCAATCATGACTTACACTTACTGCCCACATATTGGTGACTTCTAGAGACTATTTCTCTTTTAAGGAAATGCTGTGCTTTATCGTCCAGTTCCAAAGGCACTGCTGTTCCTCTGAGTAGAAGAGATTTTGTGCTTCCCTTCTTTTTTATAAAAAAAGGAAAAGGACAGATGTGTCCATCCTTACAAGTGCCAGGGAGTTCCCCATTCTTGGAAGCTACCCTCTTCTCACTGCTTTGACCTCCTGGAAATTAATGTGAAATTGCCTTCCTTTCTGTGACGAGTGTTCTCCTGCCTCCATGAACTGTAGGTGGGTGCCCCAGCCTACTAGGGATGCGATGGTTCTAGCAAGCTGCAGCTTACGTCTGGAATGCAGGCCTACTAACAACACACTCTTGAATCTTGAATCAAGACCGCCTATAGGCAACGCATGAGCAATCTGTTGTATGAAACCAGGAGAATGCAATAAGACACCATGCCAAGTAGAGGCTTGAATGTGAAGCCTGAAGCAGTCACTTACGTTTGCATTTGACATGCTTTAGGGTGCAGCTTTGAAATCTCTATTTTGATGAGAATGCCTTCCTGAAACTGGATACATTTGAAGGGTTCAGGAAAAGCTTAATGACTGAAAGAGGCTTATAGATGCCTCCAAAAACTTGATGAGCCAGTCCATTTTATCTCCTCGGGAAAGCTGCGAAAGGGGCAAGGGATGGATACCAAAGGATAAAAGCTTGAACTGCTAAAGGTGCCCTGCTACTTCAATTCACAGACATTCGCGGAGTTTCAGTGTACAGGAAAGTGGAAGTACACATCTTGCAAATACCGCAGTGCCATTTACCTCCATTTTGGAGCAATGCAGCACTTCCACCATTGGGACTATTCTGAAAGACTGCTTCTTTAGGTACTTGTTGAGATGCTGGAGATCCAGTATATGATGCCAGATTTGTTACGCACTAATAACAACCTGGATTAAAAACCGGTATTTCATCGAGACATATAGAGACAAACTCTAGAGCCCCCTTCCTGATCATGGAGATGATCTCCGCGTGTAGCATTTGCAGGTGAGATATTTTGCATTATGGCTCAGGCATCATTCTTCAGAGAAGCTAGAATGTTTGCCAATAGCAAACCAGCTCCCCTATCTTGTAATTGCTGCTCATTGCTGGTTTAAGGGCGAAATCCTCTATTCAACCAGGCATGGAAGGATTTTTGAGGATGTGGAATAGCTGAGATCTGCATACTGTCAATGTCTGCACAATGGGTCCTGTTGTTTGCCAACCCTCTTTCAGGTCTGTTGCCTGGCATAGCAGGAAGAAGCCAAAAGGTAATGGTAGGAATGCTTAAATTAATCTCAGCTGTAGGCAATTGCAAGGGGTTGCATTCCAGACCATCATATTTTGACCATAATGCCACTCTAGACCAAAACCCTCCATTTACAAATCAGGCTTGGTCTTGCTAGTATTGTTTAAAACATTATGGTCAGGATAGTTAGAGGGTTAGTAGGAAAACCCACTGGCATCCCAAAAGGGCACCTGTTTTTTAGACTGCTAGACACCAAGAGACTGTGAAATATCCATGTCATATTTAATAGATTCTAGTGCTTCATCCACATGGCAGCGAAATAAAATGTTGCGTTGGAAATCTGGACAAAAGCATTGGCTCCTCAAACCATTGCCCCAGCCATTTGTCGGAAAACTGAGAAGGCCACATCCTTTCATCCATCAATCATTACTGCCAAAGCCTTCTCACGTTCTAGTAAATTGGTTTTCGAATCTTAGGGCGTATTTACAAGTCCCTATCGTCACCGGAGCGTCACTTTTTAATTTTGACGCTCCAGTGGCGTAGCGCCATTTTCCTTATGTACATGGTGGGGCTAAGCCATTTAGCGTGACTTAATGCCACCTTGTAAATATGCCCCTTTCTGCCTCACTCCTCTACTGCAAAAGGGCGTGTAATGGGTGTTGCTGTGGGTGTTCCACCGCAACACCCATTGAGATTTACAAGGCTGAGGCAGCACCAAAAACTAACGCCAATGAATACCAGGTGTTAGAATGGCAATACGAGGAGAAATTATTCATTTCTTCTCGTTTTGTGCTCTTTTCATTCAGCAGCACATAAAGAAAGAGTAAATCACCATTATTGATTGTTTATGTGCAGTAAGGTGTCCTTTCCTGCACATAAACAATTGTCCCTGCAGCGCAGGCACCCTTGCAACATGGCGGCAGGGTACCTGCGCTGGCACTAGGCAGCTTTTTTTGTGCCAGCGCTAGGGGAAACACAGGGGTGCATGGTATTCTTGCAAATACGGTGCATCCCTGTGTATTCAAAATGTCAGAGGGCGGCGCTGCCAAATTTGGCGCAGCTCCGCGCTCCGACATTTCTTTGTAAATATGCCCCATAGTTTCTTGTCCCCCAGCAATAGATCCGGATGAGAAGTCATGTCCACCTGCATTGGACGACCGTAGTAGCCAAAGCATTAGCTGCTTTTATAAAAGAATAGTGGAATAACTGTTTCCAAAACTACCGATTTTGCTTCCCTCCCTGTTTGGAGAGACCGTACATGGAGAAGTGGAATTGTGAGAGCGGCTTACATAACAACAGAATCTGCACGCAGGTGTCCTTTGAGACAAGTTAGGGTACTATAACGCGCTCTGCATCTCAGAAGCCATCTAGAAACAGTGACAGATAAGGAGAAAATTGCTTATTTGTACCTCCTATATGCAATATGTAGCCAACAATAGGAATGGCCTTTATAGATTTTCTTGCAGCTTCTTTGAAGCGGGATCCAAAGTCTTCCTCTGTCTCACAGGTCAGCTGTTCCAAAAGCTTTAAGCCCTTTCCACCGAGTCATCAGGTGGCAAGTTTGCCCGTGGACATATAGGTTCTGCCATTTTAAGTGCAATGTAATCATACCACTCATTTTAGTGGTTCCAAGGATGCTCTTTGTTCCCATCTATCCTCATCTTTTGTATCTGGAACCACCTGTGGAGGTGTTGGTGGCATTGGTGCCGGCAGAATGAGAGGTGGCATCGGCTGGCCCAGTTGAATCAAAGCTGGAGGTCTCAAGGGAACTTTTGAGTCAGTTTTGGCAGGTAGAAAGCCTTCATAATAGTATAACCTCATACCGTGCAAGTCATTAATTAGTTCTACCATCCTGAGATTCACACTCAGGGGGAGATTTACTAAGATTTACACCGTATTTGCGTCACAAAAGGGCCGAAAATCGACGCAAAATCTTTCTTTTCAGATTTACTTTCCAGCGCTAAACTTTTTTAGCCTTGGAAATAATGTGAAAGTAACGCAAAGCAGTGCATAGCGCTGCTATGTATTACTTAGCGCCCAGGAGGCGTACCATGGGTGGAGCATGGGTGTTCCCATGCAATCACTCAAGGTTTCTGATGCTAAACCCAATTTGCTAAATAAAGTAGGCATGGTTTAGCGTCAGAAAACGACGCCCTTTTGAAGTAGGTGCAATTAAGGAGAAATGCTTTCATTTCTCCTTCTTTTTCCAACTTTGTACATGTGCTGCACTTTACAGCACACATACAAAGAGAGGAAAGGGTTAAAGTTAGTCTATGCATAGTATTTTGTACTGGAAGAGAACCCTCCCACTATAGAACCTATGCTTGACTCATGGAGACACCCTTGAATTATGGCACAAAGGTGTCTCTGTGAAGCACAGCAGCTGATTTCAGCCCCGGCGCTAGGGTAAGGGGAGGAGAGTGCCATATTTATGTAAATATGTTGCTCTCCTCCTCTCTCCTCTTCACGCAGCGCAGCATTTGCAGCTGCTGCACTGCGCTGCGTGAATGAGTGGTACATCTGGCCCTCAGTGTTCAAGAGCTCCTAGGAGAGAATGTGAAGAGGCTTTGAAGGCGATGTGTCCTGTGGTAGCAGGACTGATGATATCCTGGTGGCTGAAATAAGAATAATTTATTAATTCAGTCTGTCCAATTAAAGATGTCGATGAGGCTGTCGCAATCATATTCATTTTCATTTTTATTAAGCAGGATCAAGTAAGCCAAAAATATCTTTGAGATCAGATGGTAGTTACATATAATAATCAAAACGAAAACCCTATGCCTCTATCCTACACTGTGATCTCTGATCCACTCTTTCCATGTTGCTTTACAGGTTATGCACCTGTACATGCCCCATACATGATTAAATCTTTTAGTAGATTTATTTGTGTTCAGTTGGTTTTCACCAGAAGTCTCTGGATGGACGCTTCTCTTCCAGGTATGGAATATGACTAAAAAACACAAATCAGTTGTGACCATCCCTGCTGAATGCCATCCAAATTAATTCTGAGAAGTAATTAGTATTAGCTCCTGGGGTGGTTAAAATGTTAGTGACTACTACCTACTAGTACAGCATGAGTACTGAACATGTTGCAAACATATATACCTTGTCTACTTATTGTGACATAGATCTAGGACAGTAAGTATATTTATCTGTATTCCATTTGCTCAGCCTTGCAGCTGTATCATTCAAATCAAAAAGATTATGATAATACTGCATGTGGTATTTAGCTATATACCTCTCTCAATATATCCTCTACCCCCACCCTCTGACTCATTCCAAATCTCATTTTACTACTATGATCTCCAAAATAACCCTTTCTAGACTCTTCCCTCCTCTATCCCTCCTTGGTTCACCCCAAACCTAATTCTACTACTATTATCTCCCAAACAACCCTTTCTAAATTCTTCTCTCATGGATCCCTCCTTTGACTCATCCCAAACCTCATTTTACTACTATGATCTCCCTAATCCATTTCTAGACATTCTTTCTCCTCCACCCCTCCTTTTACTCATCTCATCCCAAACCTCATCTTACTACTATGATCTGCCAAATAACACTTCCTAGACTCTTCCCTCTTCTATCCATCCATTATCCTATTCAATCCAACTAACAGACTTGCATGTCCACCGCTCAAATTAAGTCATATTTCTCTATACTAATCCTCCACTAATCCTTTTTGGGTTTCGGAGAAGCGTGTTACTCGTCGAAAAGCGCTTCGACGTCTTGTCTGGAGTAGTAAGCACTATATAAATACAATACAATTTTACCAGCCTTCTTACTTAAAGTATTGGACTCTATGATCGTTTCTTGAGAGACCTCTGTTTCTAGCCATCAAGCCCATTTTTTGTGCCATGAGTAATTTGATCTTGTCCTTGTACCAGGAAAATGTAGCAATAGTCTCATCCTGATCAGACTGTGTTGTGCATATTTTAGGTAGGTATTCAGGTACCATATCCTTTCTATTATCATTCAACAAATCCCTGATCTGCAAGTAACTGAAACATTCTTTTGCTGGAATATCAAACCCTTCTCTAATTTTTTGAAAAGTTTTACATGCACCATTAAGCAAACAGGTGATGCAAAAACTGAATATTGTCCCATGGGGAAACTACACGCCTCAATTTGGCCCCCTTAATGCCCCTAAAGGTAGTATAGCCATGCAACTTCATGTTAAAAATGTTAAAGTATGGAAATGTTATAGTATTTCCTGTCGGGCATTTACCAAATATCTAAAACTCTTATATTTAACATGTTTGGGGTGATTACGTTTTGGGGTCAGAATGGAAACAATAATAGATTTGGTGATACATCCAATATCACCTTTATAAAAATTGTGTTCAGTAACTGTTCCTTAATCAATTTGATGAGTCCTCTACATAATGTTGCCCAAAGTAAAACTGAATATTTGGTATGGCCTATCTCCCATCCAGTAATTGTAGGGACCTCATCACCCTTTGAGGTAGCCTATGGGAACCATACAGCTGCAGCTATCAGGCCCTTCAGTTGTTTGAAAAAGAAGAAGGAAGGTTTTTTAGGAGAGCTCTGAATAAATATAGGGGCATATTATCAAAGAATTGCGATAATTATCGCAAAGCGCGCTTAGCGCTGTTTTTTTTATCGCCGGCTATCGCTGGATTTCCTCCCCGTGATAGCGCGCTATTAGCAACGCGTATCGCAAAGGCGATAGGAAATCCAGCGATAGCGTGCAGAACCAGCAATAGCGCGAGAATCCCAGCGATAAATCAACAGCGCTAATTAAAAGCTTGCTAATAGGCAAGTGTATACTTAACCCAACAATCCACCCCCCATTGACAAGATGGTTAAGGCAAGTTTTTTTCAGGCGTTAAGTTCCAGCGATAAGCGCGGTTAGCGCGAATTCTCCTATCGCTTCGCGGGCGTTGATAATAGGGGGAAGTTGTGTTTGCGACTGTTTCTATGGAGTTTTAGACAGGAACGCCTACTTTGCATGTCATTAGCGATAATTATCACTGACATGCAAAGCGGCAACACAACGGCCGCTATCGCCATTAAGCTGTCGCTAACAGCTGTTAGCGACAGCTTGCTAATAGGGCGATAAAAATATCGCCGCTTTATCGGCAAAAAGTGCCGCTAAAGTGGCGATACTGCCCTTGATAATATGCCCCATAGTATCTTTGGGGACTACTATTTTGCTAATGTTCGCTTTCCCTAGCATGGAGCTAGGAAGCCCTTCCCTCTTATTATGCATCCGAGGGATCTCACAGAGTACTTGGTTATAATTAACTTCTTGGAGTTCATTGTATGTGTTTGAGACTAACTCCTAAATATCTCAGATTCAGCATTATGTACGGTTGATTCAGGTTATTTGCTCCTATACCTATGCTCTCCATCTTATCGATAATGAGCTTGTATCTAGCACCGAAACTGAGCTGCTGCTTCTTGGACCACGGATAATGCTTGTTTAGAGTTGAGAATAACCAATATAACATCATCTCCGTGTGCAATTATTTTGATGTCTAATATGGGAAGTCTAATTGGTTCAATATGAGAGTTTTCCCTACACATTGTAATAAATGGCTCCAGACATAATGCACATAGGCAGGGTGAGAGTAAACACCCTTCTTGTGTACCTCTGGCAATTGAGAATTTTTGGGAATCAAGCTCATTGAATATCACTGTTACTAGTGGCTGACTATAACTTTCCTGAATCACCTTCACCAGAGGTGCTGGGAAACCAAAGTGTTTCCTGACCCTCCGCGCTCCTCAGAGGCATGGCCATTCCACCTAGTCAAAAGCCTTTTCTGCATCTAACTTTGAGTGGTTTGGGCCCAATCTATCAATATTACAGCTAAATTAGTGTGTGCAGTAGTGTCTCTCTGTTGAATGAAGCAGTGCTCCCATGGGGAAGCCAATTGTGTTACATTTTGATTCAGATTAGTTGCAATGATTTTTGTGTATATATTGCAATAGGCACACAGTAGTGACATGGGGCGATATGACCCAGTCTGCTCAGGAGATTTGTTTTATTTACAGATCATAAACAAATGCTTAGTCACCCACTTCACGGACAACCACCTCCTCGACACCACTCAATCCAGATTCAAGTCCAACTATAGTACAGAGACTACTCTCATCCCCACCACGGACGACATTCGGATGATCATGGACAGAGGTGACACTTCAGCCCTCATCCACCTGGATCTTTCTGCAGCCTTCAATACTGTCTCCCACCATATCTTTATCGAACGCCTGCACAAAGCTGGGATCAAAGGTCCTGCACTTTGCTGGATTTGCGCCTTCCTGACAGGCCGCACCCATTCGGTCACCTGGCCCCCTTCACCTCGGATAACGTCGACCTCATCTGCAGAGTTCCACAAGGATCCTCACACAGTTCCACTCTGTTGAATGCCTACATGAACCCACTCGTCAGCATCTTCTGTGCCCACTGAAATCAACATCATATCCTATGATGACAGCACCCAGCTCGTACTCTCCATCTCTGACAAGACAACAGACACCTTGACCAATTTCTCCGCCAGCGTCTGCATGACTGAAGTCACCAGATGGATAAAAACAACTGCCTCGAGCTCAACACAGACAAGACAGAAGTGGTAGTCTTTGGCAAAGACACCTTGTGTCAGGACTCCATCTGGTGGCCTGCCGAACTCGGACCCACACCCCTCCTGGCAACTCATGCAAAGAATAGGATTTGGAAGCCAACTGACCATGACCAGCCAAGTGAACGCAGTCTCCATCTCCTGCTTCCACACACTCAAGATCTTTAAGAAAATCTCCAAATGGCTCCCCACTAACACTAAGTCAGAAACAATTTCCCTTTGGGTTGATTAAAACATACTATCATGAATCCACACCACTTTCATACACATCCAAGAGAATCACCAACAATTGTAGCAGAAACCAAAAGATAATATAAAATATTTTATTCAATGGATCCTTAATAGATTCAAAAATTAAAAATACATCATAGACAGTGAGTCAACTATTAACACAACATATTAAAATGACATTTCAAAGGCCTGGGAGAATAAAATTCATCACAAAATTTTAAACATCTATATCACACCAAGTACATAAATCAAGAATCGTAACCGGTTCAACACTTATTGATGTTCTGCTGTTGTTATATCAGTGGGAACCAATTCGACTTGGTGCTTTACAACAAGAAGCAACGCATTTCGGTGGTATAGTATGGTGCAACCACCTTCTTCAGGCTTAAAGATACGATACGGTGTCTCCCAACACTTTCATCAAAACTGATGATGAAGGAATATTAAAAGGGGATCTCTTTCCTCCCAAATAGTATATCTTCTCTCTCATGAACTCCACAATATTGGATGAACCAAAGACGGGGAAGAGCTCTCACTTCTACCCTTTGTAAGGGTCAGTAGGAATACAGCCACTGTTGAATCTGGCTCACTAAAAATATATATAAGTGTCAAGCGATCTCCAAACACTATCGCAGGTCTTCTATTGACACCTGCTAATCCTTGTCACAACGCCGGTTGCCGGGACTGAACAGCCTCCTGACGTGCTCCGGTCGTTGACAATTTGAAAATTAAAAAAAACACTGCCAGAACCATCACCCAAGCTCTCATCACCAGCAAGCTGGACTTCTATGCTGGAATCAATACTCAACTGACCAGAAGAATCCAGACCATACAAAACTCAATGGCCAGGCACACCTTTAAACTCCCACCCTGCACTCACACCTCAAAAAGCTCTAATGGCTCCGAATCCACAAATGAGCACTCTTCAAACTCCTCATGCACACATATGAAGCCTTAACCAACATCGGCTCCACGTACCTCAACAAACGCATAAACCTCGACAAGCCTACCAGACACCTCTGAGCAGCCAGACTCCTACTCACCCCCCTGCACACACAGAACCAGATCCGGCAGTCATGCCTTCTACTTTGCTCTTAAAGAATGGAACGACCTGCCACTGCACATCAGAGCCTCCTTTTCAGTTCTTGAATTCCACAAGAAACGGAAGACCTGGCTCTTCACCTAGCTCCGACAGCGGCTCGGCCCATACAACTTCTGCTTTAGCGCGCCAGGATACCCTTCCGGGTGAGTTGTGTGCTATACAAATACACATAACATAAAAATGT
Organism: Calotriton arnoldi; assembly: GCA_963921515.1. Taxonomy (NCBI): domain Eukaryota; kingdom Metazoa; phylum Chordata; class Amphibia; order Caudata; family Salamandridae; genus Calotriton; species Calotriton arnoldi. Next base: position 506,388 of record CAWUFW010006663.1, read on the forward strand.
CATAATGTGGGCATGGTTCTGTGAGTATGGAATGGGTTCTCCTTCTGGGAGTTCTTTTACCGTTTTTAAAATTAATGTTACAATCGCTGGGTTCAACCAAACAAATTCAAAAGAATATCAATGCACTCCTTTTTCTCTGTTCTAATACCATGAAATCTAAAGTTCAGCGTGCAGGAAAGGTATCACCCACTGATCCAGGGCATCATTCGATACTAATAATTTTGCACTGTTACCTGTCTGGGAAAGTGTCTCTCCCCGGCACCACTTCGGCGCCTCATAGGCCTCACTGCCTATAAATCCGATAATTTAAAGTTATTCCTGTTTTGATATTAAGTTCCTATTCAAGTTGCATTGTTCAACCAATTCCATATCATACCCAAAAATAAACTCATTCAGGTGAATCTCTCAACTTCATTTATATCATTAAATCCTTTATCCATTCATTATTCAGTTCCATGTAATGTGCACGATGTACACTTGTTCCAGGTTACTTCAATCCCCAATGCATTTCGGACCTCCCTTGGTCCTTCATCAGGGGATATTTAAGCTAAAAACGATCATAAACAAATACCAAACGTGTGCACATCCAATACAATAGAAGCATATTACTACCACATACGTAGCTGTACTTATTCCATTGTGTCCATTAGTTGTCAATAAACATAGGACATCTATGACTACTGTTTTGCGTCCTAAGGCTTCTAAAGGATCGCGTGGATAAAATTGGAGGGGGTATTGCAATAATCTCCAAAAATGCTTACACTTGTAAATGGGAGGACCTACCCTTTAAGGGCTGTGAAGCCAGTCTTTTTAAACTTTTGCTTACTTCTCAATTCACCTTCTCCGGGATCCTGATCTATCGTCCTCCGGGACCGGCGGGTGCATGGGCAGCGGCGCTCCCTGATCTTATCGCCCCTCTATTGCTAGAAGCAACGAACTTCACTATTTTAGGAGATCTTAACATCCTTTTTAATGAATCCACCTGCACTATCAGCTCCACTCTCACCACTGATTTGGCAGCCATGAATGTTCTTCTTTGTAACTCAGGCTCCACCCATAAGGCAGGACATCTATTGGACCCTATTTTTTCCAACTTAGCTAATATCTCATGCCAGCCAGCCTTCCCTATACTGTGGTCTGATCATTTTGTGGTTGGTTTTAAGGTGAAACAGGAAACGTGGCGTGATAACTCCTCTACCTCTTCTATCAAAGCGGGGTTTAGAAATTGGAAAAATCTAGATGTTGATCGCCTTAATCTACATCTTAAGAATACCATTCCTGATATCACCTCAACCAATACATCAGATGCTGATACTATTCAAAACTGGCTGACGTCATCTATTGATGCATGTCTGCCTTTGTCAAATAAAAAAATGAACAATCATCGTCCTCCTGCCCCCTGGTTTTCGGAAAAACTAAAAGTAGAAAAAACTAAATGTAAAGCCTTGGAGAGACGGTGGAGGAAGGACTGTGCGCCTGAGTCAAGACATACTTATAAACTGGCAAAAAAAGGTTATCATGCCCTGTGTAATGCCGCTCGAGCTGAGCACGCTAATAACATCATTTTATTGGCGCATAACAGCCCTAACGTCCTGTTTAAAGTGGTGAAAGAACTGTCAGGCGCAACGTGCCAACCAGAGCCACCGGGGTTAAATGAAGCGCAATGCGAAGATCTGGCTGAGTTCTTTAGTGATAAATAGAAAAAATCTATTCAGAATTCAATACTACGACAACTAATGTGGAGTTGCTATCAAAGATCAATGCCTCCTCATCAGATTGTATCACCCTGCCCATGACGCAGGACATAAATGCAAGACTGGGCAATATGCTTGTAAACTGGCTGCCTCTGGACACTCCTTCTCTCGGTCGCATCCTAACTAGCCTCAAATCCGGCTCTCCTAAGGATCCTCTCCCCATTTCCATTCTTCAAAAACTGGAATTACCAATACTTAATATTATTATGGAACTGCTTAATGCTTCACTACGTGAAGCAATAGTGCCAGCGGCTTGGAAACATGCCATGGTCCTCCCCTTGCTAAAAAAAAGTGAATGCTGATCCGGAAGTTCCATCTAACTTCCGCCCGATCTCATTACTTCCAGCGGTCTCGAAAATTTTAGAAAAACATATCAACCAACAGCTGACGCAGTTTGCTGACTCCCAAAATATCCTACACTCATCTCAATCAGGATTTAGAGCTGGCTTCTCTACGGAATCCACGCTCTTGGGAGTCACAGAAACTCTTCGCCACCGTCTTGATATGGGAGAAACTGTAGCACTCATACTGCTTGACTTGAGTGCTGCTTTCGACACTGTGTCTCACACGGCCCTTCTACAAGTGTTACATTCTAGGGGCATTGTCGGATCAGCACTCAAGGCTGTCGAGCTTTTTGTCGAGCAGGACTTTTCAAGTTTTTTCCCCTATGGCAAGTTCTAAGGCCCATGCTTCCCCGTATGGAGTACCTCAGGGCTCTATACTTAGCCCATTACTTTTCAACATCTATGTCAGCCCCCTGGCCACTATAGCTGAAGAGGCTGGGCTAACCATATATTCATATGCGGACGACACCCAGCTTATCTTCTCCTTGTCTACCAAGGAGTCATCCAATGTGTCCTCTCTCCAGGTAGGGCTACAAAAGATAGCTGGCTGGATGCATACTAATAGGCTGAAATTAAACGGGGGAAAACTGAACTTCTTATCCTCGGCGGAAATAAAGCTCTCTGGGGCCCCCAACATTGGCCGCCTCAAATGGGTAATCTCCCCCAACCGTCACAATCCGTCCGTAATCTCGGCATAATCATAGATGACCAACTATCTATGAGACAGCAAGCGGTTAAGGTCGCCTCAACCTGTTTCTCAATTCTAAAATGGCTCAAAAAAATACTTTGGATGCTGCCACATTCTACGCAAAAAACTGTTATCCAGGCCTTGATCGTCTCCAGACTGGACTATGGCAACGTCTTGTACTTAGGCGCCAATAAGGAGGTGATTCGGAAGCTGCAAGTGGCCCAAAATTCTGCGGCCAGACTTCTGTGTCAGTTACCTAGAATGGCCTCTATCTCAGGATCCCTCCGCGACCTCCATTGGCTCAGGATGGAAAATCGCTCCAAATTTAAAGCCCTATGCTTTATGCATAGATTTAAATCGGGTGCAGCACCACAGTACCTCAGTGCCTTGGTACACCCGTACCTCCCTACGCGTCTTCTTCGATCCTCGAATCAGGCAAAATTTCAAGTCCCCAGGATCAAACGAGTGCGTATGGGTGGTCGGTCTTTTGCTTACTTGGCTCCTTCACTATGGAATTCACTCCCCCTACAACTCCGCCACAAAACTATTTACTACAAGTTCGAAAAGACCTAAAAACGTGGTTATTCCATTTGAAGATATCTCGATCTTTTAATGTGTTGAGTGTTTGCTTGATTACCTAAAATATTTATCAAAGGTTGAGCTTGTAGTATCTCTTGCCACACCACTGATTGTTGATTGTCAAAATTTGTAACTAATTGTATGCTTCTGCACTAGATCAGCCAATCTGGCCCTAAATTGATCTTCGTCTACTTGTGTACATGTGTGTGTATTAGAAATTCTTGGATTAATATGTGAATTTTTGCTTTCAAGGTTTCCCACACAACCCTGGTGTTGGCAGTCCCTTGGCGTATCTCAATATATTCAGTGACATGGCCTTCAATTCCATCAAATACCATTTTCTCTGTAATAATTTCTTAGGGATGGTATATATGCGAATTCTAGATGACATGGAAGGAACTTGTAACACTAAGGATTAGTTGGCTTGAGCTGCTACTCAAATGGGGCAGAGGATAACGTTTGAGCCGTGTTAGACCTGTTAACCTTAGGGTTGTTGTTGGAGCTGGACCTCTGTGCAGGGTAATCCCCAAACCCTTTGCCTTCTCCCACCTGTTTCTTTTTTATTTGTTTTTGTTGGCTGTAAGACTCTGTGATTTTATCCCTCCTAACCAGTGCTAAAGTACTTGTGCTCTTTCTTTTAAACACTGCGAAACTGTCTTACACCCAATAGGCACATTTAAGTTACTTTTAAGTCTTAGTAAAGTGGTACAACATGTATCTGGAGCCTGTAAATTAAATGCTACTACTGGGCCTGCAGCACCTATTGTGCGATCCGCTTACATTGCCCTTTAAAACATATCTCAGGACTGCCATTGCAGCCTGTGTGCAATTTTAAACTGCCAATTTGACTTGGCAATATAACCCCCTTGCCAAGTCTAAAACTCCCCTTTTATTACATATAAGTCACCACTAAGGTAGGCCCTAAATAGCCCACAGGGTTAGTGGTTAAAAAGTTAGACATGTACTTTAAAGTTTTACATGTCCTGGTTATAAAAAAACTCACTGTGAGGCCTACCTCTCCCGTAGGATAAAATTGGGTTACATTATTACATTTAATAAGGGATATATTTTGTTTGGGAACAGGTAGAAAAGTCCTGATTGGTCAATATAATTGTAATTTAAAATCCTCTTTAATGGTAAAGCTAAATTCTTAAGTCACAATTCTGAATATGCCACTTTTAGAAATTTGGCATTTTCTTCTCCTACCCATTTGGTGCCTGTAGCCTATCTCCTGAGTCACATGACTGTAATTAGAGTGGCAGTTGGCCTTTGTGTATTTCTCCAAGACAGTGAGACAAAGGAACGATAGGTGTTGGCAGGATGAGCCATCCTGCCAGGATTGGAGGGGCGGAGCTGTCCCCTGCCCAACTTACATTTCAAAGGAGCTACCTCACCTCACCCACAAAGAACTTCACACCAGTATTTTGTCACCCTAGACCTCTTAGAGCCCAGCAGGGAGGAAAGAAATTCTAGGACCAAATGTGCAGGGGGACTCTGGAAGTTTCTTCCACTCCACAGCTGGAACCTGGTATAAAAATAGGACCCACAGACCCACTCTTCAGTTCACTCCTGGACCTGTAGAGGACACTCAGAAGGTCTGTTTTGTACTCCATAGGATTGCCCTGCTTGTTGAGGCCTGAAGTCCGAAGGTGAGCCGTTTTCCGTTCCCAATCCACTTTGTGTATCCAAACTGAGCTCCATCATAACTTTCGACTTTGCCCTGTCATGAGGGACTAGATGCCTGTGGTTGGCGCTTTGATCTTTTAGGAGCTATTTTTTACTCAAAACTTTAAAAATTCATTGCTCTGGCTCTACTGATTAGATTTTTGTCTTTCTGATGTCAAACTATTTATTACATTTTTCTCTATATAGATTAGTGTAGGAATTTTCACGTGTTGTGTTTTCACTTTATTACTGGTTGTGTACTGCAAAAATACCTAACACAGTGCCTCTAAGTTAAGTCTGACTGCTTTTGTGTCAAGCTACCAGAGGGGTGAGCACAAGTTAATTTAGTGATTTTTTGTGATTCACCCGGACAGGGTTGTTGCTCTGTTTTTATTTCTCCTCTCTTCACCTCCACAGCCGCTTACTAGCTCAGCGACATTTGTGTTATGCTACCTCAACAACACGATCGAGGGTATGCACTTTTTCAGATACTTTTCCTTTTTAATTTTCCTTATTGTTTGCTTTATGTTTTTCACACAGTTCAGTTATTGTTCAGAACTTTTTTCCCCTTTTGACATCCTTCATTGTTCTATTGTCTTTTTGTTCGCTGAAAATGACCTCAAGAGAGAAATGTTCCTTGCCACCTCAGTTGTTGATCCTATTGATTTCTCTTCCTGTTATCCATGCAGAGGTGACCCACATACATGGACTACATCCTTTCATGATGCTATATTGTTTTTTTTTTTTCAATTCTCTTGAACAAATGTTTTGTACACAGACTGTACTATGCTGTATCAGTCACACTGTACTGGATATATTCTTAAAAAAGAAAATGTCAATAAAAATCATTTAAAAAAGTGAGGGTTGCTTTTACATCTTTTAATTATTTAAAACCATATTTTTTTACAATAATTGTCCAACCCAGGTGATCATGTCTGGTTGACAGGCCTCTAATTCTTACGGGGCGCCTATGATTAAATCCCCCAGACTGGTTCTTAAGATCTTGACACTTAAAAGTTAATATTTTCAGCTTCTGATCATGCCTGCTAGTGTTAATCTTTGCTTAATCCTCTAATCTGAGTGTGTGAGAACCCATGTCTTGTTGTTTCTGTATCATACCCACCAATCTCTCATTTAAGGCATCCACATTTTTAGTTGAAGCTTCGATTTTAGGCCCAGGCTTGATCTGAACTCTTTTTACATCTTTGATTTCCTTTAGAATGCTTTTAAACATCTGTTTCGTAGAATAATTTGAAGTCTATGGTGCCTAGGATCCAGCTGATTCGATGTGATTTTCGTAATCCAAATTTGTTGTGTCATAAAAAGCAGTGCGAAGATCTGGAGGCTTCGCCTTATATATTTGCACATTTTGATCTTCTGGTCTTTAGTAATTGTCATTCATCTGAGTAAATCTGTTTGAGCATTGAAATTGTACCCTGTGCATGTAATTAACTTCTGCTTTATCCAACATGTACTGCCCGTACTCCAGTTGGTCTTGGGAGCTGTCCTCCCTTCTATTATAGTAAACAGCCAAGGGATCCTGTAGTGAGCACAGTGATTGGTCAGGCGGTGTATCCTCAGGAAGTGGTGGCATTGGAGACACTGGTAAGGTGATACTAGTATGAAAGGCCAGTGAATACCACCAGTTTCTCGAAATGATTTAATGCATCTAGGACCGGTTATTTGGAATCTCCCGTGCTCTTGCCACTTAGGGAATATTGTGTAACTCTCTTTTCTTTCTGAGGCTCCTGTGATCCTTGGGGCTTAACCCCTTGCTGAGTGCTAACATTCAGATTTCCTGCTTTGAGTTTGAGGCTGATTGGGCTGTTCGACTAGTACCAAGGGCTTACTGGTTGAGGAAGAGGCCAAGGAATCTGCCTGGGGGAATAATGACACATTCCATACACCCTCTGCCTCTTCCATCTCCTGCCTTAGCCCCTGCCAATGCCAAATTGATTGAATAATTCCTTTTGTTATTGGCTTACTAGCCATCTCCTTCTTTGCTTTAGCCACCATTCTTCCAGTTCCTTACTACAACTTCTAATCCAGAGTATGATTTGTGTTAAATTGGATTGTAATGCAGAGAAGGATATTTCTTTGACGGTAGGTGCCGTCGTCCAACTCCACATGGTGTCGTCCGTACCAGAAGTGATGCTCGGGTCCCAAGGACCAGTTTGTCTGGGAAGAAAGAGATGCATGGCGGCTGAGATGACAGAGCCCGGAGGGCGACTCTCCGGGCACATGTAATTGCCACCAGAAAGGCCGTCTTGCTGGTGAGAAACCTAAAAGAGCAGGTATGAAGTGGCTCAAAGGGAGCACACAGAAAGGTAAGAACCAAGTTAAGGTCCCATTGACGCATAACGAAGTGTCGTGTAGCTCCTATAGTACCTCTGCAGGACAAGCGCGTTTGGATAACATATACTGCGGGCTTGGTGGCAGACTGACTCTGTGCACCCCCACCGTATATGTTAGCCTGGTTTGCATTAGCTAGCTCGCAGTGCCACTAGTGTCTCCTCTTATCGGGGAGAGATTCGTTTCTGGCAACCTTAGAACATGACAACCCTGATTCCCTCAGAATCGTGGAAACAATGTACTAACTTTCGCTCAGTCACTCGTGCTCACTTATTCGGTTTGTCTTAGAGAGTTACACAGAATAAACAGTCGGGCATTTCAATAAGTATTTATTGAACAGTTGTTATTCTAGTGTAAAATATATGTGCTGCAGAGACCAGCAGGCAATAGCAGAGATATATTATCAGCAGTACGATAAAAGCAAAGGGATAGAACAGTTCTACCATATTGCGATAATCATGGATACATACATGAATATAAAAGCATTATGCAAAGTGTGCGTACTCCTACGATGCCTAACTAGATGTACCTGAGTGTACCTAGCATATGTGTGTAGGTCTTAGAAGCTAAGAGCCAAGAATCCTTCTAGGATTTAGTCGATCCCCCATACCTTTATAGAGAGAGTGTGGGACCCCGTCCTGGTCTCGAGTTGGACACCCCGTCCGGGTTGTGTCAGACCACTGTCAGCTTGAGCGACTGCATGCAGGAGCCTCAGCGTCTCTGGTCAGTGTGTCAGCATGGAAGTCTCGGTTCCCTCTAACTTACCGGGGCAAGATGTGGTGTATTTATACCCTAAAGAGTCTCGGTCCTCAGTATGGGTTGTATTGGACATGAGGAAGACGTCAGGGGTGAACTTTGTACATACATATCATGCCGGTGGTGTATTCGTAGAAAGCCATGCATAATTAATGAGTACAGTGTGGGCCTGTGTTTGGAAGAACCCTGCTGCATTCAAAACCACAGGATAGATAACGTTCAGCCCTTAGAGCTTGTTGTGTACTAGCTGGGACCAATGTAGGTGAAAGATCATGCCTATATAAGGAATCATACTATAATAGGACATGTACAGTTGTGACCATAATTAGGCATATGCGGCCATGACCATAATTGGGAAAGTATGAATATGACCATATTAGGGTAAATATGAATACGTCCATTTTAGGGCATGTACGAACGGATCTACATTAGGGCATCTATGCGGGATTTAACACCCACTCCTCTTCCGAACTGGATAATAAATGACCATACTTAAAATCTGGACAATTTAAAAATATTTTTAAAAGCAAGTAAAAACATGGTTCTAAAAAATCGTTAAAAAACTTTTTTGGTGCTTAAAAAAGTTTAAATTCAGCTTTTTCTAGTTGCCACTTAAAAGTCAATATCGTCTCTCTATAGAAGTTGGATTACCATAAGCAGGAGAAGGCCATGCTTTTCTCAAGTGAAAGTGTCAATGTTAGAAAATGTTCCAAATTTTGATAGTTTATTTTGAAACGAGTGAAGAAGCCGAATTCTTTCCCAGGACACGATGAGCCAATTCAAGATTACGCGTCCTGGCTGGGAAGCTCAATATTATCGATGTCACACGCTGTAGATGACAAATCCAATGCCTCACAGAGAACGTCAATCGCACATAGATGGAATGTAGTACTGCCAACAGTCGGTGCTGCGGCAGCTTGTGCAGCAGTTGTAACCTGGGTGCCTGTGGAGGAGTCACCTAACCCAGCAGGAGCAAACGACACCTGTGGATTCTCCAGGAATGCATTCATCAGAATCGGAAGCCATTGAGGACAGCGCAGAGCATGGGCCTTTATGGGGTCCAGTATTGCATCCGTGTCCGGAGGCGCATCCGATGGAAACTTTAGACAGAGATCCAACGTGCATTCTTCCTCGCAGAACAGGCATTGAAGCACAGGTAAGATGCAGTCTATCCAGACTGGTCTAAATGATAGAAACCAGGAGGCATTGAGTTCTCGCAGGCAAGAAATGCCCAGAAGTTGTACCATGCGTTCACGGTATTTCCGCTCCAGGAGCGTGTTCACCATTCCCTCGGGAAGTGGGCCATCCATTGCGTAGCAGCAATATGACAATCAGGATTCCTGCAATTAGGAACAGGATGAGCGGGAATCCTCCAAATACGCTTCCCAATACGGAGTGTATAAAATTTGGGATTACTCCGAGGACTGTCTGAAAGGTGCTTAACAGTCCGGACCCTATGGTCTTAAATAGGTGTACAATTCCGCTCGTATCAGACATATTGAAGATACGTCCCACCATTTCTGCGAAATGAATGGGGCAGTTTGTACGTATGAGTGCCTGTATCCCAGTCGAGGTCCTTGCAACTTGAAGTTCATAGGTTTCTCGAGTGGAGGTTAAGGGCACGGGTTGCTGTAAAAGCATGGCTTTCAATCTGCTCAGAGTATCAAACTGTATAAAAGAAACATTCAGCGAAGGCCATAGCGGCACCTCCCTGACTGTGTTCAGTGGCGGAAACAATACTTGCATACAGCAAGTAACCCTGGAGTTAACAGTTACTAGATATGCGACGCCCGGAAGCATCCCACAACAACCTTGATCATTTAGCATTAAGTAACTCCCATTCGAGAGCAGCTGGAAAACCGGCGTGATCATGGCCGCTGGGGTCCCCGACATGTGACAAGATAAGTTCGCCACTGAACCATTGCAGGCTCCGTGTAGAGAAATATCCTGACACATGAGAGAACCGCTCAAAGCGTTCTTGCAGTTTGTACCACTCAGATACACTTCTCGATCCCCATTCCGGCATCGGTATCTATATGGCAACTCCCAAGTTTCCTTTATGTATCCCTTACCCATTTTTACATATTTGCCTGCCTGCCTTTGCTCAAGGCAATATTGAAACTGAAACGTAGTGACCGGCAGAGTGATTTGGCCATGAATGAGCCATTCTGTTGATGGTGATTCGGCTACAGTGAATGGTAACCTTTCCAGTTTCTCAATACGCAGCATTGTATATTTGGCTCCCCTTTGTGCCATTTCTGTCTGTTTATCAGTTAGATTGTATTCTGAAAACAGAGACGTGGTGTTTATAAACGCCATGGCACATAGCCTGCACGCAAAGATTGTAGCGTCCAGCTTAACATCATAATAGAACGTAGTTGAGATTGCCCGTGTTGTAACAAGGCCAGATCTTGTTCTAATATGTTGATTGCCGAGGACACAATGTTGCCTAAGGAGTAAATCCTGGAGGTCAAAGTAGTTAACCCATTATCCACTACAGCTAATGCTTTTTCTAAGTTAATACGGTCTATATCCCGTATCCTTTCTGCGGCCTCTTGTTGGGATATTTTCCAGTTCTCATTGTAGTAGGCATAAAGGCCTGCATATATGAAACGTTTCTGACGTCGTTTATTGGGTCCTAATAGAAACTCTCTAAGATCCATGTCAGGTGTGAGTAGGGTCAAGTGGTGCTTTACTTCTGTCAGTGTTGAGGTCTCAAGCCAATCAAGGCACAACTTCCCAACACTATAGGATGTCCCTACCCCTGGGTATTGTCTCTGTACATAGCGTGGGTCTGGCCTATGGATACTAAACCCTTCGGTTGTATTCATAAATCTCTGCTGACATTTGTTTGTGTCAATGGGCCAAACCAGCCATTCTGTCCAATCAGGATCTGATCTGTTGTACTGGAAAATGTCATCTAGTCCTACCCCTTGTGTAGTTGAATTCTGCCCCCCACCCATTTGTGATGGTGTTGGAAACCCCGGTGTGTTCATTTTCTTGCCTTTGGCTAATCCAAGACAGGATGTCTGTTGCACAGTTTCATTCAGAAATAAAATCTGCTGCGGAATGATGCATGCTCTAAAAAGTGCTTCTATTCCCTGGACTTGCCAGTCCCTAGAACCCCAGATCAATTTGGAATCTATTGTGTCTTTCCATAGATCGAATCCCTGTTTAGACAACTGGTTCAGAAAGGATGCAGAGTAAATATGTTTGGTGTTTGTTAACATAATTTTCTGAGCTGAATTTTTCGCCACTTTATAATAAATGACTTTGGGTCGGATGTGTTAAACCCTGAGAAGTATGTGAATTTCTGTGCAAATGCTTGTGAACTACCTTTTGGAGGTGTTGGGCAGTGTTCCCACTGGTGGTACTCAAATACATTTCTAGGAGTTATAGATTTGTGCAAGAAATGATGACCATATTGCTGGTAACAGTACAATGTATCAAAGCCTGAAGTACCTTCTAACATTTCATTGTTCGAAAATGCAGCAGTTTTTTCTAAATCAGACATCATAGCATTTACAGTTTCAGTGTCCCAATCATCAGAATATGTACTGGAGGTAATGATATCACTTAAAGAAATTTTAAATACATGTTTTAGCTTTAAAAGTTCAGTCGGACCGAATACATCATAATCAATCTTGTCCCATACTATACCGTCCGGTATAGGAACTGCTGTAATGTTCACTGAAGACAAGTCTCTTGGTTCACGATGTGAAGACTGGTGTGGTTTTAAAATCAAATTGACTCTTTGGGCTGTAGAGCTTGGCTGGAGGTATCGTCCATTAATAAGCATACTAAAAGTTATTATTAAACCTAGCCAGAAAATGAAAAATAAAATCCCAGTGATATACCATAGTTCTATCCAAGGTGACACCAGGTAAGTCTTTCAAAAAAAGTTCAAAAAGTCAATGAGTTTCTGTTGGAGTTATTTTTTGGCTGGCGTCGTTTCCGTTTCGCTTGGATCTAGTGAAAACGTATCAAAGTTCATGAAATAGCCAGAAGCAGTTCGATCAATTGTTGGAATTGCATCGGGATTTGTTGATCGCTGTGTTCTCTTGTCGAGGCACATTGACATAGATGTCAGTAGTCGGTCTGATTGCAACTTTGTTGTTAAGTTGATTTTCATTTTGAAGATGAATTTCTTGATGAAGTGGAATGAGTTCCATAGCATTGTTGCTTAGTCCTTCATTCCGTACAGGTGGCTCTTCAAACGTGATGAGTCTTTCTGTTTGGACTTCTTGGATTGTAGCGAGAGGAGGGCGTCTGCTACTGTGGAGTCCACAAGGCCTACTGTTTAGTATCGGCCACATAGTGTGGTTTGATTAAGTCGATTGAGACGAATCTTTTCTCCTTTTTTCCGGCAAGAGGCGGCAGAAGTACAGTTCTTGTGCCATGGATTGCTAGGACCGGTACAGGCTTTCTGTAGGATGGCCCAAATTCTTTTTTGTCAGCAATCTTTTCTCTGACTAGATCCCCGAGTTTTGGGATCCAGATAGGTCTTGCCGTTACTTCCTTGACTTCCTCAGTGGCGGCCTGTTTCTGGAGCACGTTACTTTGTTGTCTCCTGGATTTGTTTAGATCCTGTAAAACAGCCAAACGATCATGGATATCAAATGGTTTTTCATCCGCCACTGTGCCTTCACAATAAAGATCAGGTACCCACATTCTTGTTCCAAATAGGACCTCGTAAGGAGTGACACCTCCTAGAGAGCTTCTTGGCTGATTATTGAGCGCGCGCTGTACCCCATAAAGGTGATCGACCCATCTACCGCCCTTGCCTAATACCCTAGCTGTTAAAGATTGCTTTAAGTCTCGGTTTTTCCTCTCCACAACAGAATTTCCCTCGGGATGATACGGAGAGGAGTACCGCAATGCTACGCCCATTCCTTCCATGGCCTCTTTGTAAGCCCGAGAGCTAAACGCCGGACCACGATCAGAATGTAACGTGCCAACTGCGTATGTGCCGATAAAGACTCGCAAATCTTTTATAACAGTTCGAGCGTCAGCCGAGCGCTGAGGCCAAACCTTGAGGAAACTTGAGCTGGACGCGTACGGACAGACAACCTGATGCTGTCTAATAATGGTATCTGTACAGGACGTCTTGTGGTGAACCTTTGCGTCTGCTTACAGATGTTGCAGTTCCAGACATAGTCTCTTATCTGCCTCATCATTACAGGCCACCAGTAGCGTTGCTTCAATAAAGAAGCAGTTGCATCAAGTCCCAAATGTACAGAACCTGTCCCTTCCTGTGCTGCCACTATTAAGCTTAGCCTACGATCCATATTTGGTATTACTCTATCCCCCACTCCAGGAATTTGAGCATATGGAATGTTTTGTGCATCTAACTTGTAGGAGTACTTGAGTGGACATTTTTTAGGTACTGCTGTGCTGCCTTTGCGTGAAGCATTGACAGCTACCATTATCTCGCCGTCTACCCTCGTCTTTGAACGAGTAACTGCAGCTACGGCGGCTGTGCAAACAGCCCCCTTTGCGGCTTCATCAGCCAATGAATTCCCTTCAACGTGAACGCCATCACGCTGATGACTCAGTGTATGTATCGCGTGAGCCCTTGGTAGTTCGTTTCTCAACTCCACTACCTGTTCCCATAGCATTTTATGCTTAATTGTGCCACCTTTTGCATCTTTGAACCCGTTTTGTTCCCAATGCTGTAGATATTCATTGTACGACTGTACACAGTAAAAGGAATCACACACAATAAGTGTGGGGAATTCGTGATCCGTATTTATAAGTGCCAGTATAAGTGCTTTGAGTTTTGCCAACTGAGCCGTGCAGTCTCCTAGAGATTGCGTTTTAGTGCAACTCGGACAGAACTTTCCATCGTGCATGCGACCTTTAACAATCGCACACGCCGCGCTGTAAGCTTGCTTACTCCCTATGGCTGGTTGAGCAGAACCGCCAGTGTAAATAATGTATTCATACTGATCTAGAGGCAAAATTTAATTTGGTAGAGGATATTCTTGTTCGTATTGCAGGAATGCCTGTGTTTTCAAGCTTGGATCAAATCTGTATTCAACATCCGTTGCAGTAAGAGAATTAGCCCATTGTATCCATCTCGGATGTAAGGCTTTTGCATTTGGAATGCTAGCTTTTGTAACAGCTTCTAAAGCTGGTACTAGGGTCACAACAATTACGCGTTTACCCTGAGCCAGAGCTCTTTCTCTTGCTACAGCGGTCTGCACTGCTGTCAGGATTTTTTCTGTTGAAGTGAAACGCATCTCTTCGTTTGTGTACAGGTGTGATTTGTATGCGATTGGTACTGTTTCACCTTCATTAAAAGTTAAATATGTGTACCCGCATTGACCTGCTATGACTCGGATCACTAAGTTCTGTGCGTTTACGTGTGTCTGTAAATGTTTAGAAGCTATCATGTCTTCCTGTAGGGAACGCAGGATATTTGTGTGTTCCTGTGTCCATTGTCTGACTGAAAAGTCAGGTTTTATTAAGTCATAGAAAGGTTTTACCCTTTCTGCGTAATCCAAAATATATGTTCGACCAAAATTTAGGAATCCCAGAATTAATTGTAAATTCTTTAATGATTTTGGAGGTTGGAGCAGCGCACACTTTTCTAAAAAGTTAGCTGCCAAGCTTTTACCTTCACTTGACAGCTCGTATCCTAAAAACAGGACATTGAGGTAGGCCCTTTTTTCGATTTTTTTAAATTAAATTTGTAGCCCTCAGAGGCGAATCCCATAATAATGGTGCTCACCCTGGTCAAGTGCCTCTTTAAGTCATCGTCCGTCAGATAAATATCATCCACATAGGACAATGCTTCTTCATCCAAATTTTGGAGTAACTCTGTTACCCTTGCTGAAAACAACCCCGGGCTATTCTTGTACCCTTGGGGGAGTCGGCAAAATTGCTGTTGGGACCCTAACGCACTGAATGCGGTTAGATACCTGCTTTCAGGCGCTATATTTTGGCAGAAAAATCCATTTGAGATATCAAGTGTTGTTTTGTATTTTTTCCGCACAATGTTATTCATTAATGCGGCACTGTGTGCATTTTGAACTGCAAATGTCTTTGTACAAGTGTTTAAATGTCTGTAATCTAAAACTAGACGATATGTATTGTCAGGTTTGGCTACGGGGAACAAAGGATTGTTCATAGGTGAAGTGCAATTTTCTATCACCCCCTGGTATTCTAGTTGATCTAGAATCTCCCTGACTTGTTTTTTTAGCTTCCTGCTTTATAGGGTATTGCCTTTGAGCATTTGGGGAAACTTTTAACGGGATCACGTGGTGGGTTGACTCCTCATGATTTTTGTACAATGCTGGAGCTAGGGCAACCGCCCACTCCTGCGCATATGCATGTTTTAGGTGAATGGGAACAAGGTCGGAAAAGGCTGGAAATATTATTGTTTCTCCCCTAGGGCACTCCATGACGAATGCTGGCGGCCAGTCTTGTTCTGCTAATAGAATGTCATAACCAGATGACAGATTTTTCCAAAAGAGAGCTTTAACTTTCCTGGGTTTATCCCCCTCCATCCGTAGTGTTATCTCATGTAACTTATGTGGGACACTTACCCAAGTATCAGGTGTTTCCACCGTGATATACTCACTCAACTCCGCTGTCACCAGACATTCCTTCAGGTTCTGGCGAGCTATCGTTACTTCTGCTGCGCTGTCTAGCATCGTCAGAGCCCACTCCTCGTTCAGAAGCTGTGTCCTCAGAATTCTGGGCATGTCTGATCTTGAGACCTGCTACCTTCTTCTTTTTGAACTGAGGTTTTGATTTTTGTTTATCCTCTTTTTTAGGTGCGTAGTCCGCAGCGTGTTGCGTGTCTCTGGACTTTGTACGCTCCTTTGACCGTCCTTCCCTCTCGGAGTTTCTTGATGAACCCTGAAAGGAACGAGAGGAACGAGTATCAGTATCCTGATACCTGTCTGGTTTTTTAATGTTATCCCTATTCCTGAGGTTATACCTCTTTTCAGAGGGCTCCTGCTGAGGAGTCCTACCTCTGGACTGAGATCTGGTGTCTTTAGACTTTTGTTGTTTTTTATTTTCCCACTTCTTTTTAGAAGAAGTAGGCGTCTGCTTCGTAGTGTCCTTTTCAGGACTGCCCATCAGTTGTGGTTTTAATGCTTTCCCACCTAGACTGTCTCTGCCTAATTCTGCATATGCAGTTTCAATTATTTTGGGTAGTTCGTGTTGTTGATCTACTGGACTGAACTGAACTCCCTTAGGCGTTGGCAGATCGCCACTGAAGCTGCTTCCCCCTTAATGTTAGCTAGTATTATGGCTGAGACCTGTTCAAAGTTGTTTAGCAACTTCATCCCTAAGTTAAGGGCAGGTTCTGCTCCGTACTCATTTTGCATCTGTTTTAATACGTCAGGTACTACTGCTAAGGACGGGATACCATGTGTTCTGGTATATATGGCAGCAAAGACTGAACCCCAAGAGGTGCAGTCCTCTACTTGTGGTGTGAGACCCATGGGCAAGCAGATTGTTAGAATTCTGTGTTTATCACTGGTGGTAGTATTCGGAAAATACTGCTTCAAGCTGAGTTATTTTCTGAGCTATCCAGAATGGGATTTGTTCGCGTTTTGTTGGCATTTTGCCCATTATCGCGTGTAATGTTTGTGGAGTTATTTTATTAACTGTACCTTGGACTGGAGTGTCTTGTGCTGCAGCTGGTGCAGGCTGAACTGTTAAAGTCCTCATCACAAATTGTGTGAGGTTTCTGTAGATTTTAATTAAATCTCTGTGTTGTACGAGTAAGTCTGGCTGTGTCATTGTGTTAATGTCAGGATGCGGTGTGTATGCCGCTAATATGGGCCATGTGGCTCCTGCTCCTCCGAGCGGGCCTAATCTTGCTCTTCCATGTACGTTGGGTAGGGCGCCTTTAAACCAGTAATTATGCTCCTGGTAAGTGAGCGGGACCTCTACTTCCTCAAAAGGAGTATAGTCCGTTGGTGTTTCACCTTCTAGGTAGTAGAGAAATACATCTGTTATTGGATTCGCTGCTGGGATTGTAACCCAAGAATAGAACACCTCTGTTTTATTGGATTCGTGTGCCTCAATCACAAAAATTACTGTACCACCCCTGGCTCTTAAGCCATGTTCTAGAAGTTTTATGGTGACTGCCCTTCTGAAATTTGGTGAAATTTGTATTGCATCTTCAGGGTCTTCTTCTAAACCGAAGAGGTTTGTTGTAACTCTCCCTGTTGCGCTTGTTTCTTCCACCATTTTTAATTGGAAGAAGGGAGATTAAAGAGTTCTTAAAAATAAGGTGTAAGTGCACAATTGTAGGAACTAAATATCCTTCAAGCTTGAGTAACCAACAGCCAATAAATAGTATTCTCGTACTACTCAGCTGCGGCGGATTTTGTGCCCACCCACTCCAGACGTCTCTGGGGTTTTGTGAGTAGGTTCTCTCAGAATAGCACGACTGAACTACTCAGATTCTACTGTTAAATAAGTACCCAGCCCCACGTTGGGCGCCATGTCGTGTAGCTCCTATAGTACCCCTGCAGGACCTGCGCGTTTGGATAACATATACTGCGGGCTTGGTGGCAGACTGACTCTGTGCACCCCTACCGTATATGTTAGCCTGGTTTGCATTAGCTAGCTCGCAGTGCCACTAGTGTCTCCTCTTATCGGGGAGAGATTAGTTTCTGGCAACCTTAGAACATGACAATCCTGATTCCCTCAGAATCGTGGAAACAATGTACTACCTTTCGCTCAGTCACTCGTGCTCACTTATTCGGTTTGTCTCAGAGTTACACAGAATAAACAGTCGGGCGTTTCAATAAGTATTTATTGAACAGTTGTTATTCTAGTGTAAAATATATGTGCTGCAGAGACCAGCAGGCAATAGCAGAGATATATTATCAGCAGTACGATAAAAGCAAAGGGATAGAACAGTTCTACCATATTGCGATAATCATGGATACATACATGAATATAAAAGCATTATGCAAAGTGTGCTACTCCTACGATGCCTAACTAGATGTACCTGAGTGTACCTAGCATATGTGTGTAGGTCTTAGAAGCTAAGAGCCAAGAATCCTTCTAGGATTTAGTCGAACCCCCATACCTGAATAGAGAGAGTGTGGGACCCCATCCTGGTCTCGAGTTGGACACCCCGTCCGGGTTGTGTCAGACCACTGTCAGCTTGAGCGACTGCATGCAGGAGCCTCAGCGTCTCTGGTCAGTGTGTCAGCATGGAAGTCTCGGTTCCCTCTAACTTACCGGGGCAAGATGTGGTGTATTTATACTCTAAAGAGTCTCGGTCCTCAGTATGGGTTGTATTGGACATGAGGAAGACGTCAGGGGTGAACTTTGTACATACATATTATGCCGGTGGTGTATTCTTAGAAAGCCATGCATAATTAATGAGTACAGTGTGTTTGGAAGAACCCTGCTGCATTCAAAACCACAGGATAGATAACGTTCAGCCCTTAGAGCTTGTTGTGTACTAGCTGGGACCAATGTAGGTGAAAGATCATGCCTATATAAGGAATCATACTATAATAGGACATGTACAGTTGTGACCATAATTGGGCATATGCGGCCATGACCATAATTGGGCAAGTACGAATATGACCATATTAGGGTAAATATGAATACGTCCATTTTAGGGCATGTACGAACGGATCTACATTAGGGCATCTATGCGGGATATAACAGAAGGGAGCAGGAGGAAATGGTAAACGCATGCCATTACTCCGCAAGACGGAACAACGACTTGCACAGACTGGAGTTGGAATAGTAAATTATACTATTCCAACATCCAGCGCCTCATCTAGAGCAAGTCGTTGTTCCGACTTGCGTAGTAATGGCATGCGTTGTTACAACGCGGTCGTTGTAACGACCGCGCTGTAATTGCATGCAGAAAAAAAACATGCGTGGTAAGGTGGCATATTCAGAGGAAACTAGTGTTGCAAACCTTTAAGGAACATATTTAAAATAGGAGGCATGACGAGGGAAGGCTTATCTGGCAGCTGCAGGAAGGCGGAGATGGCAGATAAATAATCCTTCAATGTGGCCAATGCAGAGCCCTGCTGGGCCAGTGTAAGTATAAACAAAAGAACTTGGGAAAGGGGTGCAGATAAAGGGTCAACCTGTTTGGCTATGCACCATGCCACAAACTTGCTCCAACTGCTGAAGTATACCGTCTTCGTGGAGGGACCCCGAGCTGTCACGTTAACATTACAAACTTCGGGAGGAAGGTAGAAAGCTGTCCACTGTTGCTGCTCAATCTCCACGCATGAAGGCGGAGCATTGACAGGTTTGGGGGAAAAACCCTCCCCTGCTGCTGTGACAGAGGATCCTCCCGAAGGGGCAGCTTGATTGGAGGACCGTTGGCAATGTTCAACAGCTTGGGATACCAGACTCTGTGAGCCCAGTCCAAAGCTACAAGGATAACTTGCTCCCAGTTGTTCCTGATCTTCTTCTTGAGTATCTGGTTAGGAGTGGTATAGGTGGAAAGGCATACAGGAGGCAGGAGCTCCACTCGAGACATAAAGCATCTCCGAGTGAGAGCCACTTTGGAAACTCCATTGCGCAGACTGCTGACATTGAACATTCTCAACAGTGGCAAGAAAATCTAACCAAGGCTCTCCCCACTGCTGAAAGAGACGTTGCACCACCTCTGGTTAGAGACACCATTCGTGATCTTCTGGGTGGAGAGGTGTGGTGCAGCGGCCAGGGCAGCTGACTTCGGAGCACAGGGTTCACGGTTCGATCCCCGGCCGCAGCTCAGCTCAGCACCATGTGACTCTGGGCAATAGCTCACTTAATTTCCACTACGGCCCCCAGCACCTTGAGACCCGTAAGGGTGAGTAGCTGCGCTATATAAAAACGGACTTACTTTACTTAAACTTACTGGGCATCTGTGGCTGAATTTGTCCACTCTGGCGTTCAGAGAGCCTGCCAGGCAGTGAACCACCAGGGAAATACCCTGATGTTTCAGCCATGTCCAGAGACCTAGGGCCTCTGGACAGAGGGTTCACAACCCCACCCTGTTTGTTGCAGTACCACATGGCGGTGGTGTTATCCATGAACACCTGCACTAGCCTTACCTTGATGGAGATTAGAAAGGCTTTCAATACCAGTCGGATCACTCGGAGCTCCAACAGGTTGATGTGGAATCTGGTTTCCGCCAGAGACCAGAGACCTCCGATCTCCACCTCTCCCAGTTGGCCACCCCAGCTCTGGGGTGATGCACCAATTGTAAAAGTTACTTACCTTCGGTAATGCTATATCTGGTAGAGACAGAGTCTAGCCGCAGATTCCTTAACTTTGAATACTCCCCAGGCGCCAGACTGGATCTGGAAATTTAACAGCAGTACCTCTGCACGCCTGGGGACGGCGTCCTTTGGCTCCGCGGTGACGTCGTCTCCGGATATGACGTCAGTGGAGCCATACAAGTCTCCTCTGGCGCGCGGATGTCTGTTTCTTCTGTAAAACCTCCCACGCCAGAACGCGGAGCCATTACAGAAACTGGTTGTAGAAACAGTGTGCCAAAAAAGATCAAAAATCTTTGAAACATTAATAAAGAAGAAACATCAAATGCTATGTTGATACCAGACATGGATTTTAAAGAAACCCCCAATAAAATCACCGAAACACAGGGCTACATGAAACCCTGCACCCTGGTGAATAACCCCTATATGAGGGAGAGACCATACACTCTATAGACCATTCATCAATGGTAATAAACAGAACTGGCAATAGCCAAACACTACCTACAACAACAACAGCAGGCTGTTTGTTGAACCACACCATTACGTGATATATTGACAGTACCAATGTCGAGGTATGATGATACCAAGAAGACTTTCATAGAAAGAACAAATAAATT
This sequence comes from Calotriton arnoldi, assembly GCA_963921515.1. Lineage (NCBI taxonomy): Eukaryota > Metazoa > Chordata > Amphibia > Caudata > Salamandridae > Calotriton > Calotriton arnoldi. The sequence goes on from CAWUFW010006663.1 coordinate 527,358, forward strand.
AATACTGCTCACTGGTGTGTCATCCAGAGTGAAATAGAAAACCCACCCTCACTCTACCAACCACACACATTAGGAAATGGATGGTGTTGCAAAGTCTAACCAAAAACGAAGTGGCCCGGGCAAACGATTTGTTTAGCCCCAACATAGATTGAGATAGTGATCATTGGTATATAAACCCAGTATTGAAAGGGTATAACCTTTACCTCAAAGGTCATTCGCAGAGCAGGCAGGATGGGTAGGGCGTTAGGGAATCTGCGGCTAGACTGTGTCTCTACCAGATATAGTTTTTCCGAAGGTAAGTAACTTTTACATCTGATAGAGACATCTAGCTGCAGATTCCTTAACTTTGAATTAAATACCATAGCTATACCCCACCGGAAAAGGGTCTACAAACTAATCCTACAAAAGTTCTTAAAGAGAACTAGCCAGTCAAAACTAACAACCGACCAAATGTATGTAGGAATAACAGAACAAGAGCTTTGCTCTTAAAAGGAACTGTGATCACTGTCACAGAACATAGAAACAAAAAACAACCTTAGGGGGCGTGGCCATCCAAGATGGCCGAGCGGAGCTGAACCGCTGAGGCTCCAGGGCGAGCACACGGGAAAAGTCACCTAACAGTATGAGCGGAGGAGAATCCCCGACATGAGGAACGCCTAGGGACGCCGGAGATAAAGTAGGTGCCGAGAACTCACCAGGGAGCTGCCAAAAAGAAGCCGGAATCGTCAGGGCTGCGGAAGCTCGCGGAGGCCCGAGGTGCAACGGGAAGGCCCGAGGAGGGAAGTAGCCAGTGGAACACTGCGGAGCCGTGCTGAGAAACGGCCCTAGCAGCGGGAGGCGGCAGGACACTGGAGGTGCCGAAAATGAGCAAGCCCGCTCCCCGGAGGAAGGGGGAGCTCCGACTCCGTCTAAGAGACGTGACGGGTCAGGATCACTCCGGGCTCCTCGAGCACCGCCGGCCCCAGACTGGAGATATGCCTGATAGGCAGCTGTTGCACAGGGGGGAACATTGAGGGCCCCCCCCCCTGGTCCCGAGTGAGCCTGCGGGGAAACATGTGGTGGCCGACGCCTGACTTCAAGATGGTGGCCGTATGAGCTACTGTCATCTTCGACATCACGCAGGTACCGGCGGGACTAACAGAGACTGAAAGGCTACCAGAGGGGCAAATGGTAGTTAAGTAAGAAGCTCACACTGGGCGATGATGGCTGCTAGGGGCCCAGCGAGGGGGATCCCTGCACTTCTGGGTGCCTGACTTCAACATGGCAGCCAATCCTGAGGCATAAAACAGCACCAGACACAACAAAACGCACCCATAGCTACAAGTACCGGGGAAGAAACTATCATCGCTAATAAGGGGCCTACACAACATTTGATCCACACGGCTCTGAAGGAAGCCAGCCGCCCCGCAAGGACAGACTTACTGTAGGAGAGGATCTCTAAGCAGGGGGAAGCAGCCTACAAGAGCCACCCCAGATTGTTGGCCAGCCAAGGGCGTGAGACTCAGCACGACCCGCCCCAATGCTCGCTACGGAAGGAACCCCCTCTAAGTGTGGAATGCCTATGGAAGACACGGGGTCACTAGGACAAGGTGGATCCACCGAGAACAATCAAGTTGGCAAACGGGGACACTGAGTCCACCACCGCACACACAAGCCTGAGACCCAATAAAGTTTTCTGCCCGACAGAGAAACCCAAGCCCGGGAATTGCTGCCCAAACCAGGGGACTACAGCACACAACAAAACACCATTCAGCCCAGGAGGGGACGCTCAGTAGATACTGCGGACTCTATGCCACCCAAAAAGACGCAGACAAATATAGTCACCAGCTACTTCACCCCTACGGAGACAAGAGGGATACCAACAGAAGGCAGACAGGAGGGAGAGATGGCGCTCACTAAAGAAGACCTGTTGGCCTCTTTAAGAGACTTCAAGAAAGAGCTCAGAGAAGAAATTAAGGCAGACCTAGAGGACTCAGTGGAGGCCCTACGCTCTGACATTGTGGGCAAGCTAACGTCGCTGCAGCAAGATGTTGATTCAGTCGGTAGTCGCGCTCTAAAGTAGAATCTAAAGTGCAAGAATTGGAGCATAAAATGGAGGAGATGGAAAACATGACAAAAGGGCTCCACGAACAGCTACAAATCAATATCTTAAAATGTGACGATCTTGAGAACAGGGCCCAGAGAGATAATGTTCACCTAAAAAACTTAGAAGAAGGAGCAGAAGGGGCAGACCTGGAAGGCTTTGTCATGGGATTATTTGGAGAGGTGCTCAGCTCAGGAGGCACGGAGATAAAAATCAACAGGGTGCATAGGGTGGGCCCGCCACTCTCTGGAGGGACTAAGCTACAACGTAACGTCCTGGCTAAACGACACTCCCCCAAGATGAGGGAGGCGATCCTTCAGGCAGCAAGATCAAAAGAGGAGATATCTTTCCAAGGTTTCAAATGTGATCTGTATCAGGGTGTAGCAACAGCGACGCTGGCGCACCAGCAACTACTTCGACCAGTCACAGACAAGCTACGACAGAATCGCATAAAATACAGATGGACCTACCCATTTGGAATCGCTTTTACCCTAAATAATAGGCAACACCACTGTACCTCCTATGTCGAAGCGGTGGAACTCCTGGGCCTAGCACTCCCTGAAGAAATGGGAAATGGAACCACGGAAGGCGACACAGGGAGAAAGTCAGTGGAGACGAATAGAGAAGGACAATGGCAGCAGCAGAAAAGGTCAAAACCTCTAAAGAAAAAATGACCCCGCAGGGGAAAGTAGGGATATACAGAGAGATGGAGTGGAATGATCCCTGAACATTGTGCCAAATGCGGCGGATACGGTTATGGGCCAGCCCTACAGGAACACTCACAAGGTTTGGAGGTGTCAAGGGGTGGTGAGAGAACCAACAACTAACTTCTGCTGTTACAAACAGGGGTAGGAGATGAGATAGCTGTCTGGAAAGGGGGGGGATATAACTAAACAAAGCCTCGCTATATTGATGAAGGCCTGGACCGAATCCATGGGATCACACGAGAAGTTTTATGGAGGTCGGGGCGGGAATGGGACCAGGTATCTACTTTGTGTTGTGGAAGCAGATTATTAATAATCCACTGGTGCAGGGTCACCACTTCGTCCACGGGTTCTTAACAAGTAAGGAGGAATCGACACTGGAGCGAAGTGCAAACCATAGGTTATTTATTTAGCATTCATGAATGGGGCTCCGTCCGACAAGCACCATAGAGATACTCAAGGAGACAGCGCGCTGAACAATGGTTACTTGGGTTTTTATAGCAAAAGATCACAAACAAGGGACGCCCAGAGGTAAATAGAGCTTTGGAAAAAACACACGGATGAGGTACCGGAAAGAATCGACAGCCTTGGTGCCTTGTGCAATTGTCGCGTCCTGAAGCTGCACAACAAGATATGCTATCTGAGCAAACTTTACTTGAGGCTTTACCACTGTCTGGAAAACCCCATGCAGACGCCAGCTGTTCTTTTGCGCTGACTCTGCATGTATACACAGCCTACAATGCCCCAATCTAGATTCTTTACTCATGTTTATACAGATGCAGTGTCAAGGATAGAGCCAGGCTGAAAGCAGGGCAGGGGTGAAAAATGGATGAGGCATAGCTTAATCAAAAAACAAGAGAATCAGATTTTACATTTTAACAGTCCTTCCTTTTCAGCTATGCTGAATCCATTCTAAAAAAGTACATATAATTTAATCTCGTATATCAATGTTCATAAGTTCGTAAATTTCAGTGTGCATCATCATTTCTCGATTCAATTCATGAACATTAATCGGGGGAGGTTTAATATGATTAGAAGTGGTTATACAAGCTGTACATATCATAGGAGCACACTGAATGCAGCAGCAGCAAGTGAGAAAGATGGCTCCTATAATTACAATTCCCATTAATAATTTCCAACCCCAAGTGGAAATAAGTCCCTGTAACCATTCAGACCAGGACCATGTTCCTTGGTCTTGATGTATTTCTGCAGCTATTTTATGTAATTTTGAAATGGCGTCATAGACAGAAGGGGCGTGGTCAGGAATGAACACTTCTGTGATATTACCAAGAGCCATCGCTGTCTGATTCGTCACAGCCTCTACTACACGGGTCAAACGCCTAATTTTTCTGCTTTTTAAAGCTGCACCGACAAAGAAAAAGAGCCCCAAATTAAAATCAACGTATTGTTGTAGTGCAGTGTCAGTCTGATCTATTTCATTATTATCTATGGTCCTCTTGAATCTATTTAAAGAATTATCATTAAACAGTTTCTGGTCTTTATGATAGGATGCAGGTGCTAAGAACACAGGGGGAAGTAGAAAGGACACATAGCAAACTCCGGACCACCCAATAGGTAAATGATAGTAACCTTTACTTCCACAGATAAAATAGGTATTGTGTGAGGACAGAAAACTACTATTGTTCGTTCCAGTAATGTTCAATACTGTAGTACAGTCACTTTTTCCCACTGGGATACTGCCAAAACTGCTCACACAAAGACTTGCTCGGGCTCTAGTAACAGCAATAACAGGAGGCCCGTTACCCTTGGCTGTCCGAGTGTTGGGGAAAACGTATCTTGTGGAGGAATTCCCTTTGCGATATTCCTCCATTTCCCATACAGTTCCTTTGGCTTGTGGGTCCCCTTCCTCATCAGGGTAGCAGACTTTATTCAGTTTGGCATTAAGTCCTCCTACATCTGCTAGAGCAATTTCACTAATTTCAGAAGCCCACAACAGTGCGAACCAGGCTCTACAGTAGCCATTATGCGAGAATGGCAGGGGAATGAAAGACGTTCCTCCCTTCTTCTGGTGAGCTGGCATCATTCCACATACCCAGCAGTTAGTAGTGTTCGTAGCATTGTGAGTATGATGCAACATTTGTATGAAAGTGTTATTGAGGTAGGACATTCTGTGCTTTTGTTCGTGATAGGGAAGAGTGAAATAATGATGTTCGATGGGGACAGGAGTAGTAGCAGGTAATAAGTTTCGAGCCGGAATTATTTCTTCCATTGTCCATAAAACCGCTGCCAATATTATCAACGATATGATCAGAGTCACTATACACAGAGTCATGTCTTTGGAGCGCATTTCAGATCCCAATTTCTGCATTGCTTCTCGGTATCAATACAACCACAGGTTGGAGAGAGACCCAGGCACCACTGAACACGTACCACAACCTTCACTGAACCTAGTTCAGCCAGTTCTGTGATCCTACCGTGTCACAGCCGAACCATTCCACTAATTGAAACTGGTCCTCCGGTATCTCTATCTGCTCCTTCCCTTCCTTGGTCGTAAATCGTACCTCCGACCCTCGGTCTAGGTCCACTCTCTCCCCGCAGCTCCGCTGTGCCGTCTCTTGCCTCCAGACCCGACCTCCTCCTTGGGAGGTTCGAGGCTGCTGCCCGCTCCTGCGCCTGCTGCCCGCTCCAAATGGGACCAGACTGCCTGCAACCACCGTAACCTTTCTCAGCCGTTTTTTTCTTCATTTTTCCCTGTTGTGCCACTGTTATTGTGCCCATCTGTGTCTTGCTCTAATTCCACCACTGGTTTTATTTTCTCGTGCCTGCCTGTTCCTTTCGCCGCTGCTGCCCCTGCAGCCCCTCCCCCCCGGAATTCCCCTCCGGAATTCCCCCACTCCCGCCTCCCAGCCTCTCCTCCCTCCCACCTCCCCTACTTAATGGCGGCCGTGCGCAGCGGTCGCGCTGCTGGCGCGCCAAAGGCAAGCCCGTCTGCGCCCGTCCGCGACCCGACCGCGGCCAGTGCCAGGAACTCTGGACCTCCCACTACCCATCGCTACGACACCACCACCCTCCTCGCACTCAACCCTGGAAGACTTAGAGAATGCCAACAGGCCTCGCCGAACACGACCCACGGCCAGTTCTCCTGCCTCTACTGCCGCCAGACCCTCACCGCCACCCCGGCCTCCAACACCGCCGATGCCAGCACCGGGGACACCCTAAAATGCATCCTCCTCAACGTACGCTCCGTACACAAACACGCCATGGAAATCTGGAACCTACTCGACTCTCTCTCGCCAGACATCGCCTTCTTCACAGAGACCTGGACCAACGCATCCTCCGCCCCCGACATCAGCACCGCCATCCCAGACGGATACAAGATCCAGAGGAAAGACCGCCCCAACCACCCAGGAGGGGGCCTCGCCATCGCCCACAAGAGCACCCTCCGCCTCACCACCTCCAGCGAAACCTTCCCCTCCGCCGAACACCTGCACTTCGAGATCCAGACCACCCCCAAAGCCACACTCTGAGGAACCCTCATCTACAGAGCCCCCGGCCCCCGAACACCCTTCGCCACCACCATCACCGACTTCATCGCACCCCACGCCATCGCCTCAGCAAACTACATACTCATTGGAGACCTGAACTTCCACCTCGACAACCCCAGCGACCCCAACTCCACTATCCTTCGTGACAACCTTGCCAGCATCGGACTTAAACAACTCGTCAACACACCGACCCACAGAGCAGGACACACCCTCGACCCCATCTTCGCGACAGGAAACAGCGTCCAATTCAGCCACACAACGCAGCCGCCATGGACCGACCACCACTGCGTACACTTCACCATCAACAAACCCAAGGCACCCAAACCAGCCCCACGCCCACCTCAAAGGAACTGGAGCAAGGTTACCGACGAGCAACTTAACTCCACCCTCACCCGAGACAACCACACCTGGGCACCCGACGCAAATGACGCAAACAACGCAGCCAGAGAACTCCACACCTGGATCTTCAACTGCGCAGACGAGCTCGCCCCGCTACGCAACCCCGACAGACAACGCCCCAGGAAAGCCGCCTGGTTCACCACCGCTCTCCAAGAAGCCAGACGCACCTGCAGACGCCTGGAGAAGAACTGGAGAAACACCAAGACAACCGAAAACCACACCACCTACAAGGACGCCTTGACTGACTACCATAACCAGATTAGAGCAACCAAGAGGAAGTTCATCCACAACAAAATCCTGGCCAACTCCAAGGAACTTTTCAGTGTCATTCAGGAATTCACCAACCAACGCAGCGAAGCCACAGACATCACACCATCCCAAGACCTCTGCGACAAGCTTGGAACCTATTTCCACCTCAAGATCAAAAACCTCTATGACAACTTCATCGACCATCCACCAGGTGCCACAGACGGCCCCCCCGCTCCCCAGAAACACCAGCCAGCCCACCTTCTCCAACTGGACACCGATCGCGGCCGAAGACACCGCCTCGACCATGAAAAGCATCCACTCTGGGGCCCCCACCGACCCCTGCCCCCCTCACATCTACCACAGAGCTGCGGCCGCCATCGTACCCGAACTACAACGCACCATCAACACCACCTTCAAAACAGGCCCCTTCCCAGACGACTGGAAGCGCGCAGAAGTCAGACCCCTGCTCAAGAAGCCCACAGCTGACCCCACCGACCTCAAGAACTATCAGCCCATCTCGCTCCTCCCCTTCGCAGCCAAAGTTGCAGAGAAAACAGTCAACAGGAAACTGACACGATTCATTGAAGAGAACGCCGTCCTCGACCCGTCCCAATCCGGATTCCGAAGCAACCACAGCACAGAGACTGCCCTACTCGCCGCCACAGACGACATCTGCACCCTCCTGGACCAAGGCCACTCTGCAGCCCTCATCCTACTCAACCTATCAGCGGCCTTCAACACCGTCTCCCACCGCACACTAGTCGCCAGACTACACGACGCAGGCATACAAGGAACAGCCCTGGACTGGATCCGATCATTCCTCACCGGAAGAAGCCAAAGGATCAGACTCCCACCCTTCCTCTCCGACCCCATGAAAATTACCTGCGGAGTCCCACAGGGTTCATCACTGAGCCCCACCCTCTTCAACATCTACATGGCCCCCCTCGCAGCCATCGTCCGACAACATCGCCTCAACATCATATCCTACGCCGACGACACCCAGCTCATCCTCTCCCTCACCAAAGACCCCACCACTGCCAAACTCAAATTCCAGAAAGAAATGCAAGACGTCGCAGTCTGGATGACCAACAGCTGCCTGAAGCTCAATGCCGAGAAGACAGAAGTCCTCGTCCTCGGTACCACCCCTTCTGCATGGGACAGCACCTGGTGGCCGACCGCCCTTGGAAGCCCACCTACCCCCTCAGACCACGCCAAGAACCTCGGCATCGTACTTGACTCATCACTCACCATGAACCGACAGGTCAACGACGTCACCTCCAGCTGCTTCAACACCCTCCGCAAGACCTTCAAGTGGATCCCCCCTGAGTCAAGGAAGACAGTCACCCACGCACTCATCACCAGCAGACTGGACTATGGAAACGCACTCTACGCCGGCATCAACAAGTCCCTACTCCGCAAACTCCAAACAATACAGAACACCGCCGCCAGACTCGTCCTCGGCATCCCCCGACACGAACACATCAGCCAACACCTATGAAGTCTCCACTGGCTCCCCGTGGAGAAAAGAGTCACTTTCAAAATCCTCACTCACGCTACAAATGCCTACACAACAACGGACCCAAATACCTCAACGACAGAATCAACTTCCACGTACCCAAAAGAAACCTCCGATCTTCCAACCTCGCACTGGCCGAAACCCCGCGCATCCACAGAGCCAGAGCAGGCGGAAGATCCTTCTCTCACATTGCACCCAAGACCTGGAACGAGCTACCGGCAGACATCAGACGCGCCCCCTCCCTGAACACCTTCAGGAAGACCCTCAAGACCTGGCTCTTCGGCTAAACAGATCTGCGGACCCCCCCCCCATCAGCGCCTTGAGACCCTCACGGGTGAGTAGCGCGCTTACAATTCCCTGATTGATTGATTGATGCCGATGGTACAGTTTGATCAGGAAACATAGTGTCTTCGTTCAGAGGAGCAACACTTTTCTGAGTCTGTAAGATGTCTTTCAGATCATTTCTGCCTTCTGGCTGGAGAACAGTTGCTGGGATTCGCTTGCAGTGTGCTGCATTAATCCAATGGCGTCTGTTGGTGACACGGACAGCAGTTCGAGTCGCAAGCAGGATCTGCTCCAGATTTTTCCAGCGAGGCTCCAAATTCTTAGAACGTTGGAAGTTTTTTTACTAAGACAAACTCTCCCGGTTGGAGACCATGAGCTGGACCCTCTGATTTGTCTGGTATAGCTTCACGCACCTGCTGATGAATCAGAGACAGTTTTTCAGTCAAGTTTTTTAGGTAATCACTCAAAACAGGGTACTGTATTTCTTTGATTACATTTGGCCTTGGGGGTTGATACTCCCTTCCCAGGATTGTGCTGTAAACATATCATGCAATGCTTGACCAAATGCTCAGCTGTTTTCCGAATGTGCTTATTATCCCAAACCTGTTCTAGTTGGGAGATGGTGTTTTTGGCACTAACGTGAGCAGGTCCATGAGCCCTAGTCACAAAAGGTAATAAATAGGCATAGGGCAACTTCCATTTCGACATATCCTTTGACCTCCAACATCCCTCATCATCTAACTCTCCTTCCTTTTGCCATTCTGCCTTTTCTTGTTCAGTGGCTGACTGCTGTATTTCCTTAATCTCTGCATACATGTTTTCCCATCTTTCAGCTTGGGATCGTAGTACATATACTTTACTCGTGAGTGCACTTGCAGTATCTCGTGCTACTTCGTCAGCGAAAGCTTTCCTTGTCCCACCTTGTCTGTAATTTTCTTGTGGGCACTACATTTGATAATGGCTACACTCTTTGGCAATGTCAAGGCAGTAAGAAGACTATTTACCAATTCACCATGCTGTATTTTAGAACCATGGGAGGTTAGGAATCCCCTTTCCTTCCAAAGCTTGCCAAAATTGTGTGCCACACCAAATGCATACTGGCTATCCGTATAAATATTTACTGATAATCCCCGACTGAGTTCGCAAGCCCTCAAAAGCGCAATAAGTTCAGCTGCTTGGGCAGATTTTTGCGGAATACGGGCTGTTTCTACCACAGTTTGTAATGTGGTTATAGCATAAGATGCAGAAGTGGTGCCATCAGGTAATTTCAAGCAAGAACCATCCACCCATAATTCCCCTTCAGGATCTAACAAAGGTGTATCTTTAAGATCTATTCTTCCCTTAGTTTGTTCTTCTGTTAGGAAAATACAGTCGTGTATCTCATGAGTTTGTTCGGCTGGCAAAGGTAACAATGTAGCTGGGTTCAATGTCAAACATCTCTTGAGTGTAATATGAGGTGCCAAAAGCGTAAGTTCGTATCCTGTGAGTCTAGCGCTAGTCAAGTGTTGTGTTTTAGTCTGGTTCATAAGCGCATCTACGGAATGGGGTACCATAACCATAAGCTTGTTGCTCAACACTATCCCCTCAGATTGTCGTATAGAGATGGCGGTGGCAGCAACCGCTCTAAGACAGCCTGGAAGTCCTCTGGCCACTGTGTCTAATGCAGCCGAAAAGTAAGCACATGGACGATGTTTACTACCATATGGTTGTGTCAAAACTGACAATGCACATCCTTCTCTCTCGTGTACATATAATATGAAAGGCTTAGCATAGTCTGGAGTGCCTAACACTGGAGCAGGCAAAAGACACACATTTGATGGACGGAATGCAGAACAAATCAAAACATTCACCCCCAGTCAAGAGATCTGGGTTAAATCCATCATTCTTTTGCTCACCATGCCACCCAGTTTAGACCTGGCCATATGCAAATCAGTCTTGACCCTGTGCCTCATGGGAACAGTCCAGCCCGAACTGCCGAGCCAGGTCCTCCCTGGACCGGAAACAAGCATCCTAGGACCGGTTTCGGGGTTTCACCCCTCTTCAGCCAGGATAGCTTGATTCCAGTGGCACAGTGAGCCCGGGTCCCACGTCTGGGCATACCCGGCGCACTTAGGACGAGAAAGCAAAAGACACACATTTGAAGGACGGAATGCAGAACAAATCAAAACATTCACCCCCAGTCAAGAGATCTGGTTAAATCCATCATTCTTTTGCTCACCATGCCACCCCAGTTTAGACCTGGCCATATGCAAATCAGTCTTGACCCTTTGCATCATGGGAACAGTCCAGCCCGAACTGCCAAGCCAGGTCCTCCCTGGACCGGAAACACGCATCCTATGACCGGTTTCGGGGTTTCACCCCTCTTCAGCCAGGATAGCTTGATTCCAGTGGCACAGTGAGCCCGGGACCCACGTCTGGGCATACCCGGCGCACTTAGGGCGAGAAAGCAAAAGACACACATTTGATGGACGGAATGCAGAACAAATCAAAACATTCACCCCCAGTCAAGAGATCTGGTTAAATCCATCATTCTTTTGCTCACCATGCCACCCCAGTTTAGACCTGGCCATATGCAAATCAGTCTTGACCCTGTGCCTCATGGGAACAGTCCAGCCCGAACTGCCAAGCCAGGTCCTCCCTGGACCGGAAACAAGCATCCTAGGACCGGTTTCGGGGTTTTACCCCTCTTCAGCCAGGATAGCTTGATTCCAGTGGCACAGTGAGCCCGGGACCCACGTCTGGGCATACCCAGCGCACTTGGGGCGAGAAAGCAAAAGACACACTTTTCGCCCTAAGTGGGATGGGTATGCCCAGACGTGGGTCCCTTGCTCACTGTGCCACTGGATTCAAGCTAGCCTGGCTGAAGAAGGGTGACATACCCTGAAACCGGTCCCAGGATGCTTGTTTCCGGTCCAGGAGGACCTGGCCTGGCAGTTCGGTCTGGACTGTTCCCATGGGGCACAGGGTCAAGACTGATTTGCATATGGCTGGGTCCAGACTGGGGTGGCGTAGTGGGCAAAAGAACGATGGATTTAACCCAGATCTTTTGACTGGGGGAGAATGTTTGCATTGTCAGCATTCCGTCCATCATTTGTTTGCTGTAACACTGGAGCAGAACAAAGGGATGCACGAAGCTGCTGATATGCTTCCTGACATTCAGATGTTCATGGTAGAGGAGAGGGAGTGTCTTTAGTAACAAGGGACAAAAGAGGTTTGATGATAAGTGAGAAGTTGGGGATCCACTGTCTACAGTAGAAAGTAATACCAATAAGTGCCCTGACTTCTTTTCGAGTACTAGGAATAGGAATTTGTAGAATAGTTTGAATCCTGTCTTTAGTCAGAGAGCGGCCTTTCTTAGACAAGAGGTGACCCAAATAAGTGACTCCAGACTGACAATATTGCAGCTTATTCTTAGAGACCTTGTGTCCCTTAACAGCAAGATGATACAATAGGGAGAGAGTGGCCTTTTTACAATGCTCAATTGTTTCTGCGGCTAGCAAAATGTCATCGACATATTGCACAAGTGTAACTCCTGGTGGCAAGAGGAGTTCATCCAACTGTCGTTTAAGTGCCTGACTGTAAATGCTAGCACTTTCTGTATACCCTTGTGGAGCCCTACAAAATCTAAATGAGCGGCCCCGTAATGAGAATCCAAATAGATATCTACTGTTTTCATGTTTTGGAATAGAGGAAAAAGCGTTTTTGAGGTCAATAACAGAAAACACAGTAGCTGTAGGTGGGATTAATGTCAACAAGGTCGTAATATCAGAGACGACAGGATATTGAGGAATCACTATTTTGTTGACTTCCCTTAAGTCAATCACAGATCGGTAAATCTTGTCCCCTGTTCCATCGCCCCGTTTTAGGATGGGATGAATGGGGCTATTGCATACATTAGAGGAAACTTCCTCAACAACTCCTGTACGTATCATGTCATCAATGATAGAGATCAGTGCATCCTCACCTTCTTTTGATATTTTATATTGCGGGACTCTTGGTAAGGAAACATCCTCCCGAACCTGTATATGTACTGGGGAAATGTCCATTCTTCCCACATCTGTCAGCAGTAGCCCAAACACATGAAGGGACAGAATCAAGATCCGAACATAAAGAGAAATTATATTGTTTAGGTAATGTCCTTTTCCCAAAAATGACACGTACTCCAGATGGGGAACAATGTATAGTAGCATGGAAATATGTCAAAAGATCGAGTCCCATCAGATTGTCTGGAGCATGTGGGGGAAGTAAAAAGGGGGCTGTAGTGATGAAATTTTTAACCTGCAAAGGTAGTTTTTGGGACACAGGGCTAGGAGTTGGTGTTCCATCAAATCCTATTGATGTAATTACTTGGCCAGACAAGGGTGTCCCAGGGACCAGTTTCTGAGATATTGCACTACGTGTCGCCCCTGTATCCACTAAAAATTTCTGATCCTGCCCAAGGATAGTGGCTGTTATATAGGGCCCTGGCTGGTCTACAGGTATCTCAACTGGTCCTCCTTGTCCTACGCTGTCTTAGGCAAAATGTGTTCCCACAGTTTCCTCTGATTCCCAATCCTCCATAGAATATTGATTATTTCGTTGATCAAAATAATTTCCTGACCTATTTCTCTCTGGAGCTTGAACCTGCTGTTGCTGCTGTCGGGGAGCTGAAGTCCCCCGGCTACCATTCACTTGTCCCCTTCCTCTCCCACCAGCAGCTAAAACAGGGCATTCTGAACGCCAATGTCCTTTCTCCTTACAATAAGCACATTGATCCAGCCCTAGTGGAGTCTGTCTACGCGGTGGCCCTACTGGAGGTGTTTGTCTGAAATTCTGACCATAATTTTGACCACGACCTCGACCTTGAGGTCCATACGCCTGGACCATCATTACCTTAGTTTTTAATTCTTTTAATTTTCCTTCTTTCCGTTCTTGCTCAGTGGTCACCTGATTCTGATAATACTGAGCCATATCTAATATGGCTTTCGGGGTTACTGAAGCCCATGTGCTCTCAGAATTTTTTAAGCGAACCGATATCTCAGTAAGTAAATTTCCCACAAATCGATCTACAAATAAATGTGCACCCGTAGGTGTAGATGTATCTTGCCCACTAAAATCGTGGAACACTTCCTCAAAGCGAGTAAAGAAATCAGGGACGGCCTCTCCCTGTTTTTGTTTACAAGCAGTGAGAAGTGCCCAATCTATTTTCCTGGCCGGAACCATCGTTTTTATGTAAGTAAGTATGTTACCAGGAAGATCCAGTATAAGCTGACTAGGTTTCTGACCAGGTTTCCTATCCCTGTCGGCTGCTATAATGGCCGTCCAGTCTCCTCCTAAATCAACAGCATGATCCTGTTTCCGGGTAAGTCGCCACATATCTGGTGGCAGGATCATACCAAAAACATATCAATATCTGCTAAGGTCATGACACAAGAATCAATGGCTGCCTGTACATCATCATAAAATCCTCTAGGATTTTTCCGTATGTCTAGTAAAGAGGCTTTTAAAGTGAGTACATCCGTCCTTTTCCAGGGCATATATATCCAGTTGTACAAAAAATGGGCTCTAGCATCAGGACTATTAGGGTCATCATTATCTGCATTCCCTCTTCCAGGAATGAATTGTGGCGCGGCTTCCCTCATAGGTCTTATTCGAGGAGAGGAAGAGAGTTCATTACGATATCCAATTATCGTTGTTATGGCAGTGTTAATTCTACTCACAGGGAAGGCTCCTATCGGACACTGTCGATTAATAGCTCTAACATCATCAGGGCCATTCTGTCCTGTAGTCATCTCCCATTGGACCATAAGTTGATGAGAAAGCTTATTTATGAGACAAAGAAGCTCGCCCTCAGAAAAATCCTGTATCTGATCTATCATTTCTCCTACCTCCATTTCTAGATCACTCAACCAATTTAATACCATCAATCTTATCGCATCCTGACATGATTGAGATACAGTAGAACGAAGAACTCGAGGGGTCAAGACAGATGCAGAAAGTACGGGATCATCAGTTATTTCGGGTGCAGTAGCCTGGGATGGGGGCGCAGTGGCCTGGGATGGGGGGGGTAGAGGATGTACCGGTACTGGTTGGAAAATAGGGAGCTGGACAACCGCGGGCAAAAGAGGTGGAACCGGAGGTACAGGGGGAACGACATTTGGTGGTCCAGGGGGAAGAGGTGTTAAGGGTACATATGGGGGTGGGGGTCGTTCAGTCAATAATCCATCAATATCTGAATCCACATCCTCTTGGTGGACCTGAACTGCTACTGTTGGTCTAACTATATATTCCTTAGATATTAATAATCTATGCTCTCTATCTAAACATTCCTTTTTCTCCTGAACTTCCTTATCCTTCAATTCCTTATACTTCTGATACTCTGTCTTCCTTTCCTGTTTCCTTTGTACCTTCTTGGCCTTGAGCTGCCGCTCCTTTACTTCCTTCCTCCACATACGCAAACTGTCAAACATGGCTGGCCTAACGTTCTTTAAAAACAATCGTTTCTCTAAATACTCGAGTTTGTGAGGGTCCATTGTTCCCTCTAATGGCCATTGCAACTGGGGATCCCCTTTTGTATATTTGTTCCACAATGCATTATACATGATGGGACAAATACCATATTTGATGTACATCTCAAAATTCGGCGTATCTTCTGGTGGCGCCGGCTGACTTGCTTCCAAAATGCTTTGCTTATCACAGCAGCAACAACAAAACTTCCAAAGAGTGCTAATCACAGGCATGTTATATAAGATATCAAAAAAAACTTATAAACAGAGAGAAATAAAAAAATATTCTCAAATTACCTGTAAGAAAAAATGTTAGTCAAAACAAATAGCAAGTTCCAAAACAGATTCTAAATTCCAAAATTCCAAGCAGATTCCGAACGGATACCAAACAAATGCCAAGGCAAATACAAAACAAATTCTAACCAAATGAACCGGTTCAATACAGATTTACCTTATGTGTAGTCTTCGACTCCCAACTGTCGATCCTCCCTGATCCAAAAAAAATGACCATCCGAAGGCCCCAGTCAAGGCCAGCAGCCGCCAGGAAGATCAGAGTCGGAGAGCTGAAAAATCACCTTGGACCATGAGCAACACTAGTCTCTTCAGGTGGGGCGCCCCTCAGCGAAGTTCGTCTTACCGACCCGATCTCCTCCCCTGGTCCGATTGCAAGCCCTTGATGGGGCCCCATGTTTGGGCGCCAATTTGTGGAAGCAGATTATTATTAATCCACTGGTGCAGGGTCACCACTTCGTCCACGGGTTTTTAACAAGTAAGGAGGAATCGACACTGGAGCGAAGTACAAACCATAGGTTATTTATTTAGCATTCATGAATGGGGCTCCGTCCGACAAGCACCATAGAGATACTCAAGGAGAGAGCGCGTGGAACAATGGTTACATGGGTTTTTATAGCAAAAGATCACAAACAAGGGACGCCCAGAGGTAAATAGAGCTTTGGAAAAAACACACAAATGAGGTACCGGTAAGAATCGACTGCCTTGGTGCCTTGTGCAATTGTCGCGTCCTGAAGCTGCACAACAAGATATGCTATCTGAGCAAACTTTACTTGAGGCTTTACCACTGTCTGAAAAACCCTGTGCGGACGCCAGCTGTTCTTTTGCGCTGACTCTGCATGTATACACAGCCTACAATGCCCCAATCTAGATTCTTTACTCATGTTTTTACAGATGCAGTGTCAAGGATAGAGCCAGGCTGAAAGCAGGGCAGGGGTGAAAAATGGATGAGGCATAGCTTAATCAAAAAACAAGAGAATCAGATTTTACATTTTAACAGTGTAACGACAAACAGGGGTGAGGGTTGCAATGGCTTTCTGGTGGGAGAAGAAAACAGGAGGGCGATAAATTGCTCACTAACTCTCCGGAAGCTACCCAGGAGCAGGTGACTTGATAACAACACTCTACAGCTCGCCATACGCGGACATGGACCAACACGTCCACGTTAAATACTCAATAAATGTACTTTATTACTGTTTACTTTAGGAAGTTGGGTCAGGTTGACCCCAAAAGTTCTGATTTAGGTCTCTTTTGTTATTACGATTGGGGGTGCACAGATGGTCTTTTATTCACAAGAAGCATGTATGGAGAGGAACGTGGGTCTGACGAGGTGAATACTAGCGGAAGGGGAAAGAGGAGGGGGACCCCAACAAAAGGCTGATTTTACAGAATGCAAGCTGGCACAGTACCCCAAACATTAAATACAAATGGTGGTTACCTTGCTTACTTGGAATGTGAAGGGGCTTAACTCCCCTGGCAAACGCCAGAAATTATGGCAATATCTCCAAGACCAGAGGCATGATGTAGTCGCACTGCAGGAAACACACATGAAAAGGGATGAGGAACAACGATTAAGACACAGGACATATCCCATTATTTATCGCTCAACGACACGACTAAGCACTACTGGGTAGCACTGCTCTTTCATAGATCTCTGAAAGTCAAGCCGGAAGGAAGTAAAATAGACAAGGAGGGCAGGATAGTGATGGTTAAGGGGAAACTGCAGGGCCGCCTTTGTACATTTGCCTCCATATATGCGCCCAACACCAATCAGACTACATTCATATCCAAGGTCCTATCGTGGTTGGGGGGGTTCGCCAAGGGTGAAATTTTTCTATGAGGGGATTTCAATTTAACATGGGGCGCAGGCCTGGATAGCACGCAATCCCAAAGGGCAGTTTCTAGCACCTTCACCAAAGCCTTGAAAAAAGATTTCTCTGCGTTGGGCTTAATAGACACATGGCGCACAATGAACCCACTAGATAGGGACTAAACTTTCTTTTCTCATACACACAGGTCCTATTCTAGGATCGACTACATTTTTCCAAGTAATAATCTAATCCCAGCACTGCAGGCCACCTCCATACACCCTATCACTGTATCGGATCATGCCCCTTGTACATTGACACTGGCCTGGGATAGTCCTCCCCCAAAATACAAGAGATGGTTCTTACCAGTGGCCCTTACAAGGGACCGCTTACTGCGCGACGAACTACGTAAGTTCATCAAGGAATATTTCCTTAGAAATGCTCCCAAGGATACCTCTCAGGCTACTAATTGTAATGCCTTCATGGCAGTCCTTAGAGGACAATGCATCACACTTAATGCGGAATTGACCAAGCGCAGGGCACAAGAAAGATTGGCTTTGGAGACAGAACTGAAAGAGACAGAAAGGGAACACAAGAGACAGCCTATTTCGAGCCTGCAAAGAAATGTAACGGCCCTCAGGGGCAAATTGAATGCTATACACAATAATAGAGCAGCGTTAACTCTTCTACAACTCAAAAGCTCTACCTAGGAAAAAGGAAATAAGGTAGGAGCGCACCTGGCCAGACAGTTGAGGATGAAAAGGGAAAGAGACTACATAGGAGACATAAGGACATCGGGGGGATAAAGCGACCACGGAGCCTGATATAGCGCTCGCTTTTGGCCAATTTTACCAAAACTTATCCCAGGCAGAGAGTTAAGAAATAACTGAGCAAGGGCGATACCTGGGGGAGGTGGAGCTTCCAAGGGTGACAGCAATGCAGAATGATGGACTGGGAGCCACAATATAATCAAACAGAAATCCCTCTGCCTGTATGCTAATATATATAGTGCTAAAGAGTCACTGATACATTAGAACAGCCCTACGGCCCTGGCCTTCCAAATTATGATGCAGCAAACATAATATACTGAAAAATCACATTTATTAATTTTGTTTTATCAAAATGGTAAAGAACATGATCAAAAAATTCAAGCGCATCCTAAGTCACACTCTCAACCAATCCAGACAAGCACATACCCAAACATACTCTATCATCCTGACAAATCCGGATTCATTCTATAACACAATATTTTTAAAAACAGTTACACAGCCCTCCCCAGATATAAGGGGATACATGAAATTCAGAAATACAGTTAGATAAAATCAATAACAGTATCAGCAAATCCGATGGTCAGTTAATCATGCAGCTCATAGTCCAGTTTCTTCTCAAAGAGGAGGGTGAGAATGGAAAAAACACACAACCAGCTCCAGCGCGGACGCGCGTTTCGGTGTCTGACCCAGCTGTGGGTCACACCTTCAGGGCGCACGGGTCATGTGCGAGACACAAGGAGTGATGCGCCTGGAAAGACAACAATTTTTAGGATACACATTATACAATTAGATAAAGCAGGGTGTCTACATGAGAACATCCCCTGCAAGCAATGGCGTCACTAGGGAGGTGCGGGGAGTGCGGACCGCACCGGGTGACACCATCACATGGGGTGACACCTTTCCCAAATGAGACTATTTATTAAATAATCTCATTTGGGACAGGTGTCACCCCATGTGATGGTGTCACCCGGGACACCATCACATGGGGTGACACCTTTCCCAAATGAGACTATTTAATAAATAGTCTCATTTGGGAAAGGTGTCCGCACTGGGTGACACCAACCCTAGTGACGCCGCTGCCTGCAAGGCAACATAATAAAATGGAAGGCACAGGTTAGGGCATGTAGATAGATGAATAGATAATGAACAAAGGCGCGTGCACACTTCAGAAGAACAAGAAATAATATCGAAAGCCAGTGAAGTCATTTGCCAATGCATGCAATTCACAGAAGGCCT
Source organism: Calotriton arnoldi (assembly GCA_963921515.1). Taxonomy (NCBI): domain Eukaryota; kingdom Metazoa; phylum Chordata; class Amphibia; order Caudata; family Salamandridae; genus Calotriton; species Calotriton arnoldi. The sequence goes on from CAWUFW010006663.1 coordinate 546,690, forward strand.
CAGTGATGCATACACGTGCCGGAAAAGGAAAATATATAGAAACAGTGAACATCAAAATACAAGTATATCGTGATGCCAATCACCTAGGTGACCCAAGACAGAAATAGTGCAATAATACTATAAAAAGTCTTTAAGCGAAAATACCTGAAACACAATGGAAAACAAGGAATCACAGGATCACATAAAACAAAGAAGCACAAAAAGATGGGCTTCTCGTTGGGACCTAAAGATAAAGTACAAACACCATAAGCTCAGAGTCCGAAAAGGGGCAAAGAAATCTCACAAAGTCGGGCGAGCCAATATGTGTGACTCATATACACCACAGCTTACCACATGAATAATGGACCCGCTAGGTTTTCTGATCAATAAAGACTTCTATGACGATGAATCCAAGACTCACTGGATAAGGAATAAGAGAATACAGGGGAGTCCACACGGCGGACCAAATGGTTCTTTCTGACTAAAGGCCCAGGACGGGCGCAGCGATATCATTAAAATACAGGCAACAATTTGAAAACACCTAAAGAGACAAGCAGATACACACATGAACTGGGTCCAAAAAGGAAAAGAAAAAGATTAAATGCGCTGATCTAATATGCATGGAGCTTAAACTCGGGTACAAATGCAGAAAAATCCACATAGTCAGAGTTCTGTAGCCACACTAATGACCAGATAGACAAAGTCATGCGAAGTAAAGGTGCATTACTAGGCGGTGTCCAGGAATTCAAAAGAAATGCTAGGCGCTAAGAAGGTCTCACTACACATAACATAATTCCTGAACCTACATACTACTTTACACAAAAATACAGGAGGTGTCAGTTTTGTAGCCACACTGGAGACCAGATAAGCAAAGTAATGCAAAGCAAAGGTCCGTTAATAGACGAAATCCAGGAATTCAAAAGAAAGGACATAGTGGGCGCTTAAAGAGCCTCACTACAAATCCCATGGTTCCTGAACCTGCATGATACTTTAAACAAAAATACGGGAGGCATCGTGGAGTGGCGCACCCGGCTGGATGGAAACCTGCTCCCCAGATATGAACCCGCACAGTTCGTGCAACTTAAACAGCAATTACAGAAGCACTAATTAAGATCGCCCAGGGGAAGATGTGAAAAACGGGATACTAACTGGATGTAAAAAGTCGATTGAATTCCTAGAAATGCAGCGTTAGTCCAACAATGGCAGAATAAACTGACCTGGTTAATATATTACAGAGGCGGTAGAGCAACGTCCACACAGATGGCCGCCCGTGACCACGATACACGGGGATCTCAGCAGCTTCAGGTAAGCAGCTACGGACGCCATTAGGCGAACCGCTAGTTTAAATAGGAATGCGTACGTGACATAACAGCTGCAAGGAGGCCAAGAGAAGATTCCTCCCTCCCCGAACATCCAAGATGGAAAGGGGATGAGGGGAAAGTAAAGGGTCGTAACAAGAGGCGCCATGGTGGAATGACTGCCTCGAGTACATGAACTACTCATGAACAAGTAAATAACTCCAAAATAAAATAAAAAAATAATAAAAACCGTCCCCAACAGGCGGCCAAGAAGTATGGAATCAAAGTATTTCAGCACACTATCAAGACCGGCCGAGAATGGGGAGAGCGGGATCAATCAGAATTCCGAAAAAAGGCAGACATAATGTAAAGGGGCCAATAACAAAAACTTAATAGGAGGACATAAGGGTAAGGGTACCTAGGATATCTGTGCGCACAATGGGGGGTGGGGTTTGGAGGGGATAAGTATCCAGGCAAGAATTACAAAATCACATTCTCCCACGGAAGAATTTCATTAAGTCCTCTTTCTTTAGTATTGAGAGTGAATATCCAGAATACTTCTCTCTTCCTGCGCGTAGCTGTCACATCTCTCCCCGCTTGAGGTAGGACTTTCTCCAGCACAGACCATCTGAGATCACTTTCAACGTGGTTGGCCTCTATCCAGTGGCCAACTAGGGGAGCTGTGTGTTTAGATAATCTTATATTAGACTTGTGTTCCCCAATTCTTTTTCTGCATTCTCTCCCTGTTTCACCTACATAGGCCAGATTACAGGGACACAAAATGATGTACACTATATTGGAAGATCTGCAATTCGTCATCTCTTTAAGAAAAACCGTTCTCTCATTTATTCGAATGTTATCACTGACGATGGCATTGGGGCACGCTTGGCAAGAACCGCATCTATGATTACCTTTGATGGGTTCGCCCCCAGTGATAGATTTCTGACAGAAGGTATTACATTCAGGTCTTTTTGCTCTCACCAAAAAGTTCCTGAGGTTTTTATTCCTCTTAAAAGCGAAAAGAGGTCTCGGTAGTTTTTGTTCCTGGCCATCAATGTTTAAGAGGTGCCATTGAGAATTTATAATTTGGCGAACCTTGTGGTCGAAATTAGAGTGTTTAGTTACACAGACAAGTTTGTCCAAATGTTCAGTATTCTTTGGTCTGAACATCGCCTCCCGATCTCTTTTGAGGGCATCTTTAATCAATCTAGTTGGATAACCCCACCTGATCAATTTCTCTTTCAAAATTTCAGCTTGTTTCAAAAAGTCCCTAACATTTGTACAATTTCTTCGGACACAAAGAAATTGGCTGAATGGTATGCCCTCCTTCTGGCATAGAGGGTGGAAACTATTGAATTGCAATAGCGTATTTTTTGCCGTGGGCTTGGTATACAAGGAAACCTGAAGGTGAGAGTCCTGATGTTCAATCCAAACATCAAACGAAATTAATAAATGTGATTTTTCAGTATATTATGTTTGCTGCATCATAATTTGGAAGGCCAGGGCCGTAGGGCTGTTCTAATGTATCAGTGACTCTTTAGCACTATATATACTAGCATACAGGCAGAGGGATTTCTGTTTCATTATATTGTGGTTCCTCCCCCTGTTCTCCCTGCCTGTCATCAGTTCCAGGGGGCCCCTTCCGTGTGAGTGGATGGACTGGGAGCACCAATAACCCCAGAGGAAGTAAGCAGTGCCATAGCTAACCTAAAATCACATAAATCACCAGGCCCGGAAGGCTTGAAGGCCCAGTTTTACAAAACGTTCGGGTCAGAGGTAATCCCACAACTGGTAAATTTATATAACTTCTTTGCAGAGTCGGGAGGGTGGTAACAACATCTATGGGGGAGGCCCTTATCTCGGTGCTGCCCAAGCCTGGGAAGGATCCTCAACTATGCAGCTCCTACCGTACAATAGCGCTCATCAATCTGGACGCCAAAATATAAACAAAGATACTGACCAGTATGCTGGAATCGCTAATGCCAGAACTGTTCCACCCGGACCAAATTACAGAGGGTCTTCCATCTTATGGATAAGGCGAACAAAAAATCGGTACCGGCGGTTCTTCTGGCGCTAGATGCTGAGAATGCCTTCGATCGCGTGGATTGACCCTTTCTTTTTCAGACCTTGAGGAAGTATGGGTTCTGTGACAGATTTATTGCTATGATAAAAGCTAACTATGCGTGCCCAAGCGCTAGGGTCATTGTCAATGGGGTGAGTTCAGCAGTGTTTTTCCTGAAAAGTGGGACCCGCCAGGGAGGCCCCCTCTCCCCAATTCTTTGTGCCCTAAGCCTAGAACCCCTGGCCGCTAAAATTCGCCTGAGATACAGGGTATTACTTTCGGGAGAGACGAACATAAGATTTCCCTGTTCGCGGACGATATGCTCTTATCGGTCACAGCCACGTAAACCTCATTTGTAAGGGTAATGGAGGAGTTGAGGCGTTTTGAACTAGTAGCTGGATTACGGGTTAACCTTGCTAAGTCTTATCTGCTGAACAACACAATGTCGCAGAGGGATATGGAAGCACTGGTCGATTCTACGCCCTTCCAGTGTGCTAAAAAGGAAATCATATACCTGGGAATTAGAATAACTCCTAGGCTACAGGACCTTTATAAGGCAAACTATCCCCGACTTCTCCAACAAGTGAAAGCAGATCTATATAGATGGGCTCCCATGTATCTCTCATGGTTAGGTCGCATTCAGGCGATCAAGATGATGATACTGCCTAGAGTCCTGTACCTTTTCCAAGGCCTGCCGATTGAGATAGAACAAGGGTTCTACGCCACATTAAAATCATTGATCATCCACTTTATCTGGGGAGGGAAAAGGGCAAGATTAGCATTTCAACAACTCCGGCTTCCCAAACACAAGAGGGGCCTGGCACTACCAGAAATGAATCTCTATTACAAAGCAGCCCAACTCAGAGTGATTACAGAATGGTCATCCAGGGTATCCGACAAACACTGGTTGCATATGGACAGGGCGGTGGCAAGGAGGAGTATATGGGACTTACTGTGGAAAACCAAAGTGGAGCGTCCGCCTGATGTTTACCTAAGCACACCTACTAAAACCACACTTAAGGTGTGGGATGATATACACAGGGTATCTGCCCTGACTACGTTCCCATCACCCTTCACACCCATACACTATAATCCAGCGTTTTCGCCTGCATATGCACCGGGACCCTTCGATGCATGGAAGGAAGGGGGATGTCATACGATTTCTGACCTGTTCCATAATTGGGACATCCTCCCATTCGAACATTGTCAGAGGGAGTTTAACCTCACAGCCAACGAATACTATCACTACACTCAGCTTAGACACTGGGTCCTTACCAGGGGAGGTAGGGAAGCAGCAACTAGGGAGCTCACGCCCATAGAGAAGCTAGCGAAATTAGAAAAGGGCACAAAAGGAACGATCTCGCACCTCTGTAAGATACTTCAGTCCACATTGCATACTGAGAAACCCAGACACAGGCTGCTCTGGGAGCACATGGTGGGGGTAAACATCACAGACAATGGGACAAATTATATATAGCAAACACAAGGAGATGATGGACGGAGCGCTGAAACTTTTCATACACTCACCCCCAGTCACAGATCTGGATTGAATCCATCATCGTTCTTTAGCTCACTTCGCCACCCCAGTTCAGGCACAGCTATATGCAAATCAGTCTTGACCCTGTGCCTCATGGGAACAGTTCAACCCTTTATGTTGGAGAGGCTGTGGACTCCAAGGAGATTTTAGGCACATTTGGTGGGACTGCCCAATGATCCGACCATTCTGTTCAGAGATTCTAGCACAGATTAAGGATATACTGGGTTACCCCATCCCCTCTGACCTGGGGTCAGATCTGACGCTCTCAAACGCCAAACGGTTAGCGATAGGACCATCCTCTGGCTGTGTTTAGGGGCAGCCAAAATGACACTGGCGGCGGCGTGGTAACAGAAAGAAGCACCATCCATGACCCAATGGCATGCTCGACTATGGCAGGCTCTCACTATGGAGAGAATGGCGAGCGTGCTAGCAGACACCTTCAAAAACTTTGAATAAACATGGGGACCCCTAGTGAAGTATTTATCGCAGGGCCTCCCTCTGTTTGCGGGCCCTACGCGTACCCGGGCACTTCACCTTTTCCAATTTTAGGAAATCGTAGGGCGAGAGGGGATTGTGGGAAGGCGACATAGGAAAGACACTTACAGGGGCCCTATGAACAGGCCAGGCAATCCATAAGCTCAAACGCGATTCAGTGAAACTCTGTGCATTCTCAAGGTTTTGAGGGGAGGGGAGGAGTTAAGAGGGATTTTAGTATTCTCTGACTAATGTATGAGAAAGATCAATAGTGCTATTGCGATGTCTACCCTAAAGTTGTTTGCACTCTTCTTCTCCAAAACGAAGGAACTGTACCACCATATAGCCTAACATTGTTTGAAGAAAAGGTGGGGATTGGAATGGCACTATGTAATCATCTGCTCTTGGGAACATTTCAATAAAAAGACTGTTGACAAAAAACAACCTTACAGGTCAGAGAGAATCGGTTCTTGAAGGAAAAGGGTTCAAAATCCCTGAAGAACCATCTGCTAGAAGACAGACATTAACGCTTGTCCCCGCAAAGGTGTGAGAAAACTTGATGACCGAAAAGGGTCAAATGCATGATAAAAGCCATATAATCTGCATTGTTCATAACAATAAAGAATCAGAGAAAGAACTGTCCTGATAAAATCCCAAAACAGGACTTTCAGAACTCATTTCCCCAAGGGAAAGATGGACAACAACACCTCCTAGGTTTAAATAATTTAGTTTGGACAAAATTAATATTCATATTCATCCTATGCACCAATTGCATAACATCTTCCAACAAAGCTTCATATATAGACATAAATATACATACAAACATAAATGCGTCACCAGATACTCCGATTGACCCAGCAATTCACAGAATTTCACTGGCCAATAACTACTGCCAGAACGCAAGAAAATATAAAACTTGCCTCCAAACGGCCTTCAGTGCCATAGTCCAACAGACTGAACACAATTTCGAGCCCTGAATAAGCTCAAACACCAAGGCAAATTAGAAAAGAGAATTACCACATCTTTGATTAAAACCTTTTTCTTTTCTCCTTTTTAAAAAAAAGCAATATGTGCAACACATAATAGTCATGTATACTCCGTATACATAAGAACTAACTAGAACTGAGAAACCAGTTCCAAAAAGTGCTTTCCAATAATATTGAAAAAAGGTAATGCACCTAAAAGTGCAGTTCCAAAATATCTCATAAAATAAATCCTTGTCAACAATAGGCACATACGACACCTGTGATACAAGATAATATATAAAACACAGCAGCACATTTTATCATGTATACACCGTATACCAAAAAACCACTCTGAAATGAGAGGTTTGGCAAAAATACACAAACCAGAGAGAAAAGGGGGCACTACGTCAGCAATACAACACCATAGGTGACTTGCCATAAGAAAATGCGGACTGTCAAAAGGTGGCCTAAACAATTGACACCACAAGATAAAACAGTCGTGATTCCTCACGAGATGAGAAATGCTGAAAGTAACAAGTACATCCTCTCCGGAAGACAAAACCACGTATATCAATAACATCATAGGAAAAAAAAAAGCCTATTATAAAATAGTCTCCAAGACTTTCATGGATGATTGCCAACCAAATAAACGTTGGTCCTGAGACAGGTTGGACCAACCCGTGCATCACAAACCTTTGGCTGCCAAGTTACCGCACCACAAAGTGGAGCAGGGATAGGGATTGCCTGCATTTGAGGAAATATTCATGTCTACACTAGACACTGTTCCTTTACCCTAAATGAAGAACTCACAAGCAAATATCATCCAAAAGCATGCAAAGTATATACTCTGAACTAGAGCAACACTCCAACTTGCTCAATCTCTTCAAAGAATTGAAGCACTAATAATTAATACGTAGTCCGCTTAAGTAGAGAAAACAAACTGCACTGAATACACTGGTTAAGAAAAAAACCATAGCAGCGTGTTAATGTAACAGAACCCCCGAGAGGGTATCACAAGAGGAAAAGGGCGATTATTAGCTCACTACCATAGTCCTTACAAGAACATAAAACGACGTCCATTAAGGACTAAGCTGTATATCAGAGAGATCTATAGTATAGAAATAGACTACAAAAGTAGTATTTCTGAAGAGCTATACGATAGTAAACCAATACTCCACATGGAGTAAGTCACATACCCAATAAGGGGTATAACCTCTTGAGACCAAGCTCTTCATCAGAGTAAAACAAAGAATAAATAACCAGCTACACAGCTGTAAATAACACCAGGAGATTAAAAAAGTCGAATCCGGAGACAAATCTTCTCATTATATCCAAAAAGTAGTGCTTAACTCTTCAACCCTACAAGACATAGCAGAGGGAGGAGATAATCCATAAACATAAGAACCACAGCCGTGGATACATAAGAAATAAACAAAAGACCTGATAAGGTCAAATTACAAATGGCCAGCAATGAGGCGTTGTACCGCAGAATCAGCATGGCTGTCAAATAAACAGGCTCCATCAAATGGCAAGTCTTTTAAACTCTTCCGAACATTATCAGGAAATCTCGAATTGCGCAACCAAGCGTGTCTACGGAGAGCATTGATCGAGCCATAGCTCTGCCAATATAATCTTTTGTGTCCTTCGCCGATTTAGTATTAAACTTTGCCATCTCACGGCCATCCTGCACAAGCTGAGAGAGTTCAGTCCTGACCCCTTCAGGAAGGGAAGGAAGCAGTTGGTTGAAAGAGTCCCACAAAGTATATGAAGCCCTTCACAAGACACAAGATGTGTTCAACGACCTCAAGGCCGAACTAGTCCATACAAAGATATTCCGGCCACACATCTCCAACCACCAAGACTCTCTACCTGGCTGAAGCAAAGGAGAAACCTCCAAATTTGGCGAAGCTGTAGAAGTTTGCACAACAAACCCTTTAACAGTAGGGTGTCAAGAAAGACAAGCAGGGTCGTCCGGAGTAGGATGATGACAATGAGAAATGGCACGATCAACAGAAATACCTAACATCGGCTTAGCCAAGTACCCAGGAGAATGTTGTACAGAGACTCTCCATAAGGTAATAAAGGTTTAACACCTGTGACACCTTGATGAAGCAGATCTAATAATGGATCAGATGACAAAGTCACAGACGGAAGTTGCAATTTTAGTATCCTAGCAGTTCTCTTAATAGTCTCAGCGAAAGCTGCACTAGCCTCTGTCCCCATTCATGGCGGAGAAAGCAGATCATAATTAGGAGACAGTTGCAGACTACTGTAGACTGACTGAGTTGGGTATCATGGCGGAGAGGTCAGTCTTTTCTGAAATCACATATACCCACCCAAAGACAGAATTTAACCTGAATAAACCCCCCAGTTGCTCAGACCTTGCAAAATCATCTGAGCTAAGCATTATCTATTTGAATACTCGCTCCTTGCCCAAACACAAATTGGACATTTTCCACCTACTGGATTCAGCACATCCAGATATTCTCTTATTAACAGAAACATGGTTATCCCCAGATTCCGCTCCTGATATTTTGGCGGCACTCCCAAATAACTACTATATCTTGCAGGCAAACCGCCCCCCAGGAAAGGTGGGCGGAGGAGTAGCTGCCATCATACGGCAAGAGTTAAAATTCACCTCATTAACACCATTAGCTTTAAACAGGGTGGATAACTTAGTTATTAAACTAGAGTCTGTGTCGGCCCCGCTGATCTGCGTCTTACTATATAGACCCCCTCCAGAGTATGTCCCTGTTCCCCCACTCGCTGGGCGAACAGATGGCTCACCTTACGATGAATCATGCCAACATATTGCTGATCGGCGATTTTAACTATTGGGCCAACGATGCTCTGGGCGGGCCACACGCGGAACAACTGAATGACCTACTCAGGGGGCTGAATTTCACCCAGTGGGAATCTCTGGCTACGCACAATAAGGGACATATTTTAGACCATGTCTGGTCAGTTAATACCCAAGTTTCTGCCTTGATTGTCTCCCCTTGCACATGGTCAGACCATCACCTAATACAGTTCACTATTTACAATATAACGAAGATTACTTCTCCTGTTGCCAGAGGGACTAGGGCCAGGAACTGGAAGAATCTGGATAAAAATTCCTTCCTGACCACACTGAGCAATACAGCTCCCGTCACTCAGTCTTCGGTCACAGCCAGTGCTGATAATCTTACCGCTTGGCTCACAGCGGCCTGTAACAAGCACGCCCCGCTTAGGAGGGTGAACACAGTTCGGCGCCATGAGGCCCAGAAATGGTTTTCAGCAGACCTAAAAAGTCAAAAACTAGCCCTCCGCCAAGCGGAGAGGAACTGGAGAAGCAACTACTCCTTGGCTAAGTAAGAGATCTTTCTAGTTAAACTTAAACTCTATAAAAAAGCTATCTGCACAGCTAAGACCACACACTTCTCCGCCAAAATCATGAACTCCTCAAACAAGTCGAAAGAAATTCTTTCCATCATTAATGAACTGTCTAACCCCGACCGAATTACAGTGAAACCTACACCATCCCAAGTGCTGTGTAATTCTCTTAATACTTTTTTTATAGATAAAATTGTTGCAATCAAGGATAGTATCTTAAAGAACATTACGTCCAGGGCACCGTCAATAAAATCAGAAAACCCCCACTTCTTGGAGCAGTTCCCAGTGATCGACAGGCTGGACTTTCCAGACCTCCTTTCCAAAGTTAAATCAGGATCACCAATGGATAGCTGCCCACCCTGTGTTCTAAAAGAGATTTTTTTCTCTACTTCCTATGCATGCACTCTCACTTTTAAATGAGTCATTGACTCAGGGCATTGTCCCAAGCGCCTTCAAAGAGGCTGTTATTGTTCCCCTTTTAAAGAAACCAGGGGCCGACCCTGAGATACTGACCAACTACCGTCCAATTTCCCTCCTTCCATACTTGGCTAAGGTACTTGAATCTCATGTAGCTAGATGTCTATGTGCCTCCATTGAACAGTCAGAATATCTCAATCCCCGCCAAGCAGGTTTTCGCCCAGCCCATTCCACCGAGACAGTCATACTGACCGTCCTGGACACCCTCCGGAACGAAATAGACAACAAATCCCCTCAGGCTCTGGTACTGTTGGACCTGTCCGCGGCATTCGACACGGTCGACCATAACATCCTTATCGACCGTGTCCGTGCCGCGGGCCTTCAGGGATCAGCCCTTCGATGAATACGGTCCTTTCTGGAGGGCCGCTCGCAATCAGTTTATCTATTTGACTTCATTGCGCCTGAAAAGAGTGTAACCTGTGGAGTTCCCCAGGGTTCTTCATTATCTCCCCACTTATTCAATCTCTACCTCCGTCCATTGATTCAGTCCTTAAAAAACAGGAAAGTGTGCACCTTTAACTATGCGGATGACCTACAGCTCATATTTTCCATCAACAATACCCCCGACTCGATCTTAGAATTTCAAGCCACCATGCTTCATATCCAGGATTGGATGAACTGCAATCAGCTGAAACTCAACCCGGATAAAACAGAACTGGCCCTGTTAGGAGGCACCGAGAACCCCTGGAGTCCACGGTTCTGGCCAGATGAGCTGGGTGCTCCCCCCAGTCCATCTTCCTCAGCAAAAAGTCTTGGGGTGATAATAAATAATGATCTATCCATGAAAACCCAAATCACATCAGTAAAGTCAACCTGCCATTACCAACTTAGGAAAATCAGCAGACTGCTCACGAGAGAAGCATTGATACAGGCTGTTCTAGCCATGGTGATCTCCCACCTAGATTATGCCAATTCACTCTACTATGGCATACCACTGTATCTCATCAAGAGACTGCAGTTGGTTCAAAATCAAGCAGCCAGGCTGGTTTTTCAGCAACCCAGGTGGGAACACATTTCCCCCCTTGTGAAGAAGTTGCACTGGCTACCCATTCCACAACCATCTTCTTTCAAAGTGGGCTGCTTGTCCCTACATGGTTCAAGTCCTAAATTCATTTCCAACCTCATTCAAAGGCCTGTACCTACGCGCAACCTACGCTCGTCTCACATGAATCTGCTAACCATACCCGCCTATAAACTGAAGCGACAAGGTGGTTGTAGATTTGCAGTGTTGGCGCCTCGTTTCTGGAATTCCCTGCCACCTAACATCAGAGCATGCACGGAACACATGAAATTCAGGAAGCTTCTTAAGACCTGGCTATTTGCTCAAGCCTATGATTAGTTCAAGTACAGGACAGTTTAACACGGCCCCAGCCTATTCCGGACCTAGCGCCAAGAAACCAATCGGTGTACGCGCGCTTTATAAATAATTGTTAACATACTATCTCCACCAAATGCCACCAAAGAACCTCCTACCTGAGGTTGACCAAGACCAACCAGGCGGTCGACATCACCAGTGTCTGCTGAGTCTTCTTGCAATACTGGATAAATAGCAACATAACCAGCTTCATCCTCAATTTGTAAAGGAGAAGGTGCAGCAACTGCAGTAGCTATAAGAGGCGTCTCTGGCGCCGATCGACGTCGGGTGTCGTCGTTATCGACGTGCACCATGAATGGGGTCTCCGGCGCCGACTGGCGGTGTCGTCACCACCTCATCCGACACCACCGACGTCACAACGGGAAGCTGCACCGGGCTGTGTCCCGATGTCATAATGACTCCAGGTACGGAGTCGAGGTCCTCGACCAGCGCCGAGGGCGAACCCGCCGGCGTGCTTCCAATCAGAGTCCCTTCCACCTCTTTGGGGCCCGAAGGCGCACCAGGGGGGAGGTGTAGTCCCAAAGAAGGATTGCAGAGCATGAAAATATGCCTGCATCTGGGTTATAGTCACCCCGGCTCCAGGATAAGGAGGGAGGCTCGGGGTCGAGTCCTGTGCTACATCCTCCGGTAAGGAACGGGCGGAACCAGCAACGACGTCACGACTTCGTGAGGCCAAAGTCCTCAGTGACCTCGATCCCTTCCGATGGGATTTCCGTGACTTGGACGAGCGACTCCCACGGGAACGGCTCCTGGAACAGCCCCACGCAGGAACTTCAGAGCAGGAAGGAGATCGACGTCGCCTAGACTACGATCAGGAGAGCTGCGCCGTCAACAACTTCTTTTGCCTTTCCCGCAAGGACTTAAACTTCAGCCTCTTACAGGCGTCTCACTCCTCGGAGTCGTGGTGCTCTCCTAAGCACCACATACAGATGGAATGCAGATCCGTAGCCGACATCTGTCTAGTACAGGTCTCGCATGTCTTAAAACCCGAAGGCATAGGCACACCGTTCATAAACGCAAAAAGGCGTTTAAGTAGGCCAAAAACAGTAGGCCCGAGGAACTGCTTCTCCAGATCCGTGTTGCAGCATGGAAAAGAAAAAAACTGACGTCCGCGCGCCGGAGGGGACTTATATGGCTCCACTGACGTCCTATCCGGAGAGGACGTCATCGCGGAGCCGTACGACGCCATCCCCCGGCACGCAAAGGTACTGCTGAAAGATTTCCGGATCCAGTCTGGCGCGACTGGGGAGTATTCAAAGTTAAGGAATCTGTGGCTAGATGTCTCTATCAGATACTACTGTCAGATCTGGTTAGGGAAGGGAGAGGGGCCTGCCGCTGACCCAATCGTGGTTTGTTAGCCACCACTGCAGATCTTTTGCAGTGCCCTCCAAGATCTGGACAATGTCGGAGAGATTCCCCTGATGCTGTGCCCACTGGAACCTCAGGTCCCACTGCAAAGCCTGCATATGCCAGTGGGCATGTGTCACAAGCCGGATGCAGGAGGTCCAGGAGCCTCAGAGCCAGTTTCACTGAAATCCAGGATAGAGGCTGAAACATTAGTATCATAGCCTTGTTAAAATCGGTGAATGCGATGTCAGTGTACACCATGATATATGCAGGCACAACAGCGGCAATATCAATAAATGCAGTGTCGATGTACTCCATAAACTGTGCACACATATAAATGTCAAAACTAGTAAAAGCAGTGTTGATGTACGCCATGACGACAGTACGCATAATAATGAGAATGTCGGTAAACATGATATCAATGACTGCCATGTTATATGCACCCTCAAAAACTAACTTGTATCATTGCTGTCGAATTCACCTGAGATGACCTCCCCATCAACACCAAGCCAGAGATACGTGGTCAGACAGGCCCTGCGACCCAAACCCAGGCCTTCAGATTGATAGGTCACAAAAGACAAAAGAAATTCACTAATATACTATAAACTAAACAAAACCTGGGAAACATGGAGATCAATGCAATACTGAAATGATTATGTTACTTACCCTGTAAGCATCTTTTCTTGGCATGTAGAGCTGTAGATTTACATGCTTTGCATACTCCTGCCATGTAGTGTTGGGTCTGGATGATTGCAAGTTGTTTTTCTTCGAAGAAGTCTTTTCTAGTCACAAGTTAAGGTGACTCCTCCTTTCGGTGATAATGTACATGGGCATCGACATCGAGAATGGAGCAAGTGTAGTATAGAGTTGTCCATGCGTATGTGATGTGAATAATAAGAACTGCAACAACCATAGGTGTCTGGGGAGGAGGGAGGGCGCATGTGAATCTACAGCTCTACATGCCAAGAACAAATGCTTACAGGGTAAGTAGCATAATCCGTTCGAGGCATGTGTGCTGTAGATACACATGCTTTGCATAGACTGTATAGTGATATTCTGCAAAAGCGGTGGCTAACCAGTGGGTGTTGCAGTTGTCTAAAAAAGTGTTTTTAGCACTGCTTGTCCTTCATTAGCTTTTTGACGTGCTAACACATCTACACAATGTTTGGTAAATGTGTGCGGTGTAGACCATGTAGCCATCTTACATATGTCAGCTATGGGAATGTTGCCTAAAAAGGCCATAAATGCTCCTATCTTGCGAGTAGAATGTGCTCTAGGAGGTATAGTTAAAGTTCTTATAGCTATAACAAAGCAAGTTTGAATACATTTAACAATCCATCTAGAAATAGTGGATTTAGAGATAGGATTTCCTTTATGAGGTGGAGCAAAGGCAACAAAAAGTTGTTTTGTCTTGCGAAATTCTTTTGTTCCATCAATATAATATAATAGTGCTCTTTTGACATCAAGTGTATGTAGAGCTCTTTCTGCTACTGAATCAGGTTGAGGGAAGAACACATGTAACTCAACTGATTGGTTAATATGAAAAGCAGAGACCACTTTTGGAAGGACTTTTGGGTTTGTACGAAGAACCATTCTATCTTTATGAAGTTGAAAGAAGGGTTCTTCTAAGGTTAATGCCTGCAGCTCACCAACACGTCTTAATGAAGTGATAGCAATGGGAAAGGCAACCTTCCATGAAAGAAATTGTAATGCACATTTGTGTAAAGGTTCAAAAGGTGGACCCATAAGCCTTGTGAGAACAATGTTAAGGTTCCAGACAGGTGCAGGTGGTACCCTAGGTGGTATTATTCTTTTAGGGCCTTCCATAAAGGCTTTAATTACTGGAACTTTAAATAGGGATACATGTTGTCTGTTTTGAAGATATGCAGCTACTGCTGCAAGGTGTAATCGAATGTGTAGGCAAGGCCTGTATGTTGTAGATGTAAAAGATAACAAATAATATTGTGTATGGATGCATCTAGCGGATCAGTTATTATGACAATATATCACAAACCTTTTCCACTTTGCTGCATAACATGCTCTAGTGGTGGGTTTTCTTGCTTCCTTAAGAATTGTCATACAATCTGGTGGTAGGTTTAAATATCCAAACTCTATGACTTCAGGAGCCAAATCGCTAGGTTGAGTTCCTTGGGGTTCGGATGTCAGATTCCTCCATGGTTCTGTGTCAGACAGTTTGAAGTTATGTGAAGCTTCTGATGTGGAACTATTGAGAGTTCTAATAGTGTGGTGAACCATGGTTGACGAGCCCATGTGGGAGCCACCAGAATCAGTGTTAGAGATGTTTGCTTTAATTTCCGAACCAGAAATGGAAGGAGAGGAGGAAAAGCATAAGCAAATATCCCTGACCAGTTGATCCATAGGGCATTGCCTTTGGATAGAGGGTGTGGAAACCTGGAGACGAAGTGTGGTCATTTTGAGTTCTCTGCTGATGCAAAGAGGTCTATTTGTGCGAATCCCCATTTTTGGAAGTATGGAAGGAGAACTTGTGGGTGAAGTTCCCATTCGTGTACCTGTTGCCTCATTCTGCTGAGGAGATCAGCAAAGATGTTGTCCGTGCCTGGAAGGTGTTCTGCCAGGAGTTGGATTTTGTGATGAATTGCCCAACGCCAAATGGTCTGAGCTGCGTGACAGCTGTAAAGAGTGTGTGTGCCCCTGTTTTTGTAATAGTACATTGTTGTCATATCGTCTGTCCGGACGAGGACAACTTTCCCAATCGGATGAGGTAGAAATGTTTTTAACGCTAGCTGAACTGCTTGGAGTTCTAGGTGGTTGATGTGATGGTTTTGTTGGGTGGTATCCCAAAAACCCTGAACTGTTAAATGTTGTAAATGTGCTCCCCACCCTGAGATGCATCTGTTGTGAGCACGACTTGTGGAATAGGGTCGATAAATGGCCTTCCTTTTGATAAAGTTTGTGTGTTCCACCACTGCAGAGAGCGATGAGTGCGGCTGTCTACCAACACTAGATCTGTTAGCTGACCCTGTGAATAATACCACTGACGTTCTAAGCATTCTTGTAGGGGACGCATGTTTAGTCTTGCATGAGGCACTATGGCAATGCATGACACCATCATAGCCAGTAGCTGCATGAAAGTTCTGACTGGTAGACACTGGTTGTTTTGGAACTGGAGTAACAATGTTTGAAAATTGTGAATCCTGGCTGTATTGGGATATGCTAGAGCCATTTGAGTGTTCAGAATGGCTCCTAGATATGGTTGTATTTGAGTGGGTTGAAGATGGGATTTTTGTGCATTGACTGTAAACCCTAACCGATGTAGAAGGTTTATGGTGATTTGTGTGTGTTACACATATTTGGGAAGTGTGTTGGCTTTTATGAGCCAATCGTCTCGGTATGGGAAGACATGGATTTGTTGTCTTCATAGATGTGCTGCTGCCACTGGAAGGCATTTGGGGCCAGATGTACTAAGCATGCATTTAGCGAATCACAAATTGTGTCAAATTGCGATTTGCAACTCGCTAAATGCAGTGTACAACAGTGTCTCAGACACTGTTTGCGATTCCCAATGGGGTCGCAAATTGCATGCCTCATCAATATTCATGAGGCAAGCGCAATTTGCGACCCCATTGGGAATGGCCAGCACTCACAGGGATGGTGGCATGATGGGGTCAGCAGACCACCATGTCTGTGACTGCTTTTTCAATAAAGCAGTTTTTTTTTTTTTTAATGCAGCCCGTTTTTCTTAAAGGAAAACGGGATGCATTTAAAAAAGAAAAATTAAACTTTTCAGTTTCATTTTCTAAGGGCACTGCCTGCTCTTAAAAAATATTTTCGCACCCATTCACAAAGGGGACCCCTTCCCATTTGCGAGTGGCTTACCACCCTTTTGAAAAGGGTGGTAAACTGCGAGTGTTTTGCGACCGCAAATGCGGTTGCAAAACAATCATACATAGGTGTGAGACTCGCTATTGACGCCCTTGGCACGCCCCTTCCTAATAGCGAGTCGCAAACCATATTTTGCGAGTCGCTAATAGGTTAGCGACTCACAAAATATGGTTTGTACATGGGGCTGACACAAAACCGGCCGTACATCTGCCCCTTGGTGAACACTCTGGGTGCAGTTGTTACTCCGAATGGAAATACTTTCAACTGATAATGGTTTTTTCATATCACAAATCTGAGGTATATGCGATGTGCTGGGTGAATGGGTATATGAAAGTATGCGCCCTTCAAGTCTAGTGTTGCCATAAAGGTGCCTTGCTGCAAAAGTGAAAGACTTGTTGCAGTGTGGTCATATGGAAGTGTTCTGATGATGTGTATAGGTTTAATGGCCTGAGATCCAGGCCATTAATGAACCGTCCTTTTTTGGAATTAGGAAGTATAGTGAATACTTTTTTGGAATTAGGAAGTATAGTGAATATACCCCTGATCCTTGTTGTTGTAATGGGACAGGTTCTGTAGCTCCTTTTGTTAGAAGAGCCTATACTTCTTGTTTGAGCAGCTGTTGGTGTTCTAAAGACAGTTTGTGAATACGAGGTGGACTATTGGGAGGGTTGCTTGTGAGCTCCAGGCATTAACCATGTTGGATAAAGTCCAACACCCATTTGTCTGTTGTTATTGATTGCCAAATGGGAAGAAACTGTTGTAATCTTTCCCCGACAGGTGATGAATGATCGGGGGAAGCGATATCAAGTCACTGTTTGTTAGTGGATGGAGAGATGCGTGTTGGTGTACTTCTACCTCTTCCTTTAAAGTTATTACCTCTATATCTACCTTTATAGAATCCTCTAGAGGGGGAGATTGTGTTTGTTTTTTATACAGTCTTGGAGCCCCCTCTGTAGAAAGAGCAACTAAAGGAAACTCTAGTAGAAGGAGACCAAAGTGCTCCCATTGATTTTGCCACTTCTGTGTCCTTCTTTATTTTCTCTAACGATTGGTCCATCTGAGGGCCAAAGAGGTGTTCCTTATCAAATGGTGCATTAAGAATAGTTTGTTGAACTTCTGGTTTGAAACCAGATATTCTGAGCCATGCATGTCTCCTGAGTAGAATGCTGGTAATGCCACTTCTAGCTGCAGAGTCTACAGCATCAAATGCACATCTGATATATGAATAAGAGATAAGCTTGCCTTCTTGCACTATTTCCTGACCCTTTTTCTTGTGTTCTTCTGGGAGATATTGTAATAGTTTTTCCATCTCATCCCAGTGTGCCCTGTCATACCTAGCCCATAGGCCTTGTGTATTGGCTATGCGCTAATGATTGGCTGATTGAGCAGCTACTCTTTTTCCAGTGGCATCTATTAATTTTGATTCTATATCAGGAGGTGGTGCCTCCCCTGAGGTTTGTGAATTAGCCCTTTTACGAGCGTTAGAAACTACTAAAGAATCTAAAGGCAACTGACCCTTAATAAAAACAGGGTCAGATGGACGGGGTTTATATTTTTTATCCACCCTAGGTGTTAGGATACGTGCTTTAACTGGATCCTTAAAAATATTGTCAGCATGCCTAATCATAGCTTTTAAAATAGGCAAGGAATGTGATTTTCTGTGTGCGTTTCCTAAGGATTCAAATAGGAAATCCCCTTCCAGGGCTTCTTTGTGTAAAGTCACCCCACGGTAAGTGGCTGCCCTAGCAATCAACTTCTGATATGCAGTATTATTATCAGGAGGGGAAGGTTTAGCTGGATATAGATCTGGGTCTCTGTCTCCAGGTGGGTCTATGTTGTAGTCATCCCACGGATCAGGTGGATGATTACAGATGTCATCATCATCTACTATATCAGGATTTGTATTTGGAGAACCCGGTGGTGTGGTGTGTAAAGGGTCTGAAGCTGGTATCATATGTACTGCTGAAGAAGGCGGTGGTGTTTGAGGAATGTTAATAGGACTAGTAGCTATGTCCTTTTTCTTTTTGAGTGGAATCTTATAATCAGTGTATATTCTTCTTTTGGAAGATGGTACTGTTGGCTTAGTTGTAATGTGGCCAGTGTCAGGATATATATGAATTTTCTTCTGCTTTGGATCCAGCCTTTGTTTCATTGTCTTTAAAATTAGCTCTATGGCTTTAAAGGAGCTTCTTTTTGTTTCGGTGCTGAAATTTTCGGTGCCGAATTGGAGTTGTCCTTTTTCTGTTTGGACCTGGAATGTTTAGGAACTGAAGAGGTATCATCTCGACTCGAGCCTGAGCCGGAAGGCTTGACTTGCTGTTTCGGTGCGAGCCGGCTGGCGGGACGTTGGAATCAGTCTCAGTGCCTACCATGGCCTGTTGGCAGTGGTGGCCCAATAGCCTTTTGTTTAGGTGGAGTGGGTTTGGTGGGCAAAGGGGCTTTATTAGTCACGGCACCCTGTCCAGCTGGAAAGTAGTGGGACTCTAGTTCGATCTCCAACTCGGAATCGGAGTACTGGACGGAGAAGGCCTCTTCCTCTCTTCCGCCGCTTCCATCTCTTCTTGCTCAATATCTTCTCCGAAGATATCAGTGGTGTCCTCGATATTCTGCCGCTGCATATCTCTTCGTCGAGCCCGAAGGTCCCTCTGAGTCTTTTTGGATCAGAACGACCGACAAGCGTTGTAGTCTTCCTCTTTATGTTCCGGGGAGAGACAGAGGTTACAGACCTTATGATGGTCGGTGCGTGGGTATTTGGAATGGCACCGAGGACAAAACTGAAATGGCGTCTGTTCCATCGGCGGAAGACTCGATGATGGATCTTGAAGTGGAAGTAGATGGAAGAAAACGAGCTAGGCCCGAAGGCCGTGGTTGGAGTTTTTGATTGGATACTGAACGTTTTTAGAAATTTTTGACACGCGGAAGGTGGAAACACGATTGAAACAATACCGACGAGGGTAAGTGAATTGCGAACCGAAGGGATCCTGACTGACGGTTTCGAATCGGAGTGCTGCAATACACGTCCAAACCCGATGGCAGAAAGAAAACAATCTAACAATGGAGTCGATGCCCATGCGCATGATCATCGAAAGTCACCTTACCTCGTGACTGGAAAAGACTTCTTCGAAGAAAAACAACTTGCAAACATCCGGACCCAACACTAGACGGTAGGAGTATGCAAAGTATGTGTATCTACAGCACACATGCCTCGAACATAAAGTTTACTGGTTGACTTTTCCCACTTAGGATAACATTTGATCGGTCTGATGGAGGCAGCAGCTCAGAAGGTGAAGCTGCAAGTAACGAATAATAACTGCCAATAATGCGCACCAGGGAAAAAATTAAAAACTAAATGTAAGATAATAGCTCCCTTTGAAAAAGGTATTCATTATCAAAATAAACGGATTAGTGGTTAAGTTGCCTACAATTGTAACTATGTAAGAAATGTAATATTAAATATTTCATTGGAAAATGCAAATGTATATATCCTCAACTATGTACATAACTTGGTTGCAATCCAGCTAAGTTTGTGTAACACAAATGCGAAAGCATACATACATACATTATATCTCCAGCATAATGTAGATAATTACTGTCATCAGGGCTTTTATCAGCAATTATTCACATTTGACTATTGGTTTATTCTGCCTCTGTTATCTTCTTTAGTTACTCTATGGGCATCTCTGTACTACTCAAGTTTCAGCCGTATTTTCTATCGTTTTTTTTCCGACTATTCGTTTTCCGGTGGCTACAATGCTTGTTTTAGTTAATTTAATGATTCCCACCAACCCTATAAGCAACAATAAACATCTCATTGCAACATATGTGAATTATTGTACTAATTACTCAGTTCCAAGGGAATTGTGGCTCAATGTTATACTAACTTAAAGGCATACATTTAGAAATCATTTATTCACACATTTTCAGGTCACCACAAAATAAATATATGAAAGCAACACCACAAATTGTATTCCCATTGACTTTATTATGTCAATACAAATTATTTTATATCATTGACAACAATATGAACAAAAAGTAAAAAAGTAATAAAAAAACAGAGGTAGCTTGACAAAAACACAAGCAGAAGAGTTTGATACAAGTTCACCCCAAATGATCATAGGAGATAGTAAAGCAAACTCACTGCATTCCAATACATAAAGAAATAAATTATCTTTCAAAGATAAAGCCAGCATGTAAGGCACAAAATACAGTATCTTCACGGGATTACAGAACAAACATTGCATTTGAATTTTATTTTACAGTCTCTTGCCAATAAAGAAGTCAATAGCATATTGTGGTGCATGCATTTAACCTTCTACTAACCCTAAAAGGAAAAACGTGTTTGGTTTTTAATTTAATTGGATTTCCAATACTTACATTGGATGTGAAGAAGTGGAATGGGGCGTGGAAGAGAGGGGACAAAGAGGGGTGAAGGGTTCAAAGAATTACCAAAAAAACTAGTAGTGCAATAGAGGGGCTTTTAACACAATGCTATGTTTTAAAACAGATGTGTAAAAAAAACTAAAAAAACTTGGACATTATGGGTGATTTCCAGTTATGAATGTGGAAATCTGCATAGTTGGGCCCACCCCATAAATTTGCATACCTGAAGCTGCATAGTTTATGGTCTGATTGCATAGAGCCAGACCTCGCAACCTTGAGTCTATGCCAGGCTACTTTGAGATTCAATCAAGGAAAGGATAGTGCAGGGCCAATTCAGGAGTGCCAGAAGTAACAGCTGCTGCCTTTAGTTTGCCCTTTGGTACCTTCAAAATTGCCATGCCTACTCTGACATCAGGAGGTCAAGAAGGCAGCAGCAGGAACAGTAAGTAAGCATTGTTCTAGGAACCATGTTTAACTTCTGTTGTTCCAATGCCTTGCATGGCTTAGCTTATTTAGTTTAGTTTCCGTCCCTTGCTTTCTTTAGTCCCTAGGCAGCATATAGGAGGTTGCTGAGTAATGAAGGGAGGATAAGGGGTGAACCTTATGTTGTTATCAGTCGTCAAAGAGTGGCAATGTAAATTCCACTACCGCAGGAGTTTCGGTGAATTGACATCCATGACAGTGATGTACACTAGTAAGCAACTTCCAGCTCCCCAACTCATCGGTCCCCCCCACATCCTCTTCAAGACTCCCTCAGACACTATTCTTAAAACAATTAGGGGCTTATTTACAAGGCCCTTGCGCTGTTGGTACGCCACTTTCTCCCATATTAAAAGTGACGCACCGGCGGCGCAAGGGGCTTGTAAATAAGCCTCTTAGTTGTGTACAATTGCCCTCAATTGTCACAATTCTATTTAATGGTCCAAAGAAAAAAAACTAGGTTGCTAGGTATACACGTAATAACTAATACGGTACCCAACTTTACACTGTGGACATGTGCCAGCACAAATCCTTGGTATAGCTCGCCCATGTCAAGACATTTACTACTGCACGTAGTTATATAAAAGTGTGTCTTTTTAAAAGATTTTTATGCATTTTCTACCAGGGATTTACAAACAAACATGTAATGGAAGAAAACATTTGCTGAACAGGCCCTCATATTTCCAATGTGCAAAAACATGAATTTGTTCTTTAAGTACTATTTGACACTGCATTTTCACAGAAAAAAATGGCACCCAGAGTAAGTCATTCAGGAAGAAAATTAACCTTGGAATAATGGAGTGTTACATTCAAACTATCAATATTTCCATATTCATCATAAAGGGTTCCCTTCTCTTGTTTTAGCAGCACGTTCATATTTTCTTCATGAACGTTAACACTGAAAACTTACTGCGACTTGTAAAGTGACTTTAAGAACATCTAGATTCTAATCCCAATCGGGAGAACATTCAGTTTTATGACAACTGTCAATAACTTTATATAAGCAACCCTGATTAAGGGAAATCATAAAACTACAACATTAGTTTGAGTACTGTTTCACAGCACATGAAACACAATGCACTGGATTCATATTAATACTAAACGTGTAAACGATATCCTACTACATACTGCACAAAAAGACGTACAACACATATCCCACAGCTAAAGATTCCATAAGAGCTTTACAAATAAGCTACACTTTATGGTTATTCAAATACCATTAGTTTCTTGTGTATACTTTACACAAGGAAAACAATATTTGTTGTATCTTGCAAGGCTAAAATATTTGTCTCAGTTTAAATGAGTAATATTGCTTCTTCACAGCATCTGGTGTGCGACAATCTGTTTTCCGTAAGTATTTCTGCTTATAAAGTATCATTGCCATAAAACTTTCTCAGAGTATCAGATAATCTTTTTGAGGTAATAAGTGAAATTATCCAAAACTTATTTGAAATATTACGCAAACCATAAAAGATTAGCCAACCAAAGAGATGCTGCATTTGCCATATTGTTGTTTTGGAATTGCTCCAATGCACTCTTCCACTTCGCTTGGCGCATAAACTGCATACCAGATAAGATACATAGTACAAATTAATGCATAACTGATTGCTACGTTGTATAATAAGGTAATTTACAGTGTGCAAATAACACGTAGGGGAAATGTAATTTGAGGAAGGGAGGGAGATTAGTCATATTAGAATTTTCATGATCGATCTATATTTCTAAAAAATAACTATAATAGCATACAACACAAAAAACGTACATGCTTTTAGAAAATGCGTGACAAAGTGAAGCCATGCATAAATAATTAATGTGTGAAGATACTATAATTCATTGGGGGTATCTAGTTAGCCAGATGGTGGCTGTACCCATATTGTATGCCACAGTAAAAAAAAGTTAATCATTCAGCCATGCAAAAATCAATATTTGGAATGGTTTGGCGTTAATAATCACAGTTTCTATCAACAGAGCAGACACTGATGAAAGAAAGAATGGGTCGAACACATATTCGTGTTAAAAGAGTGTTTTCAGTGCAGACCTCGTACTGTAGCCGGTCCTGAATCACAAGTCAACCAACGAGGAACATATAGATTAAAGCCACTAATTTACAATTTAAATAGCACATTACAAGTTCAATTGCGATATCAAAGACAGTTATGCAAAAATAAATTACAATATAAACCTTCAACAACGATATGTAACTGGGCCCATGCAAAATTTCAGAAAACCTCAATGTATAAGATTATCATGTAAATTACACACAAATTCACATTAAAATGAATAAGCAACCTTTCAAAGGTTAGTAACAAAGGAGTGTTTTTGTTATGTATTTACTAATGAACAAGTGCGAGAACCCTAGGGAAATCACAAGTAGAAGACAACTTTAGATCCAATTCTAAGTCCTGTTATGCCACCAACAATTTGGCAAATCTTACTGAAACCGAATACCTTTCCTTTTTGAAAGACTAAAACATATTTTCGACATCATCGTGATCGACTGCGAGATATAAACATTAGAACACGTCGAATGCTATTCAGACGATCCTTCAGTGATGTCATAGCAAGAAATGGAAGTTGTGCCTTGTTTTCCAAAGGAAGAACAGCCAGAACCCACCAACACCAAGAGGGACCATCAGGGTTAACCTGTGGGGGTACAGAAATTGTGGTCAGAAAAATAGGCTCTGTAGATAGCTTTACATTTCTATACGTAGCATCTTTACATATTTTCAAAGCAGACGGGGATGAACTAAGGACAAAAAAGTTACTTACCTGTAACAACAGTTCTAAAGCATTCTTATCCTTCATAGATTCGAATGCTTGAATTATCTCCCGAAGTCAGGTTGGGAACCCATGATGGCCAATGTGAGTACAGTATTATACCAATACAAAAATTACTATTCAAAACAAATGGACAAATATAAGTAGGCCATCTCTAGCCCATCCACCTCATTATGAGACCTGAACTCTAGCCAAGGAGGTGGACAGGCGACCAACCCTCCTCAGAGGCTCCAACTGCCACATTTTCATAATTTGTTAGCAATTATGCATTAACCTAATTAACAGGGGTGGAGAGGGCCTATAAAAGATACTAATGCAGCAGAATGTAGTTACAGATAAATAACTTTTTCCTCTACACCATTGTATCGTTCATAGATTCACATGCTTGAATTATGATTACCAAAGCAGCATCCTATTTTACTTTATGCAGGAATAGGGCTTACTTTACTGAAAAAGGATGCGCAACACTGCGTGACCCAATGCAGTTTCAGTTCATGACTTGACATCCAAACAGTAATGCCTGGTGATGTGGGTCAAAGACCAGATCGCTGCTTTGCAGATGACTTGTAAAGGTACACATGCAAACAGCACCATGGTCGCCATCATGCCTCTTTATGAGTGAGGTCTAATCCAACATTTCAAATATCTGCCGGCTTTCATATGGCTAAATGAAATGCATCCAGTGATCCATCTTAAAATGATCTACTTAAGACAGAAGGTAGCCTTTGTTAGTGTTTCCATGAGAAACAAACAACTGGTCAGTTCTTCTAAAGTCTTTTGTATTTTTCGGACATAAATTTACCTATCTCTAGTGAGTGTAGCACTTTCTCTGCAGCTGTAGGCGGTTGAGGAAAAAAGGTTGGTAGATGTACTTTCTCATGTAGATGGAAAGATGTTGGAACTTTAAACCGTGGTTTAATTGAAGAAGATGAATTTTCCTAACCAGGGAGTCAAAAACCATTCTCCCTGTAAGTCTGGACACGACGACCTGCTTGTGTAGGTTTGGCATTTGGCATTCTCTGGCATCGCAAACAGATCTAGTTGCAGCTTGCCCCATCATTTGAAGATCAGATCCGACTGTTTGCTGTTTATTTCCTATTCATGGTCATCCATGTGCTTTCTGCTGGGTGCATCTGCTGTCTTATTCTGTAAACACAGAACTCGTTTTACGGATAGGATGATGTGGTGTTTTAATCCCAGTGCCACAGTTGTTGCGCTTCTTAGGACAGTTGGTCGGATCCTTCCTTATTTCCAGATATAATAAATTGTCATGTATAAAGCATTGTCATGTTTTCTGGTCATACTTTGACATTGTTTTGTCTTATCATAGGTAGGAATGCTTTCAATGCTAGTCTGACTGCCCTCAATTCCAGGATGTTTTTATGTATGTTTTGTTCTTCTGATGACCATACTCTGCTTACTGACATATCCATCATGTGTGCTGCGCAGCCTTTCATTTAGGCATCTGTGGTTAGATGAAACCGCGGTTAAATCTTAAATAGGCGTTGGTCAGCATATATATTTGTGTTTCCATCCAAGAAGTCATGTCTTTTTTCATTTTGTTGGTTAAATCTATGAAGTCATCCCAATTGCCTTTAATTTGTCTCCACTGTGCGCCCTAACCTTCTTAAAGTGGCCTCAGTCTGCACTGTAGTATGAGTGAAATGCAGGAAGAAAGTATCCCTAGTTGAACTTTGAATTCCTTACTGAGTAGCTTTTCTATCCTTTCTTGCGATGGATACACTTTTAGCTGATTTGCGGAGATGTTTGCCCTTAAGAAAAATATTTTCTGCATGGGCACTAGGAGAGATTTAATGATGTTCAGTGTGAGACCCAATGTTTTTTTAGCAGGTCCTTGAGTAAGATAGTGCAGTAACTGTTTGCTGACGCGATGGTGCTTTGATAAGCCAGCTGTAGAGGCTGGATCCGGCCTTCCGGGACCGACTTTGGAGACCCCTGTTCTCCAGGACAGACTTTGGAGAACCCTGTTCTATATATACTGATGCCATATAATCATTCTTGTTTGTCGATTGCAGTGGCTAACATTTTGAAAGTTTGCCTTTTTACAACCTTATTTAATATTTGGAGATCCATGATGGGCCACCACTCCCCCTTCTTTTTGCAGATAAGGAAGTAGCTTGAATAAAATACCAGATTTTTCGGTTTCTGGTACTGGTCCTATGGCATTTCGGAGGAGCAGTGCCTCCAAGTAGCCCTGCTTCTCCTTGAGGGGAGGTGTTTTTGGCGACATCGATGTAAATTCTATTGTGTCTATTACTTCAGGTCCCCATCCATCTGATGTTCTAGTCGGCCATGTGAGAAAATACGCCACTCACCTTTCCTGCCTTTGGCATGAACAATGATGGAGGTGGGCTGCTCTGGCTATCAATTTATTTTCATAGTATGTCAAGTACTTTGTTTGCTGACAGGCCTCTATTCTTACTTTGCTGTTTGTTTGCCATTTGCTCCTTATCTATCCTCGTCTGTAGGGAGGAAAAATGGATGAAGACCCGGACTTGTAAGACCTCAGCCCATATTATTGTTTTATAGTAAAAATAAGGTTGTCTTTTTTTTATTGACTATAAGGCCTTATCAACATGCAAATACATCCAAATAATTGATGACCATTAAAGGCCATGTCGATGACGTTTGACTGCACCTCTAGTTAGAAGGTTCTGGTGCGTATCCAGGAACATCACCTTCAACGGCCCCCGTTGCCATTTGCCTATAAGCAGTGTTGAATGACCCTAGGGCTGTATTTATGAGGGCAGCTGATGTGATTTCACTTTCTGTGAGAATAGTCTTTGCTTGGTCTTTACAATCCTCTGGAAGTTTTTCGAGAAACAGTGATGTGTCATTCCATATTTGTCAGTGATATCTTGACAGGACTGCACTTGTGTTGCTAATCGTTACTACTGTTGTGGTGAAAATAGCAATCCTCTCCCAATTGTATCCAGCCTTCTTTGTCTGTCGATATCACACATGGAGTTGCTGGGTTACGTGATGTCTGCCTTGCAGCTGAGATCATGGAGTTTGTTTTGATCTGGTTCAGCAAGCACACTATCAGTATCAGGTGCTTTGCATTACTTTTCCAGGTTTGCTATTAGCTTGGATCCTGTTCTGATTGCAGCTAAGGCCTTCTTCCCAAATATAATCAAGCACTGCAATTGTTCTGACTGATCTTCCATTTTCGTCTTTGAAATCAAATTTTTGTTTTCCTTTACTGCCGGCACCGGCAAATTACGTTTTTGAGCAGTTCTACCCACTAAAATGTGAAAGGTGTAAATGTCATCTGGTGGGGAGACCCTCAGAACTAGATAACCAGGATCTAGACTGGACTGCTCTGTTGGCACGTAGTCTTCCCAATTGGAATCTTAATTATCCTGATGAGTGGAGTCTGTGTCGTGATTGGGGAAATCATATCCTTCTTCGCGTTCTAGCTCAGAAGGTGTTTCATGCCCTGTACCTCTTTTTGGCAATTCTTTTGGTTCTTCCAGAGAAATATTTATCTGATGTGGCAGGTTGTTTCATTGCATGTCAGTGGTCTGGGTTTCAAGTCTAGAGGCAGTGCTTGAAGGGGGCTACGGGTCTATTTGGAGGCAATCCTCTATAAAAGTCTAGCATCAGTTTTTTCATAACTTGGAAAATTTCCAAGGGTACTTGTAAAATAGAAGTGTGTGGAGTTTGTATTTCTTGCGAGACACTTCTAGGCAGTCATAAGATTCTTCTATGTTCTCATGAACATGAGTTTTCTGGAACAAAATGTATGTCCAAGTCATGTGGCCCTTCTGCTTGGGAGGCCGATCTGGCATAACATCATCAGTGTAGATTAGATCTCTGTCAAAGTCCTGATCAGAGAACCTGTCATTATGAGAAGGAGACAGTTCTGAATCATCTAGGAACTATTCTGGTGGTTTTGCTGTAATTGTTATTAGGAGTACCAATTGAAGAAGGGTAACAGAGGTAATTGGCATCTGAAGCAAAGCAGTGGTGATTGT
This sequence comes from Calotriton arnoldi, assembly GCA_963921515.1. NCBI lineage: Eukaryota > Metazoa > Chordata > Amphibia > Caudata > Salamandridae > Calotriton > Calotriton arnoldi. The sequence continues at coordinate 575,076 of CAWUFW010006663.1, forward strand.
AGTGGCATGTGACACTGTAGATAATGTTGTCACTGCCACTACTAGTGATGACGTGGATGATGTGACAGATTTTATCCTCTGACGGGTAGAAGCCTTTGTGTCCGTCAACAGAGGTTCCAGCCTCATTGTTGAAGCCTTCATCAGAGGGGGTTTGGTGATCGACGACACCTGCCTTCATTGGTTTGCTCATCATTAACGTTTTTGCCAACGATGATAATGGCAGTGTTTCTTCATTGATAAGACGATTTCTTGAGTGATGGAGCAGACTTTGGGTGCTGAGTCGTCGTCAACAGTTGTTTCGTCAACATGGAGTAGTCTTTGCGTCCTGCAGACCGTCTCTCATCGTCTGTAACTTTTTCGATGATGGGACTATTGGCGACAACGACACCTGCACTTTAAAAGTTTGGCAGTATCTCTAATGACATTTTTTTCAGTCAATGGAATATAATCTATAGTTGCAAATGGTGGAGGCACTGACCTTGAATTCTTTTTCACCTGCAAAACGGCTGACATCACAGGTGGAACTTCACCACGACCAAAAGTCTGTTCATTCGAGGCAAGCACAGAGGGTCTTTTGGTGGGAGAAAGACTGGGTCCTGAAGTAGACCCAGTAGCTGCTTCCCTCGAGCCATAGTCAATGTTTTTTTAGACTTCAGGGAGCTTTGTTTCTGAAGACCTGGTGATTTGCCACTGAGGAGGCGTAGAAGGCTACCCTCTCTGTCTTTCAAGGTTTTGGAGTTAAAGCAGCAGATATTTTGCAATGTTTGTATTTGTGACCAGATTGTAGAAAGCAATAAATACATTTAGGGTGTAGGTCTCAGGCGCAGCTCCTATCAGGGAAAAGAGGACGACGGGGGGAGGAGGGATGGAAATGGGGATGAGGGAGATAAATGTAAAAAAATAAACTTACCTGCTGCCCTACATCGTGTTGCGCTCGTCTGCTCCTCTCCTCTTCTGAAGGCCAATGCTCCCAGCCTGTCCTGCTACCAATCCTGAAGCTGCTCTCGCATGACAGCAGCTTTATGATTGGTCTGAGCCCCCTCGATTTGTGCTCCAGGACAGACTGTGAGTATGTGCCTGCTCTCTCCAATCCAGCAGCGTTGCTGGGTTGGAGAGAACCTTCACTGCGCATGTTGGTTTGGCCAGCCTATGATAGGGAGTGGAGCTAGAATGCGAAGAAGGATATGATTTCCTACGCCAATGCAGAGGAGCCGCCCCTGGTAGGTCATCTATGTATACCTTTTTGAAACCACAGTGCCACATAGCCTGTAGAGTGTCCATGGCTGAGAGAATTCTTCCATGGTTTTTTCCCCATAATACAAAAAAAACTAAACTTCAAGCTTTCAGAAAAATGAAGTAGTCACAGTCCGTGGCAATTTCTTAGGTGGATTTCCATCAAAAAATCCAGTGGAGAAAAGGAACTTAGTAGAATTCAAGGGATTTCCCTGTTATATGATCAAAGCAGTAGAAAATCTGACAGTTGGAAAATCTGAGGAGGGTTGGAACCCTGAGCCCCTCCGCCTGACCGGCCGGAGCTCAGGTCATGTAATGAGGTGGATGGACTAGAGATTGTCTACCTATATTTGTCCACTTGTTTTCAATGATAATTGCCGTATTGATATACTGCTGTACTAACACTGGCTACTGCAGGTTCCCAGCCTGATAGAGAGATACTTCCTGTGGCATTGGCTCTTTCATTGATTCACAAGCTTGAACTAGTTTACCAGGGCATCACCACTTCTCGTCCATCACTTAATCTTTGCATGTTGGTAAATGACAACATTTAGCAAGTGAAACCTCTTTGGGCTGGATTCACAAAAGGCGTTTTGGAGGATGTAAAGTAGTATGCCAGTAGTACTACTTTATGTACTACAAAATGCAATTCCCATACACATGGGGGAGAACTCCACCTCTGCCTCTTCTATCCTTTCTATAAGGAGATCTCTGCCCCAGTGGCAGAGATCTGCATACTAGTACTTGATGGAAAAATCGAACCAACTGCATACGAAGTGAGTTGGGTTAAGGAAAACTGAAAGAGTGGTTTAGGGAGGGACAGGCTAAAGCAAAACACACATACAAGTATCACAATTGCTATTCACAAAAATACTTATAATTCTACTATAGACCTAATAGTGACATACAGGCTTAAATGTCATACAGCTCAGCCTTGGAGGAAGGCAAGCACTGCTCATCGCCAACCACTGGTACTGCAACACCAAACAATGGAGGCAGGCTTTACACTAAACACTAACCCCACATAGGAAACAATAAAAAATAAAAGAAAACAAAAATTTAAATGAATGAAATACACGCACATACACGTACGTATATATTCACTAAAAAAAACAACAACAAAATTGAAAGACACTCAGGGCCCCAAAAATGGACATGGGCTTTGGGAGTATTGTGTGGAAGACAAACGCAGAACCCACATCAATACTACTAAAAGGTATTTTCCCTACCCAGGTGTTATTCAACTATGGAGTGTGGGCAGGCTCTTTGAACATGGTAGGAATGAAGGTTACTACATTTGGCATGTTTTTTTAAAGAGCTACCCACTCAAAACCCTTGTGACTGAGTTGAAATATAGCAAACACAACAAGATGATGGCTGGAGTGCTGAAACTTTTCAAACACTCACCCCAGTCAAGAGAACTGGGTTAAATCCATCGCTCTTTTGCTTGCGATGCCACCCCAGTTTGGACCCAGCCATATGCAAATCAGTCTTGACCCTGCTCCCTATGTGAACATCCAGCCCGAACTGCCAGGGCAGATCCTCCCTTGACCCGAAACAAGCATCCTGGAATGGGTTTCGGGGTATCGCCCCAAATCAGCCAGGTTAGCTTGAATCCTGTGGCACAGTGAGCACGGGACCCACGTCTGGGCATACCCATGGCCACTTGGGAAGAACCTAGAAAACACAACAAGATGATGGACGGAGTGCTGAAACTTTTAAAACACTCACCCCCCAGTCAAGAGATCTGGGTTAAACCCATTGTTCTTTTGCTCACCATGCTACCTCAGTTTGGGGTGGATTTAACCCAGATGTGTTACAGGGGTTGAATGCTTGATTTGTTCGACATTCCTTCCATCATCTGTTCTTTTTGCGTGTTGAAATATAGAAATTTTTGGTGCAACGCCACTTCCTCGGAAGAGTCACACTCTGCCCTAGGACTGGCCAGTTTTGTGCTTGAAGATGTTTGCGGTGCTTGGGACCCGTTTGGCAGAAGATTTGCACAGGGAGCATCTGTCCGAGATCCCGTTGCACTTAGGGTTACCAGTCTGAACATGGGAATTAGCCTATTGTGATCTTGGGGTACGAGATCTACCCCCTCCTTATTACAGAATAATCAGGAACTGCTTTAAATCTGTCAATTATAAATGAAAGCCACAAATCAGCCATTCGAAGTGGCAGTTTTCACAAGTGGGCATATTATAAAACAAATAAAATAACAAAGTCAGAAACGTCACGAAATGCAAAAACAAACCTCGTTTGAATCCAATACTCTGTTTTGAGTTTAAAGTCGCAAGATTTCTGTAATCTATGTTTTGTCAATGGTTTGAAACGAGCCTTTGTTACATTCTGTTACTCATACTTTTTTAACACTGATCCAAAGTGAGGGGGCACAGGCACTAAAGTTGTTTTTCTCAAGCTTCAGAACTGAGGCGGCAAAGTACAGTTTTATCGCCTCAAATATAGTTTCCTTTTAGGGTTTTCAATGGCATTATGTTACTGCAGGAAGAGGCTGGATTGGCTAAAAGGTATTTTTGACAGCATGTCATTTCAAATTTACAATAATCTCTGCTTAAAATAAAATGTACCTGTGGGTCGGGATCCTTTGCTGGCATTGGACCAAAGTGACCAAGAATTCGACTCTTAAGTGCTTCTTTTAGCGAGTTGAACCATGTATGAGCCTGATCATAAACAGAGTCATGTAAAGCGAGAAGTTCAGCACAATCCATTCCTTGCACCTGAAAAAATATCAAATGAATGGTTAGTGTTGTTGCCAAGATTTCATTAGGATTTTTAAAAATAGTAGTACTATCAAGCAATATTTATTAATCAAGTTATGTCTGGAGTGCAGTATTCGGTGAACAAAGATTTTATTGGCCAGATGTACGACCATTGGATTTCGCGCCTCGCAATTTGCGACAAATTGCGAGTCGCAAATTGTGAGTCGCTAAATCCAATGTACAACAGTGTCAGAGACCCTGTTAGCGATTCCCATTGGGGTCGCAAAATGCGAGGCTCATCAATATTCATGAGCCACTCGCAATTTGCGACCCCATTGCGATTGGCCATCCTCACAGGGATGGTGGCCTGCTGGGGTCAGCAGACCACCATGTCTGTGACTGCTTTTCAATAAAGCAGTTATCTTTTTAAATGCACCCCGTTTTCCTTAAAGGAAAACGGGATGCATTTATAAAAGAGAAAATGAAACGTATTAGTTTCATTTTTTAAGGAGCAGGTAGTGGTCCCTGGAACCACTGCCTGCACTTAAAAATATTTTTCCCTGCATTCACAAAGGGGAAGGGGTCCCCTCTGGACCCCTTCCCGTTTGCGAGTGCTTTACCACCCTTCTGAGAAGGGTGGCAAACTGCGACTGAGAGTCATACATAGCTGGAGGACTCGCTATTAGGAAGGGACGCCCTCGGAACGCCCCTTCCTAAAAGCGACTCACTATTCCTATTTTGCGAGTCGCAAATAATTTGCGACTCGCAAAATATGAATAGTACATGGCCAACTCGTTTTTTGCAGTCGCAAAGGGGTCTGAAACCCCTCTGTGACCGCAAAAAACGGTCGTACATCTGGCCCTAAGTTCTTATTGTTAATCACAAAAAAGATAAATACGTTGAAAATATTATTAACATAACTAATGAACACATAATACAAATACCTACCTGCACACACCAGAAATACGTGCAACATAAGAAATATTTGTAGCAGATTTTCATGAACTATTGTTTTTCCTCTCTAGTTGAGTGCTTTTCACAACTTTTTAACACAATTTGATTGAAATTTTAGTTTTTTTAATCAGTACAAAAGCGATACAATGAACATTGCAAGAGCATTGTACAATCACAGGAGCCTGGCTCTAATACTCTTGGATCCTCATGCTGTAGCTGATGCAGTGTGGTTCGTGTTGGCTACAATAACGTGGTGAAGCAGAGTGCAACCAGAGCCACAGTGACAATGCATGTGTGGTATTGCAGTGTAAATAAAAGAAACAAAGTACAACAGGACTACACAATGACAAACCTGGTTAAGTTACATATGCACGGGGAACTGAGGGCCAGTCACTGAAGGAATCCTGCTACTTAGCATACCAATATCCATATGTAACTAATCAGAAGGGCCCCCCCCAAGGAAATAATGAGCCAGTTTCCACAATAAAACACCAATGCCAATGTTTTGGTTTTCTCATCAGATAATGGAAGATAACATGGGTTTCCTTAAAAGAGCTACATTTCTGTGCCACACAATTTACAACTATAACTTTGTGGTGATCCAATCCAATAGATGTCACCAGCACGGGGGATAAAAGAATAAATCTCATTATACCTTGTCGCAGATAGCCTTACTTGCTCAGTAATCAAAACATTAAATTGGGTCTTGTTAGCTAACGGTTTTTGTTTTGTCAACACACTAGGTCAGAGCTCTCTCTGCAATTCTATGATGTGTTGGGGATTTAGGTTTCATTGGAGTTATCACATCCAATTACCATAGGTTTACAAACAGTGTAAAAGGGCAGTAACAATAATTAGTAGTTATATGGTACAGTGTGCCATTTGTTTGGTTTCCAGGCACTGATAGCATGCACTTACTATACAACTCAATAGCACTCATTTTATCGACCTCTGAAGGATGAAAGGAGGAGCATATTCATGCGGTTTGGGCCTCTGACCTTCCCAAAATTAATGCATTTGTCCAATGCCAGCATTTAGAGTTTGTGAAACGTTGGGTGCTCAAGGAAAGAAAAACTGAATATTGTGTTGCCACTGTATAAATCAATTAAGTTAACTTGAGTGCTGTGTCTAGTTCTGGTGGGCATATAAGCATGAAGATAACAAAAAGGATTAGAAACAATCCGGCTGAGAATTACTGGGAGGGTTCAAGCCATCCCCAAAATGATATGAGAGTTGTACTAGACTTAAATCTACTGAATCTAAAACATTGTATGAGATACAGAAACATTTAAATACTACACAGACACTGAGGGGCTGATTACGATGTCGGTCGGAAAGCCTCCAACCGCTAGTCCGCTTTCCGACTGACTCGGTCGGTTTGTGGTCCGACCGCCCGATTAAGATGTCGGCGGTCGGAACGTATTCCGAATCGGTTCCGACAGGCTCTCGGAGTCTTCCTGCCGGCCAGAACGGCACTGTTATCCCCTATGGATGGCGTTTCCACCGTAGGGATAACGATGTCGGTTTCCCACAGCCTTTCCGTGCCGGCCTTTCCGACATGGAAAGGCTGTCGGAAACTGACTTTTGGGGCCCCTAGCAGGGCCCCCTTGCCTCTGCAGCCGAGGGGGTACTTAGGGCGCCCCCTGTAAACCCATGTACTGTGTGGCAGGCACCAAGGGGTGCCTGCCACAGGGTGCAGGGTTTTACACACACCCCCATTTCTTCATGGAAGTCTGTATTACAGCCGGTTTACGGCCGTAATACAAGCTCCCATAGAGAAATGGGAGTATCGGACCAAACAGTGTTCCATCGTATCGCAATCAGGTGGTTGGAACCGCCGACCAGAGGTCGGCCCTGAGTCCGAGACGGTGTTGGTGAGAGGCAACTCCGACGGACATCGTAATAAGCCCCTGAATGTGTTCAAGTAGTGGCCCAGTTCCAAAACAGCAACATAAAAAAAGCATTGTGAAAAAAATACTTTCAAAAAGGGTGCAAAATGCATGAAAATGCCATTCAGCAGCTGGTGTTGTGGCAGAAACGGCAAAAGAATTCACAATTGAGACAGAAATGTAGGTATGATTATTTAACTAAGTGTCCAACAGATCAGGGAAGATATCTAGTTCAGTGGTCCTGTGAATGCCATATCCTCATGGATAACTTTAATCTTCTACAAGGAGGGCAGCGTAATGTTCGTTATGACATAATAAAAGGATTGAATATGCACAGTGTTTAATAGAATTAATGGCATCTTTCAGAGTAGTACTCTACTTGACAATGAACATCCAACAACCATCTGCAAGTATAACGAATGGGACAGGTTTTGATGCCCACAAGGTTGATGTGGCCTCTAATTAAAAAGCAAAGCCTTCTGTTCGTGTAATCAAATCTACAAATAACTTATAAAAGTCACATTAAATGTATTACTTAAAAGTCTCTACTGTATAGCTTTTAGAATGATTTGAGCACATGGTCTTTTTGTTACATATAGTTAAAGATATAGCTGATGGTTTGAAACTCCTTGTTATACCCACCTTCTTGTCTTCAATGTATTCAATATCTGCAGTATTATAGCCATCACGCTGGCTATGCTGTATTACTTTAAATCTCCTTTTCCCAATGCTGTCTACAACCGAGCGACCATCACTGAAGAATTCTACATTTCTGATCTCCAGCATACAGCCATAATCTGCAAATCTATTGAAATGCAAAAAAAAAATCAGAGGCATCAGTTGAATACCTAATGAATGCAAGGTCACAGAATAATTAAAGCTGTAAAATGACAGAACAACATTTTAGGATTCTGTATGTGGCAAATATCATATTCGTAGACTTGTCTTTATTTAGACTAGCTTTCTAAAGCGCTATTGAGAGTAGATGATTGCCACATAAGAAAACTGAGGAGGGTTTGCACTGCTTCTGCTGCTCTTCTATACCTTTCCAATGGAGAAGGGAAACTTGCACTGCTGCCTGATCTGTACCTGTCTTGACTAGGACAGAAGCTTTCCGTGTTGTTACACTACCTGTGCATGTGTCCATAAAGGGAGGTGGCTTTCACTGCATTACTACTACTTGCAGTTTAACAAACGTTATAACAATGTTGGCTTTAATGGTTGATGTGAGTCAAAGTCTGAACTTCCACAAAGTATGTCAACAGGGGTCCTTAGCTCTCAAATGGCTCCCTGCCATGTGGCACCTTCAGCCAGTCCCGTAATTTTACCTAACACAGCTTTACATGGTGGAATTTTTAAACCCTTACTTATAATGGGAATGCAAAACTTGAAATCCCATGTTATACTATTTTGTTATGTTATTTTATTAGAAGGGCATCGCATATACCTCAAGGTTGTCTTTGCATCAAGACACACTATTAACATCAGCTACCAAATGAGCACATGTAAAATCATCATCTTTTATATAACAATGTTTTAAGAGTTTTTATAAAACTCAGATGTCAATTTAAGAGATTCTGCAAAAGCGTTCCATTTCCTGGCTGCCTGAACAGAAAAGGCCTGCCTAGCTTAACGTTCCCTTTTATACGTAGTGTTCTCCAGGTTGGCCTTAGAAGCTTGTTGCAATCATATATTTGGCATACACGGTTTGTTATGCTATGTTAATATGTATAGTGCACTAATCACCTGAGAGGGTATCCAGGCACTTGGCCAAGTGTATAGGTGTGTGGTCCCAGAGGTGCCTACACAAACAGCCAGGACTTCAGCTTCTTGCCGAACTCAAGTGAGGAGGAGGTCTTGATGTGTTGAGGGAGGTTGATCCATGTCTTGGTAACGATGTAGTACAATGAGCGACCTCCAGTTTTGCTTTTGCGAATATAGGGAGTGTGTGCGCGTGAGGCAGAGGGTAGGTGTCTGGTGGGTTGATGAAAGTGTCTGCCGATGTTCAGGTATTCTGGTCCTGTGTTGTGTAGGGCGTTGCAGAAGTGTGTGAGAAGTTTGAATTGGCTGTGCTTGTGAATGGGGAGCCGTGAAGCTTCCTGAAGCGTTCCTGATTGAGTGTTGTCTAGAAGATGGTGAAGTCAAGGTTGGAGCCTATCTTGTAAGTCATGCAGTCAATTTCAGTAGAACACTCTGTTTCAGGCAGAGACATTTGAACACAATCCATATCTCTATCATTAGCCAATGTAGCTAGTCCAAGAAAGGATATGTGGCCAGCTCTGGAGATGGTGCCCTGTCATATTCTTAAGTTTGTCAATCAATTTACCTAGCAGAACAGCATTAAAGTAACTCAGCCTGGATAACACTGTTGCCTTGAACACCCTTTCTTATTCTGTTAGGGATTAAAAGGACACCTTGTTCTCAGTCTCTCTATAAATAGAAAGCAAGTTGCCAACAATTACTCATCCAAAACGCAACCGCTGTGAAACAGTTCTTAAAGATAACCTTGGACTCCCGTTTGAGTCATGCAGGCAAATGATTACATTGTTAGCTAAATATATGGAACTGACTTAATGCCATAGAGCCATTTAGTAGCTAAGGGCTTCTGTTGTTTTGTGCGGAAACAAGCAGTTTTTGTTCCATTTTCAGTTTTTAATTTTCTGCTTTTCCCTTGGAGGCAATGAAAGGTTAAGTAGTAGAAAATATGAAAATTGCCTTCCAAGAGCAATGTCGTTTGGGTCACATCAGGATCCTAATGGGTAGATATTTAAACTTATTTAAAACAACGAGGCATGCTAAAAAGAAGCACTTCCTACCACAATTAATTAGGGTTAAAGGAAACTCACTGCAGAAGAAACACCAACTGGACATCTATGCTACCGCGAACACCCTGCAGCTCCATGCCCCCTGTGGAAATGTCCACAGCAAGAGATACAGAAAAGAACTGCATAGACATGGACCAAACTTCTGTGTTGTTGCTCAATTCTGTGACTTCCTGAGCCATGAGTGCAGCACCCCGTGTTATGTACTCTCACTCAAGCTGGTGCAACACAGGTGCTGTTCCGTGAGGGCAGCAGGTCCCATACTTGGTTTGGAATCTTCTTATGCCAGCCTTCTCACTTATTTAGCAGCCAATCACCCATCTGTTAGACCCAGGGCAAACACTTCAATTTAACGCTCAGCCAATCACAATCTTTATGCTCTCAATTTTACGTCCATTTACGAACCTCTCCTTAAAATTATAATTTTATCTTCTCACCAGTACGAGGTTGGCAACAATCTTAGAAATTAACATGGACTGCGTCTAATTTAGGGGGAAGTAACTTGCCGATTGTAAGAATTCTGAGACGTCTCCTTCGTACAGATTAGAAAGAGTAGGAGCCAGAACGGATCCCCACTTGAGCCCATTCTGAGTAAGAATTGTATTGGGGGCGAGGGGAGGGTCGCAGTTTTTTACTCATTTGGACTCGTCCTCACAGTTTATTTATGCAACACCTCCGACAACATCAGGAGACTAAGTTCAATATAAAGTGAGAACAGCTTTCCATAATCTTCCCCTATTAATAGTATCTTATCGGAGGCTTTATAGAAATCTACGTTCTTGGGCCCATTTGCGAGCAGAGTTAATTCCAATACAGTATCAAAATTGCTTAATTCTACCCTCTAGCCTGTCAGTCAGTACCTAGATGCTGCCAAATCCAAACCAATGTGAGAAATTACACTGCGCCAGTAAACAACAAATGGGTGGAATTTTGATTCTTATGGTGAAAATGTTATTTTTTATTGAACATTTTGTATGTAGATTACTTCCATAGTGACACATGCCACTGCAGTAAACACTTGCAGCAGACTCATTCACAGTAAGTATTAAATAAGTCTTTTTTCAGCAAACTGTGGTACAGAAAAAAACTCATCAAATAGTAAATAATGGGAAAGCACTCACCCTTTCACAGCGTCACTAATACACATCCCAAACTGCTTGGTGCCAGTCTCCATGCATCTTCGAATCATTAGCCGGTAACAGGGTTCAAATATGTGCAGTGGGCATGGCACAGTGGGGTAGGCCATCGTGCAGACAAATATAGGCACACTTGTATTTAAGCTTTAAAACAAAATTAAAAAGATCTCAGTGCCTATATATCCACTATCACATCAAACTACAAGTTTGGTACCATTTCACAAGTAAATGTTACATTTCTACATTATGTACTTTGTACACTTCTATTTTAGAAGACTCTGAAACCAACAAAGCCAGTTATTCAAAAGGAAGGCAAGCAGATTTAAAAAAATTGTTTACTCCCATGTCATTTATATATTCTTTTCATTGTAACTTGTGTTTTGGTAACTCTAGAAAAGCTTTTTTTCACATTCCCTTTATTGGTGAGTATCAGCACTACAGTCTCTACAAGACAGACAAGTGCCAACTGGTCTGCATTCCCTGGACTCAGATGCAAAAAGTTACAACCGTCTAATACCATTTCTCCACGAAGGGTATAGTTGTTGAATTCAAGAACACTGAACATCTCCTCCTCCGCGCAGGGTTCCGAAACACTGTATAGAAGAGAAATCTCTTTTTGTACAATCACCATATCTTAACAAATGCCCACCCCTGGGAAATTAGAAGCTTTTATTTTCTTTTTCTGCGCACATAAGTGAATTTCTAAACAGTATTTTAGATTGACTATGCCTACTTAAAATAAAGATATTGTTCTTCCATTTAGTTTTCCATTTATAAAGAAAAAATATCCCTATCTTGTACTTTTGAACTAGGGAAAATGAAATAAAATAGAGGCATAGGCACTGAGAGCCCTTAACTAAAGTAGGGAAAACATCTGTACTGCGCCTTTAAGACTGCAAGAATCCCATGAGGCGCAGCTTGTGAGAGTTGGGCTCCAGCTCATCTTGATGCTCTGCACTTAAGTCAAACTAACATGGCCCAACTCACATAACTCATGACCTGGTCCCCTGATACCTGGAGAGGGGAGTTGTAGTTGAATCAGCAAGGATACCTATGATGGAGACCAGTGTTACATGCAAGTAGCTTCTTCACATCGTAGAATCCTTGCTAACACTTATAACTGAGTAGAATAACAAGCTCACTACTTATAAGAGGGGGCCAACAATAAGAGGCCAGACCCAAGGATGAGCTCAGAAGGACTTGCTCTAGCCAGATTGAATAGGAATACTTGTTCTTCTTGAGCATGTAGTCTTGTAGTCTTGCATCTGAGTCTAAACAGTAATGTTTGGCAAAATGTTCTCCATGTTGCAGCCTTGCATATTTTTGAAACTGGAATATTTCTAAACAAAGGAGATACAGCTGTTTTCAATCTCTTGGAATGTGTGTTAGATCTATCTTGAAGCGTCTTATTAACTTTCTGATATTTTATGGAAATCACGTTTTTTTTTTGTAAAATATTTTTATTGAAGTTTCTCAACAAACAACACAACTAATGGCAATCAGTGATCATGTCCAGCTCTGGTCTGGGAAGGTGCGCTCCTGCTCCCTACGCCCCTTCTACTCGTGCTGTCGTTCAATAGTATCTGCATTTCACTGGTACAGCGGAGCCGTTTAACCCTCCCAGTTCACACATCGCACAGTCCCTCAGCCGAATCCTAAACCAGTTGCCAATCAGCCCCCTCCCTGTCCCATCCCCCCCTGCCGCTGGTGTGTTCCTCAATACCATGTCGAATAAGTGTAACCTCAATACAAAGTTGGTCAGGGGCCAACATCTCTCTGCTCTTCTCCCTCAAGGGGCGCTGGTCCCGTCGGTCAGAGCTCCCTCATTACCAGCCTCAAGGACTCTCAGTGGCTCCCCTCCTGCTCAGTGGCTCTTGGTGAATCCGCCAGGCCTTCCCCTGATTCCTCGTCCAAGTCCGGATCAGGCTGCAGTAGTCGCGCGACCAGGGCCTCCCACGCCTTTGCTGTTTCCAGTGCCTTATCATTATTGGTTCTCCTAGCTAGTTGAAACCGAACCACACTCTCACTGGCTGCCCACTTGAGGAATTCGGCCTTCCAGCCGTCAACCGTGGGGCCCCTCTTAGATTTCCAATTCTTCGTCAGTTCCCTTTTGGCCAGAACCAACCCCAGGTCTATGAACCGGCCTGTGAGTTTCATGCGAGCTGTGCGAGGAAACCAGTGCAAAATGCATACCCCCATTTCCGGGTCTAGCTGCCTGTCGGTCACCCCACACAAAGTCTCTACCACTTCCTCCCAGTAGGATCCTAGCTGCGGGCAACTCCACATCATGTGCGCGAATTCTGCCTCCTCTGAATTACAGCGAGGGCACCGAGCCGTGTCCACATTAAAATATTTATTTATTCTCGCCGGAGTGAGGTACGCCCGATGCAGTACATAGAAATGGATAAGCTGGAATCTAGCGTTACGCGTACTCTTCCACGCCCCTCCACTATTCTGGACCAGGTCGTTTCAGGGATCTCCCTTCCCAAGTCTGCCTCCCATTTCTGCTGTAGCTGGGTCAGGGGCTGCAGCCCCTCTTCCATCAACCGCCTGTAAAGGCACGTTATGGCCTTGAAGGTCCCTGCCGCCATCATTACGTATTGGCATGTTAATGACGTCTGAGGCTCAGACAGCCCCCTACCCCAATAGCGTTGGATCGCCGACACCAGTGCAGTATGTAGTAGAAAATCACCCCTGGGAAGGTCATATCTGTCCTGCAGCGCTCGGTAAGGCAACAGAGCTCCCTCCTCATAAAGGTCCCCCAGCACATGCACCCCACGTTTCTCCCACCTAGCCAGCGCGGACCAGTCTCCACCGTGTGGTAGGGCTGTGCACATCCCTAACGGGATCTCTGGCGTGTACGGTCGATGGGCCCCAGTCCTCCGGTGACTACGAATCCAACACGATCGCAGCGTCCTCTCTTCGTGTGTCAACGGTCCAAGCCTCAGCCGCCGGCCCAGCACAACAAATGCTAGGATATGGCGTGGGATCCACCGGCCCATTGGGCCCTCCGGGCCCCGGTACTCCCTCGCTATTGCCTGGGTAAACCACTGCAGCTGAGCCGCCAGGTAATACAGTTCAAAGTCTGGGACCGCCCATCCCCCCTCAGCCCGAGGCCGCATCAGCGTGTTCAGCGCCACCCGCCGTCTGCTATTTCCCCAGAGAAACCCCCCTATCATTACTCTAAGCGTCCTGAAGATCGAGCTCGGAATCCAAACCGGCAATGTCCTAAAATAGTATAGCAACCGAGGCAGCACCACCATCTTCAAGAGCGCCACCCGGCCCGCCACTGACACTGGTAGCGTGCTCCAGAATGTCATGTTCCCTTAATCCCTCTCAACGCCCTCCCCACATTACCCTCCAATAGGTCCTCCTGCTTATGATATATGTGGGTTCCAAGGTAAGACAAACAGTGAGGCTCCCACCGTGCGCCTCCCAGGTGAGGCGGGCACGCCATCTCCTGGTGTACTGGGAACAGGCAAGTTTTTGCCCAGCTTACCCGAAGCCCCGAGACCTCGCCAAACCTACGCAGCAATGACGTCGCTCCCTGTAGGGCCTCTGCCGTATTAGCCAGGAACATAAGCAGATCATCGGCATAGAGAGAGATGTAGTGCACGTCCTCGCGGAGCCTTAGTCCTGTATAGAGGTCCCCTGATCTCGCGTATGCAGCTAGCGGCTCTATTGCGATGGCGAACAGAAGTGGAGATAGCGAGCAGCCCTGGCGCGTTCCCCGCCCCACCTCGCATGCCAAAGAAACCGTCGCCCCGGTCCGCACTCGGGCCGTCGCCGATCTGTAGAGGATCCGAGCCCAACCCACAAAGCCCTCCCCTAATCCCATCATTCGCATCACCTGAAAGAGAAACGGCCATTCCAAGCTATCAAAAGCTTTCTCAATGTCGATCGAGAGGACCGCTGCCGCAGGCGTCAAACTATGGTCCCCCTCCATGATACGCAGCAAACGCCGCACGTTAATCGATGTATTTCGCGTGGGAATGAAGCCCGCCTGGTCCGGGTGGACCAGCCGCGTCATGTGGGGGAGGAGCCGGGTTGCGAGGATCCTACTCAATATTTTATAGTCGGTTGTCAACATCGATTACGGGCGGTAGGCCGCCATGTCCGTCGGTTCCCTCCCGGACTTCAACAGCGGTATGATAATAGCCTCCCTAGTGGTGGCCGGCAGCTTCCCCACCTTCCATGCTTCACGGTATACCGCCTGCAACCTCGGGGCCAATCGGTCCACATATACGGAGTAGAATTCTATCGGTAGCCCATCTACTCCGGGTGTTTTGTTACGAGCCATATGCTTAATTGCACTCCGTATCTCTCCTAGCGAAACCTCCTGCCCCAGCAGACCCTCCTGTTCTGGTTCTAGCCTGGGGAGGGTCAGTTCCGACAGGAACTCACCTACCGCCTCTTCACCCTGTTGCAGCTTGCTACTATATAGGTCCGTGTAGTAACCCAGGAACCATCCGTTTATCCCCTGCTGCGTGCAAACCTGCTCTCCTGTCGGGGACTTCAATACCAGCACGGGCGTCCCCCGGGAGTTCGGATTAGCCAACCACGCTAATAGCGCGCCTGTCTTGTCCCCTTCCGCATGCGCCCTTGCCCTGTACGCCCTATGATCAAAGGATCGCAACCTCTCCACCTGCTCTGCCACCGCTTCTCTGGCTTCCAGGACCTCCCCTGCAACCCCGGGTCCTCCGGTCGGGCTCTCTCAGCTGTGCGCAAGCGGCGCTCTGCTACGTCAATGTCGTTTAAAAGCGTTTTCCGCACCCCCACCATTTTAGAGATACAGAGACCCCGGATCACCACCTTAAAAGCATCCCATTCGGTGGCCACTGACTGCGCCGTGCCCTCATTCTCCGCAAAATATTGATCAATGCCCGTCCCGATATCCGCTCGGAAGACTGGGTCTTCCAGCGCTTCCGGCCGCAGCCGCCACGTCGGTATTACTGCTCTCTCCCGGGTCCACCGTAGTCGTAGTAATAAAGGATTATGGTCCGACAACGTCCTAGTGAGGTATTCACTGTGAGTGACCTTGGCATGAACGGCCAAGGTGCACAGCATCGCATTAAGCCTCACATGCAGCCCATGAAGACCCGAATAGTAGGAGTAATCCCTTTCCTCCGGGTGGTGCGCACGCCAGGCGTCCACTAGTCCCCAATTATCCTGCCAGGCGCGACGTGCCCTAGAAATCCTGTGAACGGGGGCATCCAAGAGCGGGGGATGGGACCTATCCAGTTCCACATCCACTATAGAGTTGAAGTCCCCACCCATCAGTATCGAGCCAGTCCGATAGGGCGCCAAGCTCCCTGATAGCTGGTCAAAGAAGGAGACCTGGTCCACATTGGGGGCATATACGCTACATAATGTCACATCCTCGCCATTCAGGCGACCCATCACCACCACAAACCTCCCTCTGGATCCGTCAGGTGCTGCGTCGGCTGAAAGGGGACTCCCGCTCTAACCCATATCAGGGCCCCCTTGCAAATGCAGAATAAGTCGTATAGAATAATTGCCCCCTCCACCGTTTCTGCAGTGCCAGCCCCTCAGTACGGTTGATGTGTGTCTCCTGAAGGAAGGCAATGTGTACCCCTCGTCTCACTAAGTACGCATGCACCTTATAACGACGCCTCATTGTGTGGAGCCCCTGACATTCCAAGTAATACATTTCAGATCATGTAACGACCCCATAGTTGAGCCAAATCCCTCCGACAGCTACCCCCTGCACTGGAACACACCTGCGGCTAGAACTATCCCACCCAAACCCCAACACCCACCCAAACAACTCCACCCCAGAACAGGCACTACAACAATAGTACCCATCCAAACAACAAATTAAACTGCTCCTTGGTGAAAACCGAAGAGCAATACCCACCCACAGTTACGGGGGTAAGCCCGAGCCTCTGGGGAGGAAACTCGTACTCTTCCTCAGGGCCACGCCGTGACCCCCGTTTAAGTCAGCCAGCTCCCAGCGGAGCCACAATATAGTGGGAGTATAATGATACCCATCTAACTAGGCGTGCTAGTCCCTCCATCCTCCATTCCGGAGCCTCCAGCCCGATTCCCGTAAACCACCCAATAGCCGGCTGCTTCCCCCCTCCCACGCTCACAATACCCCGACCAGTTGCTACGCATCTATGAGTTCATCCGCTGTCCCAGCTGTCACCAGCGGCAGTCGCTCACTTCCTGTGTCCGAGTTCTCGGTGTCCGATTTCAGCGTGCCCTTTTCCGAGTCCGATGCCACCAATGACTCCAGGCCCCCGTCCTGGGAGATGGCCGTGACAGCCCGCAGCGCAGCAGAGCGCTCCCTCTCCGTCTGAGATCCCGTGGGTTTTTGGGCCGCTAGGCGATGCCTCCGATTGCGCCGCAAGCGACGCGGCCGCGGTTCTTCCGCCCGCTTGGCTACGGTCTCCCCTGCTGCCCCGGTTCCTGCTTTATACATCTCGAGCCAAGCCCAGGCGTCCTCCGGGTTATCATGGAAGATCGTCCGACCATCAAGAACCACCTTGAGCCGTGCTGGGAACATCAAGGAATATTGGAGGCCTTCTTCACGGAGCGCTCTTTTGACCTCCAGGAACGAGACCCGGCGGCGCTGCACCTCAAGCGTGTAGTCCGGGAACAGCGTCACATTGCTGTTATCCACCTTATAGGGGCCTGTCGTGCGGGCCTTGTGTAGTAATAGGTCCCTGTCTTTGTAGTGGAGCAGCCTGGCCACCACCGGTCTGGGCGGCCTCCCAGGAGTCAGCGGTCGGGCCGGCACCCTGTGGGCCCTCTCCAGGGTGTAAAACGGGGACAGTCCCTCAGGCGCAACCTCCCTCTTCAGCCATGCTTCTAGATAGTTCACCATGTTGGCCCCCTCCACTCCTTCCGGAAGCCCCACCACGCGGACATTATTCCTGCGGTTCCTCCCTTCCGCATCTTCCGCCCGCCGCTCCAGAGTCTGCAGCCTGCGCTGGAAATCCGCCATCTGAGCCTCCATCGCCTTGTGGGCCGGTTCCAGAGTCTCCAATGCGCCTTCCGTCTGCTTCACCATGTCCACTAGCTTACTATGGTCGGCCCGGAGGAATCCCAGTCCCTGCGCCACATGCGCAATGTCTAATTGCAGGGCCTCCCTGGTGTCCGAAATCGCCTTGAGTATTTGGTCAACCTGTGTTTGTAGCATCCCTTCGGCCTGGTGCGCGGCCCCTTCCCGCTTTTCCGGTACCGCCACCTCATCCTCCGTCTCAGGGGGTGCTCCCACCTGCTTCCCTCTGGGTTTCCCCATTAGTACTTGCGACAGAGGGCCCAGTTCTGGTGCTGGTCCCCTTATTATGCGCCCCAGCGTGCGCCCGTTGTCGTCAGAGGTAATGTCACTTTACCAGGCGCAAATGTCCATCCTCTCGTTCGCGGCCACAGCACCCCTGGTCTCCGCTGCCTGGGTCGACCAATGAGGTTGGTATCCGAGCCCTCACGCAGTCCGTCTCACAGTCCACTTACGTTCCGCTGTCCGCTGCCCCACACTGTGGGGGCCTCCCTGCCCTGTTTCAGTCCGTGGGCTCTGGCCCCCTCCTCAGCTGTGCAGCCCCAAGGTCTTCACTGATCGCAGCGTCCTCCTACCCCCGGGGCGATGGCCCGCGTTTCCGCGGTCCTCTCAGCAACTAGTGCGCGACAGTATCAACCAACAGTCCTCTGGTGCTCCCTCGCTCCACACCGTAGTTCCGCCACTACACAGACAAAGAGGTGGATCTCTTATGACCAGTCCATATCCACAGTGTCCCCTAGGCCTCAGCGGTCGACTATTACTTGCCGCTGGTCTCTGCACAGCTCCGCTCCCCAGCCGCTGCGACAGCCACTCTCCGGTCGTCGCTCTCGTCGCACCGGGGACCCCCCAGGGTCCCTCTCTGGGGTCTCCCTCTTCGTCCTCCCCTCTGAGCGGCAAACTGCACCGGCCCGACCACCCTCAGCGTGGCTCACCTCTGCTCCCCGGGCTCCAGCCGCCGCTCGGTTCAGTGGGGTGGGGCGTCCCCCAGGGGCCACACGCCTCTGCGGCCGACAGGTGTCCCGCTGGCCCCCTCACTCCAGCAGCGCCGTCACCTCGGGGCCTCCCCTCGGCAGCAGGCCGTGCCCTCCGCTCCCAGGCAGCTACCCAGTCACAGCAGGCTGCGGCGTGATCAGGCCCCGCAGCACCGCTCCTTCTTCCAAGGGTTCCTTGGCTTCAGCGCTCTCCCAGGGTTCACCGCAGTCGCTCCGCTCTCCAGCCGCTCCAGCAACCACCCTCCGGTCGTCGCTCTCGTCGCACCAGGGGCCCCCAGGGGTCTCTCTCTGGGGCCTCCCTCCTCGTGCTCCCCTCTGAGCTGCACTCCGCTCCGGCACGATCACCCTCTGCGCGGCTCACCTCTGCTCACCGGGCTCCAGCCTCCACTCGGTTCAATAGGGCGGGACGCCCTCCCAGGGACCGCTCGCCTCTGCGGCCGACAGGTTCCCGCCGGCCCCTTCACTCCAGCCTCGCCTTCACCTCGGGGCCTCTTCCCGGCAGCAGGCCGCGCCCTCAGGTCCGAGGCGGTCACCCAACTGGCCGGAGCGTGATCAGGCCCCGCTGCACCACTCCTTCTCCTAAGGGCTCCCCAGGTTCACCGCTGCAGCAACCAATGAGCCGGCCGCGGCCCCCACAGCAATCAGTTGTGCCGTGTCGCGGTGCCTTCACCAGCAGCGCAGCGCCGCCATCAGCGCCATCTTGATTCCCGCACCAGGCAGGCCAGGCCCCTCGCTCGGCCGTCCGCCGGAGGGTAGCACGCTATCTGCAAATGAGCCGCAGAAGCCCCCCAGCGTCCCGCTGCTGCTTCCCCGGCACTCAGGGCCTCCCGAATCAGGAGAAATGTCGGGGGTCGGCGCGGAGCTCCGAGCTCACACGTCCTCCCTCATCAGCTCCGTGGCCACGCCCCCGGAAATCACATGTTCATGATGAAACTGAATAAATACTTTCTGATTTGAAACAATCAAAGCTATAAATCAAAGATCATTCTCTCTTGGACTCTTTATATAAGGAATGTTGGAGTTCAGTTTATTATGCTTCTTTACAGTGCCCCTCCCTTTGGAAGGTTGCCTTTGATGGTTACCTTAGGCTTGCTGTTGAAAGGTCTGATAATGGTGTTGTTGTCCTTGCTGATAATGATGACAGTGCTTATACCTGGATGCAGAGAAATGTTTTTTGCTTTCTAAGCCAATCTGCTTAGAGATGAGGTATCTATCTGCACCTGCCTTCATTTTAAGCATCTTGCCATCAGTATGGGAGCCAAACAACGAAGTGTTGGAGAATGGATAGACTCACAATATTTTGCTGTGCATCAGGACTGAGACCTGCAAGTCACACCCATGTTGATCTTTCTTAGACATAAGCTGTGGCAGTAATAATATGCTGCTAAATCTCAACATATGTCGAAGTTCCAATAATTCGGTTAGCCACCAGCTTACCTTCGTAAGTACTTCCAAAAAAATCTTTATTATCTTCAGAAGGAACACAATCTACAAAATGAGGGAACACCATGGTGAGTGATCACATCTCCCTTACATGGCTGAAGGGCTTGCTGCTCTTAATATAGCAGAAATGTTTCAAAAACATTCTTCCCCACTGAATCCAGTTTTCTACTTTCTTTTTCTGGGAGTACTGTGTAGAGATCATATGCTAGTATCTTTTTTTTTAGCTGTCAATACAATAATTGAATCTGAAAGATTATCACTCCTAACAAAAGAAGGTTCTGGCTAAGGGTCCCTGTATATTTTGAAAAGATGATGGGTGGTGGCTTAATGAGCTGCTGGTGTTTAAAAAATATTCATGACTGGCTGCACAATTCCTGGAACCAGGAGCATCAACTGACATATGTGATGTACCGTTTCGAATATTACAGAACAAATCCCGTGCACAGTTTCAAAAGCTATGCCTAACTTTGTACTTCCTCTAGCTAAAAGCTCCTGAAAAGTAATAACATAATCTACTGGCGACACCATGGTTGTGGACCTACAAAGAAGGCCCGTGTGGATCCTTCATTTGTTTCTTTCTCCCACACTGTGGGCATTTTACAAAGCGCAAAGGCATTTTCACTGAGAAAAAAAACCTGTCAAAACCTGGGAGTCTCAAAACTAAAGAAAATAATGTCCAAAAGATAAAGAGCCTGATTTAGAGTTTAGCGGACGAGTACTCCATCACAAATACGACAGATATTCCGTTCATCTTATTACAAGTGCATTATGCACTGTAGAGAAAGGGCCACAACCTCTCTGTATTCTATGCCTCCCTGGCAGCCGTAAAAGGAAGGACTATGAATGTTGCAGAAAAATATCCAGGAGGACATTGAAAGAGACGAGGAAGGCCTCAAGCTCAGTGGAAAAAGGGGGTTGCCTGCATTACGATACAATGCATAAAGATATAATGCACTTAAGGCAGGTTGGATATCCATCACATTTGTAATGAAGTACCATTCTGCCAAACTCTAAATCAAGCCCAAAGTTTTTAAAACAATCCTTTTAATCAAAATTGTGAAGATGCCTGTGTTCAAGAATCCTCACTTGAAGTGCAGAAAGATGTACTTGAACCCAATTGCCTCGAGTTGTGGCTCGTGGAATACCTAGGTTACGCTGCAGTATGAAACGCACAGTGCAGTTTCTCTTCCTACATTAGTTAAGGGCTCTCTGTGTCAATGCAGCTATTTTCTCTCATTTTCCCTTTCACAAAAAAGCGAAACAGCAGTATTTTTCTTTAAAAATGTAAAAAACAAACAAATATTTTTCAGATTAATTTGGCATATTGCAGTCCAGAATGCTTATTAGAAAGGCACCTATGTGTGTAGAAAAATGAAAAAGTGCCTCATTTCAGAGGCATAGAAATTGAGAGTTGTATAAAGAGAGATTTCTCTTGTATAAATTATTCTGGGAGCCCAAAGGAATGCATAGATATTCAGAGTTGATGAATTTAAGCAAGGATCCTGCAATGAAGAAATGCTCAATGGAGTCTAAGTCAACATACATTTAATGTTACTTTATGATAAGTACATGCTTCTCTGTGTTAGGAATCACTCAAGTCACTTTCCAGCCAATACCAGATCTTTATGTGAAGAATTAGTTCGCAAAACAGATTAAAATTCTATCCATTACGACTTGTGTATTTGGCCAAAGACACCCAAAATACATTGCTATATATATAGGTGAGTCTTATAAGGTTGTGTTACACAGTGCAGGAAGGAATTTGAAGCAATTCGGACGTGAATTAAATTAGACATTTTGGTAGCTCATAAGAGCTGGGATGATTGTACTAGATACACTGACACAGGCCCTGTCTTCACGGGCCTGGTATAATGTAACATGAAAGAAAATATGGGGTTGATTCACAAAGGCATTTGTGACTATGTGAAGTAGTACTATAGAAGTACTAATTGGTGTACTCATAAATGCCTTGGAAAGGCGAGACAGAAATGTTCAACGCCCATATTAGTAAAAGTGGAAAGAGGGAACAGTTATCTCTCTTTATACTAATTGTAGATGAATATTCCCCAAATATTCACATTGTATGTGTTTTGGGGTCAATTTGCAAAGGCATTTAAGTGCATGTGAAATATTACTAGAGGTATACTACTCCACATACTCATAAATGGCATTGTGAATACTCCCCATGGATTCCATGTTTCAAGGATGAAAGAAGCAATAGATGCCGTACTTAGGAGACCATACTGATGAATAAAACTGTGAAGTACAACATTCTTTGATAATCACGTTCAGAGCACAGATGACATTGGGGGCAATTCTTTGACATGTTTACAAAGCCACTGTATCCGCATTTACTTGTACTCAGGGAGAACTTCTAGTCTATTTTTGTACCACTTACCAATATATTATTCCCTTCATCTCATCTCTAACATGCTTATGCTAAACCTTAGACCTTTTCACTCAGTCCCCAACTTCTTGTTTACACACAGAATGTACACCCAAAATACATTTTAAATAGAAAAGATTCTACAGCAAGCACATTATAATAGGGCAATGGTGTATTCTGTAAATAAGC
Source organism: Calotriton arnoldi (assembly GCA_963921515.1). Taxonomy (NCBI): domain Eukaryota; kingdom Metazoa; phylum Chordata; class Amphibia; order Caudata; family Salamandridae; genus Calotriton; species Calotriton arnoldi. Next base: position 597,864 of record CAWUFW010006663.1, read on the forward strand.
TTTTCTGTAACAAATTTTATTTGCTAGATTGTTTGCATGTACGATTAGTTATTACACCTAGTTAACTCGGTTCTCTAATAGCACTGCCGGAACATACCTAGCAGCCTCCGACAACCATTCACAGCATGACTGCCTGTCACAGGAATATGAAGAAGTATTTTGCTTAACAAGCTGTCAGTCCCTCCACACACCATGTATATTATATCACAGTTTTAAAAAGACCAATCTGAATTTGTAGTTTACTTACTTTGAAAGTTCTGCAACTTCCTCTTCGTAAACCTTTTGTCTTTCAGTGAGGTCATCTGGCAGGTATTTGGCAATCAGCTCTTCCATCAATTCAGTTTTACAGTATTTTCGCAATGCAAGGTACTGGAAAAAGAAAGCAAAACCCTCATAAAACATTTGTAAGAAATGTTTTATTAAAAAAATGAAAAATCTGGTGAAACACTGAAACTCACAATATACCTTTGCCTTATTTAAATTTCTTACTATAGGTTATGTATACTCAATAAGAAATTGTTATTTACTTGTACTCCTGGTTCTGCATCATAGGAATCTTCACTGAAGTCATTAATTACAGAATAATTTGTGAAGCTAATGTGATACTTCATATCAATATATTTGCCCATAAATTAACAGCAAAGACAAGATTTTTGTGAAATTTAGATCGACAAATTCAAAAAAACTCTGCTGTGAGACTTCACTGCAACACCAACAGTGCAAAATGGTGAGTACTTGTCTAACACGGAGGGAAAAGTTCAGCCTAATAGCCATACATTGAAGAAAAGTGGTAAATAGCCTTCAAGACTCCAGAAGCTTTCACTACTCACATTGCTTTGTACTGGCAGTTGCATCACAGAGATAGTTCTTTTTGAGGTAAGATAAAGAGCATATGATAAGTTATGAAGCAGTTGCTGTTTAGAACGGTCAAGATAGTTGAAGCAAGGGAGAAGTTAAAGCCTTTTACAACTTCAATAATATTCCCAATGTTGCAGAACCAGGACTACAAATAAGTAATCATTTATTCTGCATCGTAAGATCTTTATTGATAGCCATAAATGTTAGATTAGAGTAGCGAACTGGAAATCATCCCTCTCTTGGCATTAATGCCTTGTGAAGGTATGCAATGGTCTCCAGGTGAATGCTCTGCATATGTCTGCGAGTGGAACATTTCTAAGCTATTCTGTGGCAGCTACTTTTCACCTAGTGGAATGGGCCCTTGCTTTTCCTCAAATAGGTTTACAAGCTAATTGGTAATATATGAATATGCAGGCCACAAACTACCAGCCAGTAGATTGTTTAGATGTAGCTAGAGCCTACTGAATATGTGCATAGTTAATAAATAACTGTCTGGTTTTACGAAGTGTCTTAGTGTTGCATTAGCATTCTTACATCTAAAGAGTGAAGGGAACATTCTGCTGACATGGGTGAATTAGGAAACAAGGCAAGGTAATGGTTGATTAATATGGGATTCTGACACATCCTTGGGAAGAAAAGATGGGTATTTTTTCATTACTACTCTGAGCGAAATCCTGTGTAAGGTTCCACAGGAGACAGAGCTTGGATTTCGCTAACGATATGTGCAGATGTTATTGCTACTACGAATTTGTTTTCCAGGAAAGATGCTGCAACGTAGCCTTGTGAATAGTCTCAAAAGGAAGGCCTATTCATTTAGATAAGACTAGATTAAGTTCCACTGGAGGAGATGGAATTCTAGTTAGAGGAACACCTTCTAAAAAGTCTTTGGTCACAGACATTTTGAAGTACACTTGGTTTGGAGTATTTCAAATGGCTGTAATTGCAGCAAGGTGTACTTTCATAAATGAAAAATGTAGCTTTATAAAATCCTAAAGGAATTTACTACTCCGCCCGCTCAGACATGCGTTCCTGCCTCACAGGAGTGGGCAGACTCACTTTTTGAGGATAAGATCATTGCAATTCATAGCTCTTTTCCGCCTCACGAAACTAAAAATACAAAGAATTTTGAAAATGATTCTGATGCTTCCCTTCCTCTCTTAGAGGAGTTTTCTCAGTTCAACCCTGACGAAGTGGCAACGGCCGTGGCAAAAATTAAATCGGGTTCTCCAGTGGACCCGGTTCCACCGCGTATTTTTTACAACTATTGCCCCATTGCTTG